>JANHMN010000001.1:231793382-231900471 GCA_030674055.1 Rhabdomys pumilio | reverse complement strand
AGAGAGAGAGAGAGAGAGAGAGAGAGAGAGAGAGAGAGAGAGAGAGAATGAGATACCCTGCTTGCCTGCAAGTTAGTAGGATGATCCTGAACTTACACAGATCTACCCTACCAGGACCAGAATTAAAGGTATATGCCACTAAATCACATATGCAGACTTATAAAATTCAAATACAATAAAATGAGAGATTCAGGTTTTTCCAGTTGTACTAGCCACATTGTACTTTCTAGATCATTCACTATATGCATGTGATGACTTTGTTAAATATTGATGATGAACACATGTCAAGCATTTCACTATTTCGCATGAGTTTTTCAGAGCACTTATGAGGATAAGAGACAGGAAAATAAAAAGGGAAGTTAAGGTAGAAATACATTCAAGGACAGCACAATGGAGGGTGCTCAAGACATCCTTAGATGTCAAGGCATTCAAATGTTTTGATGACCAAGGAAACACTATCTTGGTCTTGTCCTGACTTTATTTCATGTCTGCCTAGATACAGCCTAGGCAGACAATATCCTCCTGCTCATACCCTTTCAATAGCCACATCTGTCTAGAAAACACGTTTAGGACTGTTCAAGAACCTGACCAATAATAACATATTAACCAAAATAACTGATGCTTCTTCAGGGTAAAGCATCAGACAAAATTAACTAGGAGAAAGTAAAATCTTTCTTGTGGTATCCAGAAAATACCTCCAAGATTTAATAATATCCTTATCCAAGCACTGCTATAATTATGTTTTTTTTTTCTTTTAAAATCTTGTACTTCTGAGCTCTGGAATCAAGAGAGTCTGGATATGAGCCACTCTTAATGGCCAGCTTAAAAAAAGACTTACACATTTTTAATTGGCTTAATTATGATTGTCAATAATCATTTTACATGAAATATTTCAATCTTGATACTATAAGCTGTTATGATAATTAAATTGGGAAAGCATGATACATCAGTTTGTATATGAGAAAACACAAAGAAGGTGGTAACAGTCTCAGCTGACATAGCTAATGTTTGGCACTGGGACCTAGTATTACTTTAGTGCAGATATGTGAAACCACAATCAGTTTAGTAGAGGGATCATCATTCTTGTATTTTGATAGGCTTTTTTCCCTCTTTCTATCAAACAGTTTCATGGATAACTAATGTAGCTTCATGTCAAATTATTCCAAGGCATATTCCTTGGTCCCCCTAAGAGTTTTCTCCTGACACCTCCTCATTCCATTTGCTTTTTTTCATGTTGACCATGTATTTTTTCATAACATTATTTTCATCCTATGTGATATGGTTTTTTGCAGACATGATTCTACAAAGGCTAATACAAAATAAATGTTTTGAAATATTAATTATGTTTAATTTTAATAACTGTTCAGAAATATCAGGTTTATGTCATATATTAAACATTTAAAGATGAATATACCAGAAATATAAATATTATTAAAGGTTTTTCATTTTTGTATGACAATTTCTGCTATTGAAAAAGTACCCTCCTAAAGGAAGGAGAATGATGTGAGCTTAAGCATCTAAACAAAATGTCATATGTCTGGGAGGACAGAAATAAGCAAGATTTTGTGGGTACTAATTCAAACAGAATAACCAGTGGTGTTGTAGGAGACTAATAGTTGGATTACGTTTAGACTAAATATTCAGATAAATGTAGAGCTTCCTGGTGGATGTACAGAAAGCTCTTAGTATCAGCTTTGCTGAGTATTTACCAGTGTTTGGAATTTGTTCTTTGGCAATGCTGTTGCTTTTAAGTAATTCTCACTAGTTTAATCCAATCCTTTACCAATATTCTCATTAGGAACGCCCCCTCCCCCAAAAACATTGGTTCATCAAATTTGATACTGTTGCAATTCTTACCTTGTTCTGTTATTCTTTTCCTTCTCAGGAGCATAATCATATGAGTTGCATCTCCTCAGTAGTAAGTTTGTCACACAATAGTGATTTATTCCACTTTGCATCTTATTACATTAATAGTAATATTTCCACTATAAACTATAGTTTATAGTTAAGTAATAATGCACTGAAGTGGGAATTTCATATCCTAAACTATACTTTGGCTAGCTAGTTCACAGCTATCAAATTATCATGTTTGATGGCAAGAATTTAGGAAAGTTTCAAATGAGAATGGGCAGAATTACTTTATGAAATATCCAGATATGTTTAGTAAATTTTGTCTCACTTTTGGATACAGAAAGAGTAGTAAAATTATATAAATTGAGTCTTTTCATAGATCCATAGTTGGGCTGTCTGAGGGATTAGGGCAGTTATGAATAAACACAATCAACATAGAGAATCATAATTTTTAAAGGAAGAATAAATGGTATTCTATTTGTACCGATTGTGATCTATTGAATTTGAGAAAGGGAAGAGAGGAGAAATTAAAGAGGGTAGAGAAGTTTTTAAGAGAGTTAAAGATCAAAGGAAAGAGGAAACAGTGAAAATGTAGACAGAATGAGAAGGACATAAAAAGAAGGCAGAGTCAGATAAAGGAAAACAATCTTAGAATTTTGCACATGTTCAAACCAAACAAATTTTAGAAATCTTTGAGACATGATCAAGGATATTGATGATATCTCCTAGAGAGAATACTTGATCTTGTTAGATAATACCTAAAAACAGTACACTGGGATTTCAGTGTAACACGAAACAAAAAGGGATCAACTGAAATATAAATGCCCTAAATGTAGGAGAAGATACAGATGGGATAGAGAATATTATAAAAAGAGATACAATGAACTGTGACAAATGACAGAAAAGTTTCTAATAAGATAATATCTTAAAGTAAATTGAGTCCAGCTGTGAAATTGTTAGCAGTGACATATGCAGAACATTGAAGGAAATATGGTAACATTGCTACAGTTCATTAATTGTTAACAGTTATTATGCTGTGTTTACTTCCTTACATTTTGTAGTGGCAAAATGTAGTTTTATTTCATGTTAATAGAATATATGTGTAATCATGCTTCAGAGAAAATTGAAAGATAGCCCCACTATGGGTCTATGAAAAGTCTCAATTTATATAATTTTACTACTCTTTCAGTATTCAAAAGTGACACAAAATTTACTAAATATATTTGGATATCTCATAAAGTAATTCTGTTCATGGACATAATGTATGGACTTCTATATAATAATATATGCTTTTATAAATATTTATAAGCAGTAATAGAGTAAAAAGTAATAATAGGTTGTAAAATGTAAAGCAGTGATCAGTAGCTGTTTTAAATATTACATTAATGTTATTTTGCCACTTTAATTATAATTTGTGCTCTCCAATTAGTGACAGAATAAGAATTCAGGAAAAGTGAAGTAGAAAATAAAAGCAAATAAGAGTTTTATTTTTTAAGTCTAATTTCTGTCACTAATAGTTTATTACTGTTTCATCTTGTCAAAACACAAATTGATTCAGTAATAGTACTCATGATTTTCCTTAACTAAACTCAATGTGTTTCACATTAGTTTCAGTCCCTCTTATCAATAAAGAACTTTCCACTTTAGCCATAATCACTGTTACCATTATCTGCACTTCTAAAACTTAAAAATCTATATGATTCCCATAGATTAAACACTTTATGTCTTTCCAGTGAGTGTCATTCCAGTAATGGGTTTCCATTTCTCTAAATTACAGATAGCTTCAAGTAAGGGAAAGCATGCTGACTACAGATAGATTACAGAGATGCTGGTGTAAACAGAAGATGAAATAAAGTGATACGGGCAGAGATACATCATGTGTGGTGGTTCGGCTTTGCTTATATCCAAGACGCATACACACACTCACACACACACACACACACACACACACACACACACACAAATATATGCACTCACAGTGTCTCTCTGTTTTTTTGTCTCACTGTTTCTCTTTCTGTCTCTGCCCCTCTGTCTCTGTTTCTCCCTGTCTGTCTGTCTGTCTGTCTGTCTGTCTGTCTGTCTATCTGTCTGTCTGTCTCCCCCTCTATATACTTCTGATCTTATTTTTTGGTAAGCTTCAAGATGATGCCATACTCTAGGACTCTGGAGACTTATATGAGGGAAGAGCAAGCTTAAGAGCAGCTTGAGTTTTATAGAAAGAACATGTTTGTTTAAAAAACATGAAGTAAAACTAAAAGCAAACTAAATTATAGGTAACGTAGGAAATACAGCTGAGGCTCTTTTGCATGATGCACATCACATTAGGAGTTAGATCTTTTTATTTTTATCTTCTGAGAAAAGAAAATACTAAAAATTCTTTAGTGACAAGTTATTAAATTATCATACATTACTGTATTTTTATCTGAGAGAAATAAGTGAAACATGTTATAGAAGTATTTTTATGAAAAAATTTGAATAACACTAATTTAATATCATAAGGATCTTAGCATTATTTTGACAATGCAACATTTCCAAATCAGATGCTTAAAGTATTTTCAACTGTAAATGATTTATACCCAAGAATAGTTTAAGAGACTCCTCATATAAAAGACTGAAATACAAGCTACATATTACTGATAATAAATACAATAATATATTTTAAAATGATTCTTTGGTTCACAAATCACATTTATTATTTATTAAAGATAAAAAACTGCATACAAATAACATAGCACTATGTTTTAACATTTTCAATATTTGGGTGATTATTTTCACATGTAAATATTCACTATGACAGAAGAATGCATCATTTTAGAAACCTAGGTCAAAAGCAGATATTGCAATCTTAAAAAATAATTATACTAACACAATATATTCCAACTGTATAATTATTTGATATTTGTGGGTTGTGAAATGGTAATAGAAAACTATTAAATTTTTGCTTTCCATAATAGTACTATTCAAATATACAGTAGCATAGGTGTTTCAGTAAAACTCATTGGCATAACATAACATGATTCTATGAACGGTGCAAGTTCTGCATGTTCTTTTTTTTTTTCTGTAAGTACCCAATTTATTCAAAAAACAATACAATCTAAACAGTCATGACTTTTTTCTTTCTTTAAAATTATTTATATATTTTATTATTTTTATTAGAAACTATATTTACATTTCAGATTTTATCTCTTACCCCATTTACCCCACCACCCAGAAAGCCCATATCCCATCCCACCTACTCCTGCCTTTATGAGGATGTGCCACCACCTACCACCTCACTCCCACCTCCCACCCTCGAATTATCCTCCACTCAGTGTTCAGCCTTCATGGGAACAAGGACAAGGCCATCCTCCCATATATATACAGATGGAGTCATGAGTCCTTCCTTATGTGCTCCCAGGCTGGTGGTTTAGACTCTGGGGAACTCTGGTTGGTTGATATTGTTGCTCTCCTCATGGGACCACAAACCCTTTCAGCTCCTTCAATCTTGTCTCTAACTCCTCTATTGGGAATTGCTTGATTAGATCAATGGTTAGCTGTGAGCATCTGCCTCTGAATATGTCAGACTCTGGTAGACTGCAAAGGAAACAGCTATATCAGGCTCTTGTCTGCATGCACTTCCTGACATTCTGACAGGTGTGAGGTGGTATCTCAGGGTTGTTTTGATTTGCATTTCCCTGATGACTAAGGATGTTGAGCATTTCTTAAGGTGCTTCTCAGCCATTCGAGTTCCCTCAGTTGAGAATTCTTTGTTTAGCTCTGTACCCCATTTTTAATAGGGTTATTTGTTTGTCTGGTTTCTAATTTCTTGATTTCTTTGGATATTAGCCCTCTATCAGATGTAGGATAGGTAATGATCATTTTCCAATATGTTGGATGCTGTTTTGTTCTATTGAATGTGTCCTTTGCCTTATAGAAGCTTTGCAATTTTTTATGAGGTCCCAATTATCAAATCTTTTTTTTTCCTTTTTTAAAAATTTTTTATATATTTTATTTACATTTCCGATGCCATCCCCATTTGTCAATTCTTGATCTTAGAGCATAAGCCGTTGTTCTGTTCAGGAACTTTTTCCATGTGCCTACGTATTTGAGGGTCTTTCTGACCTTCTCTTCTATTAGTTTCAGTGTATCTGGTTCTATGTGAAGGTCCTTTATCCACTTGGACTTGAGCTTTGCATAAGGGGATAAGAATGGATTGATTTGCATTCTTCTACATGCTGACCTCCAGTTGAACCAGCACCATTTGTTAAAAAAGCTGTCCTTTTTCCACTGGATGGTTTTAGCAACTTTGTCAAAGTTCAAATGACCATAGGTGTATGGGTTCATTTCTGGATCTTCAGTTCTATCCCATTGATCTTCCTATTTGTCTCTGTACCAATACCATGCAGGTTTTATCAGTATTGCTCTGTAGTATAGTTTGAGTTTAGGGATGGTGATTCCCCAGAAGTTCTTTTGTATCTCCAAGGATGTTTAATCTTTTGTTTTTCCCAAAGAGAGTGGCCACCTGCACTGGGGAGTGCTTAGCCATCCATCAGCACGGGTGCCAGCCTTGATGACACAGTTTGTGGGGGAAGCTGGGAGTTGCCATTTATGTGTTCTCAAGCTGGCATTTGCCATTCCCAGGAGGGGAGTTTCATTAGGGAGTGCCACTGTGAAATGGGGATAGCCATATTTTTGTGCCAGGCTGTTCCTCCTCTGAGAGGTCAAGTTACTGGAAGGAGCAATGGGGGTGAGGGGAAGCTTATGCAAGTGCTTCTGCAAGTGGGGAGGGGGGAGGGGGTGCTGAGGCAAGGTGAGGCTTTGTGAGTGGTGAGAGAGTGCAGAGTCTATCTGCCCAGCCTCTTCACACTATTACTGAGGCTATGGAGTATTCACAAAAAAAAGGCAGCTATCATGACTGCCCTCCAAAAGACCCAACAAGCCTCTGAGAGACCCAGATGCAGATATTTACACCCAACCAATGGACAGAAGATGATGACTCATGTGGCTGAATGAGGGAAAACTAGAAGAAGCTGAGAAGGAGGGGACCCTGTAGGAGGACCAGCAGTCTCAATTAACCTGGACCCAGAGACTTCTCAGACACTGGATGACCAACTAGTCTCTTTTACATTATAAATAGAAAAGGATCTCATTTATTACAATTATTAAATAGTCTAAATGTTCTACTGAAGCCACTCCCAGCTAACAATGTCTAGCACCGCACTTTTTAGGACAGATATTGTTGACTCAATTTCCATAAGAAAATCAATTTTCTCATTTAAGAAAGACTTCAGTGAAGTTCAGTTAACTCAGTCATTCTGGATTTCTGACAGGGTTGAAGACCTATAGACTCATAGCCAATCCTGGCTATTTACTTTGAGAGAAAAGATCTGAGTGGATGGTTTTCAGCTTACATTCATTCTAAAGTCAAGAAAAAAAGCCAGGTTCAAAACTAAGTGTTTTAGTCAAGAGAGACGACAGAGGTTTTGGTTAGTTAACTAAATGATGGACTGGGTATTAAGACTATCTTGTACCTCACTATGCTCTAATTGTATTTTGAGAGAAAAGTTTTATTTTAACAGGAAGAGTGATATGTAGGAGGATCTACGCAGGAAGGAGCACCGAGAGGAAGAGATGGAGTAAGGAGAGGAGAAGATGAAGTAGAGGAGAAGCTAGGTGATGAGAGAGAGAAAGAGAGGGGGGGCATGGAGGCAGATGTTCACGTGTCTCCACCAGTCAAAGATAGTTGATATATCTAGGTTGGGTATTGGGTTACACTTCTGATTGAACATTACCATACTTATAAAGCCTTTGATTAACATTTAAAAAAATTGTATAAAAGCAAAAAGGAAAAGGGGGCATAGGATAGGGGTTTTCTGGGGAGGGGAAATGGGGAAAGGGGATGGCATCTGAAATGTAAATAAAATATCCAATAAAAAAAAAAAAGAAGGACTTCAGTGATTTTTTTTTTAAAAAAATAACATCTTAAATTTATGAGACCTGTAAAGGAAAATATGAATATAGTTTTAGTGCCATTTCAAATCTCTGACATCTTGAAGTTTGAAATCTTTTAACAGGAAAAATATAAATTAAAATTTAGACAAATACAAATTATGAAACTGTAGCTTTTGTTAACAGCTTGAGTGAATTTATGAAGTTACATAACACTGTTAAACCATTATTTTAAGAAATAATTCTTAACTGACACCTGTAATATTGGCAGGCATTTATGAGGAAGTTTGAGAAAAAGCATACTTTTAGAAAGGCTAATACAGTGTCATAAAAAGAAAACAACACATTACAGAAAGCAGAACAAGTATTAAGGAATAAAGAATTTATGTTTCTATTAAATAAAGAGAAATAATTATCAGTCAAAGATAAAAAATGATGATAAGAGTAAACAAAATCTCTTCTAGAGGTTTAAGAAAAATCATTTTATTTGTTGTTCAGGTTGGGGAGGAGTAAGAACAGAGATTAATTTAAACCTATATGAAAATGCAAATGATAAACAGTAGGAAGTAGAATTAGAAATTTGTTTAAATACTTTCATCATAATGAATTTGCTATGACAATTAAAACTGGCATAGTATAGAGCTGTCAAAGTTATTTCTAGTTTCTAGAAGCAAAAGTCAGTTGGGTTCTATGTCAAAAATTTTTTAAATATGTTTTTAAATTCAAATAATATTATAGTCATTCCCCATTACATTTCATTACTCCTTTTTTAAAAATTGGATATTTTATTTACTTACATTTCAAATGTTATACCCTTTTCCGGTTTTCCATCTGCTATACCCCTATCCCATCTCCCCTTATCCTGCTTTTATGAGGGTGCTCCTCTACCCACCTACCCACTCCCACCTCACTGGCCTAGCATTCCTCCACACTGGGGCATCAAGCCTTCATATGACAAAGGACATCTCTTCCTATTAATGCCAGATAAGGCCCTTCAGCTCCTTCAGTCCTTCCCCTAACTCCTCCAATGGGGTCACTGTGCTGGGTCTGATGACTGGCTGCAAACATCCACATCTGACCTCTGCCCTTCTTAGATACTTTCCATCCAACCCCTGGTGTACTCCTCCTACATTCAATTTGACAGTTTTTCTTCTTATTTACCTTTGATTATTATTAGTGTGTGTGTGTGTGTGTGTGTGTGTGTGTGTGTGTGTGTGTGTGAATTCTTGCACTAAAGCACAGATATATAAATCCCATCTACAGAGGCTGTTCTTATTGTTTCATACATGTGATTTCAAGGATAACCACTCTACACTGGATACATGTAAAGAAGCAATAGTTGGTATTCACTTGTTAGTGATAACCAAAGCTGTCCAATTGACATAAGTATCACACAGCAGGACAAAATTATGCCTGATAGTGAAAACATAGTCAATTTTCCAGTGTAAGATAGGTCATAGACATTAGCAATGACCTACTATTGCCACCATGATATGTCTGTATAATGCCTTACTACATTCCAAATATTATTCATAAACTCAGAGGTAACTGTAGATACCACCTCTTATCAAAAAAGCTTCTTTTTTACAGCAAATAGAAACCATTAGAGAAAACAGCATCTAAACACAATAAAGAGTTCAATGAAGACAACCTCAAATGTGTATTTCTATATCATGACTACTGCATTTATGGCTCAGGGAAAATCACAAAAGATGACACAGAAAGATTGTAGTAAGAGAGAGAATACTTTAAAGCCCTAGGTAAAACTATTCCACATTGTAAACTAGACCAGAATATTGACAATGTCAGTGGACATATATAATGTTTTTTAATATAGTCAAAGTAAGAGAAATGAAAGTATTGAGAATATAAGGGAGATATCTCTTCTCATGTTTGAGAAGATACCAAGTGAGGATATGCACTGAGTATTTGATTCTATAGTTTTGAAACACAAAGGAAGTTTCAGATCCATGAATTTAACTTGAAAGTCAGTGAGTATCTTATTTGGAATTATATGAATACTAGAAAAGTGTAGAATAAAGACTTTACAATGGTTAGGCATAAGACTTGATAAATGCTGTAATTTAAAGATCACAAAAGATAAGATACTAAAGACTTCCTGCATAATGTACCAATGAAATGTGAAGCACACACACACACACACACACACACACATACACACACACACACACACACACACACACACACACACACACACACAAATCATAGATATAAGTGAACACTTCCTTCCCTGCAGAGGGTCGTTGCATAAGAACACATTTGAAGAAACTGCGGAATAGGATATTGGTTGCCAAAATTTGTTTTGGGACATATAATGAGAATGACTGCAAAAAATATTAGAGTTTTTTGAATAAATATAGCATACCTCACTGTCATTATTATAAATATAGACCTCTAGACTAATAATTATGAGAAAACATATTCTATACATAGCTTTCTATTCTGTTACTTAAAAACTCAATTGGGAGCAATGGTCATTCTCATCTGAGTAAGCAGTTTAAAAACATCCTCTACTTCCTGATAGTTTCTAAGAACTGTTCATATTTTTATCCCTTGATCCCCTGTGCATTTTGTATTTGTTCTCCAGTAACTATCTTCATTTTTTTTTCACCAACGTCCTCCTATAGAGCTGTACACTAACAGTCATCAATAATATGTATTCTTCATCACATTTGCCAGCTTTCCCTCCAGGTATATATCTTGTATTCAATAACATTTTGTTTACATTGATGATTTTGATTTTCATGATTACATAATAGTGGTACAAAACTGTTTAGAAAAAATAAAAATAAATTAGTAAATATATATGACATTTTATTGGTCTTTTCCATATGGAAATATCATCACACCCAGTGTCACATTTTCTCATTTAGTGTTGATAAGGAGCCAAGAAAATAAAATCTCACTCCTGCATTTATTATAGGGTGGCTTCTTTTGTTTCTATTAATTTGTTTTTTATTTTTCTTTTCATTTTCACATTTAAGTAAACTAATAATGCAAATAAGTAAGGTAATACTAGAGAAAAAAAAACCTGCACACCTAAATTTGCTATTTGTGATTATCAATAGCCAACCGCTGGCTCTCCTACATCTGCACCAATAGGGCAAGCTCTTCAACATTCTTTGGACTAGCTTGTCCAATGCTGCCACCAGCAAGAGGCAGGGTGAGCTCTGTAGCTCTCATGCTGTCACTTCCAGCTCATCCACACCACCAACTCCACTCTGTTCTCTAGTGGAAACATGGAGCCCACTCTCACAAGTGCAACAACTAATGAGGGGTTGGACTAGCTCTCGTGCTCTCATACTCTCTGGGATGACTCAACTGTGCTTTCACCATGAAGACCAGCTCCACTGTATTGCCCTGCTCTACTATAGTGCCTGGCCTGCTCTTCTGAGTGCGAAAACCTGCAAAAAGGACAGATTCTCTCATGCTCAAGTACTTAGGTGTCAACTGCACCATTGCTACCAGGGCTAGCTCTACTACACTACCCTGGTGAGGTGCAGTGCCCAATCTCGAGTGCTGCCATCAGATGAGATGTAGGGACAGCTCTGCAGATTGTCAAAGCAAGGGAGCAGGGCAGTTCTGAGCAGCTCTTGGACCTCTTCATGGCCCCAGGTGGCTGCCTAGAGCAGAGTTTCTAGTTGCAATAAAAGCCATGTATATTAATGCAGACCTATTTCTCTGCATGGTCATGGACATAGACATATCTTTCAGTGGCAGCAAGGGCTGGAACTTCACCATGAACTCAGGTGTCAGGACACTACTCATATCAGGCTATTTTTCTCTACATTTGTATTCTTCATAATTCTCAAACTGTTCTGCTTCTCTTTTTCTGCCCTTCTGTCCAGCACATACTTGCACATCATAGTGGATGCCAATGTGGGCAGGGCAGGCTACTGGTAGGTTGGATCTGCCTGGGCAACTCCCTGTGGTGTGGAGGCAGGCTGGTCTCTGGACAATTTCTCTCTCCAGAGTCTAATAATGTGGCATGAGACAAGTCTCTGTGCCTCAATGTGATTTTTTTCAGACTGTGCCATCATCAAGACATAGGCCTCATCTTTTTTTTTATTTTTGGAGTAGTCAATCTAACTGTACCACAGTTAAGTTCTTGTAAATATTTTTAATAGATTATTTTGAAGGTTCTGCTGTTAAGTGATTTTAATATATTGTTCATTTATTCTATACGATTGTTGAAATAACATTTTAGAGACAATCAAGCTTTATACAAAACAAGTATCCACATCATAGTCATAAAAATTGTTATCAATATATCACAATACTCTAAACATTCAGTCAGTGTTTTGGCAGATTTTATGTCTAAGGTGCATGCTCTTTATGTTCTCCTCTGACTATATTCCAGATGTTTACTTGTCATATGTAATTTTTCATATATTAACATTAATTTATGTTCTTTTTTTCTGATTCACTATCAGAAAATGGCCAGTGGCAACGATTTAACTGTACTAAGGTTCTTGTTTTGTTCTTTCCAGCAGCCCCAGATCCGTGTTGTAGAACACTTAAGCATGCAAACTTAGTACCTACTGGGATGACAGAATCTATCATTACAGATAACACTTTTTGCATCATAATGATTGTAGTAAGTGTGTCACAACCGGACAAGTAATCCTGGGTGTATAAGCAAACAAAAAAGCAGAAGTTTTTTTTTTTTTTTCATTTTGTCTTTGCTTCTGTCTTTGCTTTCCATATTTGTTCCTCCTTCTAGGTTCCTACCTGTTTTAATTCTGTGATGAACTATAAGCTATAAAGTGAAACAAACACTTAACTTCTTAGTTTGGTTTGATCATGGTATTTTATCACAACAGAAGGCAAACCATAACAATGTCCCATGTCATTAAAGTAATAAAGAGGTATATAACTACCAAATAAATAAATAAAAATTAATCTACACAAATACAGCCTAAGGTTAATCAGTTAACTGAAATCCAAGCAGCTGGACATACCTGTTGTAAATTTTTCTTTATACTATCTTTGAAGTGGAAAGACCGACCTTAGATCTAAGCCACACCCTCTGCTGAAAGCCATAGAATAGGACATGGAAGAAGGAAACATTTGCTCCTTTTTGCTTGTACTTATTCTCCCTGGCACAAAGAGTATGTGGGATCTCTGAAAGCTAGACTGAAGATTATTTTAAGTGGCAAAAGCAGGTGCTGAGAACTGAACTCTGGTTTTCAAGAGTAGTACATGGTTTAAATTACTTAGCCATCATATTTTCAGTCCCTGATGTAGACACTTAATGAGATAAGATGAAGCAATTTTAATAGGAATTATTTGTAAAATAAATGTTAAATTTTTCTTGAATATTTATATTATCAATTGCATAGGTGATTAATTGGTATTAGAATGACTATTGATTAAGTGGTATTAGAATGACTGTGTAGAGGTGATGCCGTTGTTAGGGTTTTTTGCTTGTATATGTGGTACTTAGAAGAAGCAAATAAATGAATAAAAATTCCAAAAGCAAACATTACGAAAGGTTTACTATTCAATTTGATCTTAGGTCAAAAAGTTTAGAAGTTCAAACAATAAATGATAAAAATTAAAGAAGCTAACAAACAAAAGACTTCTTAAAAGAACTTTGCAGATATATTTTTAGAAATTAAAAAAGACAATATTTCTTTACTGTTGATATATTTTAACATCTAAGATTTTTTTCTCTTTTACGTATGATACATATGTATCTTATGTATGTGTATATATTAATATTATGTGTATGTATAAATATGGGAGAACATGTGTATCATTTTTTAGTAGGGTCCAGAAACAAATACTAGTTTTCCTCCAATACAGTTTTCTTCAATATTTTTTTGACACAAAGTTTCCCAGGGAACCTGGAGCTCACTAATTGTTTAGATTGACTGGTCAGTAAGCTCTGGAGATCTCTTTATTCACCACTGTCAGTGAGGTGAGGGATAGGGGGGAGAGGAATGTTTTAGACACATGTTATTGTGCTTGACTTTTAAATTTTTAATCACCCTTTTCTGTTAATATACATAAAGCAATACATAGTTTATTGAAGGTCACTTATAAAAGTTTATATGAGTGGATTTTATAAAAAACCTGAAGACATATATTTCACGGGTGTTTTTCTAAAGTTACTAGTATGAATTATGATGGTATTTTTAATTTTATGACTAAACAGTTTAAATCAATTCAATACTATAAAATTTAAAAAAAATAAAATATACAAAATATACTATTGTAAATATATCTTCATATGCACAAATATCCATACTTAAACTAAATAAATAATGAAAAAATTCACAGCACTCTTTCTAGAAAAGTTTTTAATGAGACTATTCTTAACTAGTCTAGAATAACATAAACATTAACACATTTTCAGTAATTAGATTACACAGTTATTGTACACTAAATACATGATATTGTAATAAACTTAAATGAATAACAATGAGTTAATTTAGTTGCCATATAATTATGTCAACAAAGAAAACAATAAATGTGTTTTATTACCCTAGTTAATATGTTAAACTTGAAAAGATTCAAACAATTAACTGGTTTTTAACAAAAAACTATTAGTAAGTTGATTGGGTATCAATTAATTGCCAAAAATTACCATGTTTATTGTCAGTTTGCTTTACTACAATGGCAATTATTTAGAAAGTTTCTAGTTGATATCTTTTAAGTTTTAATTTTAAAGAAGAGCTACTTTGATATAATCAGTTTGAGGAGTTAATCTACAAACCAGTAAAATGTATAGATTTATGTACTAAAATTAAGTCTATTGGAAAATACATTAATATTTGACTCCATGAACATATAAAGCATATTTAAAATATATGTATTGTAGTAATATCAAAATAAATTTCTACTTTCATCAGCTCACACTTATGAAGTTATAAATACATTTATGAAGTTATAAATACACTTAAAAATAATAACAATTAGTTGAGAATTAAAAGATTTCCATTTGTTCTGTTATCTTTGCCATGGTCATTCAACCCATGTTGCTGTCTACTTTTCTTCTATTTATGCCTACAACCTGAGTTATAACAAAAGTGTGCTCATCTTTAATTACTAAATGATCACCACAAAATATATATTTACATATATGAAATGTTTTAATGGCAAAAACCTTATGTTCTCTACGATAACACAAACATTAACAATTTTTAGTATTTAAATTAGATTATACAGTTTTGTATGCTAAAAATGTGATATTGTAATACATACACATGCACACTTTTGGCAAATATTCAAATTGATTTAAGATTATGAGACTTTTCAGTGTCTCATTTAAAGTACAAATTGTCCCAGATACATTCAACCTTAATGATTAACTTTTAATTTTTGAGACTTTTTGAATCAAAATTTTTCTCTTTTCTTGTTAACATATTCCCAAATTAAAACTTCATGTCCTGAAGTCTTTGAAGGTTCTGACATATTCATCCAGATTTTTTTAAATTTTAGATACATTATTACAGTCTATGGAAACAAAGAAAAAACAACAAAAATATACATAACTATACTACTACAATGGTACTACATTGATAGATACCAGGTCTGAAGTAGTCAGTTCATCAAGAATTGGTTGTCTAGGTGCTTCTACAATATTCTGTGTCATAACTATTAATAACAATAACAATAAGTATTAGACTTCATAATTACTATCTTGCTAACATATTTTATAAGTTTTATTTTAGCTTCAATTGTATTCCAGGTGAACTTCACGATCCATATTTAATGTCTGGTAACTTGTTCTCTGTGCCTCTTTGTGAAATAATCTGTAGCCTAACACCATATTTCTACTAATTGGGAGAAAAGTATTTCTTCCCAAATCTATTATGTTCTAAAGCTATGTTACTAGTTATGCTCTCTTATTTATTTACATGTCTTCAACAATATTTGAAATAATAGTTACAATTTCCCAAAATTGAATAGTTTTCTGTCCAATCAAAAGAAACACATCAGCATAATATCACACAAAATAAAAGCACAATCAATCAAAATGAAATATGTAGGCAAGTCTAAGAGATAATACTCAATTAAAAGATTTAAATTTATTGTTTCTAATGACCCTTCATTGACAAGCCTCCCTTATCAATTCTATAATTATTAGTTTATTAAGTTCATGTAGTTATTTTTCATGAGTACAGGAAAAATAATACAAAGGATAATAAAATAATATAATTTATTTTATTTCCTCTATTAAGTTTTCTGATAGTTAGAAATATCAGCAGTTTTTCTTTATATCTGTCACTATGACTTTAATTACCTTTTTCCCCCAAAATAGGAAATTTGGAATTATAAGAAAAACACAAGCTCAATACTTACTAACTAAACCAAAAATCTAATTATATTTTCATCAATATATTTTGAATTCACAACACAAAAGACTTTTATATAAGTAAACCAACATTTCTGATTTCTGAACAACTAAACATTTAATTTGCCAGAGAAAATTGATTACTGTTGTATGATTATGAATTGACAAAATAAATATCTTTTATTAGCATCATGTTCATATTTGAACCTTTCATTGACATTGATCATATTGCTGGAAAAAAAAAACATTTTCTGTTTTGGGAACATATATCACATTTCTCTCCATATGTGTTCTCACCTAGGTGATAGACCTTCTTTTGACCTTGGTTCTGGTACAGATTTGAGGAATTTATTCGTTATACAGGTTTAGTCGTGCACCAGTTACAGCCAACTCTTTACAGTTTAGGCATCAACCCAAGTCATGACAAATAAGGCTGTCAACAACTCATCACTCTTCTTGGTTATAAAATTACCATCATTTAACATTATAAAGTAGTTAACAAAGCAAAGTGTAGGTATTATATTGGAATATGAAAGTAACATATTTAATATATCACTTAAATACCCTCCAGAATCTCTGCAATTTTCTGGCAAATGTAATGAAAAAATATTGTACAAAATTTTCTAATCCTTGCTATGGTTTGTTGTTCAGTTTAAGCCTCGTATTTCAAGCATATTACACAAGCTAGAAAACCAAGTCATAGCAATAAAGACTGAAGATGAAGTTAAGTGTGGTCAACTGTATGAAGGCACGATAAAGAAAGATTATCTTCCTTAAATTTTGTTTGATGCTGAAAGCATGTTTCTAAAGATAGATTTTTTTTGAGAAATATAAACCTAATGCAGAAAAAAATATGTGCACAATCGCTCTTACACTAGGATCTGAAAAAGAAGTCAACTACAAGAAAGTCAATACGTAATGGTAGCCATGGAATGTAAGATCCAGAAAGTGATGGAATATACAAAATTAAAGTAATCTGTATATTGCAAGGAGTTTTTTTAATGAAATCCTTAGAATTTTGTCCCATAAATAAGGTCTGTGCAGTTATACTACTCGTTGGCATGCTATAGTAGATGGGGAAAATCTCACAGGAGCTTCTAGCCACGGATAAAGAGCTATAATAAATTGAGGGAGGGTTTGTCTTCAGGAGGGATACTCACCCCAGTAAGTTACCCAGTAATACAAGGTCAGGTATAAACACAGGAGAGATTCTAAATGGGCTCAGAAAGTCAGGTTCTTTTTATATATTCATTGGTGTATACATAAGTTTGTAATAACGGTGATTAAGAAGTAGAGGTCATGAACTTGAGAGGGATGATGGGTGGAAATGATGTCACTATAATACTCATATTTAATGTTAAAAAAGTATAAACATAAATGTAAAATAATTGGGTATTAAACTCACTAGTTGTTAAATAAATGAAGAATTGTTAGTTATTGAACAAAAATTTGCAATTATATAGGAATGAAATTTTCAAAAATATTCCAAACTAATCAAGGACTATAGTTAATATTTGTACATCATGTTCAGAGCTCTTACAAAAATTTGCATTGTACCTCCTTTTGACACAGCAGAAGAGACAGTGAGGTGAGATGACAGCTGTGCTTATTTGATTGATTATATGAACTATTTGATTTTATATGTATGGATTGGCATGCTATATATTTGAAGCCTGTAGAATAAAGTGTATTGTATTTAAACAGCTTAAGTTTAATGAATGAAGATGAAGTGTTTAGCCACTTTCTTTGTGTGTAATTCTAGTTGCTATAAATGGTCATTCAACAAGTGTGCCTTTAAACCTACACAGTGGTATGTTCTTTATTTCTGATCACAGTTACAGTAGCATGTATGTTGATATTAATTTTTAATTTAAAATATTAAAATTAACTCTGACTCTCTTTGCATCTTCTGTGATTTTTTTCTAAATGTGTAAATTTATATGTAATATTATTGCAACATCAGTTTAATTTTAATTTTAAAAATATTTGAATAAATTATTAACATATTTATTAAAATAACTTATATTTTATTCTATCATGTACTCTGACCTATTCACTCTTATTATATGTTTTCTTTTCATTTTCCTACACTGCATCTTCTTTCCTTTTATTTACAAATAGTCATTCTATTCCCACCACCTGTGAGAAAAATACTCACTGCCTTTTACCTCTGCCAAAGTCACAGTGAGATGGAGCCTCAGGTGTGATCTGAAGGATGAAAGGAAAGGATGTATTAACAATCTCATTTTGTCTGTTAGCATAGACCTACTTTATGTGATGCCCCCATAAGCCTTCTTCACCATGAAAGATTATTTCCAGATTTGAAAACTGCCTACATTACTCCACATTCTCCTCCACATTCAAGCCAGTATAAATGCACAGTACCCTAATCGCTTTTGATTCTGTCTTAGACATTTGCTTTGGAGTGTTTATGTGATTTAATTTGTCCCACTGAAGCAGTCATAACTGTCCTAATAAAATTCTGATAAGTGCTGACTTATATGAATAAAGTTGCTACTGTTCTGAAATACAACATATTCAAATGTACTGTATTTGGGTAAAATCTAGTTGCGATAAAAAAAAAATAGTATAGATAGTTCATTTTTTTTTCTTGGTCCAATCATCAAAAATAGTCTTCTGAGCCACACACCTAGCTAATCTCAGCACACACTAATCCCAATACTCAGAAGTTAAAAGCAAATCTTAGGTAGATCTTTGAATTTTTGACTAGCCTGGTCTACAGAGCAAGTTCCAGGATATCCAGGGTTACACTGAAAAACCTTGTCTTAAACAGAACAAAGCAAAACAGAATACTTTTCTGATTCATATATGGGTATTCATATGCATGATGAAATATATGCACAGTTCCATAAAGACGTATATACATATATTTAGAGACAGAATCCTCAGGTGTCATTTTTCATATACTGTCATATACGTTCGGAGTCAATCTCTCACTGGTCTGAATCTCATCATTGAGAATGAACTGGATAGCCAGTTGGCCTAGTGTTCCACACTAGGGTATGCACTCTTCTTCCTAGTATTCAGATTACAAGCAAACATCTCTGTCTGCATTTCTTTCATGTGTGTCGTGATACATGAGTTCTTCTTATTTAAAAGTATAAACTTCACTAACTGAGTTGTCTTCCTAAACCGTCCTACAAATTTTAATATATGTATAAACTGTTGTACAAAAAATGATATGAATAAACAAGTCCTTGTATTCCTCTAAAGGTCATTAGGATATTCAAGTTTATGTACTACTAAATTTGGGTAGTAATATATTGTTAAACTTTACTTTATGTGCAATATTAAAAATTATGCCATTATCAAAAACAATTTAAATATTCTAATTAAATGTAATTTGTTTAACGAACATTTAATTGACTAGTGTCTTTTCTCAGTATTTTTTTACATACTTGGTTTTAGACAAAAAGCAAATCTCCACAAACTTGTATACATTTGAGAAATATTTACCTTGCATTCTCTCAGTTGTTTCATGTTTTTTTTTTTTTTTGCTTGAACTTGTGAGCAGGCATATTCTAGTCCCTTATAAAAATCTAAGCAATGAGCAGCTTGATGTGCTTTGTGACCTGAAATTAATTTCTGTGTCATCAAACAATTATTACCTAGTGACTTAGAATAAATGAGTAATTGTTTATTTTGGTGCCTATTCAGTAATTACAGTATAAGCAAGGCCTTGAAAAGATGTTCCATTTTCTTCTGATCCTTATCATTTAAGAAAAATAATGACTAAAGAAAATTATTCACGGGATAAATGCTGTCAACATAGATTTTGATAATTTTTCTGGTCACAGATCATTGATCTAATAAACTAGGATCATTATGCTCATTGAGTATTCTAACGGTCAGACATCTGTGCTGGTGATGGAGCATTTCAGTTCTCAAAGTGAAGGCAAAAATTATGTGACTGTAATGATCAAGTGCATGATGAGGTGAAAAGCCTATCAGGGAATTTTATAAACAATGAATACCCTTCTAATCACAGATAAAATCTTGGCTTATCTAGAACAATTTAGTCTCTAATTCTATTTTTATATATTTACTTCAGCCTCCTTTTATCTAGTAACAATATCTTCTTGCAAATTCACTGAATATAACACTTAGCATTGGTTACACACAATTTGCTAAACACATACATATATAAACGTGTAAGATTTCAATTGTTATTATAATTATACTCATAGTTATTCCCAGTCAAATGCTGTCAGGTTGATTCCACAGATATAAAACAGTTTTTATCTTTTCTTCTTGGCATATAGTTTTCAAGAATTCCAAGTTGTAGATATAACGTCTCTAGTTTCTGCTAATGTATTATCTCATGCAGTAGAATCTTTGGATTTACCACATTGCAGTGTGTTGTTTTTCAGTGGGCCGATGTATGTATTTTCTGAATGTGAGTTTGAGGTCAGCCTTCTGTACATAGCAGGTTCAATCACGGGCCAGCCAGGACCACATAAAAGATCTTTTGAGGCCGGGTGGTGGTGGCGCATGCCTTTAATCCCAGCACTTGGGAGGCAGAGGCAGGCAGATTTCTGAGTTCGAGGCCAGCCTGGTCTACAGAATGAGTTCCAGGACAACCAGGACTACACAGAGAAACCCTGTTTCGAAAACAACAACAACAAAAAGATCTTTTGAGAGAGAGGGAGAAGAGGGAGGGAGGGAGGGAGAGAGAGAGAGAGAGAGAGAGAGAGAGAGAGAGAGAGAGAGAGAGATTGTCTATGGCTAAAGTTTTGTGAATAATTTTGGAATTAAAGACTCAAGTTTTTGTATCAATGGCTTTTAGTGTTGTAAGACAGTGAGACATGCTGTTTGATAGACTGGATTTGAACTTCAGAGTTATTAAGTAATTATTTTAAATTATTTAGTGCATTTATGACTATAGAAACTCAATAGGGTGTATTTATAAATATAATACATTGATATACAATTGTATATGTACAAAAATTAGATATACAATTGTAAAATGATAAAAGTTCAATGAACAAAGAGGCCATAAACATCAAAGAGCTAAGAATCAGGAAACTAAAAGTAATATTTAAAAAAAATTAAGATTACAATTATACATCATTTTCTCATCCCTTTTCTGATATGAGGAACTACAGATTTGTGATGCATTATCACAGATGGAGCTCCAAAAATGTTCAGCATAGCATTGCCTTTATAAGTTTACACAGGATGCATGCTCATATAGAATCTGAAAGCTGCCTGAACTTATATTCTCATTCTAACCTCACTGACTATCCTCGGAACTATACTTAGCTGTTCTGAGCCCTGATTTCCTCTGGCATCAATGTCTTTAACTTCAACACTTTTAACTCTTCTAGTTGTCATAGTCTCTTTTTCTACTGCAAGAACTTTTTACATAATTATTTTAAAAGTTGAAAATAATACAAGATACTTGCTCCAATGTATGATTCAGTTAGTAATACTTTCTGATTACATAATTACTTTAAAATCTTCATGCTAACTTGTATTTACTTTTGCTCTTCACAACCTCCATATGAATTTCTAACATTTTGGTGAGATTTACTTCTGGAAAAGGTTGTCAATGGTTATCTCATTCACATTAATATATAAGTATCAGGAGAAAACCTTGAAGTCCATCCAACTAGATGAAAAATTTAGGCTTTTATTAATTATTAATATATAACCTAATTACAATTATGTACTGGAGGCTTAATGTATAGTTTTATTACACAGATACATTTTATATTTGACATATTAATTTTCCTTTGATTATATCTTATATAGATAGGAAAGTACAATTTCATTCATGCTTGAGGTATTAAGAATAATACAACACCCAAATATTGTACTTTTGTCATCTTATAAATTCTTGGAAATATAAATATAACAATAAAATAAGTTAAATTTGTACAATGGAATATATTTAAAAAGAATGTCTGACTTTTAAGCTTTGAGTGGTGATTTCATTTGCATTCTTCTTTCTCAGAATATTCCATGATTTGCAAAAGTAGGGCTAGTACATATAAACAAATGCAGCAAACAAATCATTTTCTAGGATTTTTGATGTTCATTATAATAAATACCAAAAACTCCTACTGAAATAATGCCTTTAGACATTTTCATAGACATTTCCTATTTAAGCTTTGTTTTACATACTAATATAACATAATTCTATGTGTAAAATACACAAGATTCATTTGTCATTTGTTGTTATTGCTAAGTTTTAAAGAATAAAACCTTTAGCTAATCTTATAATTAGGTATACACAATAAATAAAACTAATATTGAAACAATATTGAACCGATGGTGCTCATACACATGTGAGCAAATCTCAACAGTATTAAATCCATGGTGTTCATATACATATTCACCATTACAATAGCACTATTAAGTCAACCCATTACACACATGCTCACAGTGCCTAAGGACAATGGTACTTGTACCCACATGCAATATCTAAGGACACAATAAAATCAATGCTTTGTATATCTGTGCACATTACCCAATAATATTGATTAAATAGTGATAGTAATTTTGAGCAAGACTATAAGATGAAGGTTCCTCATTCCTATCTAGTATTTGAAAGTGAAGTGATAAGATAGGTAGCTATGAATTTAAACTTAGAGTTACAAAAGAAATTTTGATCAGTCATACGGAACATATGTACAGCAATATTTTGCTCCACGTATATAGACGAGTAAATTGTGATAGCTAATTGCAGTATTAAAATTTAGAATCACCCAAAAGTCAGGATTGCGGTCTACTTGAGGAGACTTTCATAATTTCTTTAATTGATGTGGGGAGGCTATCCCAAGGTGAACAGCATTATTTATTCAGGGCTGGATCATGAACTGTACCAAAAGGAAAAAATTCTAGCTAAATCATTAATTTCTTTCTTCTTCCTTATATGGATACAATGTAATTAGTTTTTTCAATCTCCTGATGCTTTGACTTTTATACCACTATGGGAAGTACCTTAGACTAGAACCTCAAATAAACTTTCTTTCTTTTAAATTGCTTTCATCGGAGCATTTTAACACAGCATCAGAAATGTAAGTAAAATAGCAGCTATGATTATTATCAAAGACTAATTTTGTGATCTAAGAACTTTCAAAAATTATTTTTTCTTCTCTTTAGGAGCAATTGACATTTTCCCTCCAACATTAGGATAATTCTGATTAATCCATCTTGAACTCCAAAGCATTAGTAGGAGATTCTGCACAGCTTCCTAGTTTCTTTCCCTCGTCAGTTTATAAAGCCATTAATTATCTGGAGTAAGAATTTCGATATCAACTTCCCTTCCCTCTAATTGTTATTTTTCTGGAAAATTGTTTGTTTTTCTCTTTTGCAGCCTGGCTGCATTTACAAACTGAAACTTGAATTTTTTTTTTTTTTTTTAGTTGAATCTCTGCTTTTTATTTTCTCTCTCTCTCCCCATCTCCTTCCTCCCCATCCTTCCTCCCTCGGTCTCTGCCTCTCTTTTCCCTTCCCACCCCAACCCCTTTCCTTCCCCTTTTCTTGCCTCCAGACTATGCCTTAGCATCACTACATCTCTAAAGAAAGCAGAGAAATAGAAAAAAAGAAAAAATATATCACCAGTGTCCATTGACTTTTGTTGGAATCTTAACTCCTGATGCTTTACCTACATATTGGTTTCATCTTACCTTCATTATATACATTTTTCATGTATTTTATGAGGCTTTACTAAAGAATATTTATGTATATTTTAATTATAATAATCATTTAATTAATTTTGTTTATTTTATTTATTTAAGTTTTATTAAATTTATACTTTACATCCAAGTACAACTTCTCCTCCAATACACCTTCACCCAAATCCTCCACTCATTCCTCCTTCCTCTTCTCCTTTGAGAATTAGGAGTGTCCCTATAGTTTTCCTTCCTACTCACTCCCCCACTGTACACACCCGACCTCATCACCTCCATCAAGTCACTGCAGGACTAGGCACATCTTCTACTATTGAGGCAAAAAAAAACAAAACAAAACAAAAAAAACCCCAAAACTCATTTAGATCAACAGGCAGGCAGGCATCACATTATCACATTCAGGGAGAGCCTTGAATAGTTGAGGCTCTCACATGAAGAGTATGATGCTAATCTGCTATATATGTACAGGATCTAAGTTCAAGTTCAGCCCTTGCTCACCCACTGGTTGGTGATTCAGTCTCTGGGAACCCCCAAGTGTCCTAGACTCCATCGGTAGTCCTGTAGAGTCTCTGTCCTCTTAAGATTCCTCCAACTCTTTTTTTAACTTTTTAAAATCTCTAATGACATTTTTTTTCTTTTATTGGATATTTTCTTTATTTACATTTTAGATGTTTCCAGGTCTCCCCTCTGGAAAACCCATAACCCATCCTCCTTCCTCTGCCTCTTTGAGGGTGCTCCACTACCCAGCCACTTACTGCCAACTTCCTGCTCTAGCATTCCCCTACACTGGGGAATCGAATCCCTGCAGGTTGATATTATTGTTCTTCCTATGGTGTTGCAAACTCCTTCAGTTTCTTCAGTCCTTTTTCTAACTCCTCCATTGGAGATCCCGTGCTCAGTCCAATGATTGGCTGCTAGCATACCTCTCTGTGTTTGTCTCGCTCTGGCAGATCCTCTATGGAGACAGCCATATCAGGCATCACTCAGCAAGCACTTTCCAGCATCTTCAACAGTTTCCAGGTTTGATGACTACATATGGGATGAATCCCCAGGTGGGGCAGTTTCTGGATGGCCTTTCCTTCTGTCTCTGCTCCACTCTGTCTCCCTATTTCCTCCTGTGACTATTTTGTTCCCCCTTCAAAGACGGACCGAAGCATCCATACTTCGGTTTTCCTTCTTGAGCTTCATGGGATCTGTGAACTGTATCTTGGGCATTCCATGCTATTGGGCTAATATCCACTTATCAGTGAGTGCATACCATGTGTGTTCTTTTATGACTGGGTTACCTCACTCAGGATGATATTTTCAAGTTCCATCAATTTGCTTAGAATTTCATGAAGTCATTGTTTTTAATAGCTGAGTAGTACTCCATTGTGTACCACAATATTTTTTGTATCCATTCCTCTGTTGAGGGACATATGAATTGTTTTCAGCTACTGGCTATTATAAATATGACTGCTATGAACATAATGGAGCATGCGTACTTATTACGTGTTGGAGCATCTTCTGAATATATACCCAGGAGTGGTATAGGTGGGTCCTCAGGTAGTACTATGTCTAATTTTCTGAGGAACTACCAGAATGATTTCCAGAGTCATTGTACCAACTTTCAACCACAACTGCAAAGGAGGAGTGTTCCTCTTTCGCCACATCCACACCAGCATCTGCTATCACATAAATTTTTGATCATAGCCATTCTGACTGGTGTGAGGTGAAATCTCAAGATCGTTTTGATCTGCATTTCCCTGAGGACTAAGGATGTTGAGCATTTCTTTAGGTGTTTTCTGGCTATTCAAATTTTCTCACGTGAGAATTCTCTGTTTATCTCTGTTTCCCATTTTTAATAGGGTCATTTGTTTCTCTGGAGTCTAACTTCTTGAGTTCTTTGTATATTGAATATTATCTCTCTATCAGATGTAAGATTGTAAAGATGTTTTCTCAGTCTGTTGGTTGCCATTTTGTCCTGTTGACAGTGTCCTTTGCTTTACAGAAGCTTTGTAATCTTATTAGGTCCCATTTGTCAATTCTTGATTGTAGAGCATAAGCTGTTGGTGCTTTATTCAGGAAATTTTCCAGATCCTCCAACTCTTAAATAAGACTCCCCAGCTCCATAAAATATTTGTTTGCATGTCTCTGCATCTATTTTCATTGGATTCTGTCTGCAAACATAACAGAATGTCAGGATTGGTTCTTACCCATGAGCTGGTTCTCAATTTGGGGCAGTCATTGTTTGGCATTTCCTTCATCTCTCCTCTATCTTGGTCACTGCATATCTCTTAGCAGGACACACTTTGAGTCACAAATTTTGTTGGTGGGTTGCTGTCCTTATTCCTCCATTGAAAGTCCTGATTGGCTACCAGAAGTGGCCACTTCAGGATCCATATCCCTCACTGTTAGAAAATTGTCTCCTGTATCAACGAATTCAAGGCTATTTACCACTTTCTCTTCTTTTCAATTGAATATATCCAGTTTTATGTTGAGGTCCTTGTTCTATTTGGACTTGAGTTTTGTGCAGAGTTGTAAGTATGGATCAATTTTCATTCTTCTACATGTAGACATCCAGTTATCCTTGCACTATTTGTTGAAGAGGCTTTCTATTCCGTTGAATTGTTTTGATTTTTTAATTTCATCAAAAATCAAGTTTCTGTAGGGGTTTGAATATATTTATTGTTCTTTAATTTGAATTTATTGATCAACCTATCTGTTTCTGTCCCAATAATATGCAATTTTTATTATTTCTGCTCTATAGTACAGCCTAAAGTCAGGGATAGTTATACCCTCAGTGTTTCTTTTATTGTTTAAGATAGTTCAGAATAGCAATTCTGGGTTTTTTGTTTGTTTGTTTGTTTTGTTTTGTTTTGTTTTGTTTTGTTTTGTGTGTTTTTCTACATGAAGCTGAAATTTGCTTTTTCAAGATTTGTAAAAAACTGTGTTGGAATTTTGATGGGAATTGCATTGAATCTTTTGGTAAGATGGCAATTATACTATGTCAGTTTTCTGTCATATTCCTCAACTTTATTTCTTCAGACATTAAATTTCTTCTTATACAGATCTTTCACTTGCTTGGTTAGAGGTAATTAACATATTAAAATATTATTTGCAACTATTTTAAAGGTAACTTATTTTTTAGCCTATTTATTTTTTGTATAAGCAGAGCTATTGATGTCTTTGAGTTAATTTTGTATCCAGCAACTCTGATGAAGTTGTTTGTCAGCTGTACAAGTTTTCTGCTAGCACTTTTGGGGCCACACATGTATATTACTATATCATCTGTGAGTAGCAATACTTTGACTTCCTCTTTTCCAATTTTTGCCTACTGATCTTCTTTAGTTGTCTTACTGAGCTAGCTAGAACTTCAAGTTCTATTTTGAAGAGATAAAGTTAAAGTAGACTGCCTTGTGTCTTGTCTTCTGATTTTAGAGGAATCACTTCTTTTCTTTTTATTTAATTTATTTCTTGGCTACTGGCTTGTTGTATATTGCATTTATTGTGTGCTAGTATACATTTTGTATCTCTGATATCTTCAATACTTTTAACAAACGTATGTATTGTTTTTTGTCAAAGATTTTTTTCAGCATTTAATGAGATGATTATATGTTTTTGTTTGTTTGTTTGTTTGTTTGTTTTCATTTTTTCTTCCAGTTTGTTTATATGGTGAATTATCTTTATGGATTTTTATATATTGAACCATCCCTGCATCCCTGAGATGAAGCCTACTTGACTGTGGTGGATGATGTCTTTGGTATGTTGTTATATTTGGTTTGTGTGTATTTTCTTTAAATTTGCATCAATGCTCTTAAGGAAAATTGGAGTGAAATTCTTCCTTTATTGAGTCTTTGTGTGGTTTAGGCCTCAAAGAATGAGATTAACAATGTTCCTTCTGTTTCTATTTTGTGCAATAGTTTGAAGAGTGTCGACATTCACTCTTCTTTGAAAGTGTTGTAGAATATGTGCTGAAGCAATCTGGCCCTGGGTTGTTTTCTGTTGAGTAAGTTTTAGTGCCTGCTTCAATTTCTTTAGGCTATTTAAGGACTATTTAAATAGTTTACCTGATCTTGATTTAATTTTGGTGATTAGAAAATCATCCATTTTATTTAGATTTTCCAGTTTCTGGAGTACAGTCTTTTGAAGTAAGACCTAATGATTTTTGAATTTCCTCAGTGTCCATTGCTATGTCTCCCTTTACATTTCTAACTTTGTTCATTTGAGTACTGGCTCTTTGCCTTTTAGTTAGTTTCCTTAAGTGTGTGACTATCTTGTTGATTTTCTCAAAGAACCAGCTCTTGGTTTTTCTGATTTTTTTGTATTTTGTATTATTCTTTGTTTCTAATTCATTTGCTTTAGTCCGGCATTTGGATATTTACTGCTCTCTACTCCTCTTAAATGTGTTTTCTTCTTTTCTTCTCCTTTCTTTTCTTTTGTAAAGATTTCAGGTGTACTATTAGTTCATTACTATAGGAATTTTTTATTTTTTTTTTAATGTGGACACTTAGTTCTATAAGCTTTCCTCTTACCACTGCTTTCATAGTATTGCATAAGTTTGTGTATGCTGTACCTTTATTTTATTGAATGCCTGAATCTGTCTTTGTTTCCTTCTTTTTTCTTTGTTTCTTTCTTTTTTCTTTCTTTCTTTGTTTCTTTCCCTCCCTCCAACTTGAGTAGAGAAGTTTTCAGTTTCACTGAAGACATATTCCTTTTGTTGTTTTTATTGCTGCTGAACTCCATCTTTAATCCATAGTGATCTGATAAGAGAGAGGCAAAAGACTATTTTAATCTTCTTGGTTCTTTTGAGTTATGCTTTGTGACCAATTATACGGTCAATTTTGAAGAAGATTCCTTGAGGTGCTCAGAAGAAGGTATACTTTTTGTGCTTGGATGAGATGTTCTATAGGTATTTGTTAGGTCCTTTTGAATCATAATATCTGTTTAATTATTTGGCAGTTAAGTTTCTTTCTCACTGACCTGCCCATGCTGAGAGTAGGTTGTTTAAGACTCCCACTATTCATATGTGTGGTTTGATCTGTAATTTACGGTTTAGTGATGTTTCTTTTGTGAATGTGGTTGGCTTTGTATTTGGGGCAGAGGTGTTCAGAATTGAATTGTCTTCTTAGTAGATTTTCCCTTAGATGTGTATAAAATTTCCTTCCCTGTCTCTCACAATTACTTTTAGTTGAAAGTCTACTTTATCTTATATTAAAGTTGCTATCAAAGCTCATTTCTTAGGTCCCTTTACTTAGAAGATCTTTTCTTAGCCTTTTACTCTGAAGTAATATCAATCATTTATGTTGAGATGTGTTTCTGGTCTATAGCAGAACGATTGTTTCTGTTTATGCGTCCATTATGGTAGCCTTTGTCTTTTTATTGGGAAATTGAGTCTATTGATGTTGAGAGTTAAAATGAACAAGGATTGTTACATCTTATTATTTTGATGTTGGTAGTGGTTTGTGTGTGCGTCTTCTATTGGTTTTAATGGTGTGAAATTATTTATTTCCTAGGTTTCCTGAATGTAGTTAGCTTCATTGAGTGGGAATTTTCCTTCTAGTATCCTTTGTAGGGCTAAGTTAGTGAAAAGATTTTGTTTAAATTTGATATTGTCATCGGATATCTAGGTTTCTCCATCTATGGTGATTGACATTTTGCTGGTTATAATAATCTGGGCTGACATCTGTAGTCTCTGTCTGCAATACCTCTACCCAGGCCTTTCTAGATATTGAAGTCTCAGTTGAGAGATAGGGAGTAATTATCATTTTCTGCATACACCAGCAATATTTAATACATTTATAATTGTATAAGTCTATAATTCATAAATTATAATATCATTAAAATATCAAACAAGCCTGTATGTATATGTCTTTTGGCCTATTCTCCCTTTCAGCTTTTAATATTTTTTCTTTGTTCTCTATATTTAATGTTTTGGTTATTATGTTGTGGGAGGATTTTCTTTTCTGGTCCAATCTGTTTGGTGTTCCTTAAGCTTCTTATACAGGTATAAGCATCACTTTCCTTAGATTACAAAACTATTCTATGATTTTTGTTGGAGATGTTTCTCAGCATTTGATCTGGGAATCTTCTCCTTCTATTCTTATTATTCTTATGTTTAGACTTTTCATGATGTCCCAAATTTCCTGGGTATTTTGTGTCATGAACTTTTTAGAGTTTGCATTTTCTTGACTAATGTATTGATTTCTTCTATAGTATCTTGTGTGCTTGAGATTCTGACTTCCATCATTTGTATTCTGTTGGTGGTGCTATGTCTATATTCCCTGTTCTCTTTTCTAGGTTTCCATCTCCATGATTGCCTCAGTTTGTTTTTTCTTTATTATTATTTCTATGTTTATGTTTTAGAAAGTTTTATTCATGTCCTTCAACTGCTTGATTGTGTTATCCCAAATTTCTTTATATACGTGAACTTCTTCTTTTAATGTATATACCTGTTTGGATGTATTTTTTTCAGTATTTCTTTAAGTGCTGAATCCATTTCCTCTTTAAATGCCTCTATTATCTTTATAAGACTGGATTTATGAACATCTTATGGTTTCATTATGAACATCATAATGGTTTCATTAGAATATCCTGGTTTTGCTGTAGGAAGACAGCTGGGCTCTGGTAATATTGCCTTTGGTCTTATTGATTGTGTTCTTATGCTGTCCTTTAGGCATCCAGTTTTTCCTAGTTTTGGCTGAATGATCCTGATAGCAACAGGACTTTTCAGAATGGCAAGGGAAACCTTTTGCCAGACAGTGCATGTCAGGGTACCTGAGTCTGCTAACTGTGCCTCAGGTTGACCCCATTGGGAAGAGATTGGTGAGCAGGGTTCTCTACTGGTTACTTTTAACCCACAGGCCTCCATGGTGAAGATCAATATTCTTTGGGTCCCACAAGCCTCGTCAGGGATGAGGGGCAACCTGAGAGCTAGACAGTGGAAGTCAGGGTACCCTGTACAACTTACCACTGCCTGATGTGCCCAGTGAAACCTTTATGTATTATAAACAAATATAATACAGTATATTTTGATGATGTTATTAATAGTATTTGTTCAAAGAAAGCATATAAGTTGTCAATAGTTGGGAATTATATCAAATATTCTTAATTCAGTAGCTAAAAATTTAGTGTTGTATATATTTAACTGGGCAAAGCTGCAAATATATTATCCCAAAAGGAAAATTATGAAGGTTATTAAATCAGTCTTCACAATAAAGATCTAACTAGAAATATTAATTGAAGAATATATTGATTCTGCTTTAATCAATGAAATTCCTTATTCATTTTAACTGAATATCATACCAAATATTTAAAAATAACTGGAAAGTATGAGCTAGTGGTTTCAAGCATGAACTGGTTTCAATCTTTTCTTGACTTCAAATGGAAAATAATATGTAATAATATAACTTATGTTCTGTTTCATTTTCTCCACATTTCTGTACATACTGCCATATACAATAAAATCTTTCTCTTTTTTTCTTATATTAATTTATATTATCATTTTCAATTTACTCCTTTAATGAAACATCTTTTGCCACAGTCAATCTCATAGTGTTGCTCATATAAAATTATGACTAAAAAATCAAATGAACAAATAAGTAGTACATCACTAGTGCAGGAAGAATAGAATTGTAACATCTCCTTAGCTTTCCTAGAGCAAGCTGTAGGTTATGGTGCCTGGTAGCAAAAGCAACATGCAGTGGAACTTGTAAGGACAAAAAATAAGTATGAGGTTAGTCTAATATTTTCTTCTATAATCAGCTAGAATGTAATATGTCACAATGAAAATAAAGAAGTTCACATTATATGGAGAACCTCCAGATTGAAAGCATTAGAACTCAATTAAGTTACAAATAGTAGATATTAATTATTCAATATGAAAAAGGAAATTACATATTATATACAAAGAAACTTTGATTCCTTGATCATCCTGTCTTTTTCTGTCCCAATACCATGCAGTTTTTATTACTATTACTCTATAGTACAGCCTGAATTCATAGAAAGTAATACCTCCAGAAGCTCTTCTATTGTTCAGGATTGTTTCAGATAGCTATCCTGGGTTTTCAAATGTATAATTTGTTGAAATGGAAAATTTACCTTTTAAAGATGTAATTAAACATCTATCTCTAATTTAAAACCATATTTATAATGTATATTTATAAGTAAATTAAAAACTCATATTTTATGGGATAAAATTAATTTAAATAATACCTTCTGATTTGATTTGAAAAGATGATGCTAATTTATATATGATATTATACATTAATATTAACATATGTTAATATTAATTAATATTAACTAATGTTAATATTAATATGTAATATTATATATAATACATTATAATATATAATATACATACATATTAACTTTAATATAATTTGTATAGAAATAATATCAATAATATAATAACTTAATAGTTTTAATTTATTGGAATTATAAATATATTTACTTTATTGGAATTATAAATATATTTACTTTAAAATCAACCAATAATGTATTTAAATCAACTACTACATACCACATAATATCCTAGCATGAATAGAGAGAAGAATCCCAAGATTCTACTTCTAGATGAAATTCTATATACAGGTGATGGCTGCTTAAGTAGAAAAAATTCACTTTAATTTCTTTATAATATAAGTAATTAGTTTTGTCCTCATGAACATATGGGCTACATTAATTGAACTGAATCATTTATATAACAAAAGATGAAGAACTTGATTTGTGTGGTTGGCACAAGAGCTTCATCAAGTTTGGGTGGGAAGAGTAAAATGCATTGAACACATGTATTGATGTATTGATCTCTCAAAAATATGTGTGTGTGAATATATTTGTATGTATGTGTGTGTGTGTGTGTGTATTTAGTGAAGTTCCTTGATTTAGTGATATACTGCCACTATCTTGAAATTTTAGTATATGCTTTTAAAACCAGTTCATATATATATTTTTTTCACTGAAGCTTTGAAATAAAAGTCTTTCCTGACAATTAGTTTAGAGATTTTATTACTTTAAACACTGATTTATTTTGGTCTTCAAAACAGCGACTACACTGTAGGTGGCATTTGATTATTAGCTATTAAATTTACTAAGTGTCTAGACTGATTTAAATGCCCTTAAGTATTTCATGACATAAAAAGAGATATGTCCTTCCCTTCCCATAGTCTGCTTTAGTAGAACAATTTTCAATTTGCTTTGTATAATTCAATAATGCAATAAAACTTTGGAAACATTATCTCATTCTATTTTCTTACATGGTTCACTTTCTAATTGGCGCCTGTGTACTTTAGTTTTCAAAATAGTCATGCCATTAGATTAAATTTGTCTTCATTTTTAATCCACTTTTGGTAATCTCATCATATAACAAGATTTAAATCTATGTATTACAACTAACCTAGTTTCATGACATCAACCTATGAATTTTAGACAAAACTAAAACACTCCCATTTACCCTTTTGATTTAGATGATTAATAGTGCCCAGTAATTAAACAATTGGAGTTATATTCATCACCATAAGTAGAGTTATGGCTTCACCAAACATATAAATATATCCTTAGATATTTTTGTTTTATTTCATAAATTTGTTGCATGGTTGTGTGTCCATATATTTATAACAAATTATAGTTTAGTTATTTTAGAAAAATGTTCTTTACTTACAATAAATTGTCCTCAAAAACACCATCAACATCTGATTATTCTCTTTATTCTGATTTATATTTATTTTATGTATATGAAAGAGTGATATGTTTATCAGATGCATATGGTGTATGAGGCCTTGCGAATGATGGTATAGGAGATTGTGAGTTCTCATATAGGTTTTGAGAATGGAACATGTTTTCTCTGCAAGATTAGTAGGAGCTCTTATCCACTGATCCATCTCTTTAGCCCCTCAGATTATTCATAAATATCAACATTTACTTCCATGGCCAGAAAAATTTTACATATATGTATAAAATAAAAATAATTAAATATAGGCCATATTTATAACTACTTAGTTTATGTTGTCTTAAAAATAAAACATTTAAGTCAATAGTTATCTACTAATAGTCCAGCTATAATGCATTTATATATGTGAATGTGTGTGTGTGTGTGTGTGTGTGTGTGTGTGTGTGTGTGTGTATGCAAGAAAGAGAAAGAAAATATAAAATTAAGTATAAGTTCTTAAGAATGTAGAAACAAGAAAAATGACCTGAAATTCTGGGCAAAAAAAAATGAAGTTGAAGAATGTAGAACTGTAATGTATTTCATTAGCACACAATATTTTTAAAAAATTTATTTATTTATTTTATGAGTACACTGTTGCTGGTGTGTCTGACAAACCAGAAGAGGGCATTGGATCCCATTACAGATGCTTGTGTGCCATCATGTGGGTGCCGGGAATTGAACTCAGGACCTCTGGAAGATCAGTCAGTGCTCTTCACTGCTGAGCCATCTCTCCAGCCCAACACAAAATATTTTAAACGTATGTTTAACATAAATGAGCTTATATTATTGGTAAATGCCTGTAATATCAGAACACGAGAAGAAACATAATCTAGATTTGAAGTTATCAGGTTTTGAGGCTCTTAATAAATAGTGGATTAAACAGAAAAAAATTATAATTTATTGTTTTGGAAAAACACATCGCTAAAGTAAAACGTAAGAGTCCATATAAAAATCAAGAAAAATAAGTTGTTATGATTTGAGTTTATAATAATAAATATTGTTATATAATATTTATTAAGGAGTGATAATTAGTTTAAAGTAGCTTTGTATCTAATTTTTGTTTACCTTCTCAAAGAAACACAAATAATTAAAGAATCATTCAAAATAGATCTACAAAAATAGACATATTGTGTATTATGGTACATAATAGAAGTTTAATATCATTTTTTTAAATTTCTGCAGTTAATTAAACAGCAATAAATATTACAAAAGAAATAAAAATGAATATAAGTAATATGACATATTTATAGAGAATTATGTGAAAATTTTGTAAATAAATTATGCTGCAAATTCTAAGACAACTATTAGATTTATTGAAACTTATCATTCAGATATGTTATTCTCAAAATGTATATCTCTAAACATAAAATTACAAACTTTTTGAAATTTGATAGAAACCTAGTCAATATAAAATTAACTTGAAATGAGTTTAGATTTATGAAAACAATAGTGAGCTGGTTGAGAAAATGAACAGTTGAAAACTGAACAGATATAAATTATCAATGAATTTTTTGGATTATTATAATTAAATATACTGAGATATACTGTCAAAAGACATACAAGACCTGTACATTGACCAGAAAAAAAAAATTCTGAGGAAAATCAAACTTCTGTAAGTTACATCAAGGATATAAATGTAAGTGGGTCAGAATGCTCAAAAGGATTTAAATGTCAGTCACATTTAAATTGAAGTACGTGTTTGACTTTATTCCAGTCTACACAGTGTAGGCTTACTTATGCTTGTTGTAGAGTTGAAAAAGTCAAAAAGTAAAAAAAAAAAAAAAAAGTTTTTAAAACTTCCCATAAAACTATAATGAAAATGACTGCATGTATCATACCAAAACTCACACATTCTTTGATATAATTCATCTATTCAGCAAATACATAAAAAATATTTTAAATTTTATTTCAAATTAATTAAATTTGGCAAAAAAAATTTCAATTATGCTTGAAAAACATAAAACCATATAGCAATAATATGTTTTCAAGCATTTATTAGCACATTGAAATGCTAACCATAATTATATAACACATCAGAGGATAAAAAACAATGGAGTCAAAACTTAACAGGAATTCTTAATTTCTGCTTGGCAAAATTAAGGAATTAAATTTTTCAAAAATGTCAAATCAAATAAGAGATCATGAATTACCTATAGAGGAAAAGGTCAATAAGACTGTGCCTACTGTGCAAATATTTTGAACACAAAGATGATACATAGATGCATAAGAAATATTTATTAGCAAGAAAACAAATTTATGTCAATAAGGATAACAGTAATGTAGCCTTTATAGCTTTCTCCTGAATGGCTTTGCCAGAGTCTTACACATTCAAAGGCAGATGCTCATAGCTAACCAATGAACGGATCATGGGGTCCTCAATGGAGGAGTCAGTGAGAAGATTGAACAAGCTAAAGGGGCCTCCTGCCCCATGGAGAGAGTGACAATACCAACCAACCATAGCTCCCAGTGTCTAAACAGCAAGACTGGGAACACACATGGAGGGACCCATGGCTCCAGCTGTATATGTAGTGGAGGATGACCTTGTTGCCATCAGTGGGAAAGGAAGTTCTTAGTCCCATGAAAGCTGGATGCCCCAGAGTTGGGGAATTCTGGGGCAGGGAGGTAAGAGTAGGTGGATGGGTGGAGTCACACCCTCATAGAAGCAGGAGAGGGGGATGTAATAAAGGAATTCTTAGGAGAGGGGAAATCGGGAAAGGAGATAACATCTGAGATGTAAATAAATAAAATATCCAATAAAAATTAAAAAAATTAAAACATAATAGAACAGGCTATTGCAGTCGAGCATTTGAGACTTTTCATCAAAAATTTGATATTACCCATATTACTGGGATTCCTTATAATCTTCAAGGACAAGGTATAGCAATGGGTCTATGAAATTTTAAAATAATATCTTCATAAAATAAAAGAGGAAGGAGAAATATATCCCTGTACACCACAAATTTATTTAAATCATGTTCTTTTTATTTTAAATTTTTTAAAAATATGGATGCCAAAGAACTTTCTGCTGAGTGTCTATGATACCCTACAACTAGGCATATTTATGCCTAGGTGAAAAAGAAGGATCCACTTACTGGCATATGGCATGATCCTGATCAAGTATTTAATATGGGGAAGAGGGCATGTTTGTGTTTTATCTGCAGGATGCTGAAGGAGATGGTGGTTGCCAGAGTGATTGGTCAGACATGCTGGTGCCAGGACAAAGAATGAGGCTGATCTGTGAGCTTGCTGAGTGCCCTGACAATGGTGACTGGGAAGCTGTATTGGACATATATTCCTAACCCTCCTTTGTTTGCCTATGTATCAGATGGGACAAGCTGCCTTGCCTCAAGGTTTTTAAACTTGTGGGACACAGAATCAAAAAGAGAATTTATAATGACTCTTGTATTTTTCTTAAATGTGACCATTTATTTGAACTCAATCATGGACTGGTCTAGAAATCAAATCAATATTGGAACTAACAGTCTTCATTTGGAAGGCTAGATCTGAACATTTTCAGAGACACATTTGGAAGTTAGCTGCCCATGAAACAAGTGTTAATGCATGTGTTGATGTTCTTTTAATTGTCAAGTTTAAAATACTTTTGTTTCTTCTACAGTATGTAATGTAAGTTGTATTGATTGTACACTTTCTAATTATGTTAATGTGTTGAAACCTGGCATGTCTGTTACAGGGGTCTATCAACCAGTTTTTGTTTTATTGCCCAGAATATTACAGGACCTTGATATCCTCAAAAAAGCTTGTAAGTACTGAGAGAAGTGAGTCAGGCTTTAAGCAGAAGCAAGGCGGTAGTGGATTTGATTATTGCTGGTATAAGAGCTTTAATTACATTAATTGCTAGCACCTGCTTCTCCAATTGCTTTGCCATAAGAAGTTAAGACAGCTACTTTTGTTAATCACTTAGAAAAAAAATGTTACTAATGTGTTGAATATATAAGAAGATTTAGATAGGCATTTGGAACAGCAGATTGATGCTCTTTATCCTATTTAAACTATTGGAAGGAGGTTCAGAGTTTAAGAGTAAGGAGCCATCTCGAGTGTCATGCCAAACACCAGTCGAGTTGTGTTACTTCTAAAATTTACAATGATAGTCATTATAATTAGAAAAAATGTTTAAAGATACCTGCAGGGTATTTGGCGTATTTCTAATACCTCTTTGGATGTTTTAACTTTACATAGTGAGATTATGAATGTAAAGAATACTGCTCTGTTGAGTTTTGATGCTGCAGGTACTGCTGATAAAATTACACATGGCCTGAGGTCAGTATTTCCATTTTTGGTCACAAGTTTTAAGAATGGCATACGTAGCTTGATCATACTAGCCCTTTTTGTCCTGGGAATACTTTTATTCCCGCCCATCATGTTAAACCTTGTCTTTAACAATGTCAACATGTTGTAGTCAAAGTACATGGCTTGAAACTGAAAATGAGCTCCCCAGAAAGAGTTATTGATTTAACAGGCTGGCAAGCCAATTGCTTGTAAGATTTGCAGAAAGCCTTAACCTAAGGCAGAAGTTCATTGCTTTTGTTAATGCATATTCCACTATGGGCAAGGAAGACATTCCTGTCAGAACAACCTAAGACAGCCTCAGTCCTGTTTATGAAATAAAAAACAGGGAGATGTGAAGAGCTTTTGGAGTAGATTGGCAGGAATCTGACATTGGCCAAGAACAAGGAAATGGGCTGCTTGGCAGGAATCTGACATTGGCCAAGAACAAGGAAATGTACTGCTGGCAGGAATTTGACATTAGGCTATAAGAAAGAATTAATTTCATCCAGAAATCTAAATCTCATGCTAGAACAAAGAAGTAATTTCTGGCAAGATTCTAAATCTTAGGCTAGAACAAAGAAGTAATTTCAGGCAAGAATATAAACCTTAGGCTAGAACAAAGAAGTAGGCTTCAGGCATGAAATATCTTTGGTCTAGGACAGGAAAGTAGTCCCAGATATTTTGGTTGTCCTGATAAGACCTTACAAACAGTGATCATGGGAGTGATTACAGAACTTTATTTGTTGCTTTGCTTAATCTTTGACTATTTGTGTTTGTTGTCTTGCTTGTTCCTTGACTATTTGTATCTATTATATTGTTAGTTCCTTAACCTATAACTGACCTTAATGTGTACATGTAATTAAAATGGTATAAAAGCAGATTGGGGAAAATAAAACCTAAGTTCTTAATGCCAAAGTATGCTATGAAAATCTATTTTGCTGAGAAAATATGTCAATGATAATTATATATGAAGATCTTTATATCACCATAAGAATTTTTTATCAGAATTGAAAGTATTAGAAATAATCCTAGTATCAAAAGTCACAAAATACAATTGAAAAAAACAAAAGGACAGAGAATCATTTCTACCTATTTACTGGTCTTCTGGAAATTGGCTAGTGTTACTAAAGGTAGACAAGCCAGATGAACACTGGAGTTCTCATAGACTTCTATTATGACTGCAAATGAAATATTCACTTTGGAAAAAAAACCATGGCATTCTGCCTCTATGCATTCATCCAAGATTAATAAAAGCATATGCCCATTACAAAACTTGTATGAAAATGTTCATAATAAGATTTTTAGTTCCAAAATATTGAAAATGGCCATATGTTCATCAATAGGCAAATGGATAAACAACTTTTGTAATATCAGTACGTGTAGAAGCTGCTTTGTAATTAAGGACTAAAATATTGAATATATAAAACATATGTATATTTGTAAGAATAAAATTTTTAAAACTGTAATTGGGAAGTGAGCATAAACAGAGGAGATTCTCATTTCATTCACATATATTTTTAGAAAGTATGGAACAATTTTGAGACAGAATTTCAGTCTCTACTGAAATGCAAAGCATTGAATAAATTAGGTAATCCTTGAATTTGTATTTTTCTTCCAGGCTCAGTGGGATTATACACTAATAATGTTATTGCTACCACTGGTTGTCATTCACATGTTAAATATCTTTATTTTTTTCTTTACACAACATATACATACATAAAAGTATTTTATACACATAGGAAAATATAATTTTATATGTTAAAGCTCATGTGATCAAAACGTAAGTATCATTGGCTAAAGAAAAACTATGGTGTTAAGATTATAAAGATACTATTTTATAATATTTATTTTGTGTTGAGTTGAATTTTATTTTAGATTCTTCTTTAAATTATATTTTATTGGATAGTTTCTTTATTTATATTTCACATATTAATCTCCTGGTTTCCCTTCCGGAAATCCCCTATCTCATCTCCCCTCCCCTGCTTCTGTCAGGATGTTCCCCCGCCCACCCACCCACCCACTCCAGCCTCCCTACCCTTGAATTTCCCCTACAATAGGGCATCAAGCCTTCACAGTATTAAGGGCCTCTCATCGCATTTATGCCCAACAAGGCCATCCTCTGCCACATATTAGTCGAACCCATGAGACCCTCCATGTGTACTCCTAGGTTGGTGGTTTTGTCCCTAGAAACTCTGGGGAGGGACAGGGGGTATCTGATTGGTTGGTATTATTGTTCTTCCTGTGGGGTTGCAGACCCCTTCAGCTCGTTCAGTCCATTCTCTAATTCCTCCATTATGAAACTGACTAGGGACCATGTGCTCAGTCCGATGATTAGCTGCAAGCATTCCCTCTCTATTTGTCAGGCTCTTACATAGCCTCTCAGGAGACAGAAAATCAGGTTCCTGTCAGCATGAACTTCTTAGCATCCATAATAGTGTCTGGGTTTGGTGACTGTATATGGAATGGATCCCCATGTGGAACTGAAGGAAAGATGGCCTTTCTTTCAGACTCTGTTCCACACTTTGTCTATGTACTAGATGCCAGGAGTATTTTGTTCTCCTTTTTAAGAAGGATCAAAGAACCTACACTTTGGTCTTTCTTCTTCTTGAGCTACATGTGGTATGTGAATGGTATCTTCAATACAAGCATTTGGGTTAATATCCATTTATCAGTGAGTGCATACCATGTGTGTTCTTTTGTGACTTGGATACCTCACTCAGGATGATCATTGTTTTTAATAGCTGAGTAGTACTCCATTGTGTAAATGTACCACATGTTCTGTATTTATTTCTCTGTTGAAGGACATCTGGATTTTTTCCAGCTTCTGTCTATTATATATATGACTGCTATGAACGTACTAGAGCATGTATTCTTGTTAGATGTTGGAGAATCTTTTTGATATATGTGCAGGAGTAGTATAGCTGTATCCTCAGGTAGTAGTACTATGTCCAGTTTTGTGAGGAACAACCAGACTAGTTCCACTATGATTGTACCAGATTGCAATACCACAAACAAAGGAAGAGTGTTCCACTTCCTCCACATCCTAGTCAGCATCTGCTATCAATTGAGGTTTTGATCTTAGCCATTCTTACTGGGTGAGGTGGAATCTGAGGGTTGTATTGATTTTCACTTCCCTGATGACTAAAAATGTTGAACATTTTTATTTATTTATTTATTTTTGGTGTTTCTGGGCCATTCTGTATTCTTCAGTTGAGAATTCTTTGTTTAGCTCTGTACATCATTTTTTAATAGGGTTATTTGATTCTGTGGAGTCTAACTTCTATATATATATGATAATATGATATTATCCCTGTATTGGATATAGGATTAGCAGAATCAAAATAAAGTAAAATTAAATTTTAAGTATTTAAATATAAAACAAATATTTGTGTCTTTGAGTGTTTTTTTTTCACTTCGAGGAATATCTTTGAAATTAATAGACCCTTACTTGTGTACAAGCTTAAGGAGCATTAGGTTTTAGATATACACTGGAATAATAAGAACCATCCCCTTAAAAAATATATGTCATCGTTTTATCTTTAGGTCTACCAAAACCTTAAATTTCAACAGGCATAAAAAGTATGAAAAGGGCCTTTTGTTAAATGGATGAGCCACTGAAACATGAGCTTCATAGATTTCATCCTTTTATGTCCTGCATCTTGGGAAAATAATATCTTTTGCAAAAAAGAAGATATGATCTTGACTGTTTTATCACTGAAAAGAGAATTTGATGCCATTCTTCTGGGATCCAAGTAGTATTCTAGAACTCAGTATAGACTGCAGAATTTACAAATTATTTCTGAAAAATAATTTAATCTATTGATTGAAATATTTTTTTCTCATTCCCATTTCTTTTCTTTCCTTCCTTCAACTTTTCTTTTCATTTTGCCATTAATGAGTATTGAATAATATTATTGGGGAAAACAGACAGAAACATTATGTTTTATTTCTTGAAGGTCCTTTAAAAGTTGTACATTACTTACATGATTAAGTTTAATCAATTGTGTTAGACAATGGGGAGATGGATAAGAGGGTAAAAGTTTGTATTCTTAGAGGACCTATTCAGTTCTCAGCATCTACAGTGAGAGGCTCCATACTCACTATATCATGTATCATCAGTTCCAGAAAATCCAACAACTTCTTCTAAACTCCCTACCCACCTGATCTCTCTGCCTTCTCTTCCTCTCTCTCTCTCTCTCTCTCTCTCTCTCTCTCTCTCTCTCTCTTTCTCTCTCTCTCAACACACGGTTGGGCACTACTGGCAGTAAATCCAGTTTCTACCTTCTATGCACTCAAGCAGGTGGTGCACTTAGATATATACAGACAAAACATATGTAGAAAATAAATCATAAAATTAATCAATTGTCTTTAAATATATTCATTTTCATATGTACATATATAATATCATATGTGTGCATTTAGTAATTCCAACTTTGATTATTTTTATATAGATAGTATACACACACACACACACACACACACACACACACATATACACAAAGTTCCTTATAGTTTTAGAACACTTAAAATATAATTATAAAGTTGAAACTGGCAGGCAAAAATGACTTGGTAAATAGAGACTTTAGAATTGCCCATCTAGAGCTGGGATATTTGGCCCAGCAACAAAATGTTTCACTGGTCTGTAGTGCAAAAGAGGCAGAAATTTGTTTTAGGACCACTGAAGAAATAAATGACAACCATTCTAGACCAATGTCAAATGTAAACTTTCATGCACAAGCTCTATTGATAGCACAACCTGACAACCAGCTTTAAGCAAGATGAAAAGGCTAATGTCAGCATCTTTATTGCTTTTTTTTGTTTTGTTTTGTTTTCTTAAAGATGTTGACACTTTCATTTTAGTACTTATTTAATAAGAGGACATTGGATGTCCTTTTGTACATAACCTTGTTTATGTTTGCCCATGTTTTTCTCCCTGCTTTCCAGACACGATTTGGAAAGCTCTAGCCTATCTCCTAATTTCAGCTCTAACTTTTATGGATCTTTCCCTGAGGCTGCATGACAGTTTTGCTGAAATGGAGCCAATGCATCTCAGATGATCACACACAGGGTGGTCTGTCTGCTGCTTTCACTTTCCAAACACCCGTGACTATGTGAAATTGTTTTGTGTTTGGCTAGGAGCACCTTCTGTCAAAATGCCTGTGGCTTTCTGATTTCATCTCATCCTTCAGCAGCTGCTTGGGACTTTCTTCTACAGCCTTTGCCACTTTTACTTATGAAATCCCTACTGATTCCACACTCTTTTACTCTCCAGTGTTTGCTAAGTAGTATGGTTGAAGGGCATGGAGCATATCGTTTTCCATTTTTGGATTCCAGGCATTTTTATAATGCTCAAAACTTAATAAGAAAAAGCACACACTAATGCTTTTTATGTTTAAATAAATTTTCTGTTTTTATATGAAACATTCTAATGAGAAACAGTGACAATTGAGAAATCTGAGATTTTAGACATCTGGCCCTACTATGTGCATTTTGTAATTATGTACTCAATTTTTTTACAAGCTACTGGATTGCAACAAAACTTAGACAAATGGCAAAAAAACATGCTCATTCTCAGAAACAATGTGATCACCTAAATACTAAACCAGATTTACAACAAGCTCTACATAGTTTGTCTTGTTACATATAATGGTCGTGATGACTTTAAATATTAGGATCTTGATATATAGAATATATTAAAATTAAATAGTTTCATTCCATTTGAAATAGTTTTTTAAAGTAAAAATCATTTTCACCTTTCTCATGGACTAGAGAACTTCAGTGTTCAAGAATACATTAATATTCATGTATACCATGAAATTTCTTAGATTTTACTACTTGGAAAAACAACAAAAAGTTTGTTCTTCATATATTCCCATCCTTATAAGTACACATATCCCTTTCAATGATGATGTTGGTTGAAACAGTGCTGAGAACTACTGATTATATATGAGACACAGGGAACACATTAAAAACATTGTTGGCACACAAACCTAAAATTTTACATCATAACTTCTCAGGTTTTTTAGAAATATTCCAACCAGATAGGCCTCATTCCATTGCTCACTCTGTTATGTCAGAGAGTAGAAACAAAGTTTTGAGATAAAGATCATGAGTAATAAATATTTTCTTAGTCATTGTCTTTGCCATTCCTGGAAACTGAATTATAGATCTGTGTAGTTCAACATGGAAAACCTGCTTTGATAGTCTATTATCAGGAATGCAAGCTTATTCCTCACAGATAGCTATCTAATTTGGGGGTGGTTATTCACCTTCTCTTGTTTCCTCATGGACATGTAGTCTATCATTTTATTACAAAAATTAAATTCACTATTTTATATATAATGTTTGAAATTTATAAAGACTCGCTAAATGACATATAGAAATACTTTAAATTTATGTGCCGTGTATTCATGTGCTCATCATAGGGATTATTTACTGTCTACGACTAGAAAATAAAGACAGTCAATAAATGTGAGTTACAAAAAAATGAGTACATAATAGCAGTTTAAACTGTAGGAGCCTAGTAGAGAACTCATGACAGAGCATGAGGTTAGCATGTGGTAGTTTTTAGGTTTAATCCCAGGAAGCAAGATTAAAAGGCATCCCAGGGAGTTAAGCATGGGGCTGGATGGGTTGTGTTAGGTGAACTTGCAAGTAGTCCATAGGCCTGCAGCACTGAAAAATGAAACGAGTACAAATTGTGATGCAATTGAACATTTATCTTTTCTAGAATTTAGTTTATCTCAAAAGTAGAACAATCGTCTTTTGGACAATTTGAAAATATTAAATTAGTTGCAAAAGAGGCAATAAATTGAAGATGTTTGAGTAAAAGTGGAAGTAGGCAAGATAGTAGTGTATATTTAAAAAGCAAGCATACATTTCTATAAAAGCTGAAGGGAGACAAAACTAGTCTACAGATTTTTCTATCTACAGTTGCTTGTAGCCGAATGAATGGGTTTTGACGAATACTGGTGGAGTATACATATTATGAGGTACACAGATTACCTCATCAAAAATTCCGTTAACATGCATTTATTCCACATAATTCTCATTAACCAGCTTGAAGCTGGTAATATGTGTTTCAGAGGATGCAAAGCTCACCAGGAGAGTTAAACTGAATCTCAAGCCATTATTGGAAAGGGAGCATCTTTCCCACTAGGTCTACTCCATTGCAGTAGTTTCTAAACCAAACATTACTGTGCTCTACTTAACATGTTACACACTGACTGACCATTTCTTATTACATTCTAAATGTTCTCAGTAATAGAGATAGTTGATGAATATAGCAGATAAGATTAGAAATAGCTTGGTATTGATACTGATGGATATATAACAAATAGAAATTTAGAGAGAACTCTGGAAGCAAATAACTTAGGTTAATTCTTTACTCTATTGACTTCATACTTATTAGAAAGGGGAACAAAATACTCACAGGAGATAACGGAAGAACAGGATTTGGGAGCAAGAGAGGAGGGGAGGGGAAAAGGGGGGCCAAGATCAGGTAAAGGTAGAGACAGGGATGATATACAGAGGGTCAGGAAATTGATCAGAGGTGTGTTTCAATGGGAGATGGGAAACTAGGTGTAGCCACCAGAGAGACAAGGATGCCAGGAAAGCAAGAGACTCCCAGGACCCAACAGAGATAAATAATCCAAAATTCCCAACGAAAGGGAGGGAGAACTTGTAGAAACCATATCCAGAGGTTAGAAAAGGCCACCAGATGGGAGATGGGGCCACCCACTCATTTCCAAATATTTATCCTAGAATTGTTCCTGTCAAAAAGAAATACAGGAACAGTGTGTGGAGTAGAGACTGAAAGAAAGGTCATCCAGAGACTACCCCACCTGGGGATCCATCCTATCTACCCAGATACTATTATGGATGGCAAGAAGTGCATGGATTGGCCAAGGACATGAAAGTAGGCTTCAGGTAGGAATCTGACATTAGGCTAAAACAAGTAATCTCAGGCAGGAATCTAAATATTAGGCTAGAACAAAGTAGTAATTTCAGGCAAGAATCTAAATTTTAGGCTAGAACTAAATAGACTTCTGTTATAAAAATGACTTTGGGCTAGGACAGGGAAATTGAATCAGATATTTTGGTCATCCTGATAAGCCCTTAGAAACAGTGATCATGGGAATGTTCTTGGAATTTTGTTTATTGCCTTGCTTGTTCTTTGACTATTTGTGTTTATTGTCTTGTTTGTCCCTTGACTATTGGCATCTATTGTATTGCTAGTTCCTCAACCTAGAACTGACCTTAATACTTGCGTGTAATTAAAATGGTATAAAAACAAAGAGGAGGAGGAGGGGGTGGGATGGGAGTTCTAGGGAGGGGAAATGGGAAAAGGGGATGACACCTGAAATGCAAATACAAAAAGAAAAAAAAAAGGACCCTGATATAGCTGTCTCCTGAGAGCTGTGCCAGAGCCAGACACATGCAGATGTGGATGCTCATAGCCATCCATTGGACTAAGCATAGGGATACCAATGGAGGAGTTAGGGAAAGGACTGAAGGAGCTGAAGGGGTTTGCAATCCCATACGAAGAACAACAATATCAACCAACCAGACATTCCAGGGGTCCCAGAGACTAAACCACCAATCAAAGAGTACACATAGAGAGACCCATGACTCTAGCTGCATATTTAGCAGAGGATAACCTTGAGTGGTTATCCTCTGCTAAATATAATGGGAGAAAAAGCCCTTGGTCCTGTGAAGGCCCAATGACCAAGCATCGGAAGAATGCTAGGGAAGTGAGACAGGAGTGGATGAGTGGGTGGGGGAGTACCCTCATAGAAACAGTGGGAGGGGAGAAGAGATAGGTTTGTAGAGGGAAAACAGGACAAGGGGATAACAATTACTGGGTCTGGATTTAGTCAGAAAAGATATACCTAACCCTCAAGAGACTGGAAGCCCCAGGGAGTTTAGAAGTCTGGTGAAGTGGGAGGTGGGGAATGGGAACATGTTTGAGGAGACAGGGGTTAGGAAGAGGTATGAGATGCGGAACAGTTGGAGGTTTGACCAGGAGGGGAATAAATTCTAGAAATAAATAAATAAATAAATAAATAAATAAATAAATAAATAAACAAATAATAAAAGATTTAAAAACATTTGAAAAGTAAATGAATAAAATAACTAAAACAAAAATAAAAATCATCCTGCTTTATTTTCAAAATGTATACATTAGAACTAGAATATATATTCATCTAAAATAGCTACATATGTAAGTATATTTCCTGTATTATTCTCAGCATATACTGGCTAGATCTTATTATAGTTTATTTCACATGTTAATATAATATATTGATGCATTAGATACTCATACTTTTATTAACAGATTTTCTTGTTGCTATGACTAAATTTCAAGTAGAAAATACTTAAAAAGACATAAAATCTGTTTTAAAATAGACTCCAAGGGGTTATAACTCATCAAGGTAGAGAAAGCGTACCATAAATAGTATGAAAATGTTAGTAACATTGTTTTTATTGTATAGAGTAGAGTGATACCAAGAAATGGATCTCTGACAAAACCTCAAATATCCTTCCTAAAACCTCCGTTCCTCTCGCTAGACTCCAAGCGACTTCATCAACCTTCCAAAACAGTGTCACTAAATGGGGAGGAAGAGTTCAAACAAAGGAGTCGAAGTCATCACTAAATAAAACTAAATGTTCACATACTAGCATCAAAATACCGAGTTAAGTTTAATATAAAATTTATATAATATACTTCGGAGAACTGTGTTTGATGTATCTTTCAACAATTAGGCCGAGAAGACAAATAGAATGCTGAATTCCAAGGACAGACATCAGGAGGTGTGTGGGGGATAAACGTGTAAGAATAGAAAAATGTGATGAGTGGCTCATAATTAAAACATTCGAGTGGGTGAGCATGTGGAAGAAAACAGCAGGTAGAACAAGGAGAACAGGGTCTGAGATTAATCTTGAGAAAACCTAACAGCTGAAGAGAAGATGCTATTACTTTGCAGAGGCTATAGAAAAAAGCCCCAAAGGCAGGCTGGCTATTGTCACAGAAGCAAAGCACACCTTGTTTAAAGTTTTTAAAAAATCTCCTCTGTGATTAAATAAGATACATTTCTAAATGTTTTCTCCCAGAATTGATTTTCAGTTTGATTATTAGGAATAGATATTTTCTTCCTTCCTTTTTTCCTCTTTCATCTAGAGCTTACTAATTATTTTTACTAATTCAGTTATTTATTTACTTTACATTCAGATCTCAGCTTCCTGCCCTCTCCTCCTCTGAGTCTCTCCATCTCCCCTTCGTAACAATCTGCTCCTCCTCTCCTTCTCATCAGAAAAGGGAAGGATTCTCATAGATATCTAACATCCATGACATAGCAACATGCATTAAGACTAGGCACATCTTCCATTGGGCTAGACAAGGCACCCAAATTTGTGGAAAGGAATCCAAACCAGGCAATATAGTCAGATACAGCTCCTGATCCTGCTTTAGAAGTCCCACATGAAGACCCTTCAGTCTGTCCTCTCCCACTTATACACGATTTCCCAGGCGCCACTTAATGTTCAACTCCAGTCTCTGCATCAGTTTCCATCAGTTGATGAGTGAAACCTCTATGATAACAGTTATCCTAGGTACTTGTTTGCAAGTATAGCATAATATAATTAACAATGTCAGGGGTGGTCATTCTTTGTCATGGCATGTGTCTCAAGCTGGACCAGTCACTGGTTGGCCTTCTCTCAACTTTTTAATACCTGAATATGTTGTAGGCACAGATTTGTAAATTTCATTTTTGTCAGTTGTTATAGTTTTACAGTACAGAGATTTGGATTTTTTTATTGATTGCATGTCATTTTTTTTTATATTTTCCTACATAGTCATGAAACACTATGAAATACTGTACTTTTGTCAATTATAGAAAATTACCTTTTTGTGCCATTGTATACTGATGATTACTTAGGCTGCAATTTGCAAATGTGGTCAGAAAGAATAAATTAATACTATTGTTGATAAAAATACATATCTATTAATTATAGGTAATTATAAATACTGAATAACTTTCTTTCTCTCAAGGTTTCTTTTGTGAGAAATGTGGGCTGAAACTTCCAAACGCTTCATCATGTATGTATCCACAAAAGTTTATAGTCACGATACTTTTTGAACAGATCTTTTTCTTTCTCCAAAAATATCTGTCTTTTACTATCTTTCTTTTTTCATTTTTATTCATAAATTTTCATGCTGTGTTAACATTCTGTGGACTCAGGGCAATGTAGCTTGTAGCTTGGATGCAGCTGAGTTCTTATAGCTTTTCTCTAATGTCCCCATCCCATATATAGTCACCACACCCAGACACTATTGTGGATGCCAAGAAATGCTTGCTGACAGGAGCCTGATATAGCTGTCTCCTGACAAGCTTTGCCAGAGCCTGACCAATACAGATGTGGATGCTCACAGCCAACCATTGGACTGAGCATGGAGTACCCAATAGAGGAGATAGAGAAAGGACTGATAGAGTTGAAGGGGTTTGCAACCCCATAGGAAGAACAACGATATCAACCAAGCAGATCTTGCAGAGCTTCCAGGGACAAAACCACCAACCAATGAGTACACATGCAGGGACTTATAGCTTCAGTTGCATATGTAGCAGAGGATGGCATTATTGGGCATCAGTGGGAGGAGAGGCCCTTGGTTCCATGAAGGCTTGATGCCCCAGTGTAGGGGAATTTGAGGGCAGGGAGGCAGAAGTGGGTGGGTAGGGGAACACCCTTATAGAAGCAGGGGGAGAAAGGATGGGATAGGGTGTTTCAAGAAGATGGAGGAACTGGGAAAGTGGATAACATTTGAAATGTAAATAGAGAAAATATCTAATTAAAAAAAGGCTTTATGCTCTCTGCAAAGAAGTAGGTTCTTCCATGCTGAAAGTTCCATCTCCTTCTGATGTAGCTATTGTCTATTGTCCTATGGATGTTACATAGATGATTTGCCTACATATTGTCAAGGTCAGACTTTCCTCTGCCTTATTTTTATTGAATACTTAGGAAAAAATATTAGAATCTCTGAAACTACCAAGCTTCAAGATGGTTGAAGATTCTATTTTCTTGTACCTCGATGGAAGGGTCAAAAAGTGTGTATTCCAAATGATGCTTCTCTTTCAAGAATATGACATCCCTCAAAGTATAAGATGACATTTTGCATTTTCAGAGATCAAACCAAATTCTGCTTTATGAAGACTTTTAGACAAATTTCATATTTGAAACTCAAGTCTGCCAGTTCCTCCTACAGCATTTCCAGGGTTACTGTTCAGAGGCATAGTCAGCAGCCCACATTAGTTTGTCATCTTATTAAGAACCAGAAGTCAATTTTGATATACTGTAGAAATCTAATTCTTCAAACTGACAAATTTGATATTTAAATCAGGCTATTGTAATAATCCTCAAGCAGATTGCATTGCAGGTGTCTAAAAAACTTTATAAATAACCTTTTCTAACAAGCAGTATGCTGTAGATCATCCAAAATGGGAAAGTAAGTGTATGTGCTTTAGAAAGTGCACATTTTAACTTTAACTGCAGGGAATTATGCACAAATACCAGGCTTAGAAACCAATTTTTGCTTTTGTTACTCTCAGTCTTCAAGGCACTAGAACTTGACTTACAGTGTTTGCAACTTAGTATACTTAATAAGACAATCTATTAAGGACATATGAACTTATGTTTTTCTTTTTTTTAATGTGGGATGATACAAAAGAAATAGATATGGATATGGTTGTCATGATTACACAACAAGCATGGTTTTTAAGGTGTGGTTGTAATATGTAATCAAGGGAAAATTACAGAAGACCAGCTTTCAAAAGTCTGAGAAAATGTATATTACACTGACAGACAAAGCCAGTGAATGCTAAAATGTCTTTTAAATGCTTTGAGTGATGTTAGATTGTGTAAAAATGAATAAGAAAGAATTAGAAAAGTTAGAAGCCTCACTTGGACAAATGGAATCTCACTTAAAGATAATATAGAAAGACCAAAACACTCACTTCCTTTCTCTTATGGTTTCTGCCAAGATTGCTGTTTGTAAATGGGGAAGATTGGATCAAACATAAAAAAAAAGAATTCAAATCTCAGGTATGTGAAGAATGTGAGAGTAATTCAAGCCCTTTCTTTGGACTTAGATTTATGTCCATTCAAATCACACAACTGTCACTCTAATTATAAATAACTACAACCTAATCCATAGAGATGAATAACATCTATCACTGAGCCTTGAAATTCTGCAGCATCTCACACAGAAAAGAAGACAGATGAAAAGAAGAAAGCATGAATTTTCATTACTGGCAGACATGAAATGTCAGCAAAAGGGGTGATAGGTAATAGTCCTCCAAACAGTAACAATAAAGGGCATCCTATGTGAGTAAAACTATAACAGAGTAAGCACTGGTTGAATGTCAGTCAAAAAAAATTTTTTTATTCTAAATACTTTAAGGAAGTGGACTACTGCAGATGAAATTAATGAGGATGTCCCAGTCTGTGCTGGAAGATGAAAAAAAAGTGTGTTCATGTGTTCATTCAGAATATTTCAAGACAAATAAAAATAAATGTCTATGTGGTTTTTTTAACAGAAGCACAATGCATTTAGTAGCTTATGTATGCCTCATTTAAAAATCTTTCTCTCAGTTCAGAATGACATAGAAAACATAGGGCAATGCTCTAGTCTAGCCTTCATAAGTTCTCCAACTATGGGCTTCTGCAAAAGATAGATCTCAACTTGGTTTTCAAGGCATGGCTTGTGGAATAACTTTTCCACAAAGCCTTTGCAAGAACTAAGCTGTTGTTAAGTTCAATTTTTAATTAATTATTTTTATATTAATTAATTAATTGACTAAAGTAGGCTGTAGGTTATCTATAACAAAATAAAAAGACCTCATTATACAGAACCAGACTGGATTTTTCACTTTCTATAGGTTTTCATGGGTGTGCTTATTACTTAAAATAAGTATTTTTACATGTAGACTCTTTAAATCTCAGGTTTGTATAATCATTTAAATTGCTATTTTAATTTGAATGATTAATAAGTCTCCCCAAAGCATTCCAAATTGATATTCTATTTTTATTTTAAAAAATTATATATGTCTTTGAAGGTAGGGGCATATTTTTCCTACCTGGCTTAAACCTGGAAAACCAATTTAAGAACTATCTTTCACAGTCATCAATTGTAGAAACACTTACAGAAGCTAGACTAGAGAATTGTCCCAAGTTTTCTTTGGCATTCTGAACTGACAAAGATTTTTAAATGAAGTATGTATCGCTGACCAAACGCATTGTGTTTCTGTTCAAGAAAACTCTTCAGCTGTTTTGAAATTAAGTGTTTTTCACATGTCTCTGTTTGTTTACAAAAACATATGTATACTACACATATACACACAAAACCACAAACAAACATATACAAACACAGAAACATAAAAACATACACACACACACACAAAATATGGTTTGTGGTCATGTCTCATGGAGGTAACTATCGATTTCAGAAGATTGTTCTGAAAACATAATGAGTAGACTCTGAAATATATAAACCTTTATAAATCATTAATTATTGCAACCTCTATAGTATTGGATAATATAAATTACAGGCTAAAATCCAGAATGTAATCTTGACTAAAAAATTGCATGTTCATGGGCATTTATAATTTTTTGTATTTCTGTGCTTCTAACATGATCAGATTCTTAAAATAGATTTCTTTTGATTAGTAATTTTTGAATAACACACAAATACTTTGATTTTTAAATATTAGTGGAATTCACTCAAGAAAATAAAGGAAGAATCTTCATTTCGCTGATACTTTGCTTGTTAACAACAGCAGCAGCATCCTAATCTGTTACATGTCAACTCTTTATCTACCAAAATGGAAAGAATACTTATTGTCCACTGTGAGACAATTTATAAACATTTAATATAAATATATGGTAGAATAATTTAATTCAAATTGTGTAAAATTACTTATCAAGCATTGTTGCTTCATGTCCAATTATAAATATTTATGACTTCACATAACTTGTACAGATGGAATCAGTGAGGATGTACAGAGTGTATGAACCTATTGCCATTTTCCAGGCCTTAGAGATTATAAATCTGTTTTCTTATCTAACCGTCTTTGAAGCAGACTTCAGGGGAATTGGTCAGTCGATATTTTCACCCTCTTCACAATCAATGATAATTTGGAAGCTCAGCTCTGTAGCTTTCTCAGTATCAATTAAAGTCAGATTAACCTATAAAATTAAAGGCAATGAGATGTGATCATATTTATGAAAGTAAAGGGTTATATTGCCTGTTGCCTTTGTTTTAATTCAAATATTATTGAAATATTTTTAAATATATGAATATTTTTTCAGTGTTTTCTATTATTTTTATTTTATGTGATAGTTAAAGAGAAATGGCATTCTGTGGGAAATTTATAGGAGAATTACAGGTTACAAAGTTTAGGAACATTAATTTCCATAGCTATACTAAAATGACACATTGGACTTTATTATAATAGTTGATAAGTAGACATCACATCTTACAATCTTTTGTGTTTTTAATTGTTTATCTATGTTGTTTGACAATTTGTCCACTTACATTCTTTTCACTTTCCCCTTTACTTCCCTTCCTCCCTCCTCTGTTATTCCTCTTGCTTCCTTAATTTCTCTATCATTTCTCTACATATTGATGGATATATATGTTACATTGGAAAGCCTGCTCATCCCTCACACAAGCTTGGAAACCCCAATCTTCCCTTCCGCCCCCACCCCCCAACACTTTGCTCACAGAAAAAACTTGCTAACCACTCAGAGAAAACTCCATGGTAACATGTCATCATCCTTGTCTCAGCATTTCCAGCAACCCATCCATAAGTATAGACCCATGGGCTCAGTTTTGAGCATGTATGGACAAAATTCCAGCTCCTACGTGACATATATTTGGTCCTTGCCTAAGCTCTATAAAACCATTGTGCATTACCCTGGACATGTGACATCACTGAACTATACCAGTGAAACGGGCAAACCTACTCATGAGCTGCTTCCTAATAAACCTACCTTTATCTACTTTTAATCTCTTCTAATCTGGCCTTCATCACCAAGGGGGAGAAAAAGCCTACAAATAGATTCAGATTATGATTTCCTCATTATAACTAAGACCTGTGTGGTAATGATCTTCAGTTGCTATTGAGCGTGTTTGCAATAGTTTTGTCATGACCTAAAGATAGCATTTCGCAAGCTTTCCTTCTATCCTCTTGTTCCTACATTCTTCTAGTTCTCTCCTCTTAAATGTTCCCTGGGCCTTCTAAGAGTGTTTCAACTGTCTTCTTTAGGGCTAATCACTCAACTGTCATTTCTACTAAGCATGTTCAGTCACCTTGAGATGCTGTGTTCATACTGTTCACTGCAAAGGGTCACTTCTCTAATTAAGGATTGGAGTTGTGTTATTTATGAGAATAAATATAAATATTACGGCCGTAATTTATGTCATACTATAATAGTGAGTTATGACTAAGATTGGGACCTTCCCAGCCTTGTGATTTTTGACATCTTCTACTATTATGCTTATATTCACTCAAAATCCAACCTCAGAGAAGTTACACAGTTAACAGTCATCTTATGGTCAAAGGGGTGACAGTCTCTCACTTGGTAGATTAGAGCTGTAGTTTAGCTACAGCTACATATGTCAACTGATGCTTTATTTGTCATTTCCCCTATGCTGGACTTTTGCAAAGTGGGAAAAGTATACAACAGAGAAAAAGTTTCTTAGTTATTTCCAGCTTGTTTCCTTAATACCTTGCAAACATGGGTTTTGTAGTGTTCTATGTATGTAAAAGGTCTGTATCATACACTTCTAGTGGGCAACCAAACTATTTTGTAACGTAGAGTTTCGGGAATTCACCTTTGAGAAAACAAGGTGTTCAGTTTGACTGAAATGTCAGTTGTTGCAAGAAATCTGTCTGTATGTACTTGAGATAAATCAAACCAAAAATATTAGAAGATGTTAAAATGATTATAAATATTACTCTTAATATTGATAATAATACTGAGAACACAGGTTCAAATACTGAGAAAATAAAGATTTCAGTTTTCTTCTGAATCACATGTATATTTAGAGGGCTGATATCTTAAATCAGAGATTTTCAAATATATTGAGACAATGTTTCTTAATCACTAAAAATGCCAACTGTAGAATATTGCATCTTGTCTTTATATCTACTACAAAGTTTGTTTTTGTGTTGCAATATTCTTAACATCTTTCAAGTATATAATTGTTTGAAGTAGAAAAATTGGAGACAAGCATTGTGATTTAGAATAACAGTTAAGAGAAACTAATTCACAGTCCTACAGATAATTAAATTCAAATCTATTGGTTCTCAAAACATCATATTTATTGAAAAAATGTTGTTTTTACATTCAAAACATTTTTTTTGTCTTTTTCAGGGATTTTTATTGGTTAAGATGATGGACAGTAGTTTATTTGTAATGTAAGCTATAGTTGGAGTATGTGTAATCTTATAAAGTCATGGGTATAGTTTTTCCTCTACATTTTCCAAGAAGTATTAAAATTTCTTCTTAATCTGTATTCCGATTGTAAACAAAAAGACATTTTAGCATAATTTAAATAGGCCAAAATTCTGCTGATTTAATCAAATAAATACATGATAATAAAGCACATGCAATTCTTAAAGATAGTAGTGGAAACTGTTGAATAAAAAGTGGAAGTCAAAAACTATGACAAGAATTTTCCCATAGAAATTAGAAAGAAAAATCTAGAAGTAAATAGATCTATCAAACCTCATTTTCTAATTGAAAGTAAACAAGTCCTCTCTGGACTATTTTTAAGCAGATAAGAACAAGGTAAATATTGATGCTATTTGCCTATTAGGTCATTAAACTGATTGTAAAAATCCACTGCAATATGCTAAGGCAGATAGAGGATTCTTTGTATCTCTCACTATAGATAGATAACAAAATTTGCAAAAAAAGGTTACTGCCAAAAGTTTAGATTGGAATCTTCTTTATCTTTCATTCATAAAAAAGAAGTGATCAAAATATTAGATGCAAAAAATATGAGAAATTAGTCAATTGTTTCTCCTGGCATTTTAGAAATGTTTTAGTAAAACGCAAGGAGAAGTAATGAACATACTGGGATATTTGTGTTCTATTCTATCTAATTGTATACTTCAAATCTTCCTGACAAGATATGAGTTTGCTTTTCATAAGAACTTTTCATATAATGGTAAATGTGCATTAAACTTTATATTCATTCACTCTGTTAATCTTAAGTAAGAAACTTCCAATCCCCTTCCCCTTTCTGAGAGGAATTTTTTAACATTAGAACACATGTAAGTATAAAGTCTCTCTGTCTTTTTGCAATATTTATAGGTTATTTTATATAAGACTCTTTGAGAAACACTAACTAAGTAAAAGCCAGGCCATTGACACTATGTTACTGAAATAGGATTATCAAAGGATTTATCTGTGCTCCTAATGCCCAGTTTCAGAGGAAATTGAGAATCTAGAATGAGAGTTAGGGCTGTTATCATCAAGTCTGAGATAACTGTGACCTTGTAGGGCATCAATGGGAGAAGAGGCCCTTGGTTCTGTGAAGAGTCAATGTCCCAGTGTAGGTGAATTTGAGGGCGGTGGTGAGGCAAGAATGGGTGGGGGGTGGGGGGAACACCTTTATAAAGCAGGAGAGGGGGATGGGATAGGGGGTTTCTGTGGGTGTGAGGGGAAGGTAATAATATTTAAAATGTAAAAAAAAATCCAATAAAAAACATAATCAGATTTTTTTCTCTTAATAAGGTAAATTCTCAAAATCTGATGTAAACACTAATTTGGCAGGAAACATTTAGGAAAAGCCACTTATGATAAATAGTTCTGTAAGGTCATTCTAATTTGAGAATCAGTTATCTCTTACTTAAAAACATGTGAGTAGTAGATAATCTATGCCTGGTATCAAAGACTTTATGAATAGCTTCATTTTCTTGGGGCTATGATCTAAAACATCACATGAAAACTGATATTTGCAATAAATTTGTAATATACAGTTCACAAATGTTAAAGAACTTTATTCTATCACATTAATCTAAGTATTTTATTTTACTCTAAGCTTATTTATAATGATTATTGTGTCTGATCATTGAAGTACTATTTAAAATACTTATTTGTACATAGATAAATATAATATACATATATTTGATATCCCCAATATATCTAGCATTGCTTTTCACTCCAAAGATGGGGGTATCTATTGTATAAGTGCTAATATTTGTTTTTTCCTTATTAGTCTTTTAGTAGGTTGCTTGTGGTATAAATCATAGTTTGTTTGAACACTTATTTAATAATTAAAAAATTATTTTATTTTAGAAGTTTCTAGGAAAGCTTTCACTGTTGCCAGGATATTTCATCCCAATGGTGTTTTCTTGGTAGTATGGGGACATAGTTACAGTTATGAATTCATATAAATTAATCCCTTACACCCCTCTCCCAGATCTGAGGCCTGAAGCAGACCCCTGCCTGGTCTGCTTCTGGGGACACTGGATCCCTCTTGACCCACCCTACAGGGTGCACAGAACACAGAGCAGTAGGTAAGAAGACCCACTCACTGCCCTACACCCAGAGCTAAGTGCAGGGTGTGCACAGGTTCCAGCAGACCCCCAAACTCCACCCCTGCCGAATAACACATCCCTTCTGCCCCTCTCCCTGATCTGAGGCCTGACACAGACCCCTGCCCAGTCTGTTCCTGGTGACACTGAGTTCCTCATGAACCACCTTAGACGGTCCACTTAACCCAGAGCAGTAGTCATCCTAGAGGGTCCACTGAACCCAGAGTGGCAGAGGTACCACAGAACCCAGAGCAGCAGAGGAACAAAGGAACTCAGAGCTACAAACAACATATCCTGAGACATAATAGAGGAGCCACTGCACTCAGAGCAGTGGACACATTAGCCTGAGACATCCTAGAAGAGACACTACACCCAGAACAGTGGACACATAGCTGGAATGCTACCTAGGAGACACCATATTCTGAGTCATCCTAGAGGCACCACTGTGTTCAGATCAGCTGGAGAAGATCACAGAGACATTGGGAACCCGGAGGAGATCAGACACAAGGAAGATAACTGGAAAAAAAGGCTTCAGTCAGAGACAGAAAGTACAGGGAGCACTAGAGTGAACCAGATGGCAAAAGACAAGTGCAAGAACATAAGCAACAGAATCCAAAGTTACATGGAAACATCAGAACCCAGTTCCCCCATCATAGCAAGCCCTGAACACCTCATCACACCAGAAAAGCAGGATTCAGAATTAAAATCTCTTCTCATGATGATGTTAGAGGACTTTAAGAAGGACATAAATAACACTCTCAAAGAAATTAAGGAGAACACAGGAAGACAGATAGAAGCCCTCAAAGAGGAAACACAAAAATCCGTTAAGGAATTGGAAGAAAAAATAACCAAACAGGAGAAGGAATCAAACAAAAACTTCCAAGATCTAAAAACGGAAGTAGAAACAATAAATAAATCACAAAGGGAGACTATCCTGGAGATAGAAAACCTAAAAAAAAATCAGGAGTCATAGACACAAGTATCACCAACAGAATACAAGAGATAGAAGAGAGAATCTCATGTGCAGAAGATACCATGGAAAACATTGACACAACTGTCAAAAAAATGCAAAAGGTTAAAAGCTCCTAACTCAAAAATCCAGGAAATTCAGGACACAATGAGAAGGCCAAACCTAAGGATAATAGGTATAGATGAGGGGGAAGACTCCCAACTTAAAGGACCAGTAAATATCTTCAACAAAATTATAGAGGAAAACTTTCCTAACCTACAGAAAGAGATGTCCATAAATATATAAGAAGCCAACAGAACTCCAAATACTTTAGACCAGAAGAGAAATACCTCCCGTCACATAATAATCAAAACATCAAATGTACAAAACAAAGAAAAAATACTAAAAGCAGTAAGGGAAAAAGGTAAAGTAACATATAAAGGACGACCTATAAGAATTACAAGACTTCTCACCAGAGAATATAAAAGCCAGAAGATCCTGGACAGATATCATACAGACCCTAAGAGAACACAAATGACAGCCCAGAGTACTATACCCAGCAAAACTGTCAATCAATATTCATGGAGAAACCAAAATATTCCATGACAAAATCAAATTTGCACAATACCTTAACACAAATCCAGCACTTCAAAGGATAATTGGGGGAAAACTCCAACACAAGGAGGGAAACTACATCTTAAAAAAGAAAGAAAGTATCTTCCAACAACCCTAAAAGAAGACCACTATACAAACATAACTCCACCACCAATCACAAAAATAACAGGAAAGAACGTTCATTATTCCTTAATATCTCTTAACATCAATGGACTCAATTCTCCAATAAAAAGACATAGACTATCAAACTGGATACATAAACACAACCCAGAATTTTGCTGCATACAGGAATTGCACCTCTGTGAAAAAGACAAATATTACCTCAGAGTAAAAGGATGGAAAACAATCTTACAAGCAAATGGACCCAAGAAACAAGCTGGAGTAGCCATTCTAATATCAAATAAAATCAATTTTCAACCAATAGTAATCAAAAAAGATAAAGAAGAACACTTCATATTCATCAAAGGAAAAATGTACCGAGAGGAACTCACAATTCTGAACATCTATTCCCCAAATGCAAGGGCACCCAAATACATAAAAGAAATTTTACTAAAGCTTAAAGCACAAATTACACCTCACACAATAATAGTGGGAGATTTCAAAACCCACTCTCAGCTATGGACAGATCATAGAAACAGAAACTAAATTGAGACACAAGGAAAGTAACAGAAGTTATGAACCAATTGGATTTAACTGACATCTCTAGAACATTTCATCCAAAAACAAAAGAATATACCTTTTTCTCAGCACCTCATGGTACCTTCTCCAAAATAGACCATATAATTGGTCACAAAACAGGCCTCAAGAGATACAAAAGGATTGAAATAATCCCTTGTATCCTATCAGATCACCATGGACGAAGACTCCTCTTTGATATGGTGAAAAACAACAGAAAGCCCACATATACACCTGGAAACTAAACAATGCTCTATTCAATGATTACTTAGTCAAAGAAAAAATAAAGAAAGAAATTAAAGACTTTTTAGAATTTAATGAAAATGAGGACACATCATATCAAAACTTGTGGGACTCCAGGAAAGCAGTACTAAGAGGAAAACTCATTTCTCTAAGTGTCCACAAAAAGAAACTGGAAAGAGCATACACTAACAGCTTGACATCACACCTGAAAGTGTTAGAACAAAAAGAAGCTAATATACCCAAGAGGAGTAGATGGCAGGAAATATTCAAACTCAGGGCTGAAATCAACCAAGTTAAAACAGAAAGAACTATACAAAATACCAACAAAACCAGGAGCTGGTTCTTTGAGAAAATCAGCAAGATAGACAAACTCTTAGCCAGACTAACCAAAGGGTGCAGAGACAGTACTCAAATTAATAAAATCGGAACAACAGAAACAGAGGAAATTTAAAAAATCATCAGATCCTACTACAAAGGCCTATACTCAACAAAATAAGAAAATCTGGATGAGATGGACAATTTTCTACATAGATACCAAGTACCAAAGTTAAATGAGGAGCAGATAAACCATCTAAACAGTCCCATAACCCCTAAAAAAATAGAAGCAGTCATTAAAAATCTCCCCACCAAAAAATGTCCGGGGCCAGCCAGCTTTAGTGCAGAATTCTATCAGACCTCCCAGGAAGATCTAATACCAATTCTCTTCAAACTATAACACAGAATAGAAACAGAAGGAACAATACCCAATTCGTTCTATGAAGCTACAATTACACTCATACCTAAGCCTCACAAAGACCCAACAAAGAAAGAGAACTACAGACCAAACTCTCTTTTGAATATTGATGCAAAAATACTCAATAAAATTCTCACAAACCGAATTCAAGAACATATCAAATCAATCATCCATCATGATTAAGTAGACTTTATTCCAGGAATGCAGGGATGTTTCAGTATTCGGAAATCCATCTATGTAATCCATTACATAAATAAACTCAAAGAAAAAAATGATTATCTCACTAGATACTGAGAAAGCATTTGACAAAATTTAACATCCCTTCATGTTAAAAGTCTTGGAAAGATCAGGAATTCAAGGTCCATACTTAGACATAGTAAAAGCAATATACAGCAAGCCAATAGCCAACATCAAACTAAATGGAGAGAAACTTGTAGCAATCCCACTAAGATCAGGGACTAGACAACACTGTCCACTCTCACCATACTTATTCAATATAGTACTGGAAGTCCTAGCTAGAGCAATTAGACAACAAAAGGAAGTCAAAGGGATACAAATAGGAAAGGAAGAAGTCAAAATTTCACTATTTTCAGATGATATGATAGTATACTTAAGCAACCCTAAAATTTCCATCAGAGAACTCCTAAACCTGATAAACAACTTCAGTAAAGTGGCTGGATATAAAATCAACTCAAACAAATCAGTAGCCTTCCTATACTCAAAAGATAAACAGGCTGAGAAAAAAAATTAGGGAAATGACAACCTTCACAATAGTTACAAACAATATAAAATATTGTGAAGTGAACCTAACCAAGCAAGTGAAATATCTGTATGACAAGAACTTCAAGTCTCTGAAGAAAGAAATAGAAGAAGATCTCAGAAGATGGAAAGATCTCCCATGTTCCTTGATTGGCAGGATTAATTTAGTGAAAATGGCCATCTTGCCAAAGGTAATCTATAGATTCAATGCAATCCCCATCAAAATTCTAAATCAATTCTTCACAGAGATAGAAAGAGCAATTTGCAAATTTATCTGGAATAGCAAAAAACTCCCCAGGATAGTGAGAACTATTCTCAACAACAAAAGAAATTCTGGGGGAACCACTGTCTCTGACCTCAAACTGTACTACAAGGCAATAGTAATCAAAACTGCCTGGTATTGGTACAGAGGCAGGCAGGATGATCAATGGAATAGAATTGAAGATCCAGAAATGAGCCCACACACCTATGATCATCTGATCTTTGGCAAATGAGCCAAAACCATACAGTGGAAAAAGGACAGCATTTTCAGCAAATGGTGCTGGTTCAACTGGAGGTCAACATGTACAAGGATGAAAATCAATCCATTTTTATCTCTTTGTCAAAGCTCAAATCCAAGTGGATAAAAGACCTTCACTTAAAACCAGAAACACTGAAACTAATAGAAGAGAAGTGGGGAAGACCCTCGAATACCTAGGCACAAGGGAAAAGTTCCTGAACAGAAAACCAATGGCGTATGCTCTACGATCAAAAATTGACAAATGGGAACTCATAAAATTGCAAAGATTCTGTAAGGCAAAGGACATTGTCAATAAGACAAAACGGCAACCAACAGATTGGGAAAAGATCTTAACCAATCCTACGTCTGATATAGGGCTGATATCCAAGATATACATAGAACTCAAGAAATTATACTCCAGACCACCAAATAACCCTATTAAAAATGGGGTACAGAGATAAAACAAAGAATTCTCAACAAAGGAAACTCGAATGGCTGAGAAGCACCTTAAGAAATGCTCAACATCCTTAGTCATCAGGGAAATGCAAATCAAAACAACCCTGTGATACCACCTCACACCTGTCAGAATGACTAAGATCAAAATCTCAAGTAGATGCAGGCAAGGATGCGGAGAAGGAGGAAAACTCCTCCATTGTTGGTGGGATTGCAAGCTGGTACAACCACTCTGGAAATCAGTCTGGCAGTTCCTCAGAAAACTGAACATAGCATTACCTGAGGATCCAGCTATACCACTCCTGGGCATATACCCAGAAGATGGTCCAACACATAACAAGAACATATGCTCCACTATGTTCATAGCAGCCTTATTTATAATAGCCAGAAGCTGGAAAGAACCAAGATGTCCCTTGTTGGGAGCCGACTTTAAGCAGAAAGTGGCTAGAAAGCAGCTATCTGCTTTGCAGCCATCTTCAGCCATATACCCTGACATGAGACTTGGTTTTCAACAGCCTACAACAGCTGAAACACACTCTGATATCCCACATAGCTTGTTTTGCTGTTTAGTGCCCCCAGCTGCAAGGAACACGTGGTATCCATGCCTACAAGGCATGCGGTACGAGTGTTATCCATGTGGTATCCACGCCATACATGCCTGTAAGGCTTACGTCATATCCACACCTACAAGGCACGTGGTATTCATGCGCCTACAAGGCATGTGGCAAAAAACCTATAAATGCCCAGGATTTCCTTGTTGTAGTGTGTGTGTGTGTGTGTGTGTGTGTGTGAGAGAGAGAGAGAGAGAGAGAGAGAGAGAGAGAGAGAATGGGGGTGATGTAGGAGTAAGTGTAGTGGTGTGTGTATGGTGGAGACAGTAAAGAAGACTTTACTACAGATCCTCTGGCTTGTCTCTATTCTTCGTGTCTCTTCCCCTTCTTCCCCTCACTCTCTCTCCTGCTAAACACTGACCAGTGGACCAGAACAGCAACGCAGGCCGGGACGTTTTCAGACCCCAAGCCAGGCAGAGTGCAGGCCGCTACAGTTTGGCCCCCAAACGTTGGCCAGAGTGGTCTTTTACAGTTTGGCCCCTAAGGTGAGACAGCTGGGGTCTTTTACAGTTTGACGCCTGATGTGGGGCTCCAGTTAGCAGGGCTTTTACAGTTTGATGCCTGATGTGGGGCTCCAGTAAGCGGGGCTTTTACAGTCCCTCAATAGAGGAATGGATACAAAAATATGTGGTACATTTACATAATGGAGTATTACTCAGCTATTAAAAATAATGAATTCGAGAAATTTTTAGGTAAATGGATGGAACTGGAAATTATCATCCTGAGTGAGTTAACCCAATCACAAAAGAACACACATGGTATTTACTGACTGATAAGCAGATGTTAGCCCCAAAGCTTAGAATAGAGAAGACTCAACTCACAAACCACATGAAGCTCATGAAGAAGGAAGACCAAGTAGTAATGCCTCAGTTCTACTTAGAACGAGTAACAAAATTACTCAAGGGAGCAAATATGGAAACAAAATATGGGACATAAACTGAAGTAGGGGACATCTGGAGACTATTCCACCTGGTTTCCATTCCATATACAGTCACCTAAGCTAGACACTGTTGTGGATGGCTGGAAGTGCATGCTGTCAAGAACATGATATAGCTGTCTCCTTAAAGGTCTGCCTGAGACTGAAACATTCAGAGGACGATGCTCACAGTTAACCACTGATATGATCAAGCGTTTCCCAATCAAGAAGTTAGAGAGAAGACTGAAAGAACAGAAAGGGTTTGGGACCCCATGAGGAAAACAACAATACCAACCAACCAAAGTTCACCAGGGTCTAAACCACCAGCCTGGGAGCACATAGGGAGGGACCCATGACTCCAGCTGTATATATAGGGGAGGATGGCCTTGTCAGGCATAGTGGGGAGAGGAGATTCTTGGTCCCATGAGAAATGAACACAGAGTGGGGGGCGGGATGTGAGGGTGGGGAGAGGGTAGTGGGTTCGGAGGGTAGGTAAGGGCACAGCCTCATAGAAGCATGAGGAGGGGGGAAGGGATAGGAGGTTTCTGGGTTGTGGGAGGAAGTGAGGTAAGGGGAAAAATCTGAAATGTAAATATAATACCCAATTTAAAAAAAATAATTAAAAATTAAATAAAAAAGAAAGCAAAGAATGGAAAAAATAAAAATAAATTAGCTTGATACTAAAATTTGTTTTGAGAATTGTATATTGCAGAATACACAGCCTTGTTGTATCTACTCATCAAGCAAGCTGAGCAGACCTGCTCAAATCTCCGATGTTCTGGAATCCCATCTGGATGCAGCAAAGACCCAGCATCAGAAGCTTATCAGTTTGCTCTTCCCCTCATCCCTCTTCCAATATCTCAACGCCCGAAATTAGCTTGAAGAAGTTAATGATGAGTCAGCGCCACTATTCCCTGAGCTTGGGGACTAAGGTGGTTAATATTGGGCTGTCTTTCTAGGGAAAAGTAGTAGTTTTGTTGGAACAGGGAGGATTAGCTAAGATTTATTTCAGAGCCATAACCTATTGGTAGAAATCTGTATAATTGTTATCAAGATAAAGTTATAATTTCTTAAATTGTACAAAATTTACTTCGATTTCAAATTTAAGGCTTGAATTGGTACAAGCTTCTTACTGATATAAAAGTGAGATGAATATTGATACTCACATAGGCACTGTGCCAGTATAACACATTTAGGAATACAAGGTTTAGACCCAGTCCTTTTTAACTTTTCTAACTGATTTGAGATTGTTAGCCTGTGAGTTAAGGGACTATAGCAAATTCAGGGCTTTGAGTTTATTGATAAGGTGTTTTCTGTATTTTATTTAGAAATAGCTGAGAGGAGTTAGACAACAGTCCAGATTGCCTTACATGGATAGTTGGTTTTCAAAACGTCAGAAGTCCACAGAATTGACTTTACAAACATTTCTGTATTAATGTTCGTTTTGATTAGAGACCTTTCTGCTCCTGACAGCTTCCTGTCTTGGATTCTAAGAAGAAATTGAGCATCTTTGGAGTAACTCCAGTTGTGGTGAGACAGCCACTGGGCAAGAATTGCCTCTTCCCATCTACAGACAACTACTGTCCAGAAAGGACTCACTTGCAGAATAGTTGACTGATTATATCTGCCTAGACAGAGTAATCAGTCCTTAATAATTCTTCATCACTGTGGTCTGTCAGATGATCCTGGGCCAGAAGGCTGAAGACCAAATGCTCCAATGTTTTGAAGTATAGGGACTGTCCAGGTGTTCAGCAGTCTCTATAAATTGGCTAAGTTTTAAAAGCTATGCTTTGTGCTTTCCATAATTTCAGTTAACTCAGTCATTCTGAATTTATGATGGGGTTGAAAACTTATAGTCTCATAGCCAATACTGGATATTTACTTTGAGAGAAAAGATTTGAGTGGAGGGATTTCAGCTGACATTCATTCTAAAGCCAAGAAAAAATCCAGGTTCAGAACTAAGTGTTTTAGTTAGGAGAGATGACAGAAGTTCTTGTTAGTCAACAAAATGATGGACTGGTTATTAGGACTAACTTGTACCTCACTCGTACAAATGGGCATAATTATGCTCTAATTGTATTTTAAGAGAAAAAATTTATTTTAACAGTAAGGGTGATATGTAGGAGGAGCTAAGGTAGGAGGAGTACAGAGAGGAAGAGAAGGAGTAAGGAAAGGAGGAGAAGAAGGAGAGGAGAAGCTAGGTGATGAGAGAGAGAAAGAGAGAAAGAGAGGAGGGGACATGGAGGCAGATGTTCACGTGTCTCCACCAGTCAAAGATAGTTGATATATCTAGGTTGAGTATTGGGTTACACTTCTGACTGAGCATTACCAAACTTATAAAGTCTTTGATTAACATTTTAAAAATTGTATAAAAGCAAAAATGAAAATGTTGCATGGGATAGGGGTTTTCTAGTGAGGGGAAATGGGGAAAGGGGATGACATCTGAAATGTAAATAAAATATCCAATAAAAATAAATAAATACATAAATAAATAAATTTATTAAAAGCTTTCTTTTTGTCTTTTTATATGCATTGACTGTATCCCTTCTGAGTTATTTTCATCATGCTTCTTTAGAAGTCATTAGCAATCATATGAAAATCATGTTTGAGTCATATTCTCCTAGTTTTCCTATTTGTAAACAATACTATCAGGGACAAAACTTATTTTTCAAAAATGTATGAGGACAGGAGAACAAATAATTCTTCACATTAATAATGAAGACAATGGTAAAAGAAAATGGAACTATAACTAAATCCAACTCAAAAAGTGTAGAGTATATTTTAGAGTTGTGTGAGTGAGATGTTTCTGTAAGATGTTAATTCATATCAGAATAGTAATGGTGTTAATCTACTGGGAAGTATAGACTTGGGCATATGCCCTGATGGATATAGTTGTAGATCACGAACACTCTATTTCAGTTATGGTGCAGATGGAGTACTTAAAGGCAAAGCAAAAGGAAATGAACATAAGTGAGCTAAGCCATTTATACACCTAACAGCAAACTGTAGCTTGTGTCATGTGCCATCTTATACAGCACAGAATATGGTGATATGCTTTTTATAATACCCACACTAAACAGTGAGGTTAGGTTAGGAAACCCTTTTCCAAGACACAGGTAGAAAGTCAAGATAAACAAGACTACTTTCTCCAATGTGAATGTCATGAATTAATGCAATGTACTACCATTTATGTAAGATGGAGCTAAGCCATGCTTGGGGCTGAATATTCAGGAAGCAACAGCTGTTACAAGGGGAAGTAGACAGAATTCCATAGGCATGAAGGAATAAAAAGCAATGAAAAATCCAGAGGACTGATGAGACAAACACCAATATAATGAGGTCATAAATCAAAAACAGAGAAAAAGATATAAGTAAATCAATACTAAGTAGGATAATTACATAAGTAAAACAAAATTGTTAATTTTTTTTAAATCTCTGCTGATCATCATGTGATCAGATATTTTTTATAGAATCCAGAGAAGTGCAGAGTAGTTGGCATGATATTTTCAAAGAATAGAACCATAGAATAAGATTTTAAAAAGAGTATTTGAAAGTATTCAGAGTGCATATAGGGTCACTTGGAGTATAACTAAATAATTGAATAATTTAAAAATATAAAATATCTTTATATATTTACTCAGGTGATTTTTTGCAATTACTTTAAAATATTGTAAGTTTCTTCTATTTTCTCATTAGATATCAATGTGAGCTCAAAAGGGGAGGATATGCAATACAGACAAGTACATACTGCATTGTAAATAGAAAAGTTTTTAGAAATGTTCTGATATTTAAAAAGACAAATATATATATTCTTTCTTAACTTATTTTGTTCTTATTATAGATATTTTCAAATATTAATTTGTATTGTGTGGTTCATTCTTTCACAGCATTTTGTGAATCACATAATTTCTCTCAATACTTCATAGGTATGAAAAATTAAATATATATATTAAGTATTTCTTAATTTCAGTCTAATACTGTTGAGTGTATACTTCAGTAAACATGAGTTAAGAAGGGAAAATATATAATAGCAAATAAAGAATAAAAGAAAAGATTATGGTCATGATCAACATTTAACTGAAGATGATTATGTGTAAAATCTTATCTTGTCACTATTACTGCTTCTTTTAGTATCTGTGAATGATTCTTTTGATAAGTAATAGAGCCATAAGGACAGTGAATGCCTACCCAGGGACTGTAAGAGCCTAGCAACATGACAGTGAGTTGTTAAAGTTAGAATCTATGTTTGGGGATAAGGTATAAAACTAAATAAATAAAATAAATAAATATACACCAGCATACATACATACATACATACATAATACACAATTCATACATACATACATACATACATTACCATGCCATTATCTACACCATAGCTTAAAGTGTATACAAAATATTCGTGGAGTAAGAAAAAAATGACACAATTCTGAAAGTTTTGTGACAACTGTTTATTGTTTGGTAGATGTTAGATTTAGAAAAAAACTTTATTTTTTTTTTATTTTAAAATAGGGTACTGTTCATTGGAAAACTGACCAAAGTAAACCTCATTCATTGACTAGTCTCACACATGAGTATTCTCATTCATGTGTATATTTTTACCTATGATACAGGGTGCCACACACATTTTCATTATAAAATTATAAAAAAGGCACTTCCAAACCTGACTTTCAAAAATGACCTTATTCTTGAAAATAATGTTTTTTATCTATTCAATTCAGATGATGAAAACTCAATTATGGAATAAATTTTTTTTGTCAATGTCATAAACACCTACTTCTCATATGCATGATTTATTACTCTGAAACCTTAAAAATATCAAGGCATTTTTAAAAAGTAGTTACTAGATGAGTCACAGTAACCAAGTAAAAAAGAATGTGAAGGTAACTTTTTATCTGAATGTAGTCTAGAGAATGGAGAATAGTCTAGAGTATGTACAACCTAGTAGTAAGCATTCAGCTGAATATTAAAAATTCTCAGTCTTTGTTAAATATTTGAACATTAAACATAAATAAAATACTAATTAATAATATTAAATAAAATATTTAAATTGTCGTTATAAACTTTGTGGATTTTAAATGAACGGAAATGGCAACAATGGATGAAATCTCCTCTCCCATTTCTTTTCCTCTGATGCGCTGCTTCCAGTTTTGTAATTAACACATCTGTCCAACCGCCTGAAATGCAATGGTTGCAATGCTTTTACAGCTGTCAATAAAATCTTGTAAGAGCATATGAGGGCACATACAGAAAAAACATTAGGAAAAACATCGAAATATGGATTTGGGAAACAGTGATTATTGGTTTGAATTTTGCAAAAAAAATCTCTATCTGAATGATGTCACAGTTTTTGCTTGGTGTAAAATAAATCTTTGTGTGAATCACATCAATGCTTTTAATTATAATGTATTGAGCACATGCATGAGAGTTTACACAATCCTGCCCTTCACTATGAAAACTATTTTTCTATTATAGAATCCATATACCTTGTTAGTGTGGATGCACAAAGAGTGTTTCAACATTGGTGTTTTAACGAGGACAAATTTGAATATTCAGATTAGATAATAACATGGAAGTACAAGTATGACAAGACACACATTATGACCGCATTAGAAAGAATTCTACCTCCAAAATTGTATTCCCATGGTCGTCACCTTTACAAGTGGACATGATAAACTATGACACCCACTTACTCAATTAAACCTTAAGTTGCAGATGTGAGAATATGTTTCATTTACAGTTAAAGTTCAGAATGTTATTTTGGAAGGGGTGATATAAAACAATCTGGTTGAGTATATTTTACTTAGTTAATAATAATTTTGAGCTGAACTGAGGAGTTCTGCATACAGACAACAACTTCATTTCAAAATTCAGTTTTATTGTGCTTTCCTTACAGCATGCCCTATGGATTTCAGTTTTGACAAAATAATCCCTGTGGCTCTTTAGACTAGATGATTACTATTAGACTTTTAATAAAACAATCCTAAATGTTACATTTCTCAACTAAGCTGAACCTTAATGAATAACATTCTACCTCATTTGCTTACAAGCACAGCTATTGAGTACATTTTGATAACAGCAGCAAAAAGTGGATAAGATGGTGCATTTTAATTTATTTGTTATCCCTCATATCTGCTTAATTCAATCAATTTATTTCCTATGCCAGCAATTCCCATCAATAGATTTTCTTCTGTCAGATGACTGTAAGCCTACCCCTGAGTAAAATAACACTTAGCTAACTTCATTTTCCAAATAACTTTTGTATGCCCACTTTTACTATTTCTGGCTTTACTGATGAAGCAGAGAGATGCAGCACTGAGTGCTTAGTGAAGAAATAAAAAACAGATTTGGAAACTGTAGCAATATCTCTTTCTCAGTACTATCTTTATTTTGAGAGTTTTTACTTTTTCTATGAATCTACCCTTTGTTTACAAATTCCTGGCTAGCTTCTTGATTCTTCAAGATCCCTTTGGCATTAGACATGGCCTCTGGTTCTACTAACTTTATGCTAATACTCTGAATGAGTAAATGTGAAATTCAGTTTGACAGAACATAGAACACAGAGAGGGAAACTTACATCCTCACATCAATTTTGCTTAACTCAGTTTTTTTTTTCTTACTGTCCCTTGAGAAAGCCAAATTCTTTCTACTTTGTTTTAGTAGTTCACCTTTCCATATGACTCACTCATGTTTGCCTCAAATCTCTCCTCTTATCTCATTGATCTTGTGTCTTTGCTCATAGATCTGTTATCCGGTATTCTTCTCTTCTAGCTCCCCCTTAGCTTTACTTTGCTTCTATATTAAGGGATTATTATGACATTTTATTTCCTCACAGCATGAGTAGTTAAGAGCATGGACCATGTCCAGACTCACACGCTCCAATTATAGATCTGAGCTAAACAGCTGTGTGACCTAAGGCAAATGTTTAACTTCTATTTTCCTCTTTTACAGTACATGAATTGAAATTTCATTTGGTAGTGGAATATGATAAGGAATACAACAGATAATAGGATTGGAAAAGATGTGCAAAATAGTCCCCATTCACTAATTAAAACACATATTTGGTTCCAAGTATGAACTTTAGTTCTATTTATCTGAAATTTTCCAGCCTTCACTTATTTTCCTTCAATGAATTTCTGCCTATTTTTTCTTTTTTTCTTTTTTCCTTCTTGACTTCTATTTCATTTCTCTCTGCAGATTGTATCTCACAATATTTTACTGTACTGTGTAAATGGACATATTGAGATAGACCCATCAGAAGACAATGAAGAAAGTGTAAAATTTGATAATTTACAGAAAATCATTAGCTCCTTCTCCACGTTGGATGTCACTTTAATCATTGGAGTTACACTTTCAAAAGGAAAAGAGTATCCTTTGCTTGGATTCTGTTTATTATTTTAGAGGTGTTTGATTTTCTTGTATGTTTGTTTTTGAGACAGGGTCTCACAGAATATCTTTGGCTTACCTCAAATTTACTACCCTGACCTTAGTCTCACAAAGATCGTTTTATGTCTACTGGGGTTTGAGATTAAGTACCTATGCCACCATTCCTAGAAAAAAAAGAATGTTTTAATTGTTGAATATTCACATATATTTTTGTATGTTTTATGATCTACTAGGTTTTGGTCATAATCTTAAGTCATTGATATTCTCACTCATCGCTTACAGATTAGGACATGTTTTAAGAAATGAGACATCCCACAATTTGTGTTGGTTTGAAGACTATAGTGTAGTAATACTAACCTAGGTTGTATGAATTATTCCTCTGCCAGTTTTATTCTACTAGATTGTTATAATTTGCTCTGTCATGTGCTCTTCCCTTGGGAGATTTGTTCTGGCAAGTAATTTTCTGTTACAAGCAGCATATTTAGAATTACCTAAAACTCTTTCCCCAGCAACCTGTTATAGCACATTCTCACACACTCATGTTCATGCCATATAATGAATATCAGAATAGCAATTCTTCAATCATTTAAATACCTCAGAGCTAGCATTTTTATCAACAATTCAAAAAGACATTTTTTTTTTTTTGCTTTGGTCATGATTAGGACTGACATAATTCTGAGAGGAATACAACTTGATAATCTTCAAGCTAACATACTCAGATGTGTTAAATTTTAATTTTAAATAGCAAATAATAAGTTTACACATTAATAGGTCTCCATGTCACATATCAGTGAACATATACAATAGATTTTTTGTCTGTCATTACTTAATGCTCATATTTCAAGCTCACATTTATGATGAATATACTTGCCTTATTGGTGAGTATGAACCACCAATGAATATACAGTTTTATAGTAGTTAATAACTTGTAATTTCACATTCAAGTTAATAATTTGTTGTAGCTTCTTATGAGAAATATTAGTAGTATTTACATAAGTACAGAAATAAATGAAGTGAATGAAGCATAAATTTAAATCATACACAAAAGAAAATGAAATGCTCAAGCAAGTTGTATGCATTAAATATATGAAGAGGTTACCAGTGTAATGTGGCTTACTCTTTAGCAGTAATTTTATTTTAATAAGTTGAATGAACTACACTCTAAATAGTTATATACATTATAGCATAGTAAAAACAAATGTCAATAATATACAGAATCCATCTCAGATGGTTGAGAAGTCTAGAACAGATATTCTCAAACCTGTGACCTGCAGGTTTTCAGATTTCATGTGGTGTCATCCATGCTATGATGGACATTTGGAATACAGCTGTCTCTGAGTAATTTTCACTCCTGTAACTCCCCAGCCATACTGCTATAAGTAGCCCCAGTTAAATTTTTGTATCACCTAGTAGAATTTTGATAATATTCTTACTTTTATCTGTTATTAATTCTTTATCTGGGGAAAGTGGACATTTGTTCACAGCTTTCCTGAAATAATTAAAAAAATGCTGTGATTTATTCCTCAATTTTACAAACTTCAGCTATTTGAACTTACTGTCATTTGAAGTCTTGTATTTACTAGAGCAGAAGCTATCTCAGAATCTGTTGCCTTCTTGTCAATCTCATTCCCATAACAGGGCCACCTTGTTTGGCCTCAGTGGGAAAAATATGCCTAGTCCTTCAGTGAGTTGATGTGCTAGGTGAAGGAGGTATGGCTGTGAGGGGGTGAATGATATGCAGAGGGGGGTACCCCTTCCTTAGAGGAGAAAAGGATGGAGAAAAAGTGAAGATAAGGGGCCTGATATTGAGATGAAGAGTGAATAAATAAATTTTTAATAAGAAGTGTTATGTTTGAGTATCCTACCAAACACAGTTACTTAATTACTCTATAAAGTCTTTTTAGTTTTTTTCAAAGTTCTAGAGAATTTAGGTCTTATGATTGATGAAAAATCTTCATTTACACATTGATTTTTAGAATGATGGAATTCAATGATTGCTAACATTATTGCATTAAGGAAAATAAGATGTTATTTTTAACCAAACACTTTTTTCATTTTGCAAGGAAAATATTTTGAAAAACTATAGCCTTCTAAGAACTATGATTTCGTAAATTAAAATTGATAGGTCTATGAAGTTGGTGTTCATTAACACTAAAACATTTTCCGAGTTCTTCTTTCTGCCTCATAGATGGGTAGCAATGATCAAGTGTCATTTTTAAATATTAAGTTTCCATGGTAACTAGATCAAATATTTCTACAGAAGGTCTTATGGTCAGTTTGAAAATGACTTATATAATTTAACTCCTGCATTTACAATGTAAGAAATTGCGAACTCTTCACAACTAACTAACTTAGAACTGAAAAAAAATAGGACTCTTTTCTATCATGTTATACATTATTTTACACTAATCACAGCACAAGAATTATGAGATATGTGATAAAAAATCTGGGCAATTCTATTCTATCTTTAATAAATTTTATTATTCCTGTGGCCAATCAATTGCAGTGACTTGAGACAAACAGAATTATATTTTTTAATTATGGAATTGTGAAATACTATATCACCTTAAAAATTCTGTCAGCAGATTTTTTCAAAATATTTCAGTTAAAATTAAAATACAAACTTATAGTATCCTTTCTTTAATATACAAGCTTATTTCATTTTATTTGTTTCTTTTTTCTTTGGTTATTTTGTTTACCTACATTTCAAATGTTAACCCCTTTCCAGGTTTCCCTTCTGAAAACCCCCCATTCCACCACCTAACCTCCTTCCTCCACAAGGATGCTACTCCAACCACCTACCTACTCCATCCCCAGTGCCCTATCATTTTCCTATGCTAGCATCAAGCCTTCATAGGACCTAGGGCCTCTCGTCCCATTGATGCTAGACATGGCTATCCTCTGCTACATATGCTCCTGGAGCCATGGGTCCCTCCACATGTATTTTTTTTTGGTTGGTGGTTTATTCCCTGGGAGCTCTGGGGTGGGGAAATCTGGTTGGTTGATATTGTTGTTCTTTCTTTGGGGTTGCAAATGCCTTCAGCTCTTTCAGTCATTCCCCTAACTCCCCCACTGATGTTCCCCTGCTCAGTCCCATGATGGTTGGGTACAAGCATTCACATCTGTGTGAGTAAGGCTCTGACTGTGCCTCTCAAGAGACATACATATCAGGCTCCTGTCAGCAAGCACGTCTTGGCATCAGCAAGTGTTGGGGGTTAATGAGTGTATCTGGGATGAATACCCATGTGGGCAGTCTCTGAATGGCCTTTTCTTCAGTCTCTGTTCCACTGTTTGTCCCTGTATTTCCTTTAGACAGGAGCAATTTTGGGTTAAAATTTTCTGAAGTATGGGTAGTTCCATCCCTCAACTGGGGGCTGTGTCTAACCTCTGGATATTTTCTGTACAGGTTCTCTCCCACTTTGCTGGGTATTTCAGCTAATGTCATCCCGGTTGGGTACTGGAAGCCTCTTGCTTTTCTGGCATCTGGAACTTTCTGGTAGATGCTCTCTGTTCCAGGTCCCCCATTGGTACACACCTCTGTTCAATTTCCTGACACTCTATATATCTCCTTTGTTTCCTTGCACAATTGACCCTGCCCTCCCCCATTACTCCTCTCTACCTCTTCTCTTCTTCCCGAGTCCCCTCAACCCTAAATCTTTCATAATTATTTTGTTCCTCCTTCCAAGTAGAACTGAGGCACCCACACTTCAGTCTTCCTTTTTCATGTTCTTCATAAGGTCTGTAAGTTGTATCATGGGTGTTCCAAGCTTTTTTCTGTCTAATATCCACTTATCAGTGAGAACATACTATGTATGTCCTTTTGTGACTCTGTTACCTCACTCAGCATGATATTTTCTAGAGGATGTGGAGAAACAAGTACACTCCTTCATTGCTGGGGGGATTGCAAGCTAGTACAAGCACTGTGGATATCAGCCTGGCAGTCCTCAAAAAATTGAACATAGTACTATCTGAGGACCCAGGTACACTACTCCTGGGTATAAACCCAAAAGATGCTCCAACATATAACAAAGACACATGCTTCACTATGCTCATAGCAGTCTTATATATAATAGCAAGAAGCAGGAAAGAACCCAGATGCTATCCCTCAATAGAAGATTGAATACAGAAAATGTGGTATATTTACACAATAGAGTATTATTCAGCTATTAAAAATAATGACCATGAAATTCATAGACAAATGGATGGAACAAAGTGTTAATTTTACATGGAAAGATCTACTGTTGAAAATGAGAGTGAACTCTTTCAAATATATTTATAACAGTTTTCTATTGTTATCAATCTTGTAAAAAGAAAAAAAACTTTTAAAACTGGTTACAAAGAAATATAATGGAACACTTTAGAATACCAAACATGAGGATGCCATTCTTATCTTATCTATAGCACCCACACATGAAGGATTTTTCTTATTCCATAGAAGTCATTGAATGGTATTTAATAAACTAAAAGAAAAGCCTCTGGCAGAATATTGGTGTTTTCAGTTTGTCTCATTTGATACACAAACACTAGTAGATAATTGTGACAGTGCCACTTAAAACTGCGATCTTTGGGCATAATGAACAAAAGTGACATGTAACTAAGTAAAAGTGCACTCAATACATGTCTTGTAATTTCAGTTAGAGACTATATTGTTCTGAATTACATTACTGGAGTAATAGTTACTAGGCAGAAATATACATAGATATGTGTATTCAGTAATAGAATTCATACACAATGAACACATAATAAATAAAAAGTATCTAAAATGATCTTAAAATCAGAATAATGGCAGTTTCTCATTACAATTTATTGCTTTTTTCATGTGTCTGTTTTCTTTTTCTGGTGTTTACACCTATGTATACTTCTGTCTTCAACTTCTTTCATGTTTACATATAGAAGTCACAGAAATAACTTTGCATTCAACTCATATTCAATAACTTTGGATTAGCATTTTTCTCTTAATATTGCATGATTCAGTATCAATACTGAGTGATCTTTGCTTTTGTTATATTAGAAAATATATTTTAATTTGAATACTTGTTAAAATTTCCATCTCTTCCCAAAAACTCTTATATAGGTTTCTGAAATAAAAATTTAATATTTGGAATCTTGTTAGCACATATAATATTATGAAACAGTAGTCATTTTACATTTATTTCTACTCAATCATATTGAAATAAGAAGTCAGTGGTAGAATTATTTCTCCATTTTGTGGACATTGTTTTTGTTTGTTTGCTTGTTTGTGTTTTTTATTGGTTTCTTGTTTTTGTTTTGTTTTGGCTTTAGTTTTGTCTATAATACACATACCAGAAAAATCAATGGATAATATAACATTCATTTTAACAAATAATTTTATATACAAGAATCTGAACTATTTATGTATGTAGGACATTTTCCCTTAAATAATTTCATAAAAGATTTAATTCCATTTACCCAACTACATATGCATATAAGTTTGGGCTTTTGACTTTGAACAATATATTGTAATAGAAACATATTGAAACAGAAATGTCAGGTGCGCTGACAGAAATAAAATGACATGTGAGATGTTGCCAAGCACAGATTACCTGTTGGTATTACAGTTCTTTGGCTCTAGTTTTATTGACAATGGGAAACATAAAACTAGAGAGACATTTTTATTTTCCTGCTTTCTGTAGGTCATTCTTACAAATTCCAGAACCTCCTCTCTTTTTTAGTGTAAACTGTCAGACATCCCACTGAGCCATCTTCTGGATGGCTCATTGAAAACCTCTCCATGTGTTTCTGAATGATGTGAACCCCGTGAGGGGAAGAAACATAAATTATGCCTTTTTACTAGAACAATTGCATATCTCACAGGGTGAAAAGGTAGATTTGTTTTCTAACACATAAAAAATGAGAAATGACAGAAAAAAATGCATCATTTCAATTCAATTTAACCCAATAAAATTAATTTGTCACCTACCAGAGAACAAAGAAGCAGAGAATATTTCCATACTATTTTGCAAAGACAGCAATCCTAGTCAAGGAAAATAGTTGCTTTCATATTACTAGGAATGAATTAGTTAGAGTGCCTATTACTGATATTTTAAAAATTAAAGTATATAAAAATACTAGAAAATTAAATGAATTTCTAATTGAATCAAAGAAATTAACTAAAATTAGTATAGACATAACTGGTTAGATAATAGGGTGCCACATACTAAAAATAAGAGAGATTTAAATACTGTTAGCATAAGATTTATATGCACAGTACTATAGAGTGCCACATACTGGAAATAAGGCAGATTCATATACAGTTAGTATAAGATTTACATGTATAGTAATACTAATATATCCTATCAATAGCTGTTGATCTTAGTCATATCATCATATCTATAAATATAACCTATTGAAATTACATGTCTGAAATTGGAACTATGAATTATTTTCTGAATACAGAACACATTCACTGAAAATGAATATATCTCTATTTTTGTAAGATTTCTTTGTCATTGTTTTTAATTATTTTATTTTAATTTTTATATTCTTATCATAGGTACACTTAGTTCCTGTAGTGGCCAGAAGATCCCTTCTAGCTGGAGTTACAGGGGGTTGTGAGCCACCATGAGGGTACAGAACATTGAACCTGATTCTTTTTGAGGAGCAATAAGTGGTCTGAACTTCTGAGTCAGCTCTCCAGTCCTTTCTTTGTAATTAGTGTCCAAAAAATACTAGTAATTTTTCCATTTCATCAAAATTTTGCTGAAATATGGTAGTCATAAGAGCAAAAGTATAAACTTTGAAGTTTCTGATGAATTTTATTCTTATTATTAAATAAAGAAAACATGGAAGTAATCTATGTTTAACTTGTTCGATGTTTAGGTCATCAATAGGAATCTTAGAATAAAATTTTCAATTTTCCTTTTGAGAGGAACAGTAGCTTGAAAGTAATACCAGCTTCAACATATGTTCATTGTCTTTTGTAATCCAAATTTAGTAAATTGACTGAGTCCTGGAAAAATTACAGTACTTTTCTTTCGCTTTAAAACTTGGTGGTCCTGTAAAACAAAATGTCATGTCTTCTTGTGTCATTAAGATGAGTAAGAACTTGTTTTATCTTCTAAATTAAATCATGTTCAGCAAACATTGCAAAAGAATGAATCAGAGGAAATAATAGTCATTGTAATCAGCGATACTGATAAGATAGAACAGACATGAGACATCACTGTGACCAGTTTCCTACTGCATATATTAAAAGATTAAGGAAAGTTACAGGTTCATAATATTTAGCATGCCACATTTGTGTGTTAAAAAATGATGACCTATAATGCAGTAATATATAGCATCTCTATATTCCTTCAGCATCCCCTTCTTTGCTCCAACAAAATTGTTTACTCTTATCACATGCAGCACTGACCTGTTCACCTTCCTTTTATTCACATCTAAACTATTGATGCTCAAGAAGAAAACATTGCTTTAGATTTGTTTTTTTTTCTCAAGACACTTATATGTTCTATGGTCTTATTTGTTTATTTATTTATTTATTTATTTATTTATTTATTTATTTGAAGAAATCTCTCTTAAGAATGGCTGTATGATTTTATGGGAGACAATGAAGAATAATTTAGTTCTCTTGAGTATTTCAATTCTCCTTGAGAATTTTAGAAAAGGAATGCAGTTATTTCCTTTAAATAACAATTATTCAACAGATTAAAATTAATAATTTTAATATATCCAATTACTCAAGGACAATTTAATTTGAAATATGTTTAATATTTTGACCAATACTTGCCTTTTTCTACTGTGAGTAGTTCTTCATAAATCTTGAAAATATCAGTCATTTGTAGTTTTCCATCGCTGTTTTTCATACCTTGTATGAAATGATTCTGTCAGAGTTAACTAGATTTTTCAGAAAATTTGTTTTTTTGTAAGTTTTTAGTTTTTTTGTGGAAATAAGATAATTGTTAAAATGATGAGTTAAAATTTTTCTTACATTTTTCTTTTTTTAAGATTATCTTTATATGGCAATTGCAGCTATATACTTAACTCTTGTATGTGATCATGAATTGAGTAAGCAAAGTTAAATATCAGTATTAACTTTATTTGACTTTTAGTTGTCAAAGAAGTATAAGTCTGTGTGTTTGTTGTGTTTATGTGTGTGTGTGTGTGTGTGTGTGTGTGTGTGTGTGTGTGTGTGTGTGAGAGAGAGAGAGAGAGAGAGAGAGAGAGAGAGAGAGAGAGAGTTTGTAATAAGGTTTATTTACGCATCTTAAACTGATATCCATTAAACTGATTAAGCCTTCCTTCCTGCAAAATAAAATTTGAGGTTTTTGTTGATAAAAGAAGAGAAGTCACATAAAATCCACAGTGGTCATTGTCTGAGTACTTATTAATATAGATAAAACATCAAATTTGTATCACTGTATATTTTAAGAACAAAACAAAAGTGATGTGAAAAAACTAAGTTTACTGCACGGTGTGCATTTTAGAGTTTATCAGTGAAATCTTGCTATGTTTTAGGCCAAGAACTACCACAATAATAATTTGGAATAAGAATTTTGCTACTACTAAAATTGGAAATATATTTTATAAGCCAATAGTTTGACAATGGCTCCTTAAGGGGATGTTTTGGAATCTAATCTAGAGAATTGATCTATGGTTGTATGAGTAACATTGAAAATGGAGGAAGAAATTAGGTAACAATGAGGTAGCAGTATAAAATCAAATGATAGTAGATTTTAAGTTGTGAAGAAATACAAAATTAAGGTGTTGCTAAGTTCATGTCTTGCCTGATTTTGTTAATGGTTAAAACATGCTTCAGTTGCTCTATTTCTTATTTGTACAGGGGCATGTATACCTATTATCCAGGAGGCAATTTGATCTCTATGTTGGAGGTCTCAACAGTAATCTGGGAAGCACAAATAACATTGAAACCTAACAGCTTTGGGTCAGGAGTAGATATTATTTCCATGAAGAAAACATATAGTTAAAAACTAAAAATGGCCCTAGTAAAGAATCCTGAGAAGGTATCAAGATGTACAGAGAAGGTAACATTAAAGGTAAATTCAATGAGATAACAGACTTTAAACAAGTACGTGCAGAAATTACTATATATCCAATGAATTAACTGAAACCACAAAGATAATTCCATTTTAATTAGCAAGTCAATTATAAAAAATAAATTATCTTTATTTCAGGTAAGGAGAAAAACTCAACTGCTTGTTTGGTTTTATTGTCTTTTATTAGTAAATTTAAAAATAAAATGTACACACTTCTATTAAATGACCATTAATTTACATGGCCATCAACTAGACCTTCTTTGCGGAGATAGCTGTATACTTCTTAATTTGAATATTGAAGACTGATAATTAGGTAGATTGTTGGATCTTTTAAACTAATTAAATTCAGTGAAATAATTTATTTAAATGGATTTTATGTTTCTTTTTAAGATTTATTTTTTTACTTACTGAATAAGTGTTTTTTCTGCATGTATGTATGTGTACTTGTTTGTAGCTTACCTTATGTTGGCAATATGAGGGCACAAGATAAAGCTATATGTGACTTTGTAAATCCCTGAACTGTAGTTACGAATGTTTGTTGGAAAATAGAATATGGAGAAGTAAACCCACATCCTCTACTAGTAAGTGGCCTGTGCGATATCGTTTATTCTTTCATAATGTTTTTATAATCTTTTTAATCAAAAGCAATTATAAAACAAGAATTGGAAAATTATAGGTTGAAAATACTGGCTGTGTTCAACTACAGTACATAGATGTCATCTGCATTATATTTTGCTAAGTTTCCTAAAATATTCTGCAGCAGATTTTCTTGTAGATTTTTCTTATATTAAATTATTAGAAATATCAGGAATAGCAAGATTATTTCTGATTATTTCTGATATATCCTGATTATTTCTCACAGTTATTTGAAAGTATCAGAAAACTTGATAAAGCCCAAAGAAGGCATTATATAATGGATAGAAGAATTTTAACATAGAATTTTCAGTAGCAATTAGAAGTTAACTACATTTGGCAACATTGTAATATAAAGATATAAGCTTGGCCTTATTCTAATTATAAATTATACTTTTAATTAAATGACTTTAAACAATATTAGCATAGTTTATGTTAGGTATTATCTTTTTAGTCATATTTAATTTATATTAAAAAATAGCCATCAAAATACCTTATATTAGTAAAATACTATTATTTCAATTTTACAAAATGAGAAAATTGAACTATATATTAGTTAATTAACTTTAGAAAATGAAGAATTAATGAGAACATTGACTTCAGTTATAGGGAAGGTTAGGGAACTGAACTGACAGCATATTCACCACTGTAATTGACTCACTCCATTTAGCCAAGTTGGCATTAATTTTACAAGGGTTATAACCAGTACACCTTAGAGAACTAACCTAGTTTCCCCAAGTTCTAAGGTTGAAAAGGTGACCCATTATTAAAAATGGCTCTCAGTGGGGCTCAACATTATTGCTTAAAATCATGTGCTTTCTGCTTCCCAGCTCTGATGACTGAGAAGCAAGAAAATGACTAGTTAGATAATTGTAAGTTATAGAGTGCCCTAGAGATAATAGATTCTGATAGTTTCTGTTTGTTCTGTAAATCACACATGATGATGAGACTTGGGCCAAGTGAAGCAGCCTACAGTAGATGTGTGGTTATCAAATTTTGTTTTGATAAGTATATGTGGATTCCTGGCTGTTACTTTTTCTCCACAGTTGGATATACTTGCTCTTCCTGAGAGACTAGACATCTCCCTGGTGTAGTACAGTCTTCCTAAGTTTGCTTTAATAATCATAGTTATTTTGATTTACATTGTACCATAGATATGCACCAGAATTAGGTGGATTTCAAACAAGCATGTAGGATACATGGCCATCTAAATCCTAGTATTTTATTATTATTCCAGGAATGAAGACTTGAAATCAGCATTCTAGGCAACATCGGAAAGATCTAAAAACATCTTAAGAGTTACTGGAGACAGGAAATATTTAAGACTATGTAGCTTACATTTATGGAATGATTATGGAAAGGAGTTAAGAAGAGAACTGAATAATTATTTTCCTACTGTAATCAGAAACCTCTCTTTTTATAGTGTTCAAATTTGACTTCCAAATTTGTCCCTTTTCTAGAGTTCCTAACTTGGAATTTTATGTATCCCTAAAATTACTTAAGTGTGATGTTCTTGCTTTCTATAGACTGTTTTCCATTCAGAAGCTGAAGATAATTCCAAATCAAATACCTAGTGGCTGCTACCACCTGTTCCCTGACAAATAAATGTATCCTCTAAAAACAATCTCTCCATATTTTTTTCTTTCTGCTATCTACTTTGCCAGTAATCCTAGCATGTGGCCTTTCTTTGCCTTATGGACAATCACCTACTTTTATTCCTTAGGAACTCTGATAAACTAATACATGTTTTGTGGAAGGACCCATCTAGATCTCTCAGCACTTTTCATAATGGGTCAATGTATATGATAGTTATTCATTCATTATACCAATATGACCAATGTGTTGATCTGTATTCTACAGATTTACAGTACCTTTCTGTGTTATAGGAGATATCCAGTTCAGGATACATATCCCCATTGCTAGTAGTCATATAGGATTACCCTCAAAGATTCCTGGGAGTTTCAATTGCACTAGGTTTCTAGGTCACCCCTGAGATACCTCCCAGTTCTACTTGTCTCTCCAAGTACTCTCTCCCTCTATTCTATATGCACCTAATCCATCCCAAACAACCATCCAGTCCCATCTCCATATATATCCACAATATCTATTCTATTTTCCCTTCACATTTAGATTCATGAGTCATCCTCTTGAGTATTCCTTGTTGCTTGGCTACTCTGGTTCTGTGCTTGTAGCATGATTATCCTCTGTTTAAGGTTAATATCCACCTATAAGTGAGGACATATTGTGTTTGTCTTTCTGTGTCTAGATTATCTGACTCAGGATGATATTTTTTTGTTCCAAGCAAGACTTACAGTGGAGGGATTGGAACACAGAAACAGCCATAGAAAATTTTGACCTAAAATTTGTCCTGCCAACAAGACAAGTTGAGATAAAAGTGGCACATAAATAGTGAGACTGGCCAAACAATTACTGGTCTATCTTAAAAGCCATGCCATGAGAGGGAAGTGTGGAGGGCCAGGAACCAATTCTATAGCCCAGAGAGCTAGGATAGAACCAACCAGGAATGGAAAACAAAATCATAAGAAAGAAAAAAGCATATGAAATAATTTTTAATTATGATAGTCTGTTATACTTACTGATTGTCACCTCACCAAATTGTCACCAAAGAGGCCTTACCTAACCAGCATCTGATAGAAACAGCTGTAGAGATCCACAGTCAAACATTAGATGGGCCTTTGGGGAATCCTGTGAAGAGGGGGAGGAAGGACTATCACAGTCAGAAGGGTAAGTGACATCTCAAGTAAAACCACAGAATTAACGAAATGGGGCTTATAAGTGCTCACAAGACTGAACTACCCATATGGGAGCCGGCATGAGTTTAACTTAGGCACTCTGCACATATGTAGGAACAATTATGAAGTTTGTTCTCCTTATGAGGTTCCTAAGAGTGGGTGGAGGGAATTTCTTTGCCTCTGTTGCCTGGCTTTGGAATCTATTCCTACTGGGATTCTTCCTCTAGCCTTAATAGAACAGGAAGTACCTAGTCTTACTGTAACCTGATATGGCAGGGCTGGTTGATATCCAGGGAAAGCCAACATTTTTCTGAAGAGAAATAAAGGAGGAGGGCAAGGGATAGGAAAGAGGAGAGGTAAGGTTATTTGGCTGAGATGAGAAATGGGAGGGGAAATATTGGTCAGGATATAGTGAATAAATAAATAAATTTTTTATAAAATAAAAGTAACTAAATTTCTGGTAGATGTGGAAAAAGGATATATAAAATCTATATCAGTCAGTGATCCTTAACAATTAAATTTAAATGAATGTCAAAATACATAGAAAAACATCTATGAATATATACCTGTGTATATATGTTTAGGTATGTATGTAAATCTATCAAACTAACTTACATTGAAAAAGAGTTATGCTATCATCAAAATTTTTGATTATTTTTGTTTCAATGTATACATGAACTAATTTTATATGTTTAAAATGTTCAAAATATTTGGGAAAATAAACTTAGGATTCAATATAATGTAGAAATATAGTGATGATATAATTAATATCTCTAACCATGTGATTACCTAACTTTAACTAAATATTTAATTTTATATAGTAATAAAATTATGCTCAGAAATATGTAGAGAAACATAGTCCCTTGCACATTTTACACTAATGGTTACACTGTAAAACATTGGTTACACTGTAAAACATATTACAATATAGAATTTAGGCTATTAAAATAGTTCAGATGCTAAACAATTGCATGAACACTCTACATGGTTTCCCATGTAAATTCTGATTACATTACTCCAACTACTCCTTCATATTGACATGTTCAGTACATATTTAGTGAATGAAACAACTTATTTTAATAACCTCTAATGATCTCTATCTTTGTTATGCATGTTTAGTTAAAGATGCTTACATATATAATGCATTTTGAATCTATTCTTCCCATGCCTTAAACTTTCTTTTTAACCCTTCAACATATGTTGTGCTTTCTCTACACTGCTTTCTTTTAATTTTCACATTATATACACATATGCACACATATATGTTTACATGCATATATATATGCATATATATGCATGGACAGTCAACAGCATTAGGGACAGTCAAAAGCTCTAGTTGTTGGGAGAACCACAAGAAGACTAGCTGAAAATCTTCTACTTGTATATCAGGGGTCCCAATATATGCTCTTTGTTCAGCAGCTCAGTCTGTGAGAGCCCCAGTGGTCCAGATGGGTGACTCTGTTGGTCTTCTTCTGGAATTCCTATCCTCTTCAGGTCCATCAATACTTCCTCCAACTCTTCCATAAGAGTCCTAAGCTCTATCTTATGTTTGGCCATGGGTATGGGTATCTGTTTAAGCTGCTGGATGTAGCCTCTTAGAGGAGAGTTATTCTAAAGTCCTGACTGCAAGCATAACAGAGTATCATTAATAGTGTTAAGAACTAGTCTTAGGCCTCAGTCTGTAAGCATAATGGAGTATCATTAATAATGTCAGGGATTGGTGCTTGCCAATGGAATGGTTCTCAATTAGGCTGATTATTGGTTAGCTATTACCTCAGTGTCTACTTCATCTATGCCCCTGCATTTCCTTTAGACAAGACACATTTTGGGTCAAAAATTTGGTGGGTGAGTTGGTGTTCTTCATCCTACAATGGGAGTACTGCCTGACTATAGGAGATGCATTAGTTTCATATGGGAACTTCTTGGACTGAGACATGAGGTCATGTACAATAAGTCCTGGGAGCCTTCTCTATTCCAGGTCTCTTGTACTTCATAGAGAGTTTTCTATTCATTCTCTTACTCTCATGATACTCTTTCTTGTCTCTCGCCACAGCAGATCCTGAAACACCCTCATTATTCTACAATCCTCTCCCCCCCCAATCCATCCCTCCACCTGCCTCCTATGACTATATTATCCACCCCCACACTGTTGAAGTGTTATTCAAGCATACTTGCTTGGGCCTTCCTTTGGTTTATCTTCTTTGAGTCAGTGAAGTATATCATGGATATCCTGTACTTCATGGTTGATACCTAATTATCAGTGAGTACTTACCATACATCTCCTATTGGGTCTAGAGTACCTCACTCAGGATGATATACTCTAGTTGCATTTATTTGCCTATAAAATTCATGATGTCATTGTTTTTAATAGCTGAATAGTATTCCTTTTGTAAATGAACAACATCCTATGTCTGCATTCATAGTTTGAAGACTATCTGGGTTGTTTCCAGTTTCTGGCTATTATAAATAAGGCTGCTAAGAACATACTAGAGCTTTTGTCCTTGAGTAATATTTTACATGCCTCAAAACAGTATAGATAGGTCCTTAGGTGGGACAATTTTCTGAGAACTCACCAGGTTGATTTCCAGTGTGGTTATAGAAGTTTGCCATCCCACCAGTTATGGAAGAGTGTTCCCTGTTCTCTACATCCTTACCAGCATGTGCTGTCACTTCGGTTTTTGATGTCGACATCCTGCTTGATTTAAAATGTAATTTAGGGCATTTTTGATTTGCATTACCCTGATGTCTAAGGACTTTGAACATTTCCCTAAGTGCTGCTTGGCCATTCAAGATTTCTCTGATGAGAATTCACTGTTTAGCTCTGTATTCTCTTTTTTAATTGGATTATTTGGATTTTTCGAGTCTAACTTTTGAGTTTTCTATATATTTTTAGATATCAGCCCCTTGTTAGATGTAGGATTAATAAAAAATCTTTACCCAAGCAGTAGGCAGCCATTTTGTCCCTTTGACACTATCCTTTGCCTTACATAAGCTTTTCAGTTTCACGAGATACCATTTATCAATTTTTGATTGTAAAGCCTGAGAGATTGGTGTTCTGTTGAGGAAATTGTCTCCTGTTCCAGTGCATTCAAGGGTATGTCCCACTTTCTCTTCTATTAGATTCAGTAGATCAAGTTTTTTATGAGGTTCTTGATCCAACTGTACTTAAGTTTGATGCAGGGTTATAAAATGGATACATTTGCACTCCTCTACATGCAAATATCTAAGGATGTTGAACATACCTTTAGGTGCTTCTAGGCCATTCAGTATTCCTCAGTTGAGAATTCTTTGTTTAGCTCTGTACTCCATTTTTTTTTTACTCAAAACACTTTATTTATCAGTATTTGTATATGCATATATACTTATACATGTATACATGTACACATACATATATGAACAATAATTAAATAATAAGATGTATTTGAAAAGTATGGGGGTTGGGAAGAGTGGGAGGAAGAAGAGAAAAAGAAAAATTATGTAAATACAGTGCTCATATATGAAATTCTCCAAAAGGAATCCAGTTTTTTAAAATGTTCAACAGATTAAGTAGCATTTTACAATATGAAAATAAATATGACCTATAATTATGTTGAAGGGCATTTTAACTCACTACAAACTTTGAAGTTTAAAATGAAATCAATAAAAATTATTTTACCCAGCATACCAACAAAAACCACAATAACATTTTATAATTCAAAGTATTCCTGAGAACAAGAAAATGGATTGTCAGAAGCTAAGTCAACAGAGCCAGGGGGACACTGTGTGTTCTTTCTTTCTTTCTTTTTTTTTTCTTTTCTTTGTTTATTATTATCAAATCATAATTTTTACTTTTTAACACAGGGGTTATAAACACGAAAATGCAGGATGTGGGGAAGGGGATGACACGGGAGCATAGGTGTTCAGGGGGGGTACAGATATCTTTCAGAACAGGATATCAGCTGGGTGCAGGTTCAGGGGTCAGGTCAATATAACTCTGCCTATGATTCACTTGTACTTATCTAATTTGGTACTATCTGCCAAGGCTGCCTATTTACAAGGTCTACGACTACTCAGACTGGTAGATTTCCACAAAAACTGCCTGTTTACAATAGTTTATAGACAACTGTTTCAGTGTCTTTCCATAGAGACCCAAGACTTTGTGTTAGTACGCATGTATGTCAGGCCTATTGCTGATTTTAGGCTTATGGCTGATTTTAGACCTTCAATGTATAAGCAGGGCTGTCCCTGACATCTCCTCCCTTCTCCAAGTATAGAAGGGCTGTGGCAATTCTAATCTTGCCAAGGTGGGGATAGAGGCCTGACCTCCAGTAATTAAAGGGTACCTTGTAATGGCTCCAGTCCTCCTGTCCTTGTCCAGTAAGGCATGAGGGCCATACCCATCCCAATGTCTTTTTCCTGGAGAGAGAATACTTTTAACATCAACCCCTATGCAGTCAGGCTTGTCCCTCAGGGAACCCAGAAACATATTTTTAACTTTTATTTATATTCCCTTGCAGTGCTTAGTTCGCAGCCTAAGCAAGAATTCAGGTTGCCAGACAGAGGGAGTTCTCGGTGGCCCCTCACTGCTTGGTCTAGGGGTGGAAGTCCCCGCTTTTAGATTGGGTGGAGATGGGACTTGGGAGCACACTAGATAGAGTAACATCCTCATCTAGAGTCTCGTGGTCCTCCATATCTAACTTATTAGAATGTGTCTGAATAGATTTTGCTATCAGATTATCTATCTGTTGTTTCACAAAGTTAGTCAGCCTACTTAAGGCCCAGGGACCAAAGGAAATAAGTAAAAATAATCTAATTAATGAACCCAAGATGGAAGGAAGTAGGGTTAACCATCTTGGAGAGGTTGAAGACCAATTCTTGTACAAGCTCTCATTTTTCTCTTTCTCTCCCTGTCTTTTCTCAAGACCTTCTCTGGCCTTTTTCATGCTCTTGTTAATCATCCCTCTTTTGTCTATGTAAAAGCAGCATTCTTCTTTAAGGGCTTGTACTCGATTTCTTAATATTGTTATTTGATTCTCTGCTGTTGAACATCTTGAGTTCTTTGTATATATTGGATACTAGCTCTCGATTGGATATAAGATTGGTAAAGATCTTTTCCCAGTCTGTTTGTTGCTGTTTTGTCCTATTGACAGTGTCCTTTGCCTTACAGAAGCTTTGCAATTTTATGACGTCCCATTTGTCAATTCTTGATCTGAGAGCATAAGCCATTGTTGTTATTTTCAGGAAATTTTCCCTGTGCCAAGGTAATTAAGACTCTTCCCCACTTTCTCCTCTATAAGTTTCAGTGTATCTTGTCTTTTGTGGAGGTCCATTATACTTGAACTTGAGCATTGTACAAGGAGATAAGAATGGATATATTTGCATTCTTCTACATACTGTCCTCCAGTTGAATCTCACCATTTGTTGAAAATGCTTTCTTTTATCGTCTGGATGGTTTTACCTTCTTTGTCAAAGATTAAGTGACCATAGGTATGTGGGTTCATTTCTATAACTTCACTTCTATACCATTGATCTACCTACCTATCTCTGTACCAATACCACACAGCAGTTTTTAGTCACTGTTCCTCTGTAGTACAGCTTAAGGTCAGGGATGGTGATTCCCCCAGAAGTTCTTTTATGGTTAAGAATAGTTTTTTCTATCCTGGTGTCTTTGCTACTTCAAATGAATTTGAGAATTGCTTTTTGTAACTACATGAAATATTGAGTTGGATTTTGGTGGGGATTGCATTGAATCTGTAGTTTACTTTTGGCAAGATGGTCATTTTTTGCTATATTAATCTGGCTAATCCATGAGCATGAGAGATCTTTCCATTTTCTGAGATCATCTTCAATTTCTTTCTTCAGATATTTGAAGTTCTTGTCATACAGATCTTTGACTTGCTTGCTTAGATTCACAAGGTATTTTTTATTATTTGTGACTATTTTGAAGGGTGTAATTTCACTAATTTCTTTCTTAACTTGTTTATATTTTGAGTAGAGGAAGTCTACTGATTTGTTTGAGTTGATTTTATATCCTGGCACTTTGATGAAGGTCATATATATATATATATATATATATATATATATATATATATATATAATCAGGTTTAGGAGTTCTCTGGTGGAATTTTTGGACTGAAGGATACTATTATATTATCTGCAAATATTGATAATTTGACTTCTTCCTTTCCAATTTGTATCTTTTTGACTTCCTTTTGTTATCTAATTGCTCTAGCTAGAACTTAAGTACTATATTGAATAGAATAGATAGGGAGAGAGTAGGAAGCCTTGTCTAGTCCCTGATTTTAATGGAATTGTTTCAAGTTTTTCTCCATTTAGTTTGGTGTTGGCTACTGGTTTGTTGTATATTTTATTTTTACTATGTTTAGATATGGCCCTTGAATTTCTAATCTTTCCAAGACTTTTAGCATGAAGGGATGTTGAATTTTGTCAAATGCTTTTTCAGCTTCTAATGAAATGATCATGTGGTTCTCTTTCTTTGAGTTTGTTTATGTAGTAAATTATGTTAATGGACTTCATATTTTGAACCATCCTTGCATTCCTGGGATGAAGCCTACTTGGTCATGGTGAATGATTGCTTTCATGTGTTCTTGGATTTGGTTTGTGAGAAGTATATTTAGTATTTTTGCATTAATGTTCATAAGAGAAATTGGTCAGAAGTTCTCTGTCTTTGTTGGGTCTTTGTGTGTCTTAGGCATAAGCATAACTGTGGCTTCATAGAAATAATTTGGTAGTGTCCCTTCTGTTTCCATTTTGTGGAACAGTTTAAAAAGTATTGGTATTAAGTCTTTTTTGAAGGTCATATAGAATTATGCACTAATCCTATCTGGTTCTGGGCTTTTTGGTTGGGAGACTTTGAATGATACTTCTATTTCTTTAGGTGTTATGGAACTGTTTAGATGGTTTATCCATTCATGATTTCACTTTGGTACCTGGTATCATTCTAGAAAATTGTCCATTTCATCCAGATTTTCCATTTTGGTAGAGTATAGGCTTTTGTTGTATGATCTATTAATCGAATTACCTCAGTTTTCACTGTTATGTCTCCATTTGCATTTCTGATTTTATTAATTAGGTCACTGTCTTTGTGCCCTCAGGTTACTTTGAATAATGGTTTGTCTATCTTGGTTAATTTTCTCAAGAACCAGCTCCTGGTTTTATTGGTTCTTTGCATAGTTTTATTTTATTCCACTTGGTTGTTTCAGCCCTGAGTTTGATTATTGCCTGCCATCTACTCCTCTTGTTTGTATTTGCTTCTTTTTGTTCCAGAGCTTTCAGGTTAAGCTGTTAATGTATGCTCTCTCTGGCGTCTTTTTGAAGGTAGTTAAAGTTATGAGTTTTCCTGCTAGCACTGCTTTCATTGTGTCCTATAAATTTTGGTATGATGTACTTCATTTTCATTAAATTCTAAAAAGTCTTTAATTTCTTCATTTCTTTCCTGACCAAGTTATCATTGAGTCGAGCATTGTTCAGCTTCCATGTGTATGTAGGCTTTCCACTAGCCTTAGTTCATAATGATCTGATAGGATGTAAAGTATTATTTCCATCAGTTTGTGTCTGTTGAGGCCTGTTTTGTGGCCAATGATATGGTCTATTTTGGATAAGGTCCCATGAAGTACTGAGAAGAAGGTGTATTTTGTTGTTGTTGTTTTAGGATGAAATCCATTTGGTTCATAACTTCTGTTAGTTTCACAGTGTCTCTGTTTAGTTTTTGTTTCCATATTCTTTCCATTGATGAGAATGGGGTGTTGAAGTCCTCCACTATTATTGTGTGAGGTGCAATGTGTGCTTTGAGCTTTAGTAAAATTTCTTTCACGAATGTCGGTGCCCTTGTAGTCGGAGCATAGATGTTCAGAATTTATAGTTCATTTTGGTAGATTTTTCCTTTGATGGGTCTGGAGTATCCTTCCTTATCCTTTTTGATAACTTTTGGTTGAGAGTCAATTATATTCAATATTAGACTGGCTACTTCATCTTGTTTCTTGGGACCATTTGCTTGGAAACTTTTTTCCAGCCTTTTATTCTGAGGTAATGTCTGTCTTGCACTGAGGTGCATTTCCTATATGCAGCAAAATCTGGATACTTGTTACATATCCACTCTCTTAGTCTATGTCTTTTTATTTAAGAATTGATTTCACTGATGTTAATAGATTTTAAGGAAAAGTGATTGTTGTTTACTGTTATTTTAGTTGTTAGAGGTAGAATTATTCCTGTGTGGCTATTTTCTTTTTTGTTTGTTTAAAGAAGATTACATTTTTTGCTTTTTCTAGGGTTTAGTTTCCCTCTTTGTGTTTTCCATCTATTATCTATTGTAGGGCTGGATTTGTTGAAAGATATTGCGTAAATTTGGTTTTGTCATGGAGTATTTTATTTTCTCAATCCATGGTATTTTAGAGTTTTGCTAAGTCTAGTAACCTGAGCTGGCATTTGTGTTCTCTTAGGGTCTGTATGTCATCAGTCCAGGATCTTCTGTTTTTTATAGTCTCTGGTGAGAAATTTGGTGTAAATCTGATATGTCTGCCTCTGTATGCTACTTGAACCTTTCACTTACTGCTTTTAATATTCTTTCTTTGTTTTTGTGCATTTGATATTTTGATTATTATGCAATGGGAGGAATTTCTTTTCTGGTCTAGTTTATTTGAAGTTCTACAGGCTTCTTGCATGTTCATGAGCATCTTTCCTTAGTTTAGGGAGTTTCTTCTATAATTTTGTTAAAGATATTTATGGCCCTTTAAGTTGGAAATCTTTGCTCTCTTCCATACCTATCATCCTTAGGTTTTGTCTTCTCATTGTGTCCTGGATTTCCTGGATGTTTTGTGTTACCAGCTTAGTGCTTTTTGCATTTTCTTTGACTGTTGTGTCATTGTTTTCTATGGCATCTTCTGTAACTGAGAATCTTTCTTCTGTCTCTTATCTGTTGGTAATGTTCGCATTTATGACTCCTGATCTCTTTCCTAGGTTTTCTATCTCCAGGGTTGTCTCCCTTTGTGTTTTAGTTATTATTTCTACTTCCATTTTTAGATCCTGGATGGACTTGTTCAATTCCTTCTTTTGTTTGTTTTCGTTTTCCTGTAATTCATTAAGGGATTTTTTGTGTTGCCTTTTTAAGAGCTCTATTTCTCCTGTAATTTTTAAAGGGAGTTATTTATGTTCTTCTCAAAGTCCTCTATCATCATCTTGAGAAGTGATTTAAATCTGAATCTTACTTTTCCTGTGTGATGGTGTATCTAGGACTTGCTATGGTGGGACAACTGGGTTCTGATGATGTCAAGTAACCTTGGTTTCTCTTGTTTATGTTCTTATGCCTGTCTCTTGCCATCTGGTTATTTCTAGTGCTACCTGCCCTCCCTGTTTCTGACTGGAGCCTGTCCCTCTTGTGATGCCAGTTTTGTCAGAACTCCTCAAAGTCTAGTTGTCTTTGTGATCCCTTGATTCTGGGATCTTGTGATCCTGAGATCCTGGGTGTGTCAGAGCTTCTGAAATTCAAACTACTTCTGAGATCCTGAAACCCTGGTGTGACCAAGCTCCTGAAATCCTATTATCCTGAGCATGTTAGAGCACCTTGGAGTCAAGCTTCCTCTGGGTGTTGTGGGACTGGGTGTGGGGGTAGTGACCAAGGTCTTCTTAGGGCATTGGCTCAGACCTCAAGGTGTTAGTTCTTATTGAAGAATTTATTCAGCAAGTAATGAGATAATCATGCGTTTTTTGAGTTTGTTTATATAGTAGATTACCTTTTATTCTCATATGTTCAACCATCCCTGAATCTCTAAGATGAGGCATACTTGATAATGGGGAAAGATGTTTTTGATGTTTATATGGATTAGTTTGGGGAAATTTTTATTGAATATTTTTATATAGATGTTCATATGTTAAATTTATCTGAAATTCTCTTTCTTTGCTGAATTAATATGCAGTTTATGTATCATGGTGATTGTGGCCCCACAGAATGATTTAGATAGTGTTCCTTCTGCTTCTCTTTCATTTGAGGAGTGTTGGTATTAGAACTGTTTCGAATGTCTGGTAGAAGTCTGTGCTAAAACCTTCTTTCCCTAGACATTTTTTGTTTCTTTGATTTTGGAGGCAGTGGGGGACTCTTAATGACTGCTTCTATTTTCTTAGGTTTTATGGGATTACTTAGATAGTGTACCTGATCTTGACTTAACTTTGGTGAGAGGTACCTATTAAGAAAATAATTTGCTTTATTTAGGTTTTCAGTTTTGTGAAGTATAAACTTTTAAATTAAAACTTAATTATTTTTTTTTAATTTGCTCAGTTTCTGTTGTTATATCTTTCCTTTCAAGTTTGACTCTTAAGATGAATACTGTCTTTCTGCCTTTTGGTTTGTTTTGTTAGCAGTTTGTCAATCTTGGATTTGTTGATTCTTTGTACTGATTTCTTTGATTATAGTTGATTGATTTTAGCCTAAGTTTGATTACTTTCTGCCTTCTTCTCCTTTTATGCTTGTTTACTTCTGTTTGTTCTAAGGAATTCAGATGTGTTGTTAAATTGCTAGTATGAAATCTCTCCAAATTCTTTGTGAAGGCACTTAGTACTATAAAATTTCCTCTCAGCACCGCTTTCATTGTGTCCTATATTCTGCCTTCATTTTCATTTCATTGAATTATAGAAAGACTTTAACTTCTTTCTTTATTTTTTTCTCTGACAAAGTAATCACTGAATAGAGAGTTGTTCATGAGTATGTAGGCTCTCTGTTGTTTCTGTTGTTTTTGAAGTCAAGATCTGATAGGTTGCAAAGTGTGTTTTCAATATTTTTATATCTCTTGAAGCTTTCTTTGTGACTGATTATATTGTCAATTTTGGAAAAAGTTTCATGAGGTGCTGAGAAGACATACTCTTTTCTGTTTAGATGAAAGTTTCTGTAGATAATTGTTGGGTTCATTTGTTTTACAAAATTTGTTTCTGTTTCAATAACCTGTAAGTTTGTGAGAGTGAGGTATTATTAACCCCACTAGTGTTGTTGGGATCAATGTGTAATTTAAGCTTTAATAATATTTCTTTATGAATGTGGGTGTCCTTCCGTTTGGGACATAGTGGTCCTTGAAGAAGGAGACACTCTTTGTTTGTCCAAACTAAATGGATTCATACATCGTACTCAGTGTGAACCAGAGATTAAGTAAATTTTTTCAGGAAGGAATGTCAGGGAAGTAAAGGTTATTGGTTTAATCCTCAGAGCTCAACTAGATAGCTTACCAACATGAAAAAATATCTAAACCTATGTTTCATGACCAGTTGCCATTGTCTTCTTTGTGGGGTGTCATGGTCACTTCCTCCATGACAGGAGTACACTCAAATGCCTATTGTTCTCAATCATGAGAATTGGTGAGATTCCTTACTCTGCTAGATCTTACCAATTTTTCTGTCTGTCAACATGATACTTTTTTCTCCACAGCTTTCAAAATTCTTTCTTTGTTGTCCACATTTAATATTTTGATCATTATGTGGCAGAAAAATTTTCCTTTCTGATGAAATCTACTTGCTGTTCTGTAAGCTTCTTGTATATTTATGGGCATATTTTCCTTTAGGTTAAGAAAGGTTTTTTTCTTTTTTTTCTTTTTAGAATTTTGTTGAAGATAATTTTTTTGTTCTTAGAACTGGGAATCTTCTCTGTCTTCTGTTCCCATAATTCTTTGGTTTGGTATTTCTATAGTTCCCAAAACTTCCTATATGTTTTATATTAAAACTTTTTAGATTTGATATTTTCTTTGACTCCTGTATGAATTTCTTCTGTTGTATCTTCTACATTTGGGATTCTCTATTTCATCTCTTTTATTCTGCTAATGATGCTTGTGTCTCTAGTCCTTGTTCTCCTTTTTTAGTTTTCCATCACCAGGGTTGCCTCTTTTTGTTCTTTTTTTATTGCTTTTATTTCCATTTTTAGGTCTTAAACAGTTTTATTCACTCCTCACAGAGGAATATTGTATTTTCCTCTATATTTTTAAGGAATTTATTTGTTTTCTGTTTAAAGGTTTGATTGTATTTTACTGTATTTCTTTATGGATTTAGTTATTTCTTCTTCAAAAACATCTATCATCTTCATAAGGTAAGATTTCTGGTCTTGCTCATAAGTTAGTATATACAGGGCTTGCTGTAGTTGGAGATATGAGTTCTGATGGTGCCACATTTTACCGGCTTTTGTTGATAGTATTCTTGCACTTGCCTCTAGCCATCTGTTTTTTTCTGGTGTTAGTTGGTCTGATAGCCACTGAGAAGAGTAGATCTCTGGGCCTGGATTTGCTGGGTGGCAACTGGTCTCCCATGAGGAAGAAGATCTGTAGCCTGGGTTGAGGACTGCAGATTCAAGATTGAAGGTAGAAGTATTGCATGGAAGGTAGATCTCAGAAAGTATGGGGCAGAACTCAAGCTTGTGGACTTGTGGGAAGTCCAACATCAGGGGACTGTGGTGTGGCTGTCTAGCCTGGTTGTCCCTGGTCAAGGCAGGCCTCCTGGGAGGAAGGCAAAGCAGTGGACTGTGGGTAGTTTAACCAATTTAATCCTGTATAAAATGTTTTACATATCACTTTCCAGGTTACATAGAATTATATGTTTAAGAAAATTTGGGATCCAGGTATTCATACTGATTTATTAAAAATATAAAGTATTTTCTTTATGTATATTTTGTATTGTTCCTTTTATCAATATGGAATTAGTCTTAGGAGTTTTCTTGGAGAGCATAATGGATTTTTTTTTTTTTTAATATAAGCACCTACATAATCTTCCAGTGTTTTATAAACTTATCTCTCTTCTAAATACCTTTCATGAAATTTTCAGCCATCTTGTGCTAACTGGTCATGTCAGTATTCTATTTAAATTGGTGCAAGTAAATATTCTTGTCCTCTTAAGTTATTAACTGTATTTTGTTTTGTGTTTTGTTCTCTCTCTCTCTCTCTCTCTCTTTCTCTCTTTCTTTCTTTCTTTCTTTCTTTCTTTCTTTCTTTCTTTCTTACGAGTTTCTTATGTAACTTGACAATTCTCACTCCAGGTTTCCTGAGATTTTGTAGGATATATATTCTGCTCTACTTGAGCTGCAATACCAAAATTTCATTGAAATAAAGTCTTAAGCAACAAAACATAAGTTCTCACAGTTTGGGGCTCTGAAATTCATGCTTGGGGGTTTAGATGCAGCCTTTATTCTGACTTGCAGACATCTGCCTTCTCATTCTGTCTTCACACAGTGTCTAATTGATTCCTATCTATGAAGAGACATTTTTTGCCTCTTCTATGGCAACCAACTATACTGAATCAGAACCACCCTTAGGAACTTATCTAGCCCTAGTTGCTTCTTAGAAGCTCTGCCTGTAAATAGCATGCAATGGGGATTAGAGATTTAAATAAAAATTTGGGGAGAATTATGCAGTAAAACTAGCTGGTAATGTACTCATTAATTAATTAATTAATTTACTTTGAATTATGGATTCCTTTTCTTTTCTTTCTTATTTTTTTCTTCACATCACAAATGCTGTTAACACAATCTTCTCCCCCACCAGAGTTCCTCCCTTAACCACCACTATGCTTTACGTCTGTGAGGGGTTCCGTGGGTATCACCCTTCCTTAGCAAATCAAGTTGCTGAAGGATTGGGAATATCTTCTCCCACTGTGGCAGGACAAGTTAACCCTTTGCAACATATGTGCCATGGGCCTTGGTCTAGCCAATGTATCATCTCTGGGTGGTGGCTAACACTCTGAAAACTCCCAGAGGTCCATATTAATTGACATCAATTGCCTTCTTGTAGGGTTCCTATCCTCTTCAAGGTCTTTGATCATTCCCCCAACTCTTCCATAAGGGTCCCCTACCTTCACCCAATGATCAGCTGTGGGTGTCTCTATCTGTTTCAATCAGCTGATGAGTAGACCAGAGGAGAGTTATGCTAGGCCACTGTCTGTAGGCAAAGTGGGGTATCATTAAGAGTGTTAGAGATTGGTGCTTGCCCATGGGATGAGTCTCATGTTGGGCTTGTTATTGGTATTCCATTCTCTCAGTGTCTCCTCCTAACTTTCTTTTGGACAGGAAAATTTTGGATTGAAAGTTTTGTGAGTGTGTTGATGTCCTTAATCATGGATACTGTGGGCCTTCCTGGCTAAGGGAGGTGGCCTGTTCAGGTGCCTTGTCTCCACTGATAGGAATTTCAGCTAAAGTTACCAATTTTGACTCCTGGGAACCTCCAGTGTTCCAGTTCTCAGGTACTGCCTTGAAATCTTCACCACCCCAATCCCTGGCAAGTTCAGATTTCTACTCATTCTCCTGAAGAAAGGTAGTCTTCTCACCTTTCTCTTTCCACACTTGATCCTGCCTCCTGTCATTTCCCTTCCACTCTCCTCTTCCACAAGGTCTCTCTCACCCTCTGCTTTATGACTGGTTTGTTCTCCTATGTGGGATTCAAGTATCCTCACTTGGGCATTTCTTATTGTTTAACTTCTTTGGGTCATGGACTTGTATCATGGATATTCTGTGCTTTATCGCCAGTACTCATTTATCAGTGAGTACTTACCATGAATGTCCTTTTGGGGCTGGGTTACCACATTCAGCATGATATTTCCAAGTTCTATCCATTTGCCTGCAAAATTCATGATACTTTGTTTTTAATAGTTGAGTATATGACATTGTATAACTGAACAACATTTTCTGTATTCATTCTTTGTTTGATGTGCATTGTGAAAATGGGCATCCCATTCAAAAAAATGTCTACAGATTCAACGCAATTTCTTTCAAAATTCCAATACATATTTTATGTACATTGAAAGAGCAATTCTCAATTTTATATGAAAAAACAAAAAACCTAGGATAGCCAAAACAATCCCGAACAATAAAAGAAATTCTTGAGGGATCATTATCCTTGATCTCAAGCTGTACTACAGAGCAGTAATGATAAGTACTGCATGGTTTTGTTACAGAGACAGACAGGCTTAACAGTGGAATTGAATTAAAAACACATGTATAAATCTACACACTTATAAACCCTAAGCTTATACACACTAAATCTAAGAAATTAAAAATTGAGACATAACTTTGAACAAATTGGTAGAGAAGAAAATTTCCTGAACAGAACACCTATGGCTCAGGCTCTAAGATTATCAGTTGATGTATGAGATCGCATGATACTGAAAACCTTCAGTAAAGCAAAGGACACTGTCAATGAGATAAAATGGCTGTCTACCAGTTGTGTGATATTCTTTACCATCCTTACATTTGACAGAGAGCCAATATCCAAAATACATAAAAAAACCTCAAGAACAAAAAGCACAAATAATCCAAACTAAAATATTGGGGCACAGACAGAGCTAAATAGTAAATTCTCATCAGAAGAATCTTGAATTTCCAAAAACCTATAGACACATTCAAATCTTTTACAAATTTTGGATATGCAAATCAAAATGACTCTGTGATTCAATTTTATACCAATCAGAATGACTAACATCAAAAACTCAAGCCAAAGCACATGTTAGCAAGGATGTGGAGAAAAGGGAACACTCCATTGCTGGCTGGATTAAAAATCTGTACAACCACTGGCAGTACAGAAAATTGGGTATTATCCTACCTTTGAACCCAGCAATAGTGCTCCTAGGCATGCATCCAAAAGATGCTCCATCATACACATGTTCTACTATGTTCAATAGCAGCCTTATTTGAAATCACCAGAAACAGGAAACAATCCCGTCTTATAGTTTTACTGTGGTGAACAGACACCATGACCAAGGCAAAAGTTATAAGGACACATTTAATTTGTGTTTAGAGGCTCAATTCAGTATCATCAAAGTGGGAGCATGGCAGCATCCATTCAGGCACAGTGCAGGAGGAGCTTAGATTTCTACATCTTCATCCGAAGGCTGCTAGGAGAAGACTGGCTTCCAGGTAGCTAAGAAGAGGATCTTAAAGCCCATACTGATAGTTACATACCTACCCCAACAAGGCCACATCTACTTGAACAAGACTACACTTACTAGTAGTACCACTCCCTGGACCAAACATATACAAACTACCACAAACCAAGATGATACTTTTATGAAGAATGTTTGATAGAGCATTAGTTACTTCTTCTAATTTCCAAGATATTTTAGGTCTCTTAAAATTGCTTATCTGATTTTGATTTAACTTTAAGAAGTAGATTTATTGATAACTATCCAGTTTTATTTTGAATTTTCCAATTTAATGGGATGCAACTTTTTAAAATATGTCTTTGAGAGTCTTTGGATTTCTTTGGTGTCTGTTCTTTTGACTGTTTCATTTCTAATTTTCTTATTTTGAATATATTCTATCAGTGTTTTAGTATATTTCTATAAGAATTTATCAATTTCAAAGTTTTTTATCAAAGAACCTATATTATACTTTATTTCCTTGATTCTTTTTATTTTCTTTTTGTTGTTATTGTTACTATTTTATTTTCAAACACAAGTATGATTATTTCTTTTGGTCACTTTCCTGTGTGTATGATTTCTTCTTTTCTCTGTAGCTTGCAGGTGAACTGTTAAGAGATCTCTCTAATTTTTTTATGTAGAAAACTAGTGCTAAAATCTCATTTCTTTCAGCTGTCTTACTTGTTTCCCACACAGTTGGGATTGCTTTTTACTCTCTCTCTCTCTCTCTTTTTTCAATTATAGTAAGCCTCTAATGTCTTCCTTAATTTATATTTTGACCCACTTTTATTCAGATGGGAGTTGTTCAGTTTCCATGAGTTTGTAAGTTTTCTGTTGTTGCTGATATCTAGCCTTAATCCATGGTGGTCATAAAGGATATAGAATTTTATTTCATTTTCTTATGTCTTTTGAGACCACATTTGTGCATGTGGTCAATTTAGGAGAAATTTCCATGAGGTACTGAGAAGGAATTATATTTCTTAGTGTTTAGGTGAAATGTTCTGTAGATATCTCTAGGTTTAATTGGTTTATAATGTAAGTTAGCTCCAGCATTCCATTATCAATTTTTTTCCAGATGATCAATTTATTAGCAAGAGTAGGTTATTGAAGAACTAAACTATCAGTATCTGAGAGTTATTTAAGCAGTAGTAGTGTTTCTTTCATGAACCTGGGTGACCTTGTGTTTGGTGCATAGATGTGAATGCCAATACTTGAAAATTTTACTACAAAAGTAGAAACAAATGGAACATTGCCCAACATGTCTTGCAATGTCAAATTTACCCTGATACTCCAATGCCATAAAAACCCAGTAAAGAGAGAAAATAACACAACAATTTCCCTTTTGAACATAGATGCAAAAATTCACTATAAAATACTTGCAAAATTATTCCAAAAATCACATCAAAAATACTCTCTACTATCTTCAAATAAGCTTCGTCTGAGTGATACTAAAATGGTTCAGCATACTTAAATTAATAAATGTAATCACAATATAAACCAAATGAAACACAAAAACCAAAAACATATGATCATCTTATTAGATGCCAAGAAGGGTGTTGATATTCTAACAGCCCTTCATTTTAATCATCCTAGAGAAGTTAGAGATACAAGGAATGTATCTCAACATATAAAAGGCAGTTTATAACAGCTGATAGCAAACATTAACTTAAATGGTGTAAAAACTAAAAGTGATTCCAATAAAGTCTAGGAAAATACCAGACTGTCCTCTTTAACCATACCTATTAATTATAGTACTTGGAGTCTTAGATACAGTAATAAAAATAATTGAAGCAGAAGAAGGGGATTCAAAATGGAAGAGTGAGTCAAAGTATCCTTATTTAAAGATAATACGATTGTATACATATTACATATATAAAATTTCACAAGGAAAATTCTACAGCTTATAAACACTTTCAAATATATAGCTTGTTAAAAAATTTATCGCACAAAAATAAGTAGTCCTACATACAATTAACAACTGGACAGAAAAAAGAAAAAGGAGAAACAACATATTTCAAAACAACATTAAATTATAAAAAATATTATGATATAACTCTAAGAAAGTGAAAGAGTGATAAAAATCTTAGTAAACTAGTGAAAAAACTGAGTAAAATATAAAAAGATGGAAAGATTTTCTATACTTATGGGTCAATAAGATTGATGTGATAAAAATGGCAACCCTACCAAAAACCAATCTACAGATTCAAAACAAACTTCATCAAAAATATAATACAATTTTTTATAGATATTGAAATAAAATTTCTGAGCTTCAAATAGAACCACTAAAACTAACCAACCAAACAATCAAAAAAGACAGTTAAAAATATCCTGAATAATAAATTACTGGTGGAAGTGTCAGTATTCCTGACCTCAAAGTGTATTGCAGAGTTAATATAATAAAAACAGGTTTGTTTTTTTTTTAACAAAATAAACCCATGAATCAATAAAGTAGAATTAAACACAGACATATAAATCCATACACTTAGATTTTTGGTAAAGGAGCCAGAAACAGACACTGTAATAAAAGATAACATCTTAAACAAATGGTGATGGCCAAACTGGGCAGATGCATCTAGAAGGATCCAAACAGATCCATATGTGTCACCCTGAATAAAACTCAATTTCTAGCAAACCACAGAAGTCAACATAAATCCAGCCTTACTGAACCTAGTAAAAGAGAAAGTGAAGAATATCCTTGAATTCTTTGGCAAAAGAAAAATATTTCTGAACAAAAATCATTAGCAAATGCACTATGATAAACAATTAATAAATAGTACCTAAAAACTGAAAAGATTCTGCATAGCAAAAGACAATGTCATTTTGTCAAAATGCTAGCCTACAGATTGAAAAAATATTTTTACCAACTGTATATCAAATAGAAGCTTGATATCTAAAACACACAGATAATTAAAAAAAAAACAAAATATCAAGAAAACTAACAATCAAGTTTAAATAATTTAAGGATCTAAAAAAAAGAATTTTCAATAGAGGTAAATCAAATGGTTAACAATTAAAAAAATGTTTAACATCTGTTTCCATCACGAGAATGAAAACCAAAAAATGCTTTGAGAATTTATAGTAAAACCTCCAAAATGACAAAATCAATTAAACAATGACAGCTGTTACTTGAAAGAATATGGCATAATATAGAAGACTTATAGTCCAGCAACATGGCTCTTCTGGCAAGGGATCGGATTTAAAGACTTTCTAGCTCCATTTAACTCTTCTGAAATACATTTGATTAGAGTATGATCTGGCTGGAATATAGACATGCTTTTAGTGTGCACCTTTAATCCCTAAGAATGTAGGTAGGTTTAGTTTGTAGGAGGAAGAAGCTATGTTTAAAAGTAAAGTCTAATTGAGGGACAGATAAAGTGACAAATCACAGATTTGGCAGAATGAGCCAAAAATAAGATACATAAAACTCTAAAGAGAAAATAAAAAGGGATAAGGAGAGAAAGAGAGAGGGAAGAGGGAGGGAAGGAGGGAGGGAGAGAGAGATGGAGGGAAAAAGAATGGAGCTTTTACTAAAATAGTTTTACAAAGATAAACTAGACTAGACACAGGTAAAGTCAGAATGAACCAGTGATTGAGACTAAGCCAGAAAAATAAACATATTAACAAAATCAGGATGAGGCCAAGAGCAATTCAAGAAGTAACCAATAGAGTCAGATTAAATCAGTCATTTTGGAGAAGAGTTTGAGCCAGAAGAACTAAGTTGAATCAGGCAGCGTTCAGAAAGAAGTAGAAATGGTGAGGTCATTCAGTAGTAAGCCTCCGCGACAATAATTATATATGGGATACAGAAGATACTTTTACAGCATAAGAACACTCATTCATTGTTAGAAGGAATGTAATGAAAATTGTACTGTGAAAATCAGTATAATGTTTCCTCAAGAAAGTTGGAATTGATCTGTGCTATCATTCAGCTATAACACTCTTAGACATATGCCCAATGGATATTTCATTCTATCACAGAGACACTGATCAAGCATGTTCGTACTTGCTATATTCATAATATCCTGAAGTTGAAAACAAACAAAAAATATGTGGACTATGGTGGTTTTATGGAATGTCACTATTGGGAGGCATTGCCTTGTAGGAGGAAGTTTGTGACGATGGGGGTGGGGTTTAAGATCCTCCTCCTAACCATGTGACAACCAGTCTTTTCCTACCTGCCTTGGGAACAAGAAATAGCCCTCTTAGCTCCTCTAGCACTGTGTCTGTCCAGAAGCTGTCATGCTGTTCACCTTGATGATAATGAACTGATCTTCTTAACCTATAAACTAACTCTAAATAAGTGTATTTCATTTATAAATGCTGTCTTGGTCATGGTGTCTCTTAATAGCAATGGAAACCTTAACTAAGGCATGACTCAATTAAGAAATAGAGTTGTTAAAAAAATTGTATCGAAAATTTCTAGGCACCCCACTTTTCTGACAAACACTTGCAGAAAAGTGGGGTTGCCCTGAATAAAAGATAGAAAGAAATGGTTTAGTTACAATGATTATGTTGTATAGTTGTATATCTGGATTGTCTGATTCCAATTCAGACTTGGGAAAACATGATTCCATGCAGGTTTGGAATTCTGGGGTAAAATTGGCGAAAAATCCTACCTCCTGAAAAGGGTTAAAAACTTGAAAAGGTGTTATTATATTAGAAGTCTGACCTGCTGGTGAAGCTGAAGTTTAAGAGTTAAAGTTAGAAGAAATAAAATTAGTAATTCTAAAAATACAACAACAAAAATACAAAACAAAAAACAAACAAACAATAAACCAACCAACCAAACAAACAAACAAAAGAACAACTTTTAGGCAGATTTATGGAACTAGAAAAAATATCATCTTGAGTAAAGTATCCCAGATTCAGAGAGACTAATATAGCATTTTTTACATGTATATATTAATTGGTAATCCAATGATAATCTAGCTATAAGTTCTAGAACCACAGAAGGCAGGAATAGAGTAAGTTACGTATGATAGATAGGAAAGGAAACTAGAATAATTGTGGGTAAATAGTGTGATAAACAGAATTATCAAAGTGGGAGTGGGAAGAAAGAGGTGAATGAAGAAAAGTATATGGGAGAGATACTTAAAATTAGGATCATTTGAAGGGTATTATAATAACCTAATTTAATAGAAGTTTCCTAAAATATGTCCATATATAAAGGTGATCTAAATGAAATCTCCAAATAATTGTGAGACAAAGCTCTAATTTGCCATTTCTTACCAAATGAAGCATTCAATATTGAGATTGAGTTAAATCTAGTTGAGTTTGCTGTCAAAGGGGATCTTTGAGAACCCCCAAACAACCCAGGCTGTTGACAAATCTATAAATTGTTCTCCACAAACTGACAGTAAGACACCATTTCCAAAGAAAAGAATTAGATTACTCATTAAATATGAGAATTCAAGCTCATGCATTGTTAGAGCTTTCATCCCTACATTCTAGCGTCTTTGATATAAGTAGGTACTCTGTATGCTACAAAAGAAGAAAGGTAAACACAAAGTCAGTCACAAATCTTAGGTCTACAATACATTCTTCCTTACAAGCTATGCTAATGTAATGGATGCACAAATCTTTTTGAGACAAACATAGCATTATCTGATTTACTCTTAGCTCAGTTCACAAGGTGGAATCCATATCTATCATTGCTTGGGTGAACAAAAACCTGGGACCAGGTAGATCAGTGATCTAGTGAAAAACCTAATCTGCTGTTTAAAAAAGTAGCATCCTTCTGAGGGAAATTGGAAGAAATACATAAATCCGTATCCAGACATAGTGAAGCGAATAAAAGACCAGGAAAACCCTCACCCCTAAGAGAATGCTTTCATCAAATAACTCCCCTCAGGGTTAAAAGAATCCTGTGTAAGTGAAGCTGTCCTAATTAGGGTTACGATTGCTGTGATCAAACACCATGACCAAGGAAACTTGCTGAGGAAAGGGGTTATTAGGCTTATGTTTCCTCATTACTGTTCATTATTGAAAGAAGTAAAAAGAAAACACACAAGACAGAAACCTGGAAACCTGGAAACAGGCCATAGTGGAATGCTAGCTTACTGGTCCAGGAGTGGCCCAACTTCTAGTGACTGAGTTCATTCACATCAATCTATAATTAAGAAAATGCCATTGGACTCTCTCCCCTACCTGGACTGCCCAGTTAGTTACTAGTGGGAGAAGATATGCTTTGTCCTGCTGTGACTAAATGTCCTAAGGCAGGTGTTACCTAAGGGGAACTTCCCCTTATCTCACAAGAAAGAGAGGGGTAATGGTGCAAGGGATTTATAAGGATAATACGGGGGAAAAGAAGGTTGGGTCACTGTGATTGGGATGTAAATTGAGTAAATAAATTCATTAATGACAAAAATCTAAATGAAAATTCCCTATAGTCCTGCTTGCAATTTGATCGTGTCCAGGCATTTTCTAATAGATGTGCCCTCCTCTCTGATGAATTTATCTTGTAAGTTGACATCAAACTAGCCAGCACAGAGGCTGAGTGTAAGGAGCATGGAGGATAGTAAACAAATAAGGCTCCTTTATTCAGCAGTATAAAGGCATACATGAATGTCTAGAATCTGAGGCAGCATGGGATTGTAGAGCTCAAAATAGTGGACCTATAACTCTGGCCTTTACATAGAAGCTATCTCAAATTTATAACCACTTGTAAATGAAAATTCAGTATTCTCCACAAAAGTCTCACTGTGGAAACATACTACTCTTAAAGGTAGGCTCTATGGTCAATAATATTCAGCAAACACAAACCAAAGTCAGTGGCATCTTCTGAGGTTTCATTCTTGCTATCATATTTTTACATTTTATTTTATTTATATTTTATTTTTCTCTGTTTACCATATATATTATGGCTTTTAGTTTAGTTTTTATATGATTCTTGATTTTGCGAATCAGTGAGTTTCTGCATCTAGAAGAAGCGGTGTGGGGGATCTGGGAGGAACACAGCAAAAAGAAACAGTAATCAGGATATATTATGTAAGGAAATTTTATTTTTAATTTTAAAAGTAAAATAAAATGAAACAAAACTAAATTGAGGGAGGGTAGAATTTATATTAAAGTTTCTTCAATATCTACTAAATTTTGAAGTAAAAGAAAAGATACCTCTACATCACAGCTTCTATATCTATGAACCAGAGAACATCACAAAAAAGACAGAATAGATGACAGAAAGAGAGCCAGAATACCAGAAAATTTGATGTGAAACATTCATTTTATAAAAGGCTACATAAGCAAAAGCAGAAAAATAGCAGTATCAATGGATATGTTAGTATAGATGGAGGAAAATTTCTAGGATCCAGCCATACTCAAAGAACTTATACTCATACTGGTCCTGAAGTAATGCCTTCAGCATGGCTTACTGAATATAAAGCAGATAGACCAGCACATATAATATAGCACAGCATTCATGTAAAAATTGCTTTACTGTTAATTTTTAGCCAAATTTGGAATGAGATTATGCAATAAAAAATAACTGTAGAACTAAGACTAGGAAAAATAATTATCTAAAACAGGATCTCTCTGTCTGTCTCTGTCCCTCTGTCTCTCTCTGTGTGTCTCTCTTTACACACACTCACACACACACATGCACAGAGAGAGAGAGAGAGAGAGAGAGAGAGAGAGAGAGAGAGAGAGAGA
>JANHMN010000001.1:231755641-231793372 GCA_030674055.1 Rhabdomys pumilio | reverse complement strand
AGAGAGAGAGAGAGAGAGAGAGAGAGAGAGAGAGAGAGAGAGAGAGATGCAAGAGATACACTGAGAGACATAAAGAGAAAGGAGAAAGTTTACTTAAGGAATAATTATTAATGCTAATTACTAGAGGCAAAATATTTTATACTTGGGCAATAGGAAAAATAATGTTCAATAGTGTTTCAGAAGTCTGAGAATATCTTCAAGCATGCCATGAATCAAATATATAATATATATTTGTGTTGTATATACATATATATATGCATATATATATACAAATATATGTATATATGATGTATATTCAATAAAATATATTGCTTTTAGCAAAAAAAGTAACAAATTCTGTGAGATAACAGGTTGTTTGTCCTAGTTTTGATTACCCTCATCCACATTAGAACTTGTAACCAATGTTTGTGTTGTTTTTCTTTTTGCTATTAGGTAGCTCCTTCTTTTTCCATATTATTTTCTCTGAAACTTTTTCCTCATGGACCACTGGTAACACATAGTACATTGCCTACAGGCATACATGATTAAATCTTAGTGAGCCTTAATGAGCACTTTACAGCTTTGACACCCATCCAGATTCTAAATTCGAGAAATCTTGGGGTGTATTCATTAGATCATAGAGAGTTTTTAAATTTGAAAAATAAATAGGTCTTCTTGTTGTTGGGTTCAGGCTAGAAACAGAAAACTCACTTCAGATAAATACACATAGGACTGTAAGCTTTATTTTCTCAGTGCTCAGGGAAGCAACCAGTTCAGGATCTGAGCAGTAACGTTGAAGGAAGATTGTACCACATTTTAAAAGATGGGATCACAAAGCAAGCATGTAGCTGTGGGGAGCTGCAGTGCTATCCATTTGTATTTTGATATTATGGGTTAAGCAAGGGAGTACCTGTTGGACACAGAGTCATAGCTAGTGTGCCTGAGTTTAAGGCCCTTAACTCACTCTCTTAGATATTAGGTCTGGAGTTCAGAGTGATAAGGGAACAAAGGATCTGGTCAGCTTCTTATGGTTAATTAGGGCCTAACAGGCAATTATTTAGTTTTTCAACTTTTGCACCTTTGGTCAGATAACAGCAATATGTATGTGTATATATATATATATATATATATATATATATATATATATATATATTTACCAGTTAGCTTACAATTAAGAAAAAAATGAAAAATTGGGATAGGTGTTGGTTTGTAGGTCTGGTAACATGAACTTGTTTGACCCTGTCAGCGAAATGGAGAGGTTGTTCTTGAGGTAGCTGGGTTTGGACAACTGCCTTCTTACATGTTGCTGAGATATGTGCAGTCAGACAACTGTTTACAATGGAAGCTATTCAGCTACTGGGGAGATCCCAACTTCTCTCGGGCCTGCTACCCTAAATTTCGTTTTCAATATTTAATAAAATAAATCTTGGAAATTAAGAATAAATGAAAATAACATGAGAGAAAAACTGAGAGGCATACAACATGTTGTAGGGTTACTCTTTGTAAGTAGCCCCAGTATTGAGACACTTGGATGAAGCCAATGTTACAGAGGAGACAAAGGAGATCTAAAGGCAGCAGAAGGACCAAAAGAAAACAAAAACAGCCAAGAGGCCATCTGACAGAGGGAAAATGTAGGTTGCATACATGGTTATAATGATCAGACAACTATATTCAGTGGAGCCCACATATGATCAGTTTTCTGCAGATGTTGTCCTGGGACTTAAGTTTTAATATTTACAGGGATAAGTGCCTGTACCTTGAAACAATTTCTTATTACTTTTATTTTTCATTCCTAGAAGTAGTAATCTCTACGCTGTGCCTTTCTCACCTTTATATCTTGAACTTTGCAAGTTTCTCTTTGTAGGTCACAGCTTTCTTTCCTTTGATATTGTTTTGATTTACCTTTAATTTTTGAGATATATTTTTAATGAATACAGGAATCTTGGTTGTGACAATTTTATTTTTTGGACGCCCTGAAAACTCTGGATTGTGTCAGTTTTTTAGTGGCCCCTGAAAAACTTTTATTCTACTTCTCTGATATCTTCATAATTCAATGAATTATTTTCTGGTGAATAAAATTTAGTTTTGGTTTGATTTATGTGACACCTTTTGACTAAGTTTTCAAAAAGTTTACAATGCCTCTTATATTTTCTTCTCATTTTCATTGCATTATTTAGCATTTTGTCAATAATACTTACACTGGTGAACTAATTTTTTACCATGTATCTGGTTTGCATCTTTTTCTGATTATTAATATAGTACAACTATTGTGAAAATATATATTTTCATTAATGTATATTCTGCTGTGAATTTCCTATGCAGGTCTGCATTTCCTTTTGTTTCATTGATTCTGCTTTAAGTATTATGATGTTGTGGATATTTTTGACAAATTATATATTATAAATATTTTCTCACATTCTGTATGATTTAACTAAGTTATCTTAGAGAAGTGATTAAATGTTTGTTTATATTTGAAAACATATTTATATTTATGTGAGCTTTACATAATGTGTATGAACACCAATCATATAATAATCACCATAAATATATATGATATTTTTTCTTTTGTTGCATATGTGTTTCTTCACATGGGAGATACCCAGCAGATGGATACTTCTCACAAATCTATCTTAAAATTCTGGCTTACAGAGCACTTCCAAAAACAAATTGTGAATTTCAGAAAGTGAAGAGAGAAAAGCAGAAGTGTCACAAGGGATAGCAAAGGAATGAGAATGAACCACATAGATTCTTTATGCTTTCTCTAGGTGAATATCTCCTATTTGCAGAGGTAAAGTCACCTTTGTGACTAAAGCCTAAATATAGGCAAACAGAGGGGTAAGGGCTTTTGTTTTTTACCCTCTTACACTCTTGTGTTCTCCACTGTTAGTACAAATTAATTCTCATACTGAAGACATAATTTGCAGAATAAAATCCTGGTATCTTACTATAGGGAGTAGTTCTGATATATTGATTTAATTTGGAGTCTGGGAGTAATAATGCTGCAGGCCCTATTCCCCAATTGTCTTTTGATCCATCAAGATTGATGTCACCCAATGGTGGGCAGAAAAGACAGGAACTACAGTTTCCTGAGGATAGGAGAGAGACATAAGAGTTTTATCACTGTCCTTAGAGGGAGGTAGAGCCACCAGAGACATAAGAACTTGGGTAAGTAGCCTTTGGCCACTTCCAAGATTGGGCCAGATGTAGTAGGGAGAGAATTAGATATGCCCATTCATTGTTAGCAAAGGCATTCTGAGGATGACTGGTGTGTGTGTGTGTGTGTGTGTGTGTGTGTGTGTGTGTGTATGTGTGTGTGTGTGTGTGTGTGTGTGTGTGTGTGTGTGTGTTTATCCAAGGATTAGAGGTAACTGCTGGGTGAGTGTGAGCATAAGATCTATTGGGAACACAAGGCAGGGTAGCAAAAAATATATGCAACTTCTTACAGCTCATATGTATATGAGTCTTCATATAGACATGTTTTACACCATTTCCTGTTATTGCCTGAAAAGTGGGGTGTATTACAGATTGGTAGCATTCAACTACTTCTTCATTAACACCATAGAAATTCATTTTCTGAGTTCTTATGACTTGTTCTGGTCCAGTAGATACAACAGACAAATTGTTATAATAAACTGCACTGAAGGTTTTTAAAAAGTATTGACTAATTATATTAACTATATATAGTAATGATTTTAGTGAAAATTTCATACATATATAATGTATTTTATTATATTTAATCCCATTGCCCCCTCTTGTCCCCCTACCTCTTCTGATACCTTTTCTCTTCCCAACTAGTAGTTCCCTTTTTATTTATGTGTACTTGTGTATGAGTGTGTGAGTGAGAGTGTGTGTTTATGTGTGTGTGTGTGTGTGTGTGTGTGTGAGTATTACATTAGGACTACTTATACAAACATAGACATTTTTATGTTTCAAAAACATATATTTGCATTTATGTGAGCTTTACATAATGTGTATGAACACTAAATCATATAATAACCATCATAAATATTTATATTTTTTTTTTGATGTTTTGGTTTAACCCAACATAAACAAAGTTGCGAATGACACCTCGTGGAGTTACAAGATTAAGAAGACACTTCTCTAATGATATAATGGCAGTAAATGGCTTCTAGAGAAAGATAATACAGACTTGATCTTCCTTCTAATATACAGAGAACTCAAGATACTTATAACTACGTTGGAACAAACTATGCTACAAAGTGCCTAAATTTAATCCACCCAAGCACTTGTAAGAAAGCCTTTATCTGGACAATTATAAGTGAACGAAGTAAGCTTGCACGCTTAACAAGTTAGACCTGAGTGAATCATTTTTCTGATCTGCCATTGGTGACCTACCTGGGATAGTCATTTGTTTTTGTCACTTCTGGAAAAATCATACAGTACCTCCAAAAAATAATTCTAGGTAATGTAATTTATTCTGATTTATGACTTTACATTAATTGTATTTTAATGAAGGATAATTCTATAAATTGAGATCTTAATCTAAAACTATAATTTTCTATCATCTCCACATTTATCTTTTTTGATCTCTATTGTCTTCAATTTCTATTATATAATTTTCATTTCAAATCTTCATGTATTCATTTTTATCATAAGCTTCAGGTTAACATTCTTTTCTCTTTAGTTATTAGTCCTTTCTGTTTCATATTTGCAAATTTTTTATATAATTGGAAATATATCTAGCAGTAGTTATCATATGTTTTATTGATAATATAGTAACAGATTAGATTTATATTAGGTAAAATTATGCTTTCATTAGTAAAAAATGAAGCATGTATTTATATCCAATAGTTTATCAAATACAGATACTCATTTTTAATAATCCAAGATAACATGAATTTAGTAAAGCTAAGATTGATACAGGACTATAATTTTTCTCTCAACAACAACAACAATAATAATAATAATAATAATAATAACAATAATACTTTAAGTCAACATATAAACTATAAGGAGAGTAATTTACTGTTTTCATTTATATCTGTCCTCTTCCTTCTAATTGGTTCTCAGACTCCTTTCTTCTCCTTCAAATTATAGAATTTATTTTTTATGTTTTAAGTGTGAATGTGTGTGTGTTCATTTGCATGTGTTCACATGATCATTAGTACTAGTGCCTGCAGAGGACAGAATTATGGAATTTGTTGGAGGTACAGTTACAGGCTGTTGTGAGTTGCCTGATATACCTGCTGGAAACTGAACTCAGGTCCCTTACAAGAGCAGCAAGTGCTCTTAACTGATGATCCATATATAAACCCCTGTTCTGTTCTTTAATATATTAACATATAAACCAATACACGAGTATTACTGACTTTAGAAAGAATTTGAATGTGCAACGTATTTGAATTTGATATATGATATATATTACTACTGTTGAAATAATAATAATAGCACATTATAAAGAAATCCCCTAACAAGAAAAAAGCAAAATATCCAAAGAATGGGTATTGTTTACACTAATGTCATTTATTAGGCTTATCAATACTGACCAAAGCATTTTTTCGAGGAAACTAATTTATTTGGCAATTAAAAACTCTATTCCTGAGTGCCTCCGATACTTCGCAAAAAGAAAGCAATTTAAATGTGCGCATATAAATTTGTCAATTTCCATCATGTATATTAAGTCAGCAGTATTTTTGTTGACTGTAGGAAATTAATCATTAATATTACAATGCTTTAAAGAAGCAACTGGTCTCTACTGCATCTAAACTTTTATTAAAGTGACAGTGAACATATATTAAATAGTGGAAATATTGGCATTTTCTAAAGCTAGCTCACAATGGACACATTTACTTGTTACAAAAATTATTGAAGTCATTGAAATGATAAATATTACAATAAAATTCCTCCAAAGACACAGCTTCTATTACAAACAAAATTACAGGAATACAATAACCTTGAGATTTTTATCCAGAAAAAAAATGACTAGTAAACACTGTATTATTTAATAAAGCATTACAAATCAAACACAGATGACAGCAGCTTTATTACACTTTATAGAAAATTAAGGCATTTTGAAACCAAAACCTAAATTTATAAAATATTTACTGGGTGTACAGTATCAAGTCCATTGAATCCATACCACTTTGATGAGCATCACGTGTTAGCTTGTTCTCCTTCTCCATTCCAGCACAGCCTTTCTCAGGGATAACAACCCTCAAGTTAATAATAAGGCATTTCATATTTTCCTTTATCAAAAGAAAATGTCCTTTGTAATTTTGTATGAATATGCATAAAAATGATTTTGATAAAGTGGCTGCCCTTGTTTTCTTATCATTCACACGTTATCATACAAGTAGTAAACTAGAATAATTCAAAGAACCAAGATAAGACCTGTCAACAACAAAATGAACTCAGTTTGCCTGCGCTTCTCTTTTTGCCTCAGGTCCATGGCTGTGTCAGTAAATTAATTACATTGATTACTTCCATTAGTTTCAATAATAAATGTCTGAGTGGACACTTTTACCAAGCCTTTTCTTTATTTGCATCCATGGTCTAAGAATAGACATTATGCTTATTTGAAACACAAAATTGCATTCTCAGGGATTTGGAAAATAAAATATGAACTTATTACTTTGCAAAACTTCTCTTCTTCCACCTAATTCCAAGGCATTTCTCATTGAATAGCTATTTTTAAAAAATCTGTGTTTTTTTTTTTTTTTTTGGCATTTTCGTTAAAGTGGGTTTTGAATCACCAGTACCATTTCAGAGATAAATCATCAAAAGTTGTCATATAAATAATTATAGGGTGGAGAAAAGCATATTTTTGGAGTGCAGATTTTAATCATTCTAAGGTAAGAACATTTCTTAGTTGACTTTATGAACTCATTCAAGCTAGGAACGCACTTGGGCATCAAGGGACTGAACAACAGAAATGTAATATCCAATATAATACCTGAAAATTTTTAGAGGTTTGGACAAATAGCTTAAAAGCAAAAGTTCATTGTGAATAACAAATATTTAAACATGATTATACATATACAAATTTAAAAATTTTCTTCAACAACATAATGTTTTATGTCTTTTTTCTTTTATTATTGGATATTTTATTTATTTACAATACAAATGTCATCCCTTTTCCCATTTCCCCTTCCTGGAACCCCCTATCCCATCCTCTATCCTTTTATACCATTTTGATTACATACATATATTATGGTTAGTTCTTGGTTGAGACTCTAGCAATACAATACATGCAAATAGTCAAAGAATAAGCAACATAAGGGCTTTACTTGAAATATATGACACTTCCATTTGTTGGTTTCTTGTGTCAGGGATGTATGTGACACAGACTACCTAGCCTCAAACTCTTATGTAGCCGAGGTTGGACTTAAACTCCTCATATTTCTATTCTTACTTTCTAAATACTGGGTTTAGAGACTTGGCTTGTGTGGTGAGTATCACATGTATGATTGTTATCTATATAGAAGTCTAGCTGTTTAAAAGTATGTCTTTAAAAAAATATCTTACTTAGTGAAGTTTATGTTGGAAAACTAGATTTGCTTAATGACCAAATGAACAACACAATATACTAATCCTTACGTACATACTGTGATGGTTTGTTCATACATAGGCCAGAGTGCCACTATGGGTGTCACTGTGGGTGTGGGTTTTAATAACCTATTGCTAGCTGCCTGGAAGGGAATATTCTGCTAGCAGCCTTCAAATGAAGATATAGAACCCTCAGCTCCTTCTGTACCATGCTTACCTGGATGCTATGTTCCTGACTTGATGATAATAGACAGAAAATCTGAACCCACAAGCCAGTACCAGTTAAATGTTATCCTTATAAGAGTTGCCTTGGTCATAATGTCTGTAACAGCAGTAAAACTCTCACTAAGACAAAAGTTTGTACCAGTGACTAGGGTACTGCTGTGATAAGTCTGATCATGCTTTTGTTTAGAAGAATGTAGATTTTGAAACTTTGTATTAGGAAAGCAGTGGAATGCTTTAAACGGGGTTTAATGGAGCATCCTAGTAGGAATATGGAAGTCTTTATTGCTGAGAATAATTTGACCTGTGCACTACTGGTTCAAGAAGTTTCAAGGGAGAAGAATTTCATATTGTGTTATAGAGATTGTTTTGTGGTATTTTGGTGAAGAATGTGGCTGCCTTTTGTCCTTTTCTGAAGAGTCTGCTTGAGGCTAAGGTGAAGCTGTGATCCAGAAATAGCCAAGGTTGGATCTCTCACTGCAACTGTACTTGGTAATATGTAAAAGTCACCCAAATGGTACTGGTTTTGAAGGCATGAAGACATCATGAAGAACAGCTGAGGCTTGGCATTGTGAGAAACCATGGAAAGCCATTGGGGATGGTGCAGCCTCCATTGCAGTTTACAGCCCAGGACTGGAGGGGTCATACAAAGGAGTTGAGACTTGGCACCATGATGAGAGCCTATGAGAGGCTATTGGTTAAGCCTAGTTACAGCAGAAGATCCCAGTATACTGGAGGTGCCAGTACCATAGGATGATCACCAAGAACAGCAGTGACAATGGAGTAGATAAATCTGAGCTTAGAGTTCTACAGAAGTCAGAGCTGGAGACGTAACCAAGCCCTTTGGAGTAGTCCAGAAGATCACGTGGATCCCAGACATTGAAACAAGAAGATGTAACATCCAACTTGCCTTAATGTGCTGAACCTCTGAACCTGTATGCCAGGCCCAATTAAATGTTTTTCTGTGTCTGTTCACAGCAGTAAAACCCTAACTAAGATACATACTATGACAAGGAAAACAAGAATCATGTTCCAAGCTCCTTCACTCAGCTCATACAAGTAATATTTTTTTGAATCTGGAATTGGATCTGACACCCAGAGTCTGTTGCTCTCTCAGGCATTCTAGGTAGCCCTGTCCGCACCACCTGCTTTACCATTTCTCTCTCTAGTTGCCTACAAGAAGCTGCTAAGTGATTATTAATTTGCATAATTTTTGCAATACTATGCACTGAATATTTTTGGTAAGGTATTATATGCTATGTTGTACTGTCACCTATCATTTGTATTTCAATTTAGTTTTGCTTTTAACTTTTTTGGAACATGCTTTCTATTGTTTAGAAGATTTTGTTAATGGATTTGAATGAAATTGCTATCTTTCAAGTTTGTGCCCTATTTTTTCAATAGTTGATATTACAAGCATATGTGAAAATATATGTGAATATGTATATATATATATATATATATATATATATATATATACATATATATATATATATGACATTCCAATTTAATTAATGAGAAAGAAAGAAAGAAAGAGAGAGAGAGAGAAAGAAAGAGAGACACAGAAAATAGACAGAAAAGGATGAGATTGATATGAATGCCTACACACACACACACACACACACAAACACACACACACACACACACACACACACACAAAGAGAGGGAGAGAATGGAGGGCTTAATGTGGGCTAGAGGCTGACATGACCTCATACCAATGTCCTCAGTTTAGAGAGAGAATTATGTATATTTATGTTATCATACACACACACACACACACACACACACACACACAGAGACATATATATATATATATATATATATATATATAGTAATTTGCTGTGTGTTTGCTTTCTCAAGGAAGCCTCAATTTCTTTTCAAACATAGTCAGTATACAATAAGTTTTGTAAACTTACATTTCAAAATTTCTTTTCCCCCCAATCTTTCCTACTTGACAAGCTTATGACTTGCCGTATTATTTTAAGTACTAATTTGTCCAAATATGTCTATTCCTGACCTCTCCCTCTCCATGCCTCTCTCTTTTTCTCTCCCTTCCAGTGTTTCATTTTTATTTTAAACATGCACATTTTATATTTAAAAAGTTTAATTTTGTGATCTGATGCACTGACCTATTAATAGCATCTTATTTAATATATCTATTTTATTATTACCATAAGTTCTGCCTCCACTGTTTCCTAAATCTGACTATTGATAATGGTTAGGAAGACCAATTAGAATAGCATTGTGGTAAGAGTGGTATCTCCTCTCACTAAAATTATATTGTAATAGTAAGAAAATTAGCTTCTGAGGTTACTAGACTGCAAAATACTTGCTGACTTAAATAATCATCAATTATATTTAACATCTTTCTCTCATTTTAGGGGGGGATAGTCCTTTTGAAGACTGTTTTTTGAAGACTGTATGTTCAGTGATAAGACACAGAATTTGTAAAAGCAGTATTCAATGCCTTTCTACATATAGCAAAATGGAAACATTTTAAATGTAATTAAAGTAGTGTTTGGTGTGTCAGAAGTGAAACAATTACATTTAAAAATGTTATTGAATCTAATAAATTTATAACAAACAATAAATTTCATAATTTCTAAACAATAAATTATTGTAGCTATTGAGTATTAAGTTACACAAAGTTCTCCTAAGATACCAAGATGATAGACAGATAGAAAAAGATACTGAATATAGGATTGGTTTTATGTGACTAAGGGTCAGGAACAGCCAACAGAATGAGTAAGGAAATTTAGTAAGTACATGTGAAGAGCTAGGCTAGTTTTATCCTGAAAGCCTCCTTCCTGCAAAAGAGCTGATGTAAATCCAGGCGGTATTATGCAGCTAGCCAAATAGGAAAAACAACCAATAGTGTAACCAAGCTGTGATAGTTATTAGCCACAACAACAACTAGCATATGCTAAATGTGCAACATTTTGGTGGTAACCAATTGCTGTCTAGTTAGGTTTAGGTGCCACTCATCATGAGTAAAACCATGCCTAGTACTTAGAACATAGCCATCTACTCTGGGCTAGTAAGGCTGTATAGTTTAAGTGAGAGCCTACCTCTCCAACTTTACTAGAACAGTCTAATTCCTATCTGTATCCTAAATACTTGCTCTTACACTGAGAGATAAGTGAATACCCCTTAGCACAGAAACCATATATCATCATTTTAAAAAAAAATGTAAAAATGGTCAAATACAGAGAGCAAAACATTCAGTCATGGTTGTCAGGTCCCTACAACTACATCTGCAACCCAGTCCCTGCATTTAAAGTTCAGGGTGCATCATGCAAGAGGGCACAGAGACACTGTTAAGAGCCATAGGTCTAGAAAGTCTGCTGTGAGATTATATTTCCTAGAAATATAAATATAAAAATAGAAAATTTGTACTCATTGTACTTTAAAGGTGTTGTTATATAAACAAGATCCAAAGAATAGCAACAGCAAAAAATGGGCAATGTGAAAAAATGAACTCTTACTAGGTCCCATATCTAGAAAAATAACTACAGGAAAAAAATGACTACTTAGATATGGAGATTTACTGAGGGGATGATTCCTTAATTAGTTACCCAATACAAAGTAGTTTTTCTTTAATAATATATAGAGAGGTACTAAATGGACTCAGAAGGTTTTATTCACATATAATATGTGTGCCTTTGTAAAAAAAAAACTGTAATTTAAAAAGCCATTTTCATAGTTCAGTCATATATTTTGAATGATTTCATTAAAAATAACAAGAAATTACTGTTGTTTTTATTTTAAAATGCTCAGCTGTTCATCTTCATCCGGAAGGATAGTGGCTTTCATTTCCTATAATGAATGTTATGCACTGTTTGAAAAATTAAAACTTATGGATAGAGCTTCTGATATTACTAGGTTATACAACATCACAGAAATCTCTACTCCTCTGGTTCTTACAAACTTTTCACCCACAGAAAAACATAAAATTCTCTGATCCTTAGGTTCAGGAGTTATTTTGTAGATGTATCCATTGGCACTGGGCTCCAGAACTCTGCATTTTGGTCAGTTGTGTTATTCTGTGTTGGTCTTTGTTACAAAGAGAAAGTTTCTTGTGGATATATGAAAACTACACTTAATTTGTACATTCTCTGTGAGTATTAAAATAAATACTCATAGACAAATACAACACACAAGCATATAAAAATTTGGTGAGGGAAACCTGACTAGTTCTAAACCATGCAGTAACTGAGAAAAACCGGGAGCAGGAGAAGCTTTTTATCCCCAGGGAGGAACACACCAATGTCTTTTGCAGTCTAAATAGCCAGGTTTGAAAATATACACTCAGCATTGTAGACATTGAAAATTTTATATGTAAAACTAGATATGTATATACAAATACATATCATTATGCAATAGATACTGAAAAAAGAGGCCATGAACTTGAAGGAAAGCACAGGGTTACATGAAAGGGTTTAGAGGAATGAAAAGAAAAGAAGAAATATAATTATATTATAAAATCAAAAATAAATTAAATACCAAAAGAAGAGATAGTTTTCAACATGACTGTTTTTTACACCTATGCAGGGCTTGTTCTAGAATACTTTCACATCCATTTATCTTGTATAGGGCTAAATTTGTATTGTTAGGCATTTACTATGTAATGCACAATCTTTTTTATTTTCTTTAAATGTTCACAATCATCACTCGTTTTTCTGTTATGTGACCTAACCAAAAAAAAAACCATAGTTTTATAAAAGCAGATTTTATTGATTAAAAATTGACAATTGGTAATTATAGTGTTCTTATTTGGATCTTGAAAACAATGTCAATTCATTAGTATTATTGTACTCTTTACCTCTAATGTCACCCTTAGAGTACAGGACTATTTTGAATGCAAGGTCAAACTAGCCCCAGTCTGAATACAAATCTAGGAAGTGTTGCTATTTAATTAACAAAGCATTCTGGGGGGAATACAACAGAGCCAGTATTCAAAACAGAAAGGAGCTTTCACATGGGGACAGGCCTATTTTATATTACTTTTGATAAGAACAAGTGATAAATGCCCATTGTGTATGATAATAGTTAAAGTTTCCTTCTACTTCAGCTTTGTTTCACTGGTTACTCTTGTACATTCACAGTTTAGAAAGTAAACTCAACGATTATGTGGTATAGTTAGTGATAACCCTTCCATTTAGCTTTTATACACAAGTGGATAACAACAGTGCATCAGAAGGGGGGGGGTAATTTAGACATTCTAAGCAATTTGCATCCTCAGTACCATGCAGCCCATGAGAGAGTAATCCCTGGTATAAAAGCATGTGATTGCATATCATTGGCAATTGCTTTTACAATTGTCATGACTCAGTGTTTTCTAGTAAATGCAGAAATAGCTCTGAGGTTAATCTTCCATATCAAAATAAAATGAGCAGCCACCTGCTCTAATGGCTTCTTACGGCTCTGGATGGATTGACGGGCCAGAGAGCAGCTGGAGAGGGAAATACTGCCAGTGGTGTGTTTACCTAACACTACTTCAACTGATTTTACTTCAGCTTCCCAGCGATATTTATCACTGTCTTCTCACTATAATACAATATATATGTGTATATATATATGTATATATATATATATATATGTATACACTTACATATATATTAAAATCTATTTCAAATATATATATATATATATTTCACATATAAATATATATATATATATATATATATATATATATATATATATATATAAATATATATATATATTCACATAGAAACTTTTTTTTTATTGAAGTAGGTAGTGGTTATTGCAGAGACCCATATTCTAAAGAACATTTCTGAGAATAAGTTACTTTGGATGCTGAGCTACTGATCAGAGATAACTTTTAGTTTTCTGAATTTTGGAAATCTATTTACCTCATTCTATTTTTACCACTTGTATGCATGTATGTTCCCATTTTTCATTCATTATCTTTTAAGGGTATAAAAGGCAGCTTATTCTGAGCCATTTTGAGTGAACAAAGATTTAGATTATTCCAAATTTCATGTTCCAACATGAAGCAGAAATTTTATAGTTTTTTACAGCGAAGAATCTCATAAGTCAGGCCACCTTTAAATACCTTTGTGGGTACTCCAGAGAGGTGTTTAATAACTGTTTGGTTTAATTTCTTGTAATGGTCTATGGTGAAAAGAGAAGTTTCCTTGAGTAAGTGTAAAGACTACATTTATCAACAAAGTTCATGATTTCTTATCCAAGCCTTCTGGTATTTCTGGTATTGGGCAAAGTGCTGGTCCCACCCCAAGAGGAGCTGGGATCCTCTACAACAATGACCAAACCCCACCTACTATGGATGATACTAAAAGCTGAAGCATTGTTATACCATTATTCTCGCTTACCAGATTTACTCCAGTGGATAATAGTAGATTCAGATTTAAGTCATATTTTTAGATTGTATTTATCTTCCACTACTATTTTTGTTAAGCTTAGAAGTGTAAGTTTGAATAAATGGGTATATGTAGATTTTAAATTATGTTTTATTCACTTATAAAACTTTGTAAACCAGTCACGGGAAAAGTATGTGATCTTTTAAACTCATGTATCACCCTGAAATCTTATATAATTATGTACTTAGCAAATACTCAAAATACCAGTTTTAAAGGTTTTTTGTGTTAAGAATTTTCTTATTATGGAATAGAATCTCACCAACCTTGACATAAGTATAGAATATCACTTATTACTGCTTCATTGAATTAAATTAGCTGCATGGAGGGTTGCTGTACAAAGAGACTTTAGAGAATCAATAGTTAGGAAACCCTAATGGCAAAATAAAATCTGATGAATATGGAGGCCCTTCTCAAATATATGCCTTCTTCTATGTTTTGTTAGGGGTTTAAGACCTGTACAGTAAATGTAAAGAAAAGGTGAATGCAGGAAGATAAAATCATCTAACAATATAGAATTTTGCCATGCTCCATAAGAGCTGGGTGATGGAAATTGACTGTTTATAACTTTTTCTACATTAAAAGAAACAGCTCTGGATTGAGGCTAAAACTGAAAACATAAAAACTTTCCAGAAAAATAGAGGTTGTGAGGATTTTATAGCTAAAGGTGCAACATAAATCTTATAGAACCCATCCTGATCAGAAACAGTTACCGGAGGAAGCTTTATCAGTGTTTGTCGTAAAACAAGGCAGATGAGAACAAAACACTTTGAAATGACTTTAGAATAAAAAAAATCACAGTATCAACTCAAACAAGCATTATAATATACCAAAAATGAAAAAAATAGGTTGCATTCTGTACAATTCACTTGAATCTATTTGACAGATGATTATAACCTTATTGTTTGCTATGATATTATCCAAGCGGCTTGTAACAATCAAAAATGTATGTCAATATCTAAGTAATAAAGAAGGTGAAGTCAAAAACATTTACAATATATTACCCTTATCTACCACAGAATAGATGATTAATAATAAAGTTGATGAATAATGGAGATAAAAATTTTTAAGTATTTACATGCTGTTATATGATTTAACTTCTTGTTGAATATATAGTATTTATACAATAAATATGCTCAAAACTCCTATACTCTCAGAGTGCTCGATATCCTTTGTTAGTAAATCTTCTGATAAACTTTTTATCTGTAATCTAAATGAAAAAGAACCAACAACAAAAATAATTCATCTAAAGCAGCCACTTTTTTATATTTCATCTTATTTCTCCATTAGCTTTGTCAGTTTTATCAAAAATTAAGAGCTTGAAACATTTGCTGATAAATCCAGTCTAAAGAAACCTCCAATTATCTACTATCTTCTTTGTCCTGACTATTTTAGTAATGTCTCAACTGCTTCATCTCTGTACTTTCCAGATTTCAGAAAACGTGATCTGTAAATTTTATATATGTAACAGTTTAAAATGCCCATGTGTTTCCATGGGCCCAAAAGTGAAATGTTGGTACTTACAGAGTTAAGTAGATGATAAAAAGGTATTTTCTGATTCTCTACCCTTATTCTTTCTGCTACATCTGTTGCTGCCTGAATACATGCTTTCTTTCTTTGATCATTTAAATACAAAGTATTTTTCCACTTTCAAGTCTCTGTGCAGAATGATCTTCCAGAGACTGGCCTAGCTGATCATCTTTGGTGAGCTGAGTTATATTGTAACATTATTTATCAGAAACTTTCTCTGGCCATGAACACTAAACAAAGGTCACAAAATCCATTCTGAGTCCAATTACTTATTTGGTTTGACAGCATTTACTCCCTTGAGTATGCTTCCACCAATATTAAATATTATTATTAAATGATTTAATGTAATTTCTATAAATAGTGATTTTTTATTTAAATTTATTTTCTTCCCTGCTGTCATTCTTGTCCTCATCCTCGTCACACTTTGTGTCATCATTGTATCATCCTCCTCTTCCTCCTCCTCCTCACCCTTTTTCTCTTCATCTTCCTTTTTCCTTCTTCCTCCACCTCTTCTTTTTCCTCATCTTCTCTCTTCTGTGAAACAAATTCTCATTAAGTATGACAGGCTGGCTATGGATTCGAAATTCTCTCCTCTGTATTCTGATCGCTGCCATGACAGACACATTCCACTGTGCTTTCTAATACTTATAATACATTGAATTTCTTTTAAAATTACAATCTGACATTTAAAAATGTTTGACTGTGAACATGCTTACTTTTAACCTTATCACTTCCTTTAATGGTATATATCTGCAGGAGGATATATACAAGGCTTGGCATCTCATCCATGTGCCATGTAAGATGTTCAAATACCACAATCAAAAACTGTCACATGATTTTGTCTGCTTAACAGTGTTTTCAAGCTCAATACAGACTTGACTTCATTCATACCTCTCCTATTAGTCCCAACCCACTATCTCCCCTCTCTCCCAGATCCACTTCTCCTCTATTTCCCTTTATAAAAATGCAAGCTTCCCAAATATATCAGTGAAAAATAATATATTGTGTTGGAATAAGACTAGGCACATCCTCAGACTGGACTGGGAAATCTAGTAGAAGAGGGGCCAGAAGCAGGCAGAAGAGTCAGAGCAGTTATTTATCCCACTGCTATGTGTCCCACAAGAACAACAAGCTACATAACCGCAACACATAGGCCAATGACCTAGGTCAGACCCATACAGGATCTTTGATTGTTGGTACAATTCCTGTTAGTAACTATGAGCCCTCTGGGTTTTCTTGTGGTGGCATTGACTGTCCTTGCTCTTACAATTCTTCCTTCCCCTCATCTACAAATTTGACCAGTGTTGTCTAATATTTGGCTGGGTATTACAGTAACAAGTATTCTTAACTCTTCAGTCAACTCCATACCCTTGATCCTTAGTCCAGAGCCCAGAACCCAGAGCCCAGAGCCCAGAGCCCAGAGCCCTTTGTTTACTGAAAATCTAGTGTAAAATTCCATTTGTGTCATATTAGGTTTCCAAAAGAAGTTAACTTTGTAACTTATACTAAAAGAAAAGATAAATGAGGTAGTTTAGAAATATGTATTGTATTTTAGTTTGTTAAATAGTTTTGAGACTGTATCTCAGTATCTACTCACAGAGATCCTCATTTCTGCATCCCAAAGACTGTATGGAGCCAGAAATATCTTTCCTAAAGGCATGTAATTTAAACCCATTTATCATTTTATGAAATTGAACAGGATAGTGGGCTTACTGTAATGATTTCAATTCAATAATATGACTATAAAATTGAAGAGCAGGTACCAATCTTTACCTATGCTGACTAACCTACTTCAGAATATATTTTCTACAACTATTAATGAAAGTACATGTTTAAGCACTTTTAACACACCTGGTGTTGATTAATATTTATTGTTGTAATAAATCTTTTAATTTAAGTTTCCTTTTACAAACTATTTGAATCCATGTGCAGTTTTAATGAAACTTAGTTTCCACTTTTGTACCTGAGAGTAAACTTTCCGGCAGGCAGAAATGGTGATCTAACTCATCTACATGGGTACTACTCGAAATGTGGAAATGAGGAGTTTTAATTTTGGAAGATGCTTAGCTTTTAGTAAATTATTAAGTTAATAATAATAAAGATTCTGATTATTTGGTCTGTGACCTGGAAACTCATTCCTAACTAAAATAAGCACATTCTACATCCTATATATTGCTGCTATATTCTAACACATTCTCTCTCTTGTCTTTCAGTATTGTCCCATTAAAAGAAAAAAACTCAAATTTTAAACTATATTGCATTCATTCACCCACTTAGCAGATGTTTTCTGAGTGTCAACTGAAAGCCAAGTGCCATTCAGGCAGAGTCCTAAAGATACAAAGCAAATTTCAAGTACCAATATTTATAAAATACTACTTCCTATTGAAAATGGCTTATACAATGATAATCAAATATTATCACAAATATGCATAACAGATCATTGGAGAAGATAAATACAGCTATATTTTATAATTTAGTTGGAAGACCCTGATAATAATTAATATTAGGGTAAGAACTTTTATTTGAAAACATCGACAGCAACCATTTGAAAAGTTGAAATACAGTGTTCAAATATCATTGATGATCAATTGAATTATACAGAGTAATTGCAAAAACAGAAAAACTTGAAACATCAATTTAAGAATACATATACTAAAAATGATACAAATATTTGCAGCTTTGCAGTGCATATTCCTCATGTTTGTAAAATTCTCAGTACTTGCAGCTATGTAATACAAACAATAAAGAGGCTTATTTGGGTCATGAGTTTTCTATAATGTGAAAATAATCTGATACAGCAGTTGGTGAATGTCCCCTTGACTGTGTAACACCATGCTAGAGAAGCAGGAAGGCAAACAGCTGCTGCAGATTGGCTATTCAGAGGAGACCAATCTCCTTATGACTACCTATTCACAGGGGATCTGTTATAGCAGTATGAGAAGTGCAATAGTTTAGTCCACCATTGGTGCATCCAGGTCCTAATTCCTTCCTCCAGGCTATTTCTCTCAACTGCTTCAGTGTATCTCAACTCAAGCTACACGGTAGTCTTTTCATTTATCACTTTAGCATGTGGGGAACATACTCACACCACATCCAAACCGTTAGAAATAGTGATCATTTAATTGTTAAACAAAACCACAAAATTAAAATTCGGTATTATAATTCTTACAATGAATATATATACAATATATGCTGAAAGGAGATACGTAAATCAAAAAAGGAAGTTTCTTATTCACTGAATAAACAAAATAAAAAATATATTGCAAAATTAAAATGATGAAACTGATCACATTTAATAAAATCTCATCATAGTTTTAATTTGGTGAAAAGGAAGAGATCAAGAAATTTAATAATTAGTCATATAAAATTTTATGTATATTTGAAATATATTATATGATTAATAATTTTTTGTATATATTATTATTTAGAAAGGATGCCAATCTGTATTTCATGATAGTATGAAATTACCTCTATATTCCTGTTTGGACTTCAAACTTTCATAAATATTTTATCTTCAGCTTCCCAAGAGCTATGATTACAGATCTGAGTGAGCACTGCAGATGTACATGTTAGTTGCAGATATGACTGACTAAAAGTTAATGTTGTAACAGAATTATACAGTACATAAATCATGAAAGATAATTAGCACATGAGATTCGAGCGGCATAGACAAAAATGAATATGATATAGATACCAGCTTGTGATTAAAAGTAACTAATTTAGATATCAAATTTAAAGAATATGAATTTTATTATAAATTCAATATAACTTTGTTTATAAGTCAATGCAAAATAATAGCCAATTTCTAGAATATTTATATCTAAATGATACTGAATTATGTACCATTCAGGGGTTGGAAATTTGTGTATGAACAAAATGAGATAGTTGTATTACATGTAAAAAGAATATTTGATATTATCATATTTAGCAGCCCTTCTTATTAAGTTATTTGAGAGTAAAGCAGTGATATTTTTTCTTCAGTGACATCAAGCCTTGATGTAGAATGAATATGTCATTCTGTTGTCATGGTTTCTGTGATCCTGGTGCCATTAGAATCCAGATATTTTATCCTTTCAATATGTGCTGAAGATCAGCCATACTTCAGGAATCCTTAAGTCCTTCAGTGCTAGATTGTGATTGCTGAGGTTCTTGCCTCGTGAGTTATAATGCTCAAGGGGTCTTAGCATCTCAAGTACACTATTCAGTCTTTATCATGGAAGCCAATCTAGTGATTTCCTATTTTAATTATATTAATTCTATCAGTTCATTTCCTTTAGAGAAACCAGGCTTCTTCAACATTCACTAAGATGATAATAAATGATAAATAACAAGAATGACAAGCCAAGTAGAGTAAATAAACTAAAAATTTAATCTTATAATAAAAGAATACTTTTAGGACAGAAAATTATTTTTCTTCATGATTAATTAAATTATTATACAATGCAGAATTATATATATATTATATACATATATATAATATATATAATATATATATATATATATTATATACATTCTTACCAAGTAAGAATGCTTATCAGTGTTTGCTAATGTTAAATTAAAAGCAAATAAGCAAACTTTTAAAAAATAAGGCATGTTATAGACATAAATACTGCCTTATTTAACGTTATATTAGAGAAAAACAACTTTAATATCTTAATATTTAATTCTGGTTAAATAATGAATGTAGTATTCAATAGAATAATTTGAGAATAATTAGAGAGAGAAGGAGTAAATTAGAAAGACTGAGCACACAATAACTCAAAGTATGTTTTAGAATTTTCTTTATTCTTATGAGTTTGTCAGAAGTTTTCAAATAAAAGCTACGTTATATCATTGTACAGTGTGGAACAATAATAATGGGACAGTGACTCAAGGTAGAATGTTCTAAAAGTGACAAACTTAATGAAACTAATGCCACACATTCTATCTCATTAGTCCTGCTGAAGTTCACAGTACAAGTAAGCAGAGAGAGAGAAAGAAAGAGACAGAGATAGAGAGACAGAGAGACAGAGAGATTATCCAATTAACAACTGAACTGTAGATAGAGATTTTGCAAATTTTTAGTGTAGTTAGTCAAATCCTATTTTCTGTTCTGTGTGCTTCCTCTTGAATTGCTTGATTTTAAATTCAGTTGCACAGGTTTTTACTTTTATGAAGACTGATATATCAATTGTTGACTCAACAACTTGAAATCTGGATTAGAAATTAGGTCCTAGGTCATCCCACCATGTAGAAAATTAACAGTTCTAGAGTGAATCATGTGAAATAACATTTGTGTAAAACTTCTAAATTTACAGTTTATTAAAATTTTCTTCATGTAAATAGAAGATCAATAGTTTAATGAAATACTGCACATGTAAATACTTTATTAAATTTATTTAACATGTCTTAATAAAATGTTATTTTAACTGATTTATCAGTCTAATAGAACTATGGGGTATAAGTTTGAAAACATTGTTCAAAGAATTGAAAGAAAATGTTAACCTACAGTACATATAAAGACTTTAACATTTAACTTTAACATTTAGCTGGAAGAAATTACACGATTGAAGCATAAATCCATTGAAAACCTGTATTACTGGGGACTACATTAATAGTTATTGGTAAATATTAATTCTGATGAAATATTTCCAGTTGAGATCTTTGCTTTAATTTCTCTTCTAAAATTTGAAGCATGTATAAATGCATACCAGTCAATCTTTCTACATATGGTAGTGCATGTTATTAAATGAAACTGAACTAATTTTAAATGGAATTCAACTAAAGAGAAGTGACAGGCAGGCAGGCAGGTTGGAAAGTATCTGCACATACATAACTCAGCTGGCATTGAAATGAAAAATACTCCCCTTGGCAGATGAACAGCCTGAAGCTTGTTGTGTTTGTCATGGTGGGTGAAGGCTTTTACTAGCATGCTGTAATAAGTTTTTCACAGCAATGGCAAAAAATGGATTTAATATTTTACATGAGCCCAGAGCATTGCCCATGTTTTAAAGATTTAGAGAATTTTCTTCAATTTATTTATAAGACTATTTTTTTCTTTTTCCCTGGTAATATTTCATATAGTATATTTGAAGAAAGTATGTTTATGAAAGTTTATTGTAAACAGTTTAAATTGCCCATAGGGGATAAAAGTCAAGTAAGGGATGGTAAAGAAGGTGAGATATTAGTTCTTCATCACACACCAAGCACAAATATGACTAAGATAAGACCCAGTTAGAAATTCTCACACACCACCTTCAAACTTACTCTATTCCATAAAGAGAATTGTTCTCTAGGGGCATCAACTGAAAGCATGTACAAAAGAAATGAGATTAGTTTTATTAATTTACTTTCTTCACAACTGAATAGCTATAGCTTTATTCCTTCATTCCCCTTGGCACTACTTTGTTCCTTCCTTTAATAACAGTAAGTGCGAAAAATCAGGATTTGTTTTATTCAGCTCATTTCACTGGGAGTTGCTTCAAGGAAGATGAGATTTGAAGCCATTCACCATAATGTATAGGATATCTGGATTCACTTTACTGATGGTGCCTACAACTGCAAATGGCTCTCTATGGTATGTACTTATTTTGAGCTTTATATCCTGAACTCCTGACTCCCAGTGAGAGGTACTAAGAATTGTTTCCAAATGAATCGTTAAGATATGTAAGTGATGTTTCTTTAGATGTTTTCTTATCTGTGTAATAAAAGCATGTTTTCAACTATCACTAGATAAATTGAAATTGTAATATTTGGGTTGGTTTTATTATATATATATATAATATATATATATATAATATATATATATATAAACATGTTTTCTTTCCAAATATTTAATTTGAGTTTAACCTAAATTCTCATATTGTCACTCCTCAACCTACTTCAGAACTTCTCCAATGTAGATGCTGAAAATTAAGGGATAATTTTTTCAATGGGTCACATTGCATTGTTCAAGGCATTTATTCATGTGTCAGGTATATTGTGAGTCATTAACAATGACAAAGACAACACACATATGATATATATAGTACACATGGAGTGACTCATGGCTCCAGCTATATTTGTAGCAGAGAATGCTCTTGTAGGGCATCAATGGGGCTAGAAGCCCTTGGTTCTATAATAGCTCGGTGCCACAATGTAGGGGAATGCCATTTCGGAAGGGTAGAAGTGGGTTGGTGAGCATCCTCATAGAAGCAAGGGAAGTGGGATGGTATAGGGGGGGTTCTGGAGGAGGAAATAGGAAAAGGAATAAGATTTGAAATCTAAATAAATAAAATATCCAATAAAAATTAACTAAAATAAAAACCAATATATATATATATATATACCACCATATATATATATTGTGTTATTTTTGGAGGAAATGGCAAAGCAATGCAGTAAGTGTTGAGATAATTTTTATATTAAAATATTAATAGTATGCATTTATATTAAATAATATTTAAGCTATGATTTGTATTTCAAACTCATCTATATTGTAGAATTCAACATTACTTCATGTAGTGCTATCACCATATTTATAAGATCTAAATTAGAACAGGTGTCATCACATACTGAAAGCAAAAATTAGCAAGGTATAAATGTAATACCACACATCTCTGCTTTTACTCATGAAAAACCCTGATGTATATAAAATATACCAACTATATGACTCTAACTTTTAAATTATTTTCATATAGGACATAAATCCAATTTGTAATTGTTACTTTGTTCATAGCTGTGATAATGTTGCTGAAAAAAGCAATTTAAGGAAGGTGGGTATTCATTTTTTTATTTTCTACAATTCAAGAGGCAAAAACATCAATCATGGTTGGAAAACAGTGAGAGCCTGAGTGGGGAGCTGCTGGTCACATTACATCTGTAATCATGAAGGAGGAGAGTAAACAGGAAGTGAGTTACATCAGTGACTCTGCAATACTCTACCACTGAAAAGATTTCACAACTATCCTCGCTGGAGTCTCCACTGTACACTTCACATTCAAACCACAATGCTGCAATTAGATCAAACAGTGGAGAAAAAGACAGCTTAATAATTCCTCTAAGTTTTAGAAATAAATAATACAATGTTAAAGGAGTCATGAATAAAATATTAATAAATTAATTCATTGAATATTTTATGCTTAATATTCAAGAATCAGGCAATATATTAACAATAGTCTGTGGGAAATTTAAGAAGAAAATATAAAAAAGATTCTACAACTGCCAATAGAAATTTGGGTGATTCTAACAGATTAGCAAAATAAATAGTTTAAAGAAGTGGTAAAATTTGCATGAAAATTGATCATAGTACTGATACCTATTTTTATGTTAAATTATGTATGGCTCTAAGTATTTCTGATAATTTTAAGTTAGCTTCCATTTCTTGGTAAATATTTTCTCTCATATGCTCTCATATTCTGCCTTCTACTGCTGAGATACAGCACTGAACAAAAGCAACTTGAGAAGAAAATGTTCATTTGGCAAATTTATCCCAGATGGTAATACACTCAGGGAAGTCAAGTCTGGGAGTCAGGAAGAGTGGGAACATGGAGATAAGAAACAGGGAAAGACATGAGGGTACACTACTTACTGACCTGTTCTCTCAGGGCTTGCTCAGCTTGTTTGTTTGTTTGTTTGTTGTTTTGTATCATCCAGAACTACCTGCTCAGGACTGTTACTATCAAAAACTGACTGGGATATCATGCATCAATCAATTATTAACCAATAAAATACTTGTCTATAGGGAAATCTGGAGGATGCTTTATTTTGCATCTGATCTCAGCTCTTCCAAGATAACCCTAATCAGTGTGTATAATTATTATAATGAACCAGAATATTAAAAATTAAATTAACTTTATTTTATTTTTTATGGGAACTGAGTTGAAATAAAATAAAATATTACTAGTTAAATATGTGTGCATTTATATGATGCATTTGTGCATGTTCCAGTGTGTGTGAACAAACCTTGTGTGTTCTGACATGTGTCTTATGTAGGCAGGCATAGGGTTAATTTTAGGTTTTCCAACAGAACTCTCCAGTATTTTAACTGTGGCATGGCTGAATCTGACAGGCAAGACTAAAATTTGATAATATGACAATTCTAGGTAGCAAACTTTCTCCAGGGATTCTTGACTTCTCTTTACAAGGGCTCAAATTAGTCTGAGATTTAAAGTGGGTTCTGAACTTCAGCCCAAATCCTAGCACAGCAAACAATTTATCCTGTAAGTTATCTCCCTAGACCAGACATATTTAAATTCAATAAAAATCGCTAACATTGTAGAGTTTTCTGTTGTCTAATACCATATATCATTTAATAATCAAGTGCAATGACTAAGCTCTGGAATTTATAGTTTTAGTAAGTAAAAACTATCATTTCTAACAGTAAATCAGCTAAGTGGATTCACTTAGAATAAATGAAATTACTCAAAATGTTAAAAAATGGAATTACTTCTCAGTAAAATTCAGCAACCTGAAATGATTATATGATCAGGGTGATAAAATTGTAGAATGATTGAAAAACAATTCAAAGCTTAAATTGCCTCAAAATGCCCTGTTATTTCAATTTGTGTTAGAAACCCATGTTATAAAACTAAAGCAAAAGGTTGCTTTAGTTTAACATCAGAGTAGATTAAAATACAACTTGTTTATGAAATTGAATTGAAGCAGAAAAGAACTAAACAGATTGCTTGGAAACTATTCAAGTACAAATCTGTTCTTTTTTCAGACCTGCTGAAATATAAGCTGATGTTAAGAAACAGGTTTCAGATATTTACTCTGCCATTTACAGCAAATCACCTTAAATACTGCAAGGACTGCTTGAAGAATATTTATGAAAATCTTTTGTTCACTGATACAGAACACAGTAAATTTTCATGCTAAACAGTAGCTTAAAATCTTATTAAAGATAACTGAATTTTGAAACAGAATGTGAACCAGTCTTGGCTGCAAAGTCCCATGCAATCTTATTTCTTTGAGGCAGATTCAGTATGTATTTAAGGTTGTGTCACCTTTATCTTTGTGAAGAGTTTCTGAATTTCTACAGCCAGGACTTAATTCCATCCTCATCATTGCTGGTGAAATTGTGTGTCCTTTGTTTCCATTTCAGTATTTTACTCTAGCACATATTAAGGATAATTTGAGAAATGTTCTCTTCTTTTGATGTAAATCATTGTAATTTCTCAGAAAACTCCATGTGTCTTTTATTTCCATGTTGCCACTGCCTTTGAATTAAGAATTGTGCCTTTCAGATAGAAACTGATTTGGAGATTCAGCCTTCTTTGAGTAAACTTTCCCATTTGCATTAGACATTTATAACACTAACTTCTCTCTGTAGAGTTGTAGAAACATAAGAAAAAGGATGTAGTGCCTCATGAAGAGCCTTCAGGTACAATACTCATTTCCTAAAAATAGCTGTTTCCATTTGAAGATGTCCACATATCATTGCAGTGAGCCTTGCTCTGCGTTTGTGGCCATTTGTTAACATCTCAGAGCACATCATGATTCTTGCAATAGTAACTAAAAATTGCTGAGTTTTACTTCTATTATGCTCTGCCAAAACAATGATTAATTTAAACTTTTATAGTGTTCCTTGCTTTTCCACTTTTCATTTTACAACTAGGGCTGGCCAAGTCCCTAGTTCATGCCAAATTGGAAAATGATATCATACCAAATAACATCATTTGATATTTTTTGATTTTTCCTCATGATACTAAGTGAAGGCAACTGCATTCAACTTGGTTTGCATTCCATAATTATTTAAGTGAGTTATATTCTCATTTGTTTTCCTTACAGATGATGATCTAATCTTTTTTATTTTTGCATGAATGCAATAGGGTCCACAATCCTGGTTTAATATATGAACAAATATTCCCCTTACTGACTTAAAAATGTCTTATGATACATATAACTCAGACATAAATATTTATATTAAAGTTACAAGAATACTAAGTAGTAATTGAAAAAGAAAACATTTATTAAGTTATGAGACTCTAAAGCATTCCTTATAGTTAAAAGTTATAGAATATTTTAAATATTTGGTTATGAGTATATTTTAAATTCAAATAATTTTTTTTCATTTTTCTTTTCATATATAAACCAAGAGCATTTGATTTGCCTGTAGTTAATCTAAGATATCTAACACTATATTTTTCATGGGAATTGTTACTTTTATATTCTTATAGTCAAGGATTTCTATAAGTCATACTAAAATAAAGATCACACCAATCCACAATATACATTTTAGTCTATACAATTTCATTATGATGTGTGTATAAATGAAAATATCACTAACTCAAGAATGAATTTTGCCTTATAGCAAAATTGGAGAATCTGTACACACTCTTTAAATACATTTTTAAAATAAATTTAACTAATTTTAATTAAAAACATGGGTTTATCTATGTGTGTATCTGTATAAATTAGTGGAGGCACCCATAGAGCAAAGAAGTTTATATATCACATGCCCTAAAGCTGGAAACATGGTCAATTGTGAGCTGTCAGATGTGGATGCTGAGAAATAAATTCAAGACTCATTGAGAGGTAGTGAATGTTATTGGAGTGTATTATATCTAAGCCATGGCATGTAAGTTCATCTGTTTTCCTAAAACTATTTCTCCTTAATTTGACACTGCATTTAGATGACCATTGATTTTTAATTCCACTACTACAATTCTTTTTTGCTCTTCTGATTTTTACTTAAAATGTACTATATACATTTTGATTTATTTATTTCTCATGTGCATTTGGAGATTAAACAATGTTCATGCATCAATGGCTGCATTCTTTCCATTGTAGGATATTACACTTTACAGAATTGCTTTGATTGAGGAATACACTTGTCTATTGGCAAAATCTTGAATCCGTTCTTATACATTTATGTTATATTGGTGTTACAAATGCTAATTCTATAAACATTCATATTACCAAGACAATGCATATTTTTATTATTTTATTCTTTTGGGAAATCATCTAGGGAAGGTCTGGTTTATTTCAATCACAGATGTAACATTATATTCTGAAAAATCTTGAATTTTCTGAGCTAGCTTGCCATGCTACAATCCAACTAATAACATATGAACAATTTCTTCTTTGTTCTTTATTCTTACCAACATTTGTGTTTATTTTATCATTGCAATAGGACTAGAATAATATATTACTTTTGTTTTCCTTTGTATTGCTAACAATTATGTAGCTTAAACATCTATGGGTGTGCTTAATTGCAGTCTGAAGTGCTTTCTGGAGAAAAGTTCTGTTTATAGGTTTGTCTGTCTTTAAAGAAACATTTTCTTAAGATTGAGAGAATATTTTTCATTGACTATGTGGAATTAATGGTTGAAAAGACCACGTTTTGTAGGACACATTGCCATATTTATGGTCTGCTTTTGGACAGATAGAGATACCGTCTGAAACATAGAAGTCAATGACAGTTTCCATTTTCAAAACAACAACAACAACAAAAAACCCAACTGACCAAGATATTAATAATATTACTACAGAGAGGACAAAATAAATGAATACCTAATCAAATGAACATACTAGTGTCTTCTGTTAGTCTTCTTGTCTTTTAATTAACAATGCATTTAAAATTTCATTGTTTCTAATTATTCAATAGCCATTCCCACATTGGCTTGATGCTGCTTCTAGTTCTGTGCTTTATGAACATTTTCAAAGACAATAACCCTGTGCTCTAAATGCTGTGCAATGTTATACTCTGCAGTAGAGCATAGTTTCTTTAATGAGTTCTCACATACATGTACTGATATTTTACTCTTTTGAATGCTGCTGAGAGGAATTCTTTTGCAAGTCAGCTAGTGCTTTAGTTATGCACAGGATCCCCTATAATTCTTTAGATAGCTGCCACCTAAGCTTTCCTAAACATGTGAAAGAATTTCCTCCAGTTACAGAGATCACACTAGGCTCAAATTGCATGGTGTTTTGTTTTGTTTTGTTTTGTTTTGTTTTGTTTTGTTATGTTTCTTACCTTGTACTGTAGCCTTTAATCGGCCTAATGTATTGCTGTGGAGTGATCTTGAAATGTATTAGCACCCATAGCTGTGTTAAAGCCAATTCTTTTTTTAAAAAATTTACCTACCTATCTAAATATCATCTATATTCTATCTATCTATCTATCTATCTATCTATCTATCTATCTATCTATCTATCTATGTATCTGTCTATAGCTATACAATATATACTATATAATTTATCTATTTATCTGTCTATCTGACTATCATTTATCCATTATCTACTGGACTGTCCATTCTTTCTATTTCTGTCTTTCTATCCATAGATTATTTGTTCTTTCTCAGGAGTAATATATCCCTGGGATTAAAGATATGTGCTACCTCATCATGAAACATATGTCAATTAAAGTAACTAATTTTGATCAAATACTTTGTTATCAACATCTTATCTATTAACTTTTGACTTTACTTCTGGTTTGCTCAGTAAGAACTAAGTCAGATCTTTTAAACATCACTCATCTATCCAAATATGGATAAAGGTCAGATTTTTCAGCTAAGGACATGAAAATAGAAAAGATCACAGATAATGAAACAGCTTGCCTTCCTTCTGCTACATTAGTGTATACACAATGTTTTTAGAGTTGTAACCTTGTCATGTAGGTAAGAGCAATATTCTTGCCTGTATAACATTAGTCCAATTTGTCAGGAAAAAAGAACAGATAGAACATACAAATACACTGGATTTATTTATGTATTTATTAAAATGACTTATAGATTGTGGTACAGTTAGTCCTGTAATGACTATCTACTAATGGTAAACCCAATAATCCAGTAGCTGACAGTTCATACAACTGGATGTTTCAGCTGGTCTTTAATATATGCTTGAATCCAGTAAACGAATGATTTTGTAGATGAGGCAAAGCAGTCAAAAAAAATAAGATTTCCTCTTCCATGTTTTTTATTAGACTGCCAGCAGAAGTTATGACCTATATTACAGATGATTCTTCCCACTACAAAAAAATCTAGATTAGAAGTTGGTCTTTCCATTTAGAATGATTTAATTAAGAAAAATTCCATCATAGATGTCTTCAGCTACTTGGGTTTCAGTTATTTCTAGTTGTAGTCAAGTTGACAAAGAAAAAATAGATATCAAAAGCCATTTCTTGTCAACTTGATATACCATCATATCTCCTTGGGCCATGATTAATTTCTAAATGAAAATAATAATTGGGTTTTAATTACATGTAAGATGATATAACTATTTCTCTTAAAACCCTAAATGTATTATAAATTTTGGAGTAGGTGTCAGTGTCCTGTATGATACATTCTTCTATTATCTCATATTTAAATATTATAATCTCTGATATTCTCTTCATTGATATTATAATACATAATAAAGATAAGAAAAATGGAAGCACAAATAGTCATACAAACATATTCTTTAAAAGTTATTAGAAACCTTCATGACAATTATAATCCTTATAGCTACAATTTGTCACATGGCCTTAGCTGGTATTTATAACTACCTTTTTCTTCTATCCATTCTGTATTTCCTTTCCTTTCAACAAGAACCTCAACAAGTCTTGGCTCTTTACCAGGAGAAGTGACCCATATTTTTATTTCTGAAAGATCATTGCCCTCTGTCATTGTGAATGGATTGGGTTGTTGTTTTCCATTGATTTTAATCACAAGACATGATAAGACAAAAAGACACCTAAAAGATTTGCTGCACTCAAAATAGTCTTTGTTACCACCATTGTGGAGAAGAAATCCAAGTTCTCCTTGAAAATATGAATCAATCTCCCATACTAAACACACATTTATCCCTTTCTTAGTTTGCTAGCATTAGAAGTCCAAATTGCCAATTCCATGGCAAAGTATGTGCTTTCCGCTCCAGGGAATATTTGAACATAGCCAGAGATTACGCAGAGTGAGAGACCTTTGAACATTCAGCCCAAAATGGATGTGTTCATCAAATCTCTACCCTAACTGCTGAAGGAGATGTATAAAAGAAGCAGGAGAAGTGTAAGGGCCAAAGCAGATGGAGGACACACACACACACACACACACACACACACACACACACACACAGAAATGTCCTGTGGTGGGGTTTTACTGCTGTGAACAGGCTCCATGACCAAGGCAATTCTTGTAAGGACAACATTGATTGAGGCTAGATTATAGGTTCAGATTCAGTTTATTATCATCAAAGAGCATGGCAGCATCCAGGCAGGCATGGTGCAGGAGGAGCTGAAAGTTCTGTATCTTCATCTAAATGCCACTAGGAGAAGCTTAGATTCGAGGCAGCTAGGACAAGGGTTGTAAAATCCATGTTTACAGTAACACACTAACTCAAACAAGTTTAGGCATATTCCAACAAAGCCATAACTCCCAAAATAGCACTCCCTGGTATCAAGCATATTCAAACCACCATAATCCCTCAAAATCAATATGAGGGAAGTTCAAATGAACTTACAGAAACTGAAGCACCATGCACAGGTTCTGCAGAGGTCTGCACCAATTCCTCTGCTCATGTATTTGTATTTTGGATTTCTGAGTATTGGAAAGTAGCTCTTTGATTTTTGTTCCTGCACATAGGTTCTTTTACTTTTGTTGGTTTCTCTTGTCCAACTCTGTTATGTTTTGTATATCATATTATTGTTAATTTTCTTATATTTTTAAAGTGAATAAATGAATGATTGATTGAATGAATGAATGAACAAACGAATAAAAACTATGCCAATAGGGTAAAGGTTAACAGTTGATCTGTTTAGAGAGAGAAAATCAGTTTGCCAATATAGTGACATATACCAACACTCTCAGACAGGTCTCATGTTCTGGAATAGTTGATCAACATATGGACTCTGAAGAATTCTGTGTAGTATGTTTAGTTACTGCTTGGTGGCTTCCAGAATTAATTAATGTATTTATTTATTATTCTTTCACATATTAAATTCCAACTGTATTTTCCCTTCCTTCCTCTTTTCCTTGTTCTCTTCTTTACCATACATTTATTCCAGATGCAATGCTCTTCCATTTACTTCAATAAAGAGCATGTCTCCCTGGGATATCAATCAAATATGGCATGACAAGTTACAATAAGACTAGGCATATACCCTCATATCAAACCTGAATGAAGCAACCTAGTAGAAAGGAAAGGGTCTAAAAATGAAGCAAAAGAATAAGAGACAGCCCTGTATTCCACTATTAGGTGTCCCAAAAGAACATCATGCTATATGTTCTTTTGGGACACTATAGAATCTGCAAAGAACCTAGGTCAGAGCCATACATGCTTGTTGATTATTGGTTCAGTTTTGTAGCCCTGTGAGCCCTGGTTAGCTTATTATGTAGGCCATGTTTTTTTGGTATCTTTGACCTTTCTAGTGCCTATGATTCTTTCTTCTTCTCTCACACATGATTCTGGGAGAGCTCTGCCTAATGTTTGGCTGTTGGTTTCTGCAACTGTTCCTATCAGTTGCTGGATGAAGCTGAAGCCTCTCTGATAAGAATTATATTGGACTCCAGTCTGCTTATAGCAGAATATTTAGTTGTGAAAAAGAATTTCATGTTGCGACTGTAGAAATGATCTGGTAGAACTTGTAATGAGGAAGAATATGATAAAAATATATTTATATTTAGAAATTCTTTTAAACAATATAAAATATACCTTAAAATTATTTTCTAATCAAGAGTATCCCTTGGGGTCTATGAAATATTCTTTTAAACCTCATGCTATTCCTCAATGTGTTTCAGGGCCTGGGCATATTAATGGACAGCATTTATTACTTGTGCAAGAACATTCAAAGTCAGAAGATGAGGATGAGGATGGTGTCAAGCTCCTAAGTATCTCTGGAAAGAAATGAGAGTCTACTTGTGAATTTTTTTTGTAATTTCTTGTTAATTTTAGTGAAATCATTTAAAATAATGACTGAACTAAGAAAATAGCTTTATAAATTAGAATTGTTACAAAGACACATGTATTACATGGACTCATAAAATATGTAAAGAAAACATTCTGAGTCCATTTAGTATATATATTATTGAAGAATAACTACTTTGTATTCAGTAACCAATTAAGGAATCATCCTGTTAATAAGCTAATTCTCTACATGTAAGTAGTCATTACTTTCCTGTAGTTATTTTTCTAGGCATGGGATCTAGTAAGTGTTCTCCTTTCCACATTACCCATCTTTTGTTGTTTTTATGGTTTCTATCTCGTTTACATAGCAACCCTGTTAAAGTATAATGAGTATAACTTTTCTATGGCAGGCACAGGAGATTTACTGGGAAGATGTGACAAGACAGATGCATGGTAGCTAAGCACAGGAAACCAGCCACCTGGCAGAATGTAGATTAGAATAAATAGGTTAAATCAAGTTATGATCTCATCAGTGAAGAGTCTATCAATATGGCCAAAATATTTGTAAATATAGTTTGAGTCTGAGTCTTAATTTGGGGAACATGGGGCTGGGAAGTAGGACCATACCTCACTTTTACACTTAGCTAGGATTAATTTTGAGTTCCACCTTGGCCAGTTCTATGAAACATATACAACCTTGCTCTCCCAAATATTAAAATGTAATTTGTTCTACTTGTGAATTTTGGCCCGGTTTGATTAGGTTTTTTATTGTCTTCCTATAGACTTATGTTCATTCCTTGTATCAAATTGGCTATCACATCTTATCAGGTATGTGGATTGCAAATACTTGCTTTCAGTTCCATAGTTTTCTTTCTTATCTGCTGTTTTCTACGGGGTGAGGAAATTATTGTTTTAATTGAATCTAGTTTGCTTACTTTCACTATTCCTGTGATTTAAAAATTAAATCTAAAAGAAATGTATCATGGCTAGGAAAATCCTTGAGCAAAAAAACTGTCAATTTTTCTATTCCTTTAAGTTTTAGACATTACTAATATTTCTGCATATATCTAGAGACAGAAAATAATTATATAATATTACATTTTAAAATATCTAACTTCTCAAAGAAGACTCTAAAATGTTGAAGAGACTGAGAGAAGTTCTACAAACTCTGTGAGGCTACAGATGCCAGCCTAGACTGCCAAACTCAGCTAACCCTTAAATCATTGTAAATGGAGAAAAAGAATTCCATGATAAAACCAAATTTAAGCAACATCTATCTACAATTCCAACTCTCCAGATGGCAGTAGAAGGAAAATTGCAATCTGAAGAAGTTAACCACAGTGAAGAAAACACAAGGAAAAAGTAATCCCATAGCAGGAAATCATAGAGAAGATTCATCACAATCTTTCCTTTGTAAATTATATTTATCTTTTTTTTATTCAATCTAGACTAGTACAATTAGCATTACCTTAATAAGCATTATTGCCTCCATTTCAAATTTTGAATGACATACTCAGTTAGCTTGTTTTATTTCCCAAATATGGAACTTTGTTTTATGCCCAGTAAATTAAAGTTTCCTTTACTCATACCAAGTTGAAGCCCATTTTCTGCAGACCCTACCTGTGCTAAACCACTGTCTATTATGACATACTTCTTCATTAACTGCTTTTCAGTTACACTTTTTTTTCCCTTAAATGTGTAAAACCTTTTTGTTGTAATGTCAATTTTGTTGAGAATTCTTTATCTAAAAAAGCATTTGTTTGGGTATTTACTTATTTATTTTAATTAAGACAAGATGTAGTGTGTTGATGTTGGTCTCAAGCTTGCTATCTTGTAGAAGATAAGCCTTGACTAATCCTCAAGATTCTCCTTACTAAGTGCTAGGAAACACAGGTGGACCACAATGACTCAGCCTCCCTGAATGTGTCTATGAATGGTTGTTGCAGGATATTTTTATCACACTATAAACTCCAAGATATTCTTGTTTACTAGAAAAACATGTTTCTTGTGGTGTTCTCACCCTTAGCAAACTCCATTAATTGCCCTTCCTATAATACAGTCACACCCTTAGTACACAACTTTATTCCTAAACAATGAAGGTAAAGTTAGTTTTTAGAAGGAAGCACACAAGTCTGAAAGTGATGCCTAATTGAGAGACAGGCATAGTTAGAGTCAGACAAAGACTTGACAGTTTAGGATATGCCTAACACCCATAAGAGAGTGAGAAGAGAGGCTACTTAGAGAGTATTGCACAGGGAGATAGAAAAGAGGGCAGTTTTACTCAGATGGTGGTACAGAGAAAGTTTGGAGAAGGAGAACAAGCTACACACAGGTAAAGACGGAAGGGGCCAGAGAATGAAAAGGAGTCAGAGGATTAGAACATATTGCCAGATTGAGTCTGTCAACTTGGAGGGAAGTTTGAGCAAGAACAGCTGCATTGAACCAGCTAGCCAGAGTTCAGAAAAACAAGAAATGGTGAGCTTATTCAACAGTAAGTCTCAGGGATTGAAACCATTCTAGACCTAGATAAGATGGTATGGAGACTGGAAGTTTTCCAGACTAGGCCTAGTTTCTGGATTGACCTGGTAAAAATCCCTTTATCCTAATTGTATGAAAGTCACAATTTCTACTGCCCTAATTTTGTCAAAGTTATGTTTTTCTGTACTGTCATATTAGATAATAAAAATATCATATTGTAATATATTTAAAATTAATCATGGTTGAAATGATATTTTTTGACTTATAACAGCTTTTATAATAATCATATGACATTTTATTTGGAAGCTAAATATAGTACAGTGTGAAATAATATGCAGAAAAAAACCCCCGAACATTCTTGTTTTCCCATTGAATGTAGAAAAAATGAATATGTAAAGAATAATCACGTTTTCAAAATATTAACGATTTACTAATGTATGTTAGCATTCCAGTAGCATTAACAGTATTTAAACTGTAGTACTTGCTATAGAAAGTGTTGACCTGCTATTTTGTATAATCCTATCTTAATTCTATAAATAAATAGGACCTGGGGAGAAGACTCTGTGAATAGAATTTGTTCTGCATGCATGAAGAGCTAATTGAATCCCTAACAACCAAGTAGCAATGATTCTCATTTTTAATTTCAGCCTTGGGAAGGCAGAAACATGATGATTCATGGAACACACAGGGTTTTGCACACATGTATACAAATGTGCATGTTATCATAAGTATAGACCTACATTCACATAAAATATAAGTATATAAAGTCCTATCAACCTAAAAATGTCATTGTTTGGAATTAAAATACATATTTGATTACCAAGCCTTATCAGATTATCCCTTTGCTATCATTATGACCGGCAAATAGAATTTTTCTACCTACCTTACATATTTAGTTTCCACTTGACAACTAGAGTTTTTGTTCTAATTTTGAGATTATAAAATAATTACTTCATTTCTCCCTTCCTTTTTCTCCCTGCAAACTTTCCTTGTACTCTTGCTTGTCCTATTTCAAATCATGTCCTCTTTTTTCATTAGTTGTTGCTAAATGGCACATATATTATTATCTCTCTTCTTCCATAAAATATTCAAACACAGTGTCACTTAGAATAATATATGTACCTCTATACCAGAGAAATGTGTTTATTGTTATTAAGATAATGGTATTTTGATTTTTATATTTTATTAATCATTCCATTCATTTACATCTCAAATAATATTCCACTTCCTGGTTACCCCTCCACAAACCTCCCACTCTACACCAGCCCTCTCTTCTCTCTACTTTGTCACCATTAGGTTGCTTCTCTACCGACCTACCCTCTTCTGCTCCACTGCTCCAGCATCCTCTTACACTGAGACATCAAACCTCCATAGGACCAAGATCTTCCTCTCCCATTGATGTCAGTCAAAGCCATCCTCTGCTATACAGATGATGACATATTTTAATGGGTTTTACCCTCATTCTTCTGTGTTTGTTTATGAGATTAACTAGTAGACTTTTATTTCTATGCTATCTTAAAAATTGATAATATTTGAATATTTTATATATTTGTGCTTGATTTTTGATATTCCTGGATCAATTTTGATAGCAGTTATTGTGACCTAGAATGCTAATTGGTAATATCTCACAGCTATACAACTACTAAGAAACATACTAATGTTTAAACACAGCCAGATTTGCCTAATTATATAAGTGAGGAAATCGTTTCAATGCCTACCCAGAAAGATTCTGTACCACATTAACTAGATATAGGACTGTGACACCACTGAATATATGTCTCCCCTACCTGTCTGCAATGATTTGTTGTTGTTGTTTTTTTTAATAAGTACTTATTTTGTAAAGTATTTCTTTATTTGCTCAAAAGAACATTGAAAAAGAATATAAGATAATTATTATTTTTCTGGAGTTCTATATTTAATTAAATGTTTTGTTTCATTTAATTCTTAATTATATCCATAATTTCAAACCTTGGCCAAAAGCATAAAGTAAAAGAACAGAAACTGTCATAAGGACAGGTGTTTTAATTACTTTCCTGATTGCAATAACAAAGAAGAAACTTCAGGAAGGTGAGGTTTATTGTGGATTAAAGTTAAAGAGAACACTGTCCATCACTTCAGAAGAGGCATGATTACTGTAGCTTAATGTATCCTATCTTATTTCATTCAGTTTGCAGGAAGAGACAGATGAATTGCTGTTTCTTATATCCTTTTCTTTTTGTGTTCAATCCAGTAAGATGGCCCACAACATGACTGTGATCATATTTCAAATGTGTCTTTTCATTGCAATTAGCTAATTCCAGAAATTCCTGCCAAAGCTCGAATGTTTGTTCTCTACATGATTATTATCCAATAAATTTAATAGTTAATATTTGTTTTCATACTCTTTATTCAAAAATCAGTTTGACTTTTAGTTTTATACGTTAAGAAAAATAACATAAGAATGAGAATTCCAGGTCAGAAAACATAGTAGGTAGATTTGATATATGAAATGTTCTTATTTGGTTTATTTTAATATAAAGAATATAAAACTTCAACTGTGTTAATCACTTGATTAGAGAATTTTAACATGGCTCCATGAAAAGAATGAAAAACATCACCATTAGTGTTAGGAAAGATCAAGGTCTGATGCTCTCTTCTGAAAGTTGTACATACTGGAAGGAGCTAAAAGCACCAAAGAAATAGACAAATATCTGTTTAGGGCAAAAAAGAAGAGGAAGATGAGGAAAACAGGAAGAATGTTGAAGAAGGAAAGGAATAGGAGGAGGGGGAGAAGGAAGAAGAAAAGGATAAGAAGGAGGAGGAGGAGGAGGAGGAGGAGGAGGAGGAGGAGGAGGAGGAG
>JANHMN010000001.1:231747473-231755631 GCA_030674055.1 Rhabdomys pumilio | reverse complement strand
GAAGGAGAAGGAGAAGGAGAAGGAGAAGGAGAAGGAGAAGGAGAAGGCACAGCAGCAAAGGTGATTCCTTTAGTTTTATTGTCACTGCACATTATTAAAAATAATCAATGACACTCATTAGATTCAGTTTTCTGAGAAACACAAACTCTAAGACTCTGTGAAAGAGCTAAGCCAGCAAAGTCAATGAGGATGTGAGTCCAGTTGGAGTTTTAATAAATAAAATGTAGCAAAGCATAGGGACAATTGTAAAAATCATCAGAAGAAGCATCTTAAAGCTTTACATGAGGATATTATGTAAGAGGAAGGCAGAAACTATTCCAGAGCTCACAAAAGTTAAAAGTAGAGAAATAAAGAAAATATATTATGTACATAACAAGCTCGTTTGTGATAGCCAGAAGTTGGAAACCACCCAGGTGTCCCACGAAAGAAGACTGGATACAGAAAATGTGGTTCATTTGCACAATGAAATACTACTCAGCTATTAAGAACGAGGATATTCTGAGTTTTGCAGGCAAATGGATGGAACTAGAAAATATTATCCTGAATGAAACAACTCAGACTCAAAAGTACATTCATGGTATATACTCAATAATAAGTGGATATTAGCAAAACAAATAACCATACTGAGTACCCAAGATACAGTCCACAGAACTAAAAAATGTCAACAAGTTGAAGGGCCCAAGTGAGGAAGCCTCAGTCCCACTTGGGAGGGAGAAGAAAGCAATCACAAGTTGGGAAGGAAGGTGGAATCAAGATGGGGCCGGGAGTGGAATGGGGGGGGGAAGTGTACGGGGTCGAGGGGAGAGGGGAATCTGATTTGGTATTGGGTAAGGGAAAAGGACTGAAGCCCTGAGGGCCAGCAGAAAGAATGGAAACAGACAAACTCAGGAGGTAGGAGGTTGGAGAACCCTTCAGAATGCACCAGAGACCTGAGAGTTGAGATACTCTCCAGACTCAAAGGGAGTGACCTTAGATGAAATGCCTGACAGTAGAGAGAGTGAAGTTATAGAGCCTACTTCCAACAGGAAGTCAGTGGAGACATCCTCATGGAGACAGAGGACAGGGAGGAGATATGGGTTGTAAAACAGTTGGAGGGTGGACTGGAAAGTAAATAAAATTTGGAGTTTAAAATAAATAAATTAATTAATTTTAAAAAATTTAAAAAAAGAAAAAAGGAAAACAGAGAAAGAATAACATGAACTAAAAACATTACAGAAAAATATTTTCTAGGAGTGTAAAGAATAATTGTCTGAATGCCAAATGAACCATTACGTGTTTTGGTATGACTTAATGAAAACTGCATGTAACCCAATTCTTCTGCTTAAACAAAATAAGTCATGCTCAGGCTAAGAGAGAAAAAATAATACTTATTTTGCATAATATCTGGAATTTATTTGTATGGCCACATGAATGACATGAAATTTCAGGAAAACTATTTGGAAAGCAGAAGGGGAGGGGAGCAAAGAAATGTATGGAGGTGAAAACAATTGGAAACACTTGATTCATGTGTAATTAAATGTCATAATGCAACCATAATTCTCCACAGTGAATATATACCATTGAGTAGTGAACCAATTTAAAAAATAAAAAATAAAATAAAAAATAAACAAAATAAAAAATTACTGTAAGAACTGAAAGCTAACATGTGGTAGGTTAGGTTAAAGAAAACTACTAAAAATAACAGTTGAATCCAAGTTGAGGGAAAAGATAAAGAATGAATAATGAAGAGCTAAAGCAAAAGTTGGATATCCTTCATCAGAAATGCTTCTAGAAAGAAGAGAAGCTAAGAGTCAAAAGAAGCCATCTAGTTGAATATGAATGAACTTTAAAGTGATAAGTAAATCACTATAGATGGTTCTAAGATGAAAATTGAAAATTATAATGTGACGAGCAGGTTTTCTTCTTCCTCTAGCAGACTTAGAACTCTCTCTTTCTTGGCTCTTTGTCACTTAAGTTATGCAAGAAGGCACACCCAGTTTGAAGTATAGCTGTCATATGGTCTAATTTAGAAGCTCTTCCTAAATTACCCTGGCCACATTTACATAAAAGGCAAGTGCTTACTGAAAGATACAAGAAAATGTACCAGAATGTATTGAATAGTACTACTGAGTTTAAAATTGAGTTTGGAGCGTTGTAGGGTTTTAGAGTTTGAAATTGGTATAAAATCATCACATGAAATATCCTATAAAATCTATGCTTTAATCTCCATTGCATTTATTTTCATTTTAGAATTCTGACAAATTGTTCTCTTTAAAAAAACAATGACAAAGTTATAATTATACAGTTTTAATAAAAATATGAAAACCACAGTAAAGATGTAGGTCATTGTTATTCTTTACCTGTCAGTGTGTAGAGTAGCTTTAATCCTCAAAATGTTTCTTTTTTTAAAAAAGGAAAAAAGGAAACTCATGCAAGTAGAAGACATTTAAATACTAAAAATAACTGTTTATTTCCACCAAAATCTATTCTCAATATATATATATATTGAGAATATATATATATATTCTCAACAGATTTTTATGGAATTAATCTCTATGGCCTAAAAATAAGAAGATCACTATAAAATATAAATGGAATTCTAAGTATATAACCCAAAGGAATAACGTCATAACTTAAAAGGATATTATTCTTCATTGTTGATATGTTAATACAAGAATTTTCACAATAATCCTTGGTGCCTGATTAAATGGAAAAAAAATGTAGAATTGAGATTTATAGGCAATCTTTTACTTATAAAAGTATGACTTATTTTTTTGTTTATTTGTTTACATTTTTTTTATTGCACAATGCTACCCAAGTAACAGTAATTCCGTGGAAGCCATACTTAAAAATTTGGACTTGATTATTTTGTACATCTAGCAGCATTATTCCCTGTGACTCTGGACAATGAGACTCAGCTACACTTCCTTTTCAGTCAGATAATCACTGAGGAAACATCTGTTACTGTGTAGGGTGAGAGGTCATTAAGTTAAGATCCCATCTATATTAAGTAAAAGCAAAATTGCAATTATCTTTTACTGATGGAAATTTGCTTTGAATTCATTAGAGAATAATCTGGTCACATCAAAAATTTTTACCTATTTACCTGTCTAAGTAAATACTATTTCCCCTTGAAACTTTATAGATGTACACACAAGACATCATACTCACTCAGAAAAAGGAGATAAGTGTTAAATAATTTTATACATGTTGGAACATAAGAGAGGGCAATTCATAAGATTCAAGAATCAAAAGCTTGCTCCTAAGTCCTGTAAAGAGAAACAAAGGTGGAAATATTGGATAAAGGCTATAAAGCTTCAGCTTTCAGTTAATTTTATTTAATTATTTTCCTTTTCTGCTTATTCTTTTCTCTCATAAAATACATCCCAACCACTTTGCTCCCTCCTTTTCTCCCAGTCCACCCCACATCTACCTCCCACTGCATATCCATTGTTCCTCCATTTCTCTACAAAAAAGAGCAAGCCTCCCAGGAATACCAACTGAATGTAGCAAAACAAGTTAAAGTAAGACTAAGGACAATCCTGAATATGAAGTCTGGATAAGGCAACATAGTAGGAGGAAAAGGAACTAAAGAACAAGCAAAAGAGTAAGAGACTCCCTCACTCCTACAGTTAAGATATCCCACAAATTTTCTCAATCATCCCAATATTACTTGCAAAGGACCAAATGATGAAGAAAATTACCATTTCAGTCTCTGGGCCCCTGTGAGCTCTGTTTAATTAATTCCATGAATTGATTGTTGTTTTATTTTGCTTTGTTTTGTTTTTATTGCTAGAATTATCTTTAATCTGGTTTTGTTTTTTGTTTATTTACTTTACAGTCCAGTCATTATCCCCCTCCCGTTACACCTTCCAATAGTTCCTCATCCCATTCCTTCTCTCCTGTACCCAGCAGGATGTCCCCACACCCCTTTATACCCCTACATCATGCCAGTCCTCCCCAATCTCTGGTGCCTAGTCTCCCAAGAATTAGGTGTTTCTTCTTTCATTGAGGGCAAACCAGGCAGTCCTCTACTGTATATATGTTGGGGGCCTTTGACCAGTTAGCATATGTTGCATGGTTGATGGCTCAGTGTCTGAAATATCTCAAGAGGCCAGGTTTGTTGAGACTGCTGGTCTTCCTATGGGTTCACCCTTCTCCTCAATTTCTTCCAGCCTTTCCCAAATTCAAACATATTGGTCCATTGAGACCATTGGTTTGGTATAAGTATCTGCTTCTGTCTCAATTAGCAGCTTGTTGGGCCACTCAGAAGACCACCCTGCTAGTCTCCTTTCTGTAATCACACCATAGCATCAGTAATAGAGTCAGGCCTTGGAGCTTCCCTTTGAAATGTGTCCCAATTTGGGAAGATCACTGGACCTCCTTCCCCTCAGTGTCTTCTAGATTTTTGTCTCTGTAGTTCTTCTTGAGGGTACTCCACCCCTCTAGTTCCTGAAGTTCTTTCATTTCTTTTTCTCCCTCTTCTGGGAAGCTACCAGAGAGCTCTAACTAATGTTTGGCTGTGGGTGCTGCATCTTCTGCCATCAGCTGTGTTTGCTTCTGCCACTCAACCTCAGTTTCTGGTCATTCTGACACTTTTGGGCATGGGCTCGCAGTTTGACAAGGGCATCAAGTTAGAAAAGTCATTGGTTGGCCTTTCCAACAAGCTCTGAGATACCAATAAGTTTATTGTGATGAGAGGTGTGCATGCATATTTATAGAGAAAACAATGTAAAATATGTAATTTGATTTAAAAATTATTCAGGTGAACATGTCACCAAATAGGGACAATTAGAGTTCAGTGACATTTGGAGAGGGAATTGTGCATCTGTTTCAAAATTTCTATGACAGAAAGTCAAAATAAGAACGAATGCAAATGGAGATGCAAATACATTATCCTTGTGAGGGGCATCTGTGCTTGCCTTTCCAATCACTGGATAAAAAATACTTCAACCTGAGACATTTGAATGATACCTTTATGTAAAACATGAAAAACTGGGGAAGTCTCTTGTTTGTACCCAACCAGTCATCTTAACTCATGTCCCCAGATACATAGGAAAAAAGATCAGGTGTTTCAGAGAATTGCTTTCTTAATCAAAGGAACAAATAAGAATGTTTCTACTATATGGATGGATGGATGGATGGATGGATGAATGAATACAAACCTAGTGATTAAAGTAAAAGTTAAGAACTGAGCAGTCATTAATACATTCAGAATGTGGGAAATCAGTTTTTTTCTCCAAAGGAATGACACTGAGACACTGTGAGTGTTGATCACAAAGGACAGTTTCAGGAGTAGTTGACCAACATATAACTGACTAATAAACTCAAAAGAAAAAAAATTATGGGACACTACCCCAAGCTAAGAGCCTGTAGCTGACAATGGTTTAAAATTCCATGCTTCTAATACTCTTTCAACAGCTTCTGAGATTGGTTTTTGTTCCTTTGAAATAATTTCTGAGCAGGGCAAGGGGCTCACAATGTTAAGCGCAGAACTTGAGAGGCAAAGACAGGTGGAATTCTGTGAGTTCGAAGACAAACTTTTCTACAGAGCTATGCCAGGCAAGGCTACAAGAGACCCTGTCTCAAAACTATCCCCTCCAACAAAGAATGAAAGATTTCTCTATTACTTTTCTTGAATATCTGAAATTTTATACTGATCTATCCTCATGTATATCAATCTTATTAACTGAGCTGGTCAGTATCTTCTTAGAAACATATGCCACTCAACTACAAGTTGCCTTTAGTATTTCCCTTTTCTATTTTACTATTTAACTGCTTCATTTGGTGTTTGATTGTGTTCTGATATGGGAAGATATTTCTAGCTCCATAGATAATATATTTGTCTCTACTAATTTTATTTACTACATAAATATAATACAGAAGATTTGTAATGTTCACTGTTTTTTTGTTTATATATTTGTTATTCCATATACAGTTACAATATATAATCTTACATCTGGAGGTAAGATTCTGAGGTCATCTTTCAGGTCTTTGCATTTATATTATGGCTCCTAGTTTTGTGTTTTCATGGGATTCCTGTGTATCCAAATTTGTGTATTCTTGCATATATATGTGTTTCTTGTGCTTTTTCTTGGGCTCTTTTTGCTCAGCTTGTTTATTTTGTCTTGTTCTTTTTTGTTTGTTTTATTCTTATTTTATCTTATAATTAGATTTAGATTCATATCTGTGTTCTAAAGAGAGAGAGAAGAAAAGGGTGTGGATTTTAATGAAAAGGGAGATGGTAAGAATCAGTGAGGATTTGGGGGAAAAAGCATAATCAGAATATATTATTTTAAATATCTTAGATATATATTTTAGCATATATATCAAAACAGGAGACATATATGTTATTATTCTACTACAAGAAACTAAAACTTTTTATTATATGGTATTCACAATCTTATAGATTTTGAATGGACAACTTTTCTAATTTTATTTTGGGGGTATGAATAATTTTATAAAATTAAAAATAAGTTTATAAATATTTATATATGTTGCGGCCAGAGCTGCCCCAAGTTGGGCACCAAAAATGTTGAGAACCGCAATAGCCTACATTTGGGGGCCAAAAAATGTCACGGACCACTGGGTCGATGTTGGAACCTGCACTGCCAAAAGCCTTGAGGGCTAAATTGTTAGAGCCTCAGCAGCTCTGGTCTGTGGGTAGGGGTTCAACAAGAGAGAGAGTGAGGACAGACACAAGAATGGAGAACAGACAGAGTGTGATTCAACCCTGTTTATTCTTCAGTCTCTCTTCCTAGTCCAATTCCCAAGTCTTGAGTTCCTAGTCCCTAGTTCCTATTCCCTAGTGCCTCCAAATTCCAAGTTACTTCTTCCAAGTGCTAAGTGCCTAAAGTCTAATGTCTAATACCTAACTAACTTCTTCTGAGTTCTCTAGTCCAAGTGTTTTTTTTTCCTAATGCCTAATTCCTACTCCAAGTGTCAAGTTCCTAATACCTAATTCTCTGTTCAAAGTTGTACTTTAAGTGCCAAGTTCTTAGTTGTACTAATGTCAAGTAATCTGTTGTCTGGTTCGAAGTTGTACTGTTCTTCTGTCTGCCTCTCGCCTTTTATATGTCTCACTTCTAAGCCACACCTCTAAGTCATGCCCTTAAGTCATGCCTTTAGGTCATGCCCTTAGGTCTTATCTCTAAATCTGATTTCTAAGTCACACCCTTAAGTCTCAGCTCTAAATCACACCTTTAAGTCTCACCCAAGGGAAGATCCTGTGTATCTAAAGCAAAATGTTATCAGAGTGTGCTCAACTGTTGTAGGCTATTGTATCAAGTCTCTTGTCAGGGTATATGGCTCAAGATAGCTGCAAGGGTGATAGTCGCCTTCTGTCAGCTCCCCACATATATACTTAAATTTGTAAATTTGTATGAGTTTATAAAATGTATTGAAGAAAGTCAATATTTAAAAAAATAGCTCTAAACCATCTGAAACATGATTCTTATCACACTGAAAAGCCATTCCCAATTGTATAGTAGTAAAAAAATAATAAAAGAAAAGAACTTCATTCATTTGAGAACGACTGAGGAGGCATGGGAAGAATTATACAGAAAAACAGAAAAGTAGAAATATTGTAAATATAATTTTCAGAAAGGAAATTCTAAAAATGTATATTTTTAAAATAAAATAATCTTCAAAATAGAGCTTAAATTTCTTTGAATTTTTAATATGTCCTACATTTACATTTTTTTAAAAAATCATGTTGTCTACAGATTATTTTTATAATATGTCAACTACAGAAACTAGAAATACTGTGCCATCTTAATATCTATGTGAAAATACATTCATTAATTCCCCAGTACATTTTTAATATTAATTTTAGCATTTTGATTGTAGTAATCTTATGTCTTTGATTCATAAATTTTATAATATTGCTGTTTCAATTTTATAGATATTACAAACATGAACCTTACTTTCATCTTACATACATTCTATTTTACAGACTTTTAATTTTTATGAATCTATCATATAGTTCTTATTTTGACTTTAATTGATTTGAAAATCTTTGGAATTCCTTTTTCTAAATATTTAACATGTGAAATTTTCATACTGAACACATAATAAACTTGAATAGAATTATCAATGTTGATAGTAAATTAAAAAAAAATATCTAACTGAGCTAGATTAGGTTTAGTTTCTTCAATGGTTAAAACATACACTTAGACAT
>JANHMN010000001.1:231734973-231742473 GCA_030674055.1 Rhabdomys pumilio | reverse complement strand
TATGACACCTCAAATTTCAAGACACCATGAAATCCAGACTGTGGTAGAGTTCCTATGTAAAACATTTAGTCAGATATCTAGTAATATTTAACAAAAAACTCTTTAAAATAAGCAACTTGACAAGGAAGGGAGCCTGAGAGTGCTAAAGATAAGACAGGAACAGAGAAAGCAATTGTAATTGATAAGGAGATGAATGCTATTGGAGAGAAACCTGACAGATTACATTGATCTGATAGAAATGTACCCAGAAGGTAATGTAAAAATTGGAAGGACCTAGCTTATGCAAATGAATGAAAATTCATTGTAAAGGTCTGGCTTTGAACTGAGAAGGCAAATAAGAAGATCATAAGAGCAGGTATATAGTCTAGTATCACTGTGGTCCAGGAAGGACAGACTATATCTCAAGTGAACAGGAGGCAATATAGTTCAATATATGTGTGGCAACATTTGGTTGACTTTAAAATGTCACCAGAATACACCAAATAATACAGAATTGGAAGGCAATACCTCAAGTAGTTGCAGACACAAAAATGTGGGTTTTTGCACCAGAAACCTGGAAGTATAGAATAAAACTTGCAAAGATAGAGTGTTTTGATTAGGAAAGCAGGACTGTCTAAGACTGTTGAAATACAGATGATGTTATTCTGAGCTAACAATAATGGGCATGGCATTTCAGAACTCAGTATTTCCCTTTGCAGAATTGGTGTTGCTCTGGTCCAATATTATGTTTTGTTGTTGTTGTTTTGTTCTCTCTCTCTCTCTCTCTCTCTCTCTCTCTCTCTCTCTCTCTCTCGATAAGGGAAAAAGATTATTTCCAGTGTACAATTGTGAATTAAAGTTATGTAACATTAGCCGAAATAACCAACAAAGGGAAAATAGAACCTGTAAAGACTGTCTCCAGTAGATAGGCACAGCACCCGGTTGAGGGATGGGGCCCATACACTCCTCTCAAAGATTTTAACCTAGAATTGCTCTAAAAGAAATGCAAGGAAAAAAACAGTAGAGCAGAGACTGAAGGAAAGGACTTGGAGTTCATTTGATTAGTGGCAGGTATATCCACGGCTTATGACATTTTTTTATTTTCTGAAGTTTGTGTTAATTTTAGTTTACAAACTAAACTATTAATATTACCACTGTATTGAAATCCATACTTTAGATAAAAAAGTTAACAGGTATCTTAGTTTTATCTATGTTAGGTTTGGGCCTCAATAATCGCCAATTTGAACTGTAGCTCTTCTTATATCAAATTGAAAATTTTTAATTGATAGAAATTCTCTATAAAGAGACTGGAAACTTTTCTCACGATTGAATTGTATATCATTAAAGAACATAATTGTTACCTGTATTAAATTTATGCTGAAGGCAGTATCAGTACTGAAAAGTGTTAATAGGTTGAAAAATGGCCAGGACTTTGTCTAATGGAGCTATTATGGTAAGGTCATAAACTGTAGCTAATTTGGTAAAATTTAGCTTTAGGAAAGGAGGGGGAGCAGTGCATTGAGCTGAAAGGAGGAGTCTACTACATTTTTTGCCAGAGCTCAGATAAACTGAAAGGAACAGAGTGTGGTTTCAAGAGACAATGTTTTTAATCAGTTTAATGTTTTAAATCTTTATTAAGTTGTTTTTGTCTGTTTGTTTATTTTATGTTGTGATAACACCAATCATAAAAGTAAACAAATGATTTGTAGGCATTCCCAGGCTACTCTTGTGAAAAAGTTCTTTTGACCAACAAAGGATTGTAACACATGTTTTGAAACTGTTGCAAGTTCTTTGTCAGACTGCCCAAGAGCATTGTCTCATAAGATAGAAATTTTTAGTCTCTGGTGTTTAGCTGTCACCCTAATTTTAGACTTTCTTTTTTAATTAAAAATTACTTAATTTTTATTCCTGTATTATTACCATAATTTATAGGGCAATATACTTGATGTAATGAAAAGAAAAAGCAAAAGACAAAGCTACAATAGATTTTTAAAAAATAAACACGTAAGAATGCACATCTAATTGACCTAATATTGCATTAATCAATAGCTCCATTTTTAATTTTTAAATTTTTTTCGTTATTATGTGCATTATGATAACAAAATTTTCATCATCAAATCTGTAGCCATCATTATAGGGATTTCCTGAGCTTCTCCCATTGTAATTATCTGCTCTTCATGAGTTCATAATTTGATTGCTGTTTTCTATTATAACTTCTAAAGGCATTACGTTTTCAGTCATCAATATAATTATTTTCACTAAAATTTCCTTCTTCATTGTAACTGTCATATATTTATAAATACATTATAATAAAATATTTAAGAAATTTTAAATTTTCCCATGGTTTTACATATGTAAATATATTTTATAAAATTTTTGCAATATCAAAATAAAATATCTTTTTTAAAGAGTGAAGGCAAAGACTGTAACCATAATCTTTAAAAGAGAAAACCAATGTTCACAGTTTATACAATTCACCGTCTTTAAAATCAATATCAAGTGCATTATTTTGATGTTACAAAGTTTAGTTGTCAGCAAGAAAAGTTCTTGTATACAAAGGCATGAAGATTCAGCTTTAATACTTCATTAAATAAACATTGTTTTAAATCCTATCTTTTATGAATCTGGATTTTTGACAGGAATTATATAAAAATATTATCTCAGTTTGAAAGTATCATTAGAGATCTGTTTCCTTGGTCAGCTCATGCCATGTGTGACTTTCCAGATTGGCTCCAACCCTGATTTATGAGTTTAAGGTAATTTTTTGTTACAGGTGTTACAGATTTTTAAGATATACCATAAGTTATAAGCCAATAACATGTGACCAAGACAGCAGAATATAGTAAGTGAATATTTTTAAGACAAGTTAGAAATAAAGATGTAGTGACCACATATACTTTTACATTTAAAATAGACAGACAATTTTTTTTTTTTACTTCTTCCAGTTGAAGTTTCAAGAGAGAATTACCTTGCTACCTGCTGAATCCAACTCTCATGGGCACAGAAGTTTTGTAGCAGAGAAGCAGAGAAGCTGCTAATACCCCTTTAAGCATAGCTTGTGTAGATCAAGCAGTCCCTGGCTTGCTGTCAGCTTGATACAGGAGGGAGACAGGGCCTTTTCCAACAGTGCTAGACTCCTAGCTACAGATGCAGGGCTTCAAGGAAAGCACCAATTTATTCATTGTTGTTTTTCCAATCTCTCTCTCTCTCTCTCTCTCTCTCTCTCTCTCTCTCTCTCTATATATATATATATATATATATATATATATATATATTTCAAATATATATATATTCTTGAAATGAGTTAAAATTAATTTAATTCAAGGGGTGAAAAGCCATCAGATAAAATCTAAGCCATTTTACCCTGAATATGAAACACAGAGTAACAGTCAAGCAAATAAATCAAACTACAGACATAAACTGACATAGACATACTAGCATGCCAAGGAAAACAAATATAGTTGGCAAGGACTGGGAAGAGAACCAGAAGTCCCATCATTGAAACCCAGATGTTCCACCAAGTGGACAAATATATATACTCAAGGATTACAGAGAGAGCTAAGAAAGGTGAGTGCTAAAGGAGTGTCTGAATTCCAGCTGGATCACAAAGACCTAGGTTTTTGCATATGATCAGAGTAGTCATGTTGCTAGATTAAAATTCCTCTACAACACAAAATACAAAATTGCTGAGAGATATTTAAATAAAGAACGAAAATCTTTATCAATATGTTTAAAACAAATATTTTTACATTTTATTTTAAGACAAACGAAACCAAACAAACAACAACAAGAAGATAATAAATTATTAGGATGAATATTGAAAAAAATGAAACACTAATTTACTATTACTGGAAATGAAAATTCATATAGATATTATTCATATAAGTATGAAGGTTTCTGAGAAAATACTAAAAATAGACCTATCACAAGATCCAGCTATATCACTGTTAAGATCTAATCAAAGGACTATATCCCACTTTAAAGATACCTGTTCATCCAAATTCATCATTGACCTATTCACAATAGTCAGGAGATGAACTGATAGTGAAAAGTTGGTATGTTTACAAAATTAAATATGATACAGTGATTAGAAAATTGAAATTATGTCTGGAGAGATGGCCTGAGCCATAAGAATTTCTGCTTGCTCTTGTAGAGGATCCAGGTTCTGTTCTTAGCAACCACACGATGGCTCACAATTGTCTATAACTCCAGTTCTAGGAGATCTGACACCGTCTTTGGCCTCTACTGGCACTCAAAACACATTGTATGTAGACATCCATTCAGACATAAGATCCATACACATAAAAATAAAGCACAAAATTATGTATTTTTTTAGGTAAATAGAATGAGCTAAAACCATTCATTTTGAGTGAGAAAACTCTGATTTATAAATATTTGTAAGACACCTTATGGAAGTGAGTTTTCAAAGAAAAAATATTTTAAAATAATTATATAAAGACTAAAGGAGATTTAATTGAATGGAACTGGTTAAACTGTTGTGAGTAATGGGTGGGCAATGTAGAAAAGGCAATACATGGAGGGATAAGTAACATTAAAGAAGGTCTCAAAAAGTTATATCAAAATCTACCTAAAGGTTCAGAAAATAAACACAAATGGGGGCATTAAGTGGATATATTATATAAGGGAATGACAAGGTATGTACTAGGCAATGCAGGCTAACACAGAGAATTCTAGTGCCAGGTATGTTTTTTTCCAAGTTGTTAGCTAGGGAGACTTATAGACCTTCTCCAACATATGGCAGCTTAATATGAATACTATTGGTTACCATTCAGAATTTCATTGTAAGATCCTATTGCTGAGGCTGAAGTACTTGAGTCACAGAACAGTACTTTATCAATCTGGTACTGACTTGTATGATTCATCCTTCTCTACTAGTGATGCATGGTGCTTGCCAGCTACTAGAGTGGAAATGTAAGTCTTACTCGGCTGTAAACTGTATAAGCTGCAATATATCTGGTCTGCAATACATGTCCACAAGTATAGTATATACTGGAGTGAACATCATGAGACTAACCACCTAATTTTTTATTACATTTACATTCTGCACCATGCAAATGGTACCCATACCTATCACCATTGTCAGGCTCATAATCTGTGGTTACACAAGTCATAGCCCTTAGGACATAAGCTATACTTATAATCCTGCTAAACATGCATAGTAGTACACTTACTTCAAATAACATATTGTTATACACATAGATTAATATATATCTCCACCCTTATCAGAGAAGGGTATAATTGGTACAAATCATGATTAATGAAGAGACCTACAACTTTCCAAGGTGCAGAGAACAAGAAATTAAGAATGTTCAGCCCTAAACAGATCATATAAATTATATCATATCCTCCAAAGGTTCAGAGATTTTTATGGAAATTAGACTGAAAGGTTATAAGAGCCAGGTATTGTAAATGAATATAAGAAAACAGTCATCAAATGAGTTTGTATGATAGAACCACAAAATAAAAATATTTTAAAAAAATTATAATGATCAATATTTTATTAAATAACTTATTTGTATATTATAAGCTAAATAATAGAGTATAGCATGATTAGAATCATAATTTAAGTTATGAATACAATGTTTATTACCTGGAAGTATCTTGGGTATATAACATTCAGAATATTTTATTGATGACAAATGACTAAAAATTACTAAAACTTATAAGTATAGAATTTATTCATTTTATTCATAATTTATGTGATGTATGCTTGATCGAAGATGATATTGTCTTCATTGAATTTTCAGAGCAAATGGTTTCAAAAGAATTCCTCATGTAACACATAACTGCTTAAGTTTGACCTTTCAAAGACTACTATTTCCAAAATCAATTCTCAATCCAAGAGCATACTTTGCCCCTTTTCTTCTTTCATTCAATGGTGCCAAAAACAAGACAATTTCTCATGCCATCCAGAATCTTTCCTCTACTTTCCATTTTTGCAGACATAATATTAAGAATGTAGTTTATAACAGCTTTAATAAGAGTGAATGGGCTGAGAAAGATGGCTCAGTGTTCAAAATCAGAAAACTCATATACATAAAATAAAATGAATCATTTAAAATTCAATATATAAGGTTAGTTGACTGTTGCTCTTGTTGTGGAATTTCTGTTCCCTCTTGGGTCCTCAATAACTCCCCTAACTCTTCCACAAGAGTCTCTAAGCTCCATTTAATGTTTGTCTGTGGGATTCTGAATCTGTCTGAATTAGCTACAGATGATTTGAGACTCTCAGAGAACAACTTGCTCCTTTCTGCAAGCATAAAAGAGTATCATTAATACTGTAGGAAATTTGTGGTTGAGCATTGGATGAATTTATAGTTGTGCCAATTATTGGTTGGTCATGCCCTCCTCTCTGCTCTATGCTCTGTCCCTGAATTTATTGTAGACAGGCTAAGATTTAGGTCAAAGCTTTATGGGTGGGTTGGTGTCTCTATCACTCCACTGGGTTTCCTGCTGGCAACAGATTCCATATTCCGTATTCCATATTCTTCAGGTTCCATATTCCCACTGCTGTGACTATCAACTAAGGTCATCCCCTTTGATTCTTCAGAGCCTCCACTATCCCAGGTCTCTGGCACATTTTCATGATGCCCCACCCCCCTGGATATTTTGTGGCCCTCAGAGTCTGAACCACCAACCAAAGAATATACATGGGCTGGACCAACATGACCCACCCTCGGCTCTGCATAAATGTAGTAGATGTGCAACTTGGTTTTCATGTGAATCCCAAACAACTGAAGCAGGGGCTATCTTTAAAGACATTGCCTGTCTTTAGAGTGCACTCCTCTAACACAAATGCCTTGTCCACCCTCCGTAGCAGAAGTGCTTAGCCCTGAAGACACTTGATGTGTGAAGAGATATAAAGGGAGCTCAACACACTTTCAGAGGAGATAAAAGGAAATGGTATAGGGAGAGGAACTGTGAGGGGGACAGCCATAGGTCTATATTATATTATATTAAGGAAAAAAATAGAAATGGCTCAGCAGTTAGCATCATTAGTTGCTTTTGTAGAGAATCTGGGTTCTGAATCCAGCATCGACACAGTAGCTCACAACTGTCTATAACTCCAGTACCAGCGATCTGATACCTTCTTCAGGTACCAGGCATGCATGTGGTACCGTTACAGCAGGGATACCCTCATATACATAAAATCAAAATATATAAAAAAACTAAAAAAAATTTAAAAATAAAAAATATAAATATATACATAAGTATTTTAACTTAAAATAAATATATTACCAATGAGTAAAATAAGGTTTTTTATTTTTAATTTATTACAAATACTGAATGACTGTCTTTCTAAGTTTTAAGGGAAATACATAAAGCTTGTTTATAGAGAGAAATAGACAATATTGATTAGGCTTATTTCTGGTTTGTCTTTAAGGTTTATTTTTCTTTAATGGAGGAAAATTTATTCTCTCTCTCTGTCTCTCTCTCTCTCTCTCTCTCTCTCTGTGTGTGTGTGTGTGTGTGTGTGTGTGTGTGTGTGTGTGTGTGTGT
>JANHMN010000001.1:231713889-231734963 GCA_030674055.1 Rhabdomys pumilio | reverse complement strand
TGTGTGTGTGTGTGTGTGTGTGTGTGTGTGTGTGTGTGTGTGTGTGTATGTTGGTGTTGCCCACCAAAACCTGATGTACTCATCGAATTCCCTAGATCTAGAATTACAGGTATTAGTAAACCATTTGATGAGGATGCTTGGAAATGAACTCTGATTGTAAGAGCAATGAGTGTTACTCACAGCTGAACCATCTCTCTAGCTCCAGTGGTTGAGTTTGTTATAGCAAGTTTGTATGAATTATAACAAAGTATAGAAGTTATTCTGTCAATTATTTTTCAGTATGAAAAGAAAAAACATAAATTAGATGAAACTGGGCATTGGTTATTAACAGAGTTACATGGAATTAACTGTATGAAAAAATAATAAATATTGACACAAAAGAAAATAAACAAATATAGATAAATAAAAACATATTTTATCTTAAGATTTAAAAATAATAGTAAAATCAAAACTTAGATATTTTATTTTGGGGAGATCTTTTTTTTGTATTTTATGGTTATGCAAATATTTTTCCATTATTTATACTGAAGATAATTCTATATTTCTTTCTAATTTTAGTAGAAAATTTCTTACAAAAGTAAAGAAATATGTTAAACAATATAGTACAACATAAAAATAAAATGTTTATTTAGCGATATACTTCACATATGTTGAATGTTCTAAGATGACAGTAGTCTTCAGTACTTTTCTTTGTAGTACTCAGACACAGTTAAGGCAACCATGAAAAGAAAATGTTCAATTTTGGCTTATGGTTTCAGTGAATTCAGGGTATGAGACTCTGTAGTGCACAGACCAGGATCATTTTTATTTGAAATATATAAAATATAGTCATGATGCCTCTTCATGCATCTTTCAGTGTGTATTTAAAATAAGAGTGAAATGAGGTGGATGGAGAGAATATCTCCAGTATGATCTAGTGCTCTTCACAATAGAACCATGGAGATTTGTTTGATTGTTTTGTTGTTGTCATTTTACTTTTTTGTTTGTTTGTTTTTTTCTACTCCTGGTAATGGAGTCTGCCCTGTAGTGGGGACTTGATATGCCCAGTGATACTGTATGGAGGAAACTAAATTTGCCTTAAAATGAATGCACCGTTTTCAAATAGCTTCTAAGTTAGGGATGGAACCCTGTTATCTCCATCTACAAACTTGTGACCTACATCCGTAACCTGCCTTCATGATGTGTTAATGCTAATGTGGCACAAATATTTTCAGAACAACCAACCACTTGAACACAGAGATATTTGAAGGGGTATACAAAATCCTATGCACAAGTTCAATTCAGACAAGGTCTGGGCACTAACAGGGAGAGTTGATACTTTGAGTAAAATATAGGATGTACACACACACACACACACACACACACACACACAAATGGTAAGAACATTGTGAATTGTTGAAGCCTTCTCCTAGGGAAAAAAAAAATATATATATATATATATATATATATATATATATATATATATATCCACCAACAATACCACTCTTTTTAATTCTTCTCAAACAGATCCATTATTAAAGACCAAGTATCCAAATGTGTGAAATGATATGGGTAATTCTCATTCATAAGGACAAAACAACCACCTGACAATTTGCTAAGCAATTTTTTCAAGAATAGAGATAGATGTGTTTTCTATCTCCAAAGCAAAAGAACAATACCAAGGTTTTATCAGTAGTTTGTAAATCACCTAGTTGATCTATTATACCTGGGAATCATATATTGTGCAGTGAGTTATTAGTTGTATGTAATATTTCTGGTATAAAACAGTGAATATGGGCATAAATTCCCTCTTGGTTTACACAAAAGATTGATATTACTGTAAATGTTATGTAAATTTGTGGCTGTGATAGTGTAATTTGCAAGAGAGATTTATAATGATGTAGAATCTATAATAGGAGAGAACAATTAATCAGGATTTAATAGAAATAATTACTAGGTAAATGGATTTGAACTCAATCAATTTTCATAATCAATATCAAAAGCAAGACAGTTACAGACAAAGGCATCAATGTATTCAAAAACTGGAGTAACAGGAAATGGGAAAGCTATTTCAGGCTGAAATATAAAGATGCATAGGGTATTGGGATAAAGAGGGGAAAGATGGCTTAATGATGTGGAAAATTCACAAGTTTAATGACAAAAGAGCTTTATTAATAATTTCTACTTTTATGTTTTGATCAGTGTGGGGGAAAACCATGAATTTTGTGCCCATGATGAAAAGTAATAAGTTTAGAGTTCCTCAGATCATGCTGTTACTTACAACGAAAGTACAAATAATTGAAAGGTTGCTTGGAGAGTCAGCTGAGAGGTGAGTGCAGGTAGATTATGAGCCAGTGACAAGGTTTTGTTAATAACCAAGGAACTTAACATAATCCAGTGAGTATGATAGAAATAATAAGGCTTTGTCTCAGAGACAGAAACATCACAATGGTAGAACATTAGTCTACTAGGTGTAAGATCATCCTCTAGTATGCATAGCACTGCAGAGGTTGCGGTAGTACTATTCAGAGGGAGAGCAAGAACTAAATGAGACAGTGCAGTATTCAAATCAGGATAAAGTAACTTTTTAATGTCTGAAAAAATGCTAAGGCAATATTTGTTTTTTCCTCTGAGAACAAAGATAATTTACAATGAGAGTAAGTTCATGAAGTTGTTGTGCCTGAAAAAGTTCATGAAAGCCCAAAAGGCCACCTCATAGTAGATTCTGATGCAATCACATTAAAGTCTCTTTATTCAAGCTTGAGCTATGACTCAGAATGGAAGTGGGCTCAGAGGCGTGATTGGTGGTTGTTAGGAAGTGAAGTGTCAAGGACAGGCTTGTGACCTGGGAAGGGGGTGCAGATTTGTTGGAGAATAGCCCAGAAATGGGTGCTAGATGCAGGTCTTGTTGGGGAATAACCTGGCAACTGGGGCTTGGTACCAGTCTGTTAGTTAACTTGAATTCAACCTTAGGTCAGGTTTTCTAAGATCAAGTGTGAACCCAAAGGATTTGATTTCTCAAAACTAGAAAGCATTGTTAATTTTAGCAGAATGAAAATGTCATATTGAGAATACATACAGGATAAAATTTGGATTAAGAACTTGAAGTAGTGATTTGAGATACAGAAATGCCTATGAAGTTTTACAGTGAGAATAAGCATACAAATGAATAAATGGATGCATGGGAAGATATAAGGATGTCAGCATCAAGGTTTTGAGAACTTTAATGGTCTTGGATGAGAAAATATTCTGAAGCAAAATGACGTAGCAGTAAGAAAGCTACTGATCATTGAAGACACAATTTTAAGTAAGAGAGACGGCAATAATAAGACATTAAAATGTAAGAAAATCAAATGTGGCATAAATCTTTTTTAAATTTTTAATTTATATTTTTATTTTTACAAGGTTTTTTAAATTAATTATTTCATTTGTTTACATCTCAAAGATACTCCACTTCCCAGTTACCCCTCCACAAGCCCACCATCTCACATCCTCCGTCTCCTCCCATCCCTTTGCCTCAATGAGGATCTTCCTGCTTCCACCCACCTCCTTCTGCCCCATGCATACAGCATTCCCCTATACTGGGGCATCCAATCTCTACAGGACCAAGGGCCTCCCCTCTCATTGATGTCAGACAAGGCCACTCTCTGCTCCCTATGTATCTGGAGCCATGGATCCCTCCACGTACACTCCTTGGTTAGTAGTCTAGTCCCTGGGAGCACTGGATGGTCCGGCCAGCTGATGTTGCTGTTCCTATAGGGTTGCAATCTCCTTCAACTTCTCTGGGACTTCTGCCAGCTCCCCTACCAGGGTCCCTAAGCTCAGTCTGATGGTTGACTCCAAGCATCCACATCTGTATTGGTCAGATGCTGGCCGGACCTCTCAAGGGGCAGTCATACCAGGTACCTGTCAGCAAGTGCCTCTTGGCAATGGCAACAGTAAGTAAACAACATGCAAAACTAGTCATCACTGACTGTTAAAACTCATTAAATTTGGTAAACTCTTTCATTAATTTTGAATATTCTTTCTCTACTGAAATCCCAAAGCTGCAGACATTTGTAGAGACATTTTCATTTTCTGCTTCCTGAATATGGTGCCTCCAGATAAGCTACAGGATTTATCTAGATTTTTCATTTACATTACTAGACATTATGTTAAGAGCTAAAATAATAATGACCTTCCTTTTCCTTAGACTACAGATAACAGTAGTATTTAAAGAAGTGTGATTGGGTCTTCTAAGGATCTGCAAAGAACCTGTGGTCCAACAACGGTAGAGACAGAGCTGTTGTTACAATGTAACCGCATGCATATTTACTCTTCAACAGTTCCTATAGTATCTTAAATATGCATCGTGGGGTTGTGGACCGTGAAAGGATAGCATGGTTTCTGGTTGAGCACTGACTAGAGATGGCCTGAGACCCAACAGGTATCCCTGCAAGGGACAGCATGCATTTTGCCATGCTTCCAAACTCCAGGCTCCTGACACCAGGCCAAAGACTTCCATTGATCTGTGCCTTTCAGTCACATAGGGCAACACCCTACCAGCCCCTCTACAGGTAGAGGGCTTGACTACAGACCTCAGAGCCTCAAGATATCTCCATATTAATGAGATACCTAAAGGTCAGAGGGCATAGCCAATTAAACATTTCTTTCCAGACCCTTCTCTTTACGAGAGATATTTAACCTCAGGCCTGCTCTGAGGACACGGGGTACAGCTACATCCACTTTCCGCCATGACAATAAAACTTTTAAAACCACAGACTTCTTCATGTCTTTGGGCCTGCTGTGGAGCAAGCCGCAGTCTGATATCCCATGGATGGCTTCTCTGAGATCCAGCCATGGAGGCCTGGAGGCCTGTCAACTCAAGCAAGCTAGCTGAGTCAGCCATGACCCAGCCAAGTGAGTTGCTGCAACCAAGATTCTCTTTACCCTGTGGGGTGCTGCTGGAGCTTCTCTCCCTCTACCCCTGGGCTGTGGGCTGGTCCAGTCCATATGCCCCCAGTCTCAACTCTTCTGTGGCTCCCAGGTGCCACAGGAGTCTGAGTCCAGTTGACCCGCATGACTTGTTGCCTGGGATTCCCTACCCAAGAACTCTGCCCCTGTGGGTCTCAGACTGAGATCTGCCCATGCCCAGAGTGGAGCTCGGTGGCTTCTCATAGCCCAGCATCCACCTGGTGCTACATGGTGTGAACTCAGTCAACTTCCACACTTAGCTGCGGTTCCAGCCATCTGAGGGACAGACACTCAGGATCCACAACTTAGCCAAACAGGACCCACTACCACGTGCGAGCTACAGCCTCACAATGCATGGTCATTTCTTATGTTTGGTTGAAACCTTTCTGCTTAGAGAAGACAGAAAATTCAAATGAGGTATATATGCAAATAAGCATCATGATATAATCATTACAGTATTTTCCAAAAATGGTCCAGCATAGCTGCATTTCATTTTCTATTAGGGCTATGGGTTCAGGTGTATGTTTATTTTTATCTTTTATTTCATCTATATTTCTTTTCTTTTTTCTGCATTAATATATTTATTTACTCACTTTACATCCAGGTCACTGCCCTCCCTCAAGTCCACCCTCACACCGTTCCTCTACCCAGCCCCACCTTTCTTCTCCTCTGAGAGGGTGGAGCCCCAGGGGAGATCAGCTACCCTTTCACATCAAATCTCTGCAGGAATATGTGCATCCTCTCCAATTGAGGCCAGAAAAGGCAGCCCAGTTAGGTCAACAAAATCAATTGTCAGCCAAGAGATTTAGGGACAGCCCTTGCTCTATACTCTGGGATACCTGTAAAAAGACCAAGCTGTACATCTGCTACATATGTGTGGAGGCCTAGGTCTAGCCTGTGTATGCTCTTTGGTGATTCAATCTGAGAGTCCTCAACTGACCATGTTAATTGACTGTTGATCACCCTGTGGGGAATTTTTAACCCCCAGGTGCTTCATTCATTCTCTCAAATCTTCCATAAGACTCCTAATCTTTGTCCAATGTTTGTCTGTGGAGCCTCTCAGAGGATAGTTATTCTAGGCTCTTGTCTGAGTATCTATCATTAATAGTATCAGAGATTGGTACTTGCTTATGGGATGGGGCAGTTATTAGTTGGCCATTCTCTAAGTCTCTACTTTTTTATTTGTCCCTGTATTTCTTGTAGACAGGACAAATGTAAGGTCAAATGTATTGTGAGTAGGTTGGTATCCTTATCCTTCCTCTGGGAATCCTCCATGGCTACAGGAAATGACCCATTCATGTTCTATATTCACAATGCTAGGAATCTCAGCTAAAGTGATCCTTATACACCAAGAGTTTCTTTCGTCCCATGTCTCTGGCATGTCCTAGAGAATCCCCCACCACAACCACCTGCTAATTTCCTTCACTCTCCTGACCCTCTCTCCTGTCTCTTGCCAAACCTGATGCTGAACTCACCCCATTTTTTACCCTGTGTTTTCTTTCATTCATTTCCCTCCCCTTATCTGCCTTCTATGGCTAATCATAAATTTTTTATGCAAATGGATGGAACTACAAAATTCCTGAGTGAGGTATGGTATGTACTCACTTATAAGTGGATATTAGCCTTGAAGGACAGGATACCCATGTTATAATCCACAAATTGAAAGAAGATGCCCAGGTAATGATGCTTGAATTTCACATAGAAGGGAGGAATAAAATAGTCTAAGTCTGTATTTCTACCTATCTCTGTTTGTGTATGTGTGTGTGCATGTATACAAAAATAAATTTGAGAGTCCCTCACAGTTTACATATGTCTTCATGAGGATATGAGCCAGAAAAGCAAAAAAAAAAAAATCACTAATCTTTAAGGAAATCATTTCTTCAAACAAATTTTCTCATGTGTTGATTCCTTTCATTCCTTCAAGGCACCTCACTTTGTATGCATTATTTGTCTGATAAGTGTGCTTAAAAGGATCCCAGTAAAGCTTTGATGTCACTAATATAAACACTGGCTTTGATGGGGAAACACTTTGTTCCTATTAAACTGAAAAGTCATATATCTGAAGGTGGAAGCCTTAGATGAACTTGGAAATTGCCTTGTGTTTTCAAGACTTTCTCCAGTCATGCTTCCTGCTTTGAAATATTTATGTCCCTCATTGTTCTATCAAGTATAAGACAACCTTGTTAACATTTAAACATAATTTAGGACACATTTTTATAAGCAAACTGTTAAATATTTATGCCTAGTGTTCATTACTTAGGAGGCATTTCACGTCTGCACTCTTATTTCAATTATTAATGAAGAGTGTGGACAAGCCTCTCCTTTATTGCTCTGTTATTCTGAAGTTTAACTTTCTCATGTTCTTTCATGATAACATACTGAGTTGTTTATTGCTTGGTGTAGAGAGATTTTTCTACCTCTTTGATACTAAATACGTTCTGTGTAAAATTTTCTGGAATGGTATATTTATAGAGTTCTTAAGACTGATAACATAAAATGAAATTCTTCATGTGAATTTACATAAACCCATGTTCCTAGGTGTGGGTGTATAAATCTAACACAAAAATAATTTATTTTTAGGAGAAAATATTTTTAAGTCTTAAGTAACTATATATATAAACATTAAGAATTTAAATGTATATACATCTATATTGTAGTTTATACATATATAAACTATATGATATATATATATATATGTGTGTGTGTGTGTGTGTGTGTGTGTGTGTGTGTGTCTGATTGCCTAATCCTTTACAAAATAAATGATTAAGAACAATTCCTAATTTAAATAAAATGGGTTAATTTTTTTTTATATTTCTAGTTATTTACACAATGATATAAATGTAATGATATTGTCAATGTATAGATTTACATATATATGTGTGTGTGTGTGTGTGTGTGTGTGTGTGTGTATTTCCTCCAGTAAAACTGATCTAGATTAACAATAGGGTTTTTTTTCACTTCAAATGATTTAATTAATAGAAAAATCTCTCACTAATGTACGTAGAAATTTTTCCTTAAATTCAGCTGTAATCAAGTTGACATCCAAGAAATCTATCATAATACTGAATAACTGAATAAAGAATTAAAAATATGGTATACATACACAAAATTTTATTCAGCTGTATAAAAAAGGAAATCATGGACTTTAAAGCAGGTAAATGTGTAGAGTTGAAAGAATCATTTTGACTACAGTAACTTAGATTGAGTAGAATAAACAGCATCTGCTTTTAATTTTTGATGATAGCCTTGCAACTTTAAATGTGTACACCTTATGTAGAATACACAGAATTCATAAAATGCCCTCTTCTGGTGTGTCTGAAGACAGCTACAGTGTATTCATATAAATAAAAATAAATCTTTTTTTGAAAATATAATATGTAATATTTTAATTATGTTTTGGAAGCACTAACATATTTTTCTCTGGTCTACACACTGAGTGGCTAGTAGAGTTGAGGGAGCAAAGTTATGAATTATAAAGTCACTTTTAAAATTGTCTCTCAGTTGCTTTCAACTTTTACAGATATATACTGTAAATCTTTAGCAGATTTTCAATTGGAGTTCAGATTGTCTCCTTTGATCTTGGTTCAAGGCAGATTTTCAAGACTTACACTTCTGCATGAGTGTGATCTAGTTCTGTTTGGCCCTTTCTGTCTCTAAGTTCAGAGGACAGTTGTTTGTTTATCTGACTTAAGTTCTGTGACAGAATAAGAGATGAGTTTAAGTGGATTTACTTTTATTTTGTTTGTGTATGCACAGCATTGAAAACTTAAATGTTCTATCCAATCCATCCTAAAAGCTAAAAGCTTTCTGCAAATTTTAGTCTTATTTTTAGATAGAAAAAAAGAAAAAGATCTAACCATAGAATTTGCATTAATGATTATCCTGAAAGAGTGGTTTATGTATTTTGAGACAGACATTTCTGACATGACTTGACCAACACAGTGCTTTCCTCTTATGTAATGCCCAATAATGGAAACATCAGCAGAAACAACAACAAACAACAAACAAAATCCTGTAGCATGTTGCAACATACATGCATTAATTAATTAAAAGGTTTTGTGCAGCATCTGTGCATATTAGAAGTTGTTTTATTCAAAATTTTCTAACATGCAGACATACTCTACTGGTATTTTGTGTATGGTATACATACACAAAATTTTATTCAGCTGTATAAAAAATGAAATTAACCACATAATTAAATTATAGAACAGTATGTTAGCAAGCCTAGCCTGTTCCCTTCACAGATCACTACTCCTAACCAGTGGTTTCATTGCTGTACTATAAATATTAGAGGAGGCCATCATCGATCACAGGAGCTCTTATATCTGAAAGGCTCCTGGCTGAGAAGATGGAATCCAAATCAACATCTGTAAAGAAGAATGCAGAGTTCACTTTTTTCTTTCTTTCTTTTTTCTTTTTTTTTTTTTTAGAATACCCATGAGCACTGTGGGGGAAATATAGGTGGGCTGTAAAGGTGAGAGAATCTTGAAGAGTACTATAATGGGAAAATACTGCAAACAAAGCAAAAACACAAAATGTTTTAGCAAAGCAGAAGTATCCTGTTTAGCTCAGCTGGAAACTTCATTTACTGCCTTAGGCTGAACAACACTAAAATGAGCAAATATTTTTGTGGGACCTATTAAGATGAAGACACGGAGAGAGTTGAGAAGAGGACAAAATGAAAGTCTGAAGGTGCGGAGAGAGGGAGGCATAAAAGCAACCAAAGCGGTTCTTTAGATTCAGCATAGCAGACAACATGGAGGTTTTGCAGCTGTTACACATGCAATTTAATTGGGGCTTCTTAGAAGCTAGAAAGTTGTTTGATATGATATAGAGATTTATCATTTTTCTCAGTATTCATAATTTATAACGTCTTATCATTGAGAGAATAAAATAGCATCATTTGTAAACATTCTTCTGAGGTTTACAGGTCAATAGTTTCCGTGATCTGTCCTTTATCTGTTGGGTTTATAATGTTTCTTGCAGTTTTCTTAAAACTGTGGGAGTGGCTTTAATTAACAGGGAAATAAACAAGATGGTGAAAGCACGGCACTTCCTGGACATTTTTCATTCTGTTGTCCTCATTACCCAGGAGTTTATTAGGTCTAACAGGCAACAGTTTGCTTTAAAAATGGAATCATTATTTTTTTAAGCTCCAACACTAAGATAACACACTCATTTAACCTGAAACCAGAAGTTTGCAATTACAGATGAAATATTCAGTGTGTTAGGTCTTAAAATCAAGTCCTCACCAGACCTAGTAGAGGAAATCAAAGGAGAAACTAAAACTGGATATAATAAAGAATTGTAAGAATGTACAAACCATCAATTAAAATAATGATGTCAAATAAATGGCACCATTCAGGACATTAGAAATTTGAGCCAAGGTGTAAACATTTATATAAGTGAGGACTTTTCAGGTCTGAGACAACGTGTTCTAGGCACAGGTATTACTGTGTTCTTAGTCGTGAATTTAATGAACTGAATTCAAGTAATGATATCATTAAATTGAGATGTAAATCTATTATAATGCAGATTTGTCAATTCTGAATTCACTTTCTAAGACTGTCATGACTGCTATATGTTATCAATGGGCTGTGTGTATGTAACAAATGTGTACACATACATTCTGTATCTGTTCCTTGTATGTTACAGGTTCCTTTTCCTCTTATGAATCAGAGTTCCACCGATCCAACATGAATTGTCCTTGTGTTCCTTAGCTATCACACCTTTTCAGTTCAGGTCCTCAAAGTTTGCTTTTACTGGCCTCAATCTGCATCTACAGTTCTCTGATTAATCTCTTCTTTTATGCAGGTACACTCAGAATGAAATTTCTCCAATCCTTTAATTTAAAAGATAATAGTGAAGATAGAACACGAATATGTCCTTAAATTTAAGCATATTTAGAGGTAAAAACAAGAATATTTCCCATCCCTTAACTGCAATAGAATTGGCCTCTGTTGCTCCACTTAACAGCTTTCTCTTCTGAGGATCTAGTCAATGGCATATACCACAAAACACTTTAAGTATTAGGAGTATTTTACTGGGTGTGGTTGTTTGGGGGTTTTATTATCAGAGATATGATAAATTTTATTTGTGAGTATGTGAAGCCTAATCTTTTAAGTTTAGATTTTATTTTAGAGAACTTTACCTAAGTTTGAATTCAGGTAAACTAATAGACCTGTATCTAGCATTAGTTTCTAAGTTTCTCCTAACAAAACCTGAGCCTAGCTCCAGTCTCTAGGCTAATCTCCAACAAGAACAGAATCTCCATATTATTCACCCAAGAAACCTGCACCCCTAGGTTACAAGCCAACCTCCTGCCTAATGATCACCAATGCCTAGGAAAGCAGAAATTAAGTTTATATGACTCCCATCACCAGTCAAGTATGTTAAAGGCCACAGTAGTTTTCTAATTAGATGCTTGCACACTTACCCACACCCCACTTTCAGCTTACTATAAAGTCTTGCCCTGATAGACATCTGGGGCTTCCCACCACCACCAAAACCTTTTTAGCTGAGTGTGGTTCATTGGCTGAGAGGTGTGAGATAGCTCCAATAGAATATGACCCTGCTGTGAGTTACATCTGTTTGGCTCCTGTGTCTTTTGGGGAGGATCACTAACATTTCCCTGGAACTACAAAGACAGTCTTTGTTTCATTTCTTCTCAAATTTGACTATTTTAAATAGTTGAATAAAATCTTATAATTGAGAAGTTTGTCTAGTGATAAACCTTATAAATACTGTTGGTTATGTTACATAGTTTGGTGTTAGGGTTCAAGAGAACTCCTTGAAATGACTTTAGCATAGCGTGTCCATATGACCCATACATCTATAATTACAATCAAAACTGGTACTTTGTCAGAATACACATTTCAGTAGTTAAAGGAGCACTGTTTAAAAACCATTAGAGATTCCTTGCAAAATAAACTATGAGGAACAAAAAGATTTTTACTAATGTGCATCAAAAAAACAGAACTTCAAAACAGTGATGAGTATGAACAAGAAAACCTGTCTGTACGATTTATTCTATGAACTGAAGCTCAGTGCAGCAAAATTCCTTATTAGAAGACAAAGTGCAAATCAAAATGATCACACTGCTGCGACTATAGATGATAGTCCAGACTTCTATACCCAGCATAGCTTACAGCCAACAAGTATTGTACTATCACTACCACAGGAACAACACGTAAAGCCGCACATAAACGTAAAATAAATACTAATTAAAATTAGAAGGGATAATACTAAATTTAGGACTCACAAACATACAATTCAACTGATTGATTTTTGTGTGAAATGCTTCAGTGGCAAAGTTATAGCTAGTAACTTATCTGTATAAAACCTTCTGAAGCTTAATAGTAATATCTACACAGAAGTTTCCTGCAACTTAGTTTTATTGATTCTTCTTTGTTTTCAGAGGTTGTTATTGAATTGAATGTGCTTTTGCTGAAAATGGGGTAAAAGTGATTTCACAAGATCTGTATATTATTCCCAGCCGTAGTCTTAGAATAGACTGGCTCTAGATCTAATTTAGGAAGCATAAAATTGACTTCTGAAAGGATAGTTAATGATCTTGTGCCTCTGTGAATGTCCAATTTATAAGCTGTTCACTGAGAAAATGAGATATATATGGTTCTTTTTTTTTTCAAATATTTGTAACCTTGACCAATTTGTAAGCTTGACCAATACTGTTTGAACCATTTCATATTAGATTTTAGTATAAGTACAGCAAGGGATACAGAAATGTTGAAACGGATCCTCATTCATATTTATAGGTTTCAATTCACTTAAAATTAATAGTTCAGGTAGTCCTGCTTAAAATAATGTACAGAGGCATTTGCACTTGCAAAACATGAGAAAAACAGGTCATTTTTTCAAGGACAGAAACAATACTGATGTTTATACATGTTTAGTATTATTTATTAATGGTATCACATTTATTTTGAGCACTTATAGCAAATGTTTTCAGAAAATTTGGGGAAAATGGAACATAATTTTAATTAATTTAAAATTTTCATAAGAGATTCTGAAATCTTTATAATAAACAGAGCTATTTTAACTGAAATATCATAGCCAACTTTATAAGTAAACGATTCTATGTCCATATAAATGTAGTGGCATAGTCCATTATTATTAAAAGTTTCTGGGTTTTATTGCTGTTTGGTAATATATATATATATTATATATTATATATAATATAATATATTATATTATATAATTATATAATAATACCCAATTATATAATTATATAATAATACCCAAACATAGATATATTTGGGTAATATATATATATATATATATATATATATATATATATATATACATTATATATATACAGCTAAGGAACGTTTTGATTACTGCAAAAGAATCTGATAATTAAGCAAATTTCACCAGAGGATATATTTGGTAGATATAGGTAGACATTTCACATAACACAGAACAGTTTCTTATACTGGAGATACTTTTATTGTAGAATAACGGCTGGGCTCGCAGTGAGAAAACATGTTGTACACCATTCTTTACCCAATCACAGCAGTTTTCTCATCCTCTAGTACTTCTGAGCCCTTTTCTGAGATGGTCATCCTGCTCACACTGTTCTTCCCCACTGCTTTCGAGATTGCATAACTTTCCAGGTCAAAGGAATGCCAGTGGGTTGCCTAGAGTTCCTTCTCCACTATAGAGATGATGCATTTACATTTGACATGGGGTGATTGTCCAACTATATGAATTGTGTTATAACTAGTCCATTAGAAAAGACACCAGAATGACTTTTTACCTTCCTGCAAACTTCCAATTTTAATACATTCAGAAGATTTTTGTATTGGTTGCACAAAAATTAATATATAATGAGTAACATGTAAGAATCCTAGAGTGGGGACTGATATACCACTAAAATCTTATTCTCAGTAGGTTTCAGTGGAATTTGTAATTAAGTCATGGCCAGAGAAGCAATGAAGAATTGCAACTAGTTTTTACATGTACTTAAATGTCAAAAAAATTCATATTCAAGACTTTGAGTTGAGCTTATATATTGTGTAGTTTAAAAAAAAGAACAAAATTAATTAACATCAACAACTTTTCTTCAGTGTACTCAGATTTAAAGTATGAATAATAACCATTATTATCACTTTTGTGAAGAAATACTTAAACATTATTGTTAGCTACCATTGTACTTGTGCATCGAAGAAAACCAAGTTTTAGGTATTTCTATTATTATAATTACATTTACCGTTTTATTAGGTCCAAGTGGCATTATTTGTTACATAGAGTTTCTTGTAGAATATTGATAAGCTACATCTCTCTTTCAAATATCTATATCCTAAAGTTAGAGAGTGCTGTATTGTAAATGGTCTACCAAATACTGTTTCTCTTTTATCAAATCATGTATAGGTATGTCATTTAATTAAGATTCACATTTTGGTTCCTCAGTTCCTGCTATCATCATCCTGTGTGTGTGTCCATGTGCATGGAGCTACTCTATCTCAACATATAGGAAATTATTTTTCCCAGGCTTCCTCATTACCAAAGACACTTTGCTTACTTTCAGAGTGCCAGGTACTACTGCGGTCACTTTCTGAGTTAACTCTTCTAAACAATGTCATTTCTAGACAATCATTTCTGGTTTTATACCTTCTCCTCTGAAAGTGCTTCTGAATGAACCTAAACAATTGATGAATGTTCAGTAATAAATGATATATTTAAATTATCTCCTCTGAGGCTTAGAGAACATTGTGAAAAAGGTGACTGAAAGAATAGAATTACAAGAGGAAGGGGGGAAGAGTTCTGGAATTGCTATTTCTTGGTCACCGAGGAGCATTTAATCATTGTAGGGCAAAGAAAATAATTTTCTTTTTTTGTTTTTTTTCACCAGAGAGTAAAGAAGGGGATTCTATTAAGGGTGAAGAAATACACAAACATAGAATGTAACAAAGAAATAGAATCTCTACAAAGGTGAGAGGGGACTCAAGAAGCACAAGACTAGTCTCCCCTTGACAACCAGGACTTTAAGATATTTGAGAGTGTTCCTCCCCTAATTTAGTTTCGTCACTTTGAACAACAACAACAACAAATGAGATTGTAGTTGGTATACAAGTTTTAAGTAAATATACTCTGCTGTGGCAATGGATTTGTCCAACCAGTCACAGGCAAAGGTGTCTACTGGCAGGATTGAATGGTATCCAGATATCTGGCTTGGATCAAATGGTGAAATATGAAAGTTAACTATGTTTATTATCCTTTCATGAATCCACACCCTATGTGACTCTTTATAATGGAATTTATCTAACTCACATTCTCTTCTTTCCCTCACTTAGGGTTCACCTTTACTGCTTTTAGGGATTTAGGGTCATAAACAGACCTATCTGTTTCCAAGCTGGAAAGGGGGATGATTTAGAAGAGGTGGCAGTTAAGAGGATTCAGAAAATAGCTTATAGTAAAATTTAACATATGTAAATACCAAACAGTCATTACTTTCTTTAGAATTCTAATTGCTGGTAAATTGCCCGTATAAAACTCCAATTTATAGTCATGCAGACAATCTTAATTAAACTCAGTGTGTGTCACAAAATTAAAAATATGAAAGTAGAAATGAGACTTATTGGGAAGATGTTTTTTTAGCAAGAAAGGTAGGCCACTGGAAATGGTCATGTGTGTGCCTATAATTAAAATACAATGAAATTGATAAAGAATATATTTAAATTCAAGAAAAGGAAAAGCCAATTTTAACAATGTCTTACTTAATGTTCTATTTCTATGAAGAGACTCATGACCATATGAACTCTTATAAATGAAACATTTAATTAGAGATGGCTTACAGTTTTAAAGATTTATTCTATGATCTTCATAGTATGAAATGTAGCAGTACAGAGACAGTCGTGTTTCTAGAGTTAAGAAGATGAAGTAGATGAGAAGCTTGGTAATGAGAGAAAAAAAGATATGTGTGTGTGTGTGTGTGTGTGTGTGTGTGTGTGTGTGATGAAATATCAAAATTTGAAAATCTAATCAGAGCTGGTAGGATAACTTCAATGAAAACAACAGTCTTAATGTTCATTGCAGTAGCAAATTACATCTTACTCGCTGACTCCGAATGCATGTTCCTCAGTCACTTTTCTCATTATCTTACTCTGTCAGGTAAGAAGAGATGTTTTCCTACCTCTAAGATTTTAGTTTTCACTGTTATTTCTGTATCATGTCCTTCTGGAGAGTCATCATGTTAATAATATTCTTCTGGCTCATTGTAAATACAATGAAAACTAATTAGCTCTATCATGATAATTTTTCAATAGACAGTATATCAGAGCTACAGAACTAGTAATATTACCTTTTATAGGTAAGCTAACATAATGAGATGTGAAGTGATTTAATCTAGATAATCATGTAATATAGTAACAGTAATGATTAAATAAGCATAAGTACTTCTGGACCACCTTAGCTGGATTTAAAGAGTACTTAATATTTGATTTCAGGTTTCCACAAGTGACACGTTACTTTAGATCAATAAATGAACCAGTCTAAGTACATGCTATCAGAATATAAATAAGTCAATAGTTTTTTTGGTTTTTTTGTTTTTGTTTTTAACTTAAAACTGAGCTAAAACATTACAAAGTTCAAAGTTCAGTTACTCAGTTATACTTCGTTATTCCCCCATGCTATGGAAAATACTTGAGACTAGAAAGAATGTCAGGAAATAGGTTTATTTTTTTTTGTTCTGTTTTGTTTTGTTTTGTTTTTTGCTTGTTTGTTTGTTTGTTTGTTTTTTGAGACAGGGTTTCTCTGTGTAAGCCTGGCTGTCCTGGAACTCACTCTGTAGACCAGGCTGGTCTCGAACTCAGAAATCTGCCTGACTCTGTCTCCCAAGTGCTGAGATTAAAGGCGTGCACCCCCCACACCCCCACGGCAGTGGTTTACTTGTTTGAAAGGTTTATTCTTTTACTTTTTTTTTTGAGTTTGGCAGAAAGGTGTTAATTAATAAAAGCTCAGATTTCAAATATACACACATAAACAAAAGATAAAGAGACAATAAATTAAATAACCATCCTTAGATTAAAAGTTCCATTTAGTTTGAGGCATACATGCTGTGATAAATTATAAGTAAATGTCAGATATATTATTACCTAACACCGCCTGATATATTTGTCCTTCGATTTCTTAGCTTCCTAAGAGCTACTACCACTGCACAGAGTACAATTCTCTGGGAATATGTAAAAATAGTAGTGTAACATAAGTAGAGTCTTTGTTAGTGAGTTAAGGAAAAATCATTTTCCCAAGCACTTACTGAAATATTTCCATGATACCACCCAGTCCTCTGTAAAGTAAGAATAACACTTTCTTATATACATATATGTTATCTTATAAGTATATGTTGTTACTTGAAACAGTCTAACAAGTGCAAAGTATTTAGAAAACATATTGGTAAAATAGACTTTATATGTATCTGATAATTTTGAACATCCAGCCCAGTTTTTCATCAGTACATTTTTTTTATAGTATTTCAAAATCATCTCATTTTTTTTTCTGGACACATCCTGATAGGTGTTTAGCTATGTAATGCAGAATGATAACAGTTTCAAGGTTGGTCTGGGTGTAGAGTGAGTTTTTAAATAACATGTCATTTTTGACTATATCTCCAAACATACAGTAAAAGACATCTACAGATCTAGATAAGTGATAGATTGTTTGCTTTAGATATGTATTCAACCCTATAAATTCAACCCCAGTATGATCCAAACCTCCTCCAAGCCTCATTCAAAATATGCCATGTTCATAGTATACATTTTTCTTTCTAAACTAGTTGTCAGAAAACACCATCTGAAGGCATAAAAACAGAATCATGTACTTTTGAGGAAATGCAAGTATTCTCTTTGCTAAAATGATTATCAGAAGTTTGATATTGAGTATTTTATGCTGTAGATCATATCCTTATTTTAGAAGATGCTCAAATGAATAGAAGAGCAAAATATCCCAGCCTCACATATTCTTGTTGTAACCCCACAATTTCTACAGGTTTCTTTAACAGGCCCATGAGAAGGAAAGGCAATAAGAAGAACAGGGAATGAGTTAGATTTTTATCAATTCTAAGGATATTTCTTTTCTTTTCTTTCTTTTTTCTTTTCTTTTTTTTAATTATTCACTTTCACCAACTCACTGCCCCCCCACTGGCCACCCCTTCCCACAATCCTTCACCTATTGCCCCTCTCCTTCTTCTCTGAGCAGGTGATGCCTCCCCTGCATATCCCCTCACCTGGGACATAACGTCTGAGATTTTAAAAAGGAATATATTTATTTCCTCTTTAATGGCCTCTATCATCTTCATAAAATTTTTTATGGTAGTTTTCTTATGCTTCAGATGTTTTGAAATGACCAGGGGTTGCTGTAGTAGGATAGCTGGTTCCAGTGGTACTATACTGCCCAGGATATGGTTGATTATGTCCTTATGCTGGCCTGTAGGCATCTAGGTTTGAGGTAATTATAAGTTTAGGTGCCAATTTCTGATGTTATATTAGTTGGATAGATGTTTTCCCCATAGTTTCTCTTTTTTTTTCTAGTCTTCTGGCCCGAACAGACCATGGTTCTGGTGACCAGTGAGTTTTCAGGTACAATACAGGGTCTCTGTTGGGATTTTCACAGCTTGTTTGACCTCTGGGGTTTTGGGTAATAGAGGTTCTTTTAGAATTCTCAGGTTCTGAGAGCTCAGGAGGCCACTAGTGTTCTAGTGGCTTCTACTGGTAAGGCTTATGTTTTCTGCTATTCTGGGTATAAGTATGAGGTTTCAGGTCCCAGAGTAGTCCATGGTCAAGCAGTGAGATTCTGTTAGAGTTGTGGGACTAGACATGTAGGAAACAGGCTACTGTTGAACAGTTGGGCTCTGAGAATATGTTGGATATTTATGTACGGTGTCTTATCTGGAGCTCTTGATAGCAGCTAATTTTCAGTAGAACAGGAGTTTCTATCAAAGTTGTGGGCCAGGATCCATTTTTTATTATAATTTTCATTTTGAAAACTTTCAAATTCAAAAATATTTGATCTTCCATTTCCTCAAGTCCCTCTCTTCCCTCAAGTTCCACCAGAACCTTGCTCCCTCTCTACCCACCAAACCTTCACATTCTTTTTCACAAAAAGCAAACAAAAACTCAATACAAGAGCAACAACAAAGCCGCAAATACCAAGGAATCAATAGTTCTGTGGAGCTGTTGATATACTTAGTGTCAGTCTGTTGAAGAAAACTGACTTCCTCTCTTTCAGCAGGTATGACAGTTCATTTGTTAATCTTTATCCTAGTGACTTGCTTTTTCACTCATTCACTTACTCCTTCCTTCCTTCCTTCCTTCTTTCTTTCCTTCTTTCCTTCCGTCCTTCTTCCTTTCTTCTTCCTTCCTTCCTTCCTTCCTTCCTTCCTTCCTTCCTTCCTTCATTCCTTTGTTTCTTCCTTTATTCTTAGAAATATAACAACATAAAATATGATGACATAAAAGAAAACTGTCAAATTAAAGTTGGGCAATACAGACCAACAGAAGAAAAAGTTCCCTATAGATGACATAAGAATGAGAGGACCACTCATTTGGATCCTCATGGATTCCTTAAAACACTAAACAGGAAGCCATAATATATACACAGAAGATCTGGTGCAGACTTGTGCAGGCCATGACGAGGCACCTTATTTTTCTGAGAGCTCATATGAACTTTGCTTATGTTGACTTATAATGCCTTTTGTTTTTGATGTCCTCCTTCCCTTCAGGTTTTTATACTCTTTCTGTCTGCTTTTCCACAAATTTCTCTGAGCTCCGAGAAGAAGGATTTCATGGTGGCATTCCATTTAGGGAGGAGCATTCCAAGTTTTCTCACTCTCTCTCTCTGCATATTATCTGGCTGTGGATCTCAATTTTTATTCTCATTTGCTGTAGGGGGAAGTTTCTCTGCTTAGAAATAAACAAGGTACTGATCTCTGAGTATAATAAAATATAATTAGGAGTCATTTGATTCCTGTATGTTTTTAAAACCAATATTCTTTTGTCTTACCCTAGGTGCCTACGGCTATCTAGACTTATGTTCTTGGTAACCTCAGTAGTATTGAATATGGGTTCCATCTTGTGGAATAGACCTTAAGTTAAATTGATTAGTTGGTGGTTACTCCAACCAGCTTTGTTTCATTTCCATAGTATATCTAGTAGGTAGTACATCATTTTAGGTAACAGGTTTGTGGATGGCTTGGTTTTATGTATCTTTTGAGAGCATACAGAGTGTTCCTCTACCAAAGATTCTGGAACACAGGATGAAGGCTTTATGTAGGCACCAGACTGGAATTTCCATGTTCACTGAGTTATATAAGTACAGTCTTCAGCAATTGGTCCTTACTGTCAATTATTAGAGAAGAGCTTGTAACAGCCTAGCTTGTTTGTGCATTCTCATGAGGCATCGTTGGCCAAAAACTGAAATAGAAGTAATCCAATCCAGGTAGAGTAGGTTCCTTTGGTGAGAAGTGACGGACATTTGGGACTCTGTTCCATTGTTTGTCAATTTTATGTAGATTGTGTAAGTGTGTGTGTGTGTGTGTGTGTGTGTGTGTGTGTGTATGTTTGCACTCATCTTACTAGGAAGTCTGTTATTTGACAGGCACTACAGCCTTCCTCTTAATGATTCTCTTGTATGCTGAATAACCACTGAGTCATCCAACTTTGTGGATTAACACATCCTTGTGAAAGAGTAACTACTTTATTATTGCATCCTCAGTTCATAAAAAGTCTTTGCAAAATTAGCTATAGAGCAGCATGTAGGTCACTTCAGTAAATATTTTTGCCACATTATATAGAAATTATTTCTATAATTTTTTTAATTCTGGAGAATCCAAACTAATACTCAGTGATACACATGGCTCTTCTTTTCTTTCTCCTTCTCCTTCTCCTTCTCCTTCTCCTTCTCCTTCTCCTTCTCCTTCTCCTTCTCCTTCTCCTTCTCCTTTTTCTTCTCCCCTCACTCCTCCCCATCTCCATGCCCCTCTTCCTCCTCCTCCTCCTCAACCTCTGCCTCCGCCTCCCCCTCTGCTTCTTCTGCCTCTTCTTCTGCCTCTTCTTCTTCTGCCTCTTCTTCTTCTGTCTCCTTCTTCTTCTTCTTCTTCTTCTTCTTCTTCTTCTTCTTCTTCTTCTTCT
>JANHMN010000001.1:231641870-231713879 GCA_030674055.1 Rhabdomys pumilio | reverse complement strand
CTTCTTCTTCTTCTTCTTCTTCTTCTTCTTCTTCTTCTTCTTCTTCTCTTTTAGAAACTATCCAAAAACATAATACAGTTATAAACTACATTGGTTACTAATATGAAATATATTTATGAATTAAATGCTTTAAGAATAAGAAACAGCAAAAGAGTCACACCCCTTCAGCCTCTCTCCCGGATCTGAGGCCCAAAGCTGACACCCGCCTGGTCTGTTTCTGGGGGCACCGGATCACTCCTGACCCACCATAGAGGGTGCAAGGAACCCAGAGCAGTAGAGGATCCACTGAACCAAGAGTGGCAGAGGACCAAAGTAACTCAGAGCGACAGACAACATATCACGAGACATAATAGAGAAGCCACAGCACTCAGAGCAGTGGACACATTAGCCTGAGACATCCTAGAAGAGACATTACACCCAGAACTGTGGACACCAAGATGGACAGCTACCTAGGAGACACCATATTCTGAGTCATCCTAGAGCTATCATCATACTCAGAGCAGCTAAAGAAGATCACAGAGACATTGGGACCCCGAGGAGACCAGAAAGAAGCAAGATAACTGGAAAGGGAGGCCTCAGTCAGAGACAGAAAGTACAGGGAGCGCTAGAGTTAACCAGATGGGAAAAGGCAAGTGCAAGAGTATAAGCAACAAAATCCAAATTTACATGGAAACATCAGAACCCAGTTCCCCCATCATAGCAAGCCCCGAACACCCCATCACACCAGAAAAGCAGGATTCAGAATTAAAATCTCTTCTCATGATGATGTTAGAGGACTTTAAGAAGGACATAAATAACACTCTCAAAGAAATTAAGGAGAACACAGGCAGACAGATAGAAGCCCTTAAAGAGGAAACAGAAAAATCCCTTAGGGAATTGGAAGAAAAAATAACCATACAGCAGAAGGAATCAAACAAAGCCTTCCAAGATTTAAAAATGGAAGTAGAAACAATAAAGAAATCACAAAGGGAGACTACCCTGGAGATAGAAAATCTAAAAAAAGGATCATGAGACATAGACACAAGTATCACCAACAGAATACAAGAGATAGAAGAGAGAATCTCATGTGCAGAAGATACCATGGAAAACATTGACACAACTGTCAAAGAAAATGCAAAATGCAAAAAGCTACTAACCCAAAACATACAGGAGATCCAGGACACAATGAGAAGGCCAAACCTAAGGATAATAGGTATAGATGAGTGGGGAAACTCCCAACTTAAAGGGCCAGTAAAAAAGACAAACACTACCTCAGAGTAAAAGGATGGAATACAATCTTACAAGCAAATGGTTCCAAGAAACAAGCTGGAGTAGCCATTCTGATATCAAATAAAATTAATTTTCAACCAATAATAATCAAAAAAGATAAAGGACACTTCATATTCATCAAAGGAAAAGTGTACCAAGAGGAACTTGTAATTCTGAACATCTATGATCCAAACGCAACAGCACCCAAATACATAAAAGAAACTTTACTAAAACTTAAAGCATACATTACACCCCACACAATAATAGTGGGAGATTTCAACACCCCATTCTCAGCTATGGACAGATCCTGGAAACAGAAACTAAATTGAGACACAATGAAACTAACAGAAGTTATGAACCAATTGGACTTAACTGACATCTATAGAACATTTCATCCTAAAACAAAAGAATATACCTTTTCTCAGCACCTCATGGTACCTTCTCCAAAATAGACCATATAATTGGTCACAAAACAGGCCTCAACAGTACAAAAAGATTGAAATAATCCCTTGTACTCTATCAGACCACCATGGACAAAGACTCGTCTTTGACATGGATAAAATCAACGGAAAGCCCACATATACGTGGAAACTGAACAATGCTCTCCTCAATGAGAACTTGGTCAAGGAAGAAATAAAGAAAAAATTTAAAGACTTTTTAGATTTAAATGAAAATGGGGACACTTCATATCAAAATTTGTGGGACTCCATGAAAGCAGTACTCAGTTCTGAGAGTAAAAATTATAGCTCTAAGTGCCCACAAAAAAAAAATAATAATAATAATGGAAAGAGAGTACATTAACAACTTGACAGCACACGTGAAAGGGTTAGAACAAAAAGAAGCTAATATACCCAAGAGGAGTAGACAGCAGGAAATAATCAAACTCAGGGCCGAAGTCAACCAAGTTGAAAAAAAAAGAACTATACAAAATATCAACAAAACCAGTAGCTGGTTCTTTGAGAAAATCAACAAGATAGACAAACCCTTAGCCAGACTAACCAAAGGGCACAGAGACTGCACTCAAATCAATAAAATTAGAACTGAAAAGGGAGACATAACAACAGAAACAGAGGAAATAAAAAAATCATTAGATCGTACTACAAAGGCCTATACTCAACAAAATTTGAAAATCTGGATGAAATGGACAGCTTTCTAGATAGATACCAGGTACCAAAGTTAAACGAGGAGCAGATAAACCATCTAAACAGCCCTATAACCCCTAAAGAAATAGAAGCAGTCAACAAAAATCTCCCCACCAAAAAAAAGCCCGGGGCCAGATGGTTTTAGTACAGAATTCTACTAGACCTTCCAGGAAGACCTAATACCAATTCTCTTCAAACTATTTCACAGAATAGAAACAGAAGGAACAATACCCAATTCATTCTACGAAGCTATAATTATGCTCATATTAAAGCCTCACAAAGACCCAACAAAGAAAGAGAACTACAGACCAATCTCTCTTATGAATATTGATGCAAAAATACTCAATAAAATTCTCACATACCGAATCCAAGAACACATCAAAGCAATCATCCATCATGATTAATTAGGCTTTATCTCAGGAATGCAGGGTTGGTTCAATATTCAAAAAATCCATCAATGTAATCAACTACATAAATAAACTCAAAGAAAAAAAATCACATGATCACCTCACTGGATGCTGAGAAAGCATTTGACAAAATTCAACATCCCTTCATGTTAAAAGTCCTGGAAAGAGCAGGAATTCAAGGTCCATACCTAAACATAGTAAAAGCAATATACAGCAAGCCAGTAGCCAACATCAAACTAAATGGAGAGAAATTTGTAGCAATCCCACTAAGATCAGGGACTAGACAAGGCTGTCCACTCTCACCCTACCTATTCAATATAGTACTGGATGTCCTAGTGAAGCTATTAGACAACAAAGGGAAGTCAAAGGGATACAAATAGGAAAAGAAGAAGTCAAAATCTCTCTATTTGCAGATAATATGATAGTATATTTAAGTGACCCAAAAATTTCCATCAGAGAACTCCTAAACCTGATAAACAACTTCAGTAAAGTGGCTGGATATAAAAACAACTCAAACAAATTCGTAGCCTTCCTATACTCAAATGATAAACAGGTTGAGAAAGAAACTAGGGAAATGACACCCTTCACAATAGTAACAAACAATATAAAATATCTTGGAGTGAACCTAACCAAGGAAGTGAAAGATCTGTATAACAAGAATTTCAAGTCTCTGGAGAAATAAATAGAAGATGTCCTCAGAAGATGGAAAGATCTCCCATGCACCTTGATTGGCACGATTAATTTAGTTAAAATGGCCATCTTTCCAAAAGCAATCTATAGATTCCATGCAATCCTCATCAAAATTACAAATCAATTCTTCACAGAGATAGAAAGAGCAATATGCAAATTCATTTGGAACAACAAAAAACCCAGGATAGCGAGTACTATTCTCAACAACAAAAGAACTTCGGGGGAAATCAGCATCCCTGACCTCAAACTGTACTACAGGGCAATAGTAATAAAAACTGCATGGTATTTGTCCAGATAGAGGCAGGAAGATCAATGGAATAGAATTGAAGACCCAGAAATGAGCCCACATACCTATGGTCACTTGATCTTTGACAAAGGAGCTAAAACCATCCAGTGGAAAAAAGACAGCATTTTTAGCAAATGGTGCTGGTTCAACTGGAGGTCAACATGTAGAAAAATGCAAATTGATCCATGCTTATCTCCTTGTACAAAGCTCAAATCCGAATGGATAAAAGACCTTCACTTAACACCAGATAAACTGAAACTAATAGAAGAGAAGGTGGGGAAGACCCTCGAATACCTAGGCACAGGGGAAAAGTTTCTGAACAGAACACCAATGGCTTATGCTCTAAGATCAAGAATTGACAAATGGGACCTCATAAAATTGCAAAGCTCTGTAAGGCAAAGGACATTGTCAATAAGACAAAACGGCAACCAACAGATTGGGAAAAGATCTTAACCAATCCCACATCCGATAGAGGGCTAATATCCAAGATTTACAAAGAACTCAAGAACTTATACTTCAGAAAACAATATAACCCTAGTAAAAAATGGGGAACAGAGCTAAACAAAGAATTCTCAACAGAGGAATTTCGAATGGCTGAGAAGCACCTTAAGAAATGCTCAACATCCTTTGTCATCAGGGAAATGCAAATCAAAACAACACTGAGATACCATCTCACACCAGTCAGAATGGCTAAGGTCAAAAACTCAGGTGATAGTAGATGCTGGCGAGGATACAGAGAAAGAGTAACACTCCTCCACTGTTGGTGGGATTGCAAGCTGGTACAACCACTCTGGAAATCAGTCTGGCGGTTCCTCAGAAAACTGGACATAACATTACCTGAGGATCCAGCTATACCACTCCTGAGCATATACCCAGAAGACGCTCCAACATATAACGAGGACATATGCTCCACTATGTTCATAGCAACCTTATTTATAATAGCCAGAAGCTGGAAAAAACCAAGATGTCCATCAACAGAGGAATGGATACAAAAAATGTGGTACATCTACACAATGGAGTATTACTCAGCTATTAAAAATAATGAATTCAAGAAATTTATAGTTAAATGGATGGATTTAGAAATTATCATCCTGAGTGAGTTAACCGAATCACAAAAGAACACACATGGTATTTACTCACTGTTAAGCTGATTTTAGCCCAAAAAATTAGAATAGCGAAGATTCAACCCACAGAGCACGTGAAGCTCATGAAGAAGAAAGACCAAGAGGGGATGCCTCAGTTCTACTTAGAACCAGTAACAAAAATACTCAAGAGAGCAATTATGGAAACAAAACATGGGACAGAAACTGAAGGAGGAGCCCTCAGGAGACCATTCCACCTGGGCATCCATCCCATGTACTGTCACCTAAGCTAGACGTTGATGTAGATGACTGGAAATGCATGCTGTCAAGAACATATTATATCTGTCTCCTTAGAGATCTGACAGAGACTGACACACTCAGAGGACAATGCTCACAGCTATCCACTGATATGATCAAGGGTTTCCCAAGGGAGAACTTAGAAGACTGAGGGAGCAGAAAGGGCTTGTGACCCCAAGAGGAAAGCAACAATACCAAGCAATCCAGAGCCCTCCAGCGTCTGAACCACCAGCCTGGGAGCACATACGGAGGGACTTATGACTCTAGTGGTATATGAAGGGGAGGACGACCTTGTTGGGCATGGGTGGGAGAGGAGATTCTTGGTCCCATGAAAAACTAACACAGAAGGGGGGAAGTGTGAGGGTGAGAAGAGGGTATTGGGGGCTGGGAGTGGGTGCGGGCACAGCCTCATATTAGGGATATAAGGAGGGGGGATGGGATAAGGGGTTCCTGGGTGGTTTAGGAAATGGGATAAGAGGATGAAAATTGAAATGTAAATATTATAACCAACTACATAAAAGGGAAAAAAAGTTGTTAGAACCAACATCTTTAAAAAAATGTCAGCCCTCTAGGAAAAAAATTTTTTTTTTCTTGATACTAAAACTTGTCCAGAGAATTGTATATTGCAGAATGCACAGCCTTGGTGTGTCTACTCATCAAGCAAAACGAGCAGACATATTCAAACCTCCGGTGTCTGGGAATTCCATCTGGATCCAGTTGTATCCACAGCGTTGGAGGTTTATCAATCTGCTCTTCCCCCCATCCCTCTTCTGATGTCTAAACGCCTGTAATCAGATTGAAGAAGTTAAAGAAGAGTCAGTGCCCCTACTCCCCTCGCTTGAGGACTAAGGTGGTTAATATGGGGCTGTCTCTCTGGGGAACAGTAGTGATTTTGTTGGAACAGGGAGGATTAGCTAGGATTTATGGCATAGCCATAACCTATTGGTAGAAATCTGTATAATTTACTATCAAGATGAAGTTATAATTTCTTAAATGGTACAAAATTCACTTGGATTTCAAATTTAAGGTTTTCAATGGTATAAGCTTCTTATAGATATGAAAATGAAATGAATATAGATACTCTCATGGGCATTGTGCCTGTATAACACATTTAGAAATACAAGGCTTAGACCCAGTCCTTCTTAAACTTTTTTAACTGACTTGGGATGATTAGCCTGTGAGTTAAGGGACTATAGCAAATTCATGACTTTGAGTTTATTGTTAGGGTGTTTTCTATATTTTATTTAGAAATAGCTGAGAGGAGATAACAGACAACTGTCCAGGTTACCTTACATGGATATTTGGATTTCAAAACATCAGAAATCCATAGAATTGACGTCACAAAATTTTCTATATTAATGTTCATTTTGATTAGAGACCTGTCTGCTCCTGACAGCTTCCTGTCTTGGATTCTAAGAAGAAATTGAGCATCATTGGAGTTACTCCAGTTGTGGTGAGACAGCCACCAGGCAAGAATTGCCTCTCTCCATCTACAGACAAATTACTGTCCAGAAAAGGACACACTTACAGAATAATCGACTGATTATATCTGCCTAGACAGAGTAACCAGCCCTTAATAATTCTGCAGCACTAAAGTCTGTCAGATGAGTTTGGGTCATAAGGCTGAAGATTTGATGCTCCAACGTTCAGTAGTATAGGGGTTGTCCAGGTGTTCAGCGGTCTCTATAAATTGGCTAAGTTTTAGAAGCTATGCTTTGTGCTTCCTATAAATTCAGTTAATTTAGTCATTCTTGATTTCTGACGGCATTGAAGACCTATAGATTATAGCCAATCCAGGCTATTTACCTTGAGAGAAAAGATCTGAGTGGAGGGTTCTCAGCTGACATTCATTCTAAAGCCAAGAAAAAGCCAGGGTCAAAACTAAGTGTTCTAGTCAAGAGAGAGGGCAGAGGTTCTGGCTAGTCAACAAAAGGATGGACTGGGTATTAAGACTATCTTGTACCTCACTGGTACAAATAGGAATAATTATGCTCTAATTGTATTCTGAGAGAAAAGCTTTATTTTAACAGGAAGGTTAATATGTAGGAGGAGCTAAGGGGAAAGGAGCACCGAGAGGAAAAGATGGAGTAAGGAGAGGAGAAGATGAAGTAGATGAGAAGCTAGGTAATGAGAGAGAAAAAGAGAGAGGGAAAGAGAGGGGGCATGGAGGCAGAAGTTCACATGTCTCCACTAATCAAAGATAGTTTACATAGCTAGGTTGGGTATTAGGTTACACTTCTGATTGAGCATTACCATACTTACAAAGCCCTTGATTAACATTAAAAAAAATTGTATAAAAGCCAAATGGAAAGGGGGGACACGGGATAGGGGTTTTCTGGTGAGGAGAAATGGGGAAAGGGATTGGCATCTGAAATGTAAATAAAATATCCAATAATATATATATGAAACAGCAAAAGTGTCAAAATTCCTTGCATTTCAGACTCTTTAAAACAAAGCACTGGTGTTTTGCAAAAATAGCTTCTACATAATACAATCTAATTTTTATTTTATTTTTTTGTAATTATGTCTTCCTTTTTGTGTCTCTGTGGATAAGAACTTGGCATTGTTAATTGCTTTGTTATTTATGCTTCCATTTTTTTACTATAATGTAAAGATTAGTTAAAAACCCAACATTGGTAGAAACCACACTGATTATTTTAGCATAAGGAACTTGACAAAGTCACAGCCCATGAGCTGGTCATTTACAATGGGCATGATGTATTACAGATTTATAAATTGCATAGCACAACCACAACTCATTTTTCTGAAAAGAAAAAGAAATGGGTGTACTTGAGATTTTAAATTGTAGTGTAACCTAGCTGATACTCTTTCCTCTGAGTACAGAGGGGTAGCAAACTGATCCTTGTCTGGAAAACAAAAGGTCACACTATTTTTGATGATGTAGGAAAACTGAAAGAAACAAACAAAAAAGCAAAAGTCAACAACAGCAATATTAAAACAATTCCATTTGCATGAACTATCACTGTCCATATGAGATCATTAAAATATTACTAATTGTAATAACTACCCCATCCTTTGTTTCCCTAAAAGTCAAAATGCTATAAGAATGCTTTATTAATCCCAACACAAGAATAGACAGTGTATGACAGGACACATTGAAAGGAAGAGCTGATAGACCACTATGTTGTCCTGTATTCACATGGACTTTAACAACAAAAATAACCTGTGATTTTCTTAGCAAGACGCAATTTTCCATTGCATAAACAAAATTACTCTTGCACTGTTCTCACAAATGTACATCTCCACATTCACTAAGTACACCCAAATCTGGAGAAAGGGGTCACAATATACTTCTCAATGTTGTGCTGATTATTACTAACACTCATGCTGAGTCCCATCTTAATATTTTGTTCCTATCCACATTATTTATCAGGCATCAACAAACCTTATAAAAGGTTTGGGGGAAAGGGGGGAAAGTAGTTTCAAATACATAAACACAGAAATACAGGTAAGTTCTGTTGAGGAAACGAAGAACAGATATGTATGAGTAGTATGCGTTTCTCATTCTTTGAATAAAGAGTTGATATGTTGCTACCCATTCCTTCAGCGTTTCATCTTAGCTAAGAGTTCATGTCTAGATATGTATCTGTGGAGGAACAGGAGACACATTGTGGAAAATGTTGTACTTTTGGTGGCTTCATTTATGTACTATGATTTTTCATTAACTTTTATCATTTGCCATTAAAATTATTGTAAGACATACCTGTGGTGTTTTCTACATATAATTCTTCTAAAATTTTTTGAAATATAGTTGTGCTTCTTTGCTTATAATATTTGTGATCCAGCCTTCCCACAACAAAACCATTGCTTGTGGGTTAAGACCATAAATGCAGGAACGAAAAAAAGAGAAGTAGGCTTAATCTTGCATCCAGTTTGATGCAAGAGAGTAGTATGCACTTGGAAATGATGCTTTTAGAAATCTAGCTTTCCATTCCTTAGCCTAAACCTATAGGAATAAATGGGATAAAATGCAATAAGACATTCACAATCAGAAGAAAAAATACTAATACTTTTCCTACCTCCTTCTTAGAACAATAAATAATACTGCAGCACATATCAGGTGGTAAATTCAAAGAAGGCAACATTTTCTATAGCATATAGTTGGAAGCTTATTCCTGCAATGTGTCATCTTCTAAATAATATATTTTAGTTACAATTTCAAATTTATGTATTATTCAAGAAGCAGCTTTCCTATGGCTAATGAAGCATGTGTTAAGTCCTATGACTGCTAAAGGCATGAGGACATTACTAGTTATGCTTTTAAATCGTCCTCTTGATCAAATAATTTATTTGCGGAACACAATTATGTTGGATAAGGCAGTTGGTAAATTTATAGAGGGTAAATTCAGATATTTTAAATTTAGTCAGGCAATAAGTATGCCCAATATAGTTCTATACTTGTGAGAAAAATTACTTATATTTTCTGTGATTTAATTCATTGAATAAAATAATTCTAATACCCTGAAGTGGTTTCACATGGGACAAAGTGACATATCTACATGTTTAATGTTTCCTTTAGCAGTAAACATTTCACCTCTTGAGAAAGTTCACACATCATTGTCACTTGTGATAATGTTTACATGGATACATCATGTAAAAACAGGGTATTTAAAAGTAGAGTGCAGGATGCTCACTGTATTGCTACCATGACAACTAGATTATTGAAACCAGCCCAAGAAGAGGCCTACATTTAGTGAGTATACAAATAGAACACAGAGGTCTTCACTATCTTGACATACTTCTTTTTTAATTAATTAATTAATTAATTATATCCCAAATGTTGCCACCACATCCTGATCTACTGTGGCAGAGTTCTTACCCTCATCCTCCTTCCCCTTCACTTCTCAGAGGGCAGCACAACAACCCCGTCATCCTCACACTCTGGTGCATCACGATTCTGCAGGATTAGCCACATCCTCTCCCACTGAGGACAGAAGTGGCAGCCCTCTGCTGCGTATGTATTGGGGGTCATGGACCAGCCTGTGTAGGCTCTTTGGTTGGTGGTTAAGTCTCTGGGGACAGGTTACTTGACATTGTTGGTCCTCGAGTGGGGTTGCTATCTCCTTGAGTGCCTTCAATCCTTTCAGTAACTTCCACAGGGATTTCTAACCTCCATCTAATTTTTGTTTATAGGTATCTACATCTGTCTCAGTCTGCTGCTGGTTAGAGCCTCTCAGACGGCTGCTATGCTAGGCTTCTGTTTGCAAGCACAACATAGCATTCTTAATAGTGTGAGGGATTGATGCGTGCCAATGGGCTGAATCTCAAAATTGGGCCAATTCATTTATATATACTTGTTAGAACTCTTTCAATCTTTGTAGGCTGTTATCAAACACCAAATATGAATGAGCAGCATCAGTCCAGTCCTCTCAGCAAACAGACACCAGGCATGAACCAGCAACTGTAGTTCAATCCTGAAGAAGCCACGGGCTATTCATCCAGCCACATCCGAAGTAAGAAGCCACAGGAATCTCAAGGGTTTTTTTGGTGTATTTCTCTCAATGGCAGTGTTACTACAAGCTGAGGTCAACAACTTTATGTAAGGGGAACCAATATATGTCATTAATTATTAATACGTTAACTAATGATGAATGTAATTAATGAAATATTGAGAGAAAGAGCAATTCAAAACAATGCTCTTCTCACACTGTCAGGAGGGGTCATATTTTTGTTCCTTCATCACACATCCTTTCACCTCTGTCCGTTTTCACCTGTGTCTGCTTCAGAAAAACATTCCTTCACCTGTGTGTACTTCAGGAAAACGTTCTTTTATGTGTCTTCTTTAACAAGACATCCATCCTTTCACCTGTATGCCCCATCATTTGGCATAACTGACTTTTCAAACAAGCCAGAAATTTCCACTTCAAATTACTCATTTCCAAGTCACTGACTACTCCTTCAGGTTAAAAAGAAATGTTCACTTTGGGATATTATTTACAGGAATATTTACTCCAGAATCTGTAAAAAGGTCAAATATACTTCTTGGATATTTATTTACTAGATAGGCTATATTTCCTATTGCCATTCATGGTCATATCAGGATTCATATTTAATTTCACTTATGAATTTTCATCCATAAACCAGAGAAACTCATTTCATTTTAAGGCATTGAATGCAAAAATGCTACATGTGATTTCATAAGTCAAAATTAAGGAAGCTAGTTAACATAACAGGGTTTGAATGGATGTGTCGTTACTTCTATACCTTGCAACATACATTCATCTTCTAAAATGTCAAGTATTTATATATATATATATATATATATATATATATATATATATTCACTGCATTTCAGTATAAGCACAAGGTTAGAGTTTGACATGAAAGATGACAATAAATTAATAACATGCATCTACACTCACAATTACCAGAATTCCTTTTATTAGAATTGTTAATTCTGCCACTGCCAGAAAAACAAGTCTAGAGAAAATTCTCAAAACTGAAACCATAGTTAGCTGAAGACAAAATTTAAGATCAAAGCCCTTACACTCATCTGTTTTTTTCATGAAAGAAACCTAATGAGCCTCATACAGCAATGAATTTTGCTGAAAATGTAGAACTTGAAAAACACTGTACCCTAGAAGATATTAAGATCATCATTACACAACTTTGAAAACGTTATAGAATATTCAATACGTGACCTGAACAAAGATATTAAGAATATATTCTGGTTCAATGAACTTTTATTATATACTTTTATAATAACATGAAGTTGCATGTTTAGCCTTCAAAGAGAAGAGACAGATTATCAATCCTTAGGATGGATAAATAAGAAGATATAAATATATCAGGGATATTTATTTATTTCTCCATATCATTGCTGAAAAATGTTTTTCTCTAAGTGTATAAAATGTAGTTATAAAATACATGGGAAATGCTATGTTGTGCTTGCAGAAAGAAGCCTAGCATAGCAGCCCTCTGAGAGGCTCTAAATAGTTAAAAAAAAAAAAAAAAGCCAATGCAACATTATATAATATAGAAATCAAATCTACTCTACCACCAATCAAAGAGCACCCTTGAGTTGATCCCAGGCCTCCTGTACATATATAACAGAAGTAAAGCTTGGTTTTGCTGAGAGTCCCCAACAACCAAAGCAGGGCCCGTCCTTGACTCTGTTGCCTGACTGTGGATTTTGTTCCCTTAACTAGGGTGCTTTGTCTGGCCTCAGTGGGAAAAGATGTGCCTAGTCCTGCAGTAACTTCATGTGCCAGGGGGGTTGATAACCAAGGGGGTTTCCCCATTCTCACAGGAGAAAGGGAGGGGATTTGAGGAGGAGCATTGAGAGGGGGACTGAGAGGAGAGGGGAGCTGCAATGGGATGTAAAGTGAAAAAAATAAATTATTTAAAGAAGCCTATGCAACATTATAGAATATAGAAATCAAATCCACTTTTTCTTTTTCTACTCATACAATTCTCCATTTATGCTTAAATAAAATTGAAAGAACATTACATCTGTGCTTAAACAATGAATAATTCTATGTAAATCGAGATATTTTATTTTTTGCATTTTCTGAAAACATAAAATTCTCAGATATAAAAGGCTTAGAGAATACACAGTAAGAAAATTCAAAAGAGAAGCAAATTCATTTAAAGAACAAATTTGATTTGCATTTCAAATCTACTTCATTATTTATAGTTCTGTTTAGAAATAAGGCCAACACAATGCATAATCCAGATACTCAAATGAATGAAATCATCACATTAAAGTCAATAAAGGTCACATTAGAGACTTAGCACATTTAGAATAGTGTGTTACCGGGGGGAGAATTATCGATACTAACTTTAGGAAGAGGAATGTCTGCAGTTATAAAGGCATACCACCTTATATTTTAACATTAGATTTTGAGACAGTCACTAATGTTTCATTTGGGAATACTCATAATGCTGAATCTCTTTCTGTGTTTCTTCTTTCAGACACTTTTAGTCCCAATATGCCTCTGTGTAACATAGCAGTAATAATCAGACTTATGATAATACATTTTATTGAGAATCATGCAATGTATCTACTGAGGACATGAGTTTTGAAAACATGTCCCAATCCAATTGCTTCTTTCATTTGCTCTTTATTAATGACGACAAATAATTCATTGCTTACGTTTTGAGGCTGGTTTAATTACTTTGAAGAAGAGAACAGCCATAAGTATTTCAGAGCTTATTTAAAGATGTTTAGTAAGAATATTGTGAATTGTATAGCATATTGTTTACCCCATAAAATGTAAAACTAGAGTACTTACTAGAGTAGTTAGCAGACTTGGACTTATAATTATAAAAAAAAAAAAATTGCTTATTCCAGAAAGAAGTTCAAATGATTCTTCCAAGTTCTCTGAGATTTATGGATAAAGGAAAACCATAAGTGTATTTCTCTCTGAGAACCTAGATGACATGTACCATGTTACCAATAATACAGACAACCACATAACCCTATTTAAAAAAAAAAAAAAAAGGTATAGAGCTAAACAAAAATTTCTCAACTGAGGAATTTCGAATGGCTGAGAAGCACCTAAAGAAATGTTCAACATCCTTAGTCATTAGGGAAATGCAAATCAAAACAATCCTGAGATACCACCTCCCCCCAGTAAGAATGGCCAAATCAAAAACTCAGGTGATAGCAGATGCTGGCAAGAGTGTGGAGAAAGGAACACTCCTCCATTGTTGGTGGGATTGCAAGCTAGTACAACCACTCTGGAAATCAGTCTGGTGGTTCCTCAGAAAATTGGACATAGCATTACCTGAGGACCCAGCTATACCACTCTTGAGCATATATCCAGAAGATGCTCCAACATATCACAAAGACACATGCTCCACTATGTTCATAGCACCCTTATTTATAATAGCCAGAAGCTGGAAAGAACCCAGATGTCCTTCAACAGAGGAATGGATACAGAAAATGTGGTACATTTACACAATGCACTATTACTCAGCTATTACAAACAATGAATTTGAGAAATTATTAGGTAAATGGATCAAACTAGAAAATATCATCCTGAGTGAGGTAACCGAATCACAAAAGAACACAGATGGTATTCACTCACTGATAAGTGGGTATTAGCCCAAAAGCTCACAATATCCAAGATACAACTCACAGACCACATGAAGCTCATGAACAAGGAAGACCAAAGTGTGGGTGCTTTGCCCCTTCTTAGAAGGCATTACAATTACTCATGGGAGCAAATACGGAGACAAAGCATGGGACAGAAACTGAAGGAGGTGCAGTCTAGAGACTGTTCCACCTGGATATCCATCCTTGTACAATCACCAAAGGTAGATGCTGATGTGGATGCCAGGAAGTGCATGCTGACAAGAGCCTGATATAGCTGTCTCCTTAGAGGTCTGCCAGAACCTGAAATATAATGAGGCAGATGTTCACAACTAATCATTCAGCTAATCATTGGGCTCCCAGTGGTGGAGTTAGAGAGAAGACTGAAGGAGCTGAAAGGGTCTGTGGCACCAAGAGGAGAGAAAAATACCAATCAACCAGAGCTCCCAGGGTCTAATGCACCAGCCTGGGAGCAAATAGGGAGGGACCCATGGCCCCAGCTGTATACAATGGGTAGGATGACATTGTCAGGTTTGGATAGGTGAGGAAGTTCTTGGTCCAGTAAAGGCTGGATGCCCTAGTGTGGGGGAAATTGTGGATGAAGAGGTGGGAGTGGGAGGGTGGGTGGAGGCATATCCTCATAGCAGCAGGAGGAGGGGAGATGGGATGGGGGTTCCTGGGTGGGGGAAAATTGGGAAAGGGCATTATATCTGAAATGTAAATAAATATCCAATAAAGAATTAAAAAAACAAAAAATTACACTAAAACAGAAAAAATTGTTACTACTGCTCATACATAGAGAAAGATTACTGTGCTTTGAGAACAAGATAATTTACAAGACACAAATGTACATTTGAAATATGTTAAGGAACAGGCAGTGGACACATGCATAACCATAGAGCAGAATGAAGAAAATGGTGAAGCCTAAACTATGCCTCTGCCAAACCTTAAGTTATATAATTAATTTCTCCAAGAACATCAGTATATTTGTGATGATAGTTAAAGGAAGAGGGTATCCTTAGATGATTATTAGTTATTGTATATTAGTTTTTAATGTAGTTTTGAAGGACTTCTATCCAGCCAATGATTTCAAATATTTTGCCAATCCTTTCTGTCTCACGAACATAAATGTTTAATCCTTAGTGCCCTAGATTGAGTGATGAAAGTAAAGAGCTTCTTTGATCTTACCTAATACAATGCATGCCAGAGTTTACTAATAAAATATGGTATCAATTCTTTCTCATCTAAGTTTATTTGTTGCTTTCAAGATCTCAGGCAATTTCATCAAAGAATGACAAATACCTCTGTAGCTTGAAGGAAGTTTATGACAAAAAGATTGCAAAAGCAGACAAAATAAATATGCAGTTGATTCAAAATCATTTTTATCATTTTTCACACTGACATAAGTCATGATTTTAACAATGATACCATTATCTGAAAAATGAAGCTCAAGTTTTATTAAAATGCATATATATATATACACATATATATATATATGTATATATACATATATATATATATGTATATATATATATATACACATGTATGTATAGTACAGATTCCAAATTCTTAAATTTTTTTCTTTTGTTCCCTCCAAAGTTGTTTGTTACACCTGTTAAGAAACAGCATTCTCCTTTGCATTCACAGGGTGACAAATGTTTCTTCATTCTGATTGTTTCACTATCACTGGGACATGTTGGTTTGCTTTTTAGTCCATCATGACAATACTGACATTCAGGAAAATGATTCTGGCCAAATATTTCCAAGTATGATAAATTGCCACAGTTTCATGAATTTTAGGAGTGCTTGTATCTCAAAACCATCATACCTTCTCCTACTTGTACCTCCTATTATACAAAGTATCTTTGGATTCTTGGACTCTTTTCTCAGTAGCCATGGTGAATTAAACAAACAATGAAGCTGAATGTTAGTAGAAATATAGTGTCTTTGTTCATAGTTGTTCTTGTGTGGCAAAGACCCCTTTCTTCTGGTAGTTACAAAATTTTATCTTTGATATTAATGTTTTGTGAACTCAAAAGAACATGACAATTAAAGGAATTGATGTCCATATATATAAAAGCTGGCCTTTAGCTCAACACATAACAAAAGAAAAACAGAAAATCGATGGCAACAAACAAGAAATAATGCTCATTTAACTGCACCACAGGACACTAAAATATAATTTCACAACCACTTACATTTGTATCCAATTGATTACTTCTGTGTTCACCATAAAATTCACTTGAAAGGCCATAATGCTTCCATATCTAATATATTCATTTATTCAGTTATGAATATGAGGATTTCAAAGCCTCTGAAAAATCACCATAGAAAAGTTTCTACAGTGTGGAGCAATAAAAATAGACCAATAACACAGCAATTAAATTCAAGACAACATCACTGTACTAGAACTGTGTTCTACAAAGAAAGACAATATTCTCTCAAATTCTGTAGACCTGAGGTGCACCAGAGAGAGTCAGCTTCACTGTGAAAGTTTACAAGAGCAAATGCCTTTTGTGAGGGGTGTATAGTGTGTTGTGTGTGTTTTGTTGTTCTGTTGTGTGTACGTGTGTGTGTGTGTGTGTGTGTGTGTGTGTGTGTGTGTGAGAGAGAGAGAGAGAGAGAGAGAGAGAGAGAGAGAGAGAGAGAGATGTGCATTACCTGTCACCTAGATATTTTAAACAATGCTGGTTTTTCATTTTCTGGTGAATTATTTGGTATACATGATAAAAATAAAGGAAATCACCAGAAATAGAAAATGCTGTATAACAAAATCAGTAGTGTGTGGCCAACTTCCATGAATTATAATTGCCAATTGCTCTTGGGTTACCATGCAATTTACTCTGTAGATATATATAGCCTCCCAATTTAGAGCCTACTATGCACTTTTTGTTTTTGTTTTACTTTTTGTTATATATACTATTATTTTTACTATAGTAATTTATTTAAGATTATTTTAGGAAGATGGATAGAATAAACTTACTAAACATACAATTAATAATGTAAAATATATTAAAAATGGACTTTGTGACATTGTAAACATGTGTATCTATTTGCCCATATGATAGTGTATTTATGATGTAATTATTCAAGTTACTGGAGGCTTACTTTTCTTACATATAACATTAAAATGTGGCACCAGAAAATTGTCTGTTCTCTATGTTTTTCTTTAGGTTTTTGAAAGTTTATTATAAAGAATATGCAAACAAACAAACAAAACACATAGCAAAACAAAAGCTATCCTAAGTCTATACAACTAAATGAAGTAACACACCTCCAGAGTACCTACTCTGATTGCATAGAATTCTGTTTTATTTTATTGTCTCACTGAGAACTTGCTGGTTATAAATTACTAAGGATAGATAAATAAGTCTGTGTTCACAAACATGAGTGAACAAGTCTATGAAGGAAGCTAGAGATATTCTACACAGTGGACATCGAGTTACATTTCTATGTAAAATATGTACATATAATTTTTATGTATACTATTTAATTTATTATTTAATAAGTATTATTTTTAATAATATTTTGTTCAGTGTTTTTCAACTGAGAGTATTGTGCATATAAGAGAAGTACTTAACCACTGAGTAAGAAGGTTTAAATTTTAAAAATTAAATTTTACATGTATATTTTCAGAATGGCTACTTTTAGATTAACCAATTAGTTTTTATGTTGAAACAATGAAATAAACAACGTAAAAAATCCAGTGTATTTCAACGCATTATTCCTACTATCTAATGAGAAATTGTATCTGCAGATTGCTTACTAGGAGACTACTGTATATTCCCTTACAAAATGTGTCTCCCTTATTTATTTTATTTGACCTCATGATTTCAAAATTGTCACAATTTGACAATTCTGAGTTTGTATCTTAAAGAATCACACTAGGAAATATAAGTATAGACATCTATCTTTTCATTTATGTAATGGTTATTATACTACAGCTTTTTCAAAGTTTAAAAAGGCTAAAGAGCAAACATGGGAAGGAAATTATGAACATGATTGAACTAAATAGTTTTGTTTAAAAGAAATAATAGGTAGTGGTATCAATTATGTGGAAAATATAACCTGGGACATTTACCTCAAAGAGACCTAAGAGTCTATAGCAATGAGCATAGATTTGTTTCAAAACTGCTGGGTTCAAAATTCGTTTTATTTTATTAACACAAATACACAAGAAGTATAGTTTAAATGAAGATACTTAGCAAATCAAAACTGCCAGTCTTTTCTCTGTCCTCGACATGTATGCTAAAACTTATGATTTTGATTGTGAGAAATTCATTTCCTGTTTCACCCTAAATCATTCTTGGTGGAAAGGCAAATGATAAAGAAATGAGTAGTGGATGAATTCTGAGGAACACAAACATATGTAGTCCCAGATAAATCACAGTCTGGACTGCACTCCTCTCTCCTCCCTTCCTTGCCTTTCTTAAACTGAAGCAGTGTTGATTTATTATTTACTTCTAGTTGTAAGAAATTCAAAATTTTTATCAGTTAAAAATTTTCACAGATTACTAGTAGAATTATTCAATGTGTAAAATTATAAATGTATTAAGAATATGGCTTTCAGTTGTGGTGTTCCAGCTTATGATAAATCTGAAAAATATTATATAGCATGATATGCTGTTACTAAGATAATTAACAACTATAATAATATTAGCACACTAAATAAAAATATTAAATCTTCATAGGTTGCCTGAAATAAAAATAAGAAATATTGGAAAGCTTTTTACTAAACAACAAAAATTTTATCTCTGCCTATAATGAACAAAAGACTTCCAAACATGACAAAAGAAGCTACAGTAAGACAAAGGAAAAATGAGTCCTCATATCTAAGCTGCACAATGAAACCCAACAGGAGAAAAAAGCGTCCCAGGAGGAGGCAAAAGAGTCAGAGACATATCTGCTCCCACTGTTAGGAGTTCCACGAAATCCCCAAGCTGAGAGGTTTAACATACATGCTGAGGACCTGGTACAGACCCAGGCAAGCTCTGTACTTGCCACTTTAGTCTCTGTGAACCCATAAGAGACCTGCTTAGTTGGTTCAGTGAGCCATGTTCTCCTGCTGTTCTCCATCCGCTCTGACTCTTACAATCTTTCCTCCCCCTGTGGTTTGGAGTGTAGTTTCAATAAAGAAAAATTAAAAAAAATAAAAACCCAAGTGAACCTATGTAAAAAAGGAAAAGGAAGTAAAATAATTTAACATAATTTGAAGCATATTAGTTTTAAATTTGTTCTGTAAATGTACAGTAAAGTCTTATTAAAAGTGTTTCCTGGAGAGCTCAATGGCACAGTGGATAAAGGTTTCTGCTACTAGGTTTAAGATCCTGAAATTGATAGTCAGCATCCTCAGGGTGAAAGAAGAGAACTTACTCCCTGTGGATCTTGTAGAGGATCCAATTTTGGTACCCAGAACCACACTGTGGTTTCAACTATTTTTTAACTCGAGCTGCTGAGTATTAACTGCCGTCTTTTGGATGCTAGAGGCACTGCATGCAGGTGGTGCTCATATACACACAGAGACAAAGCAATGATATACAAAATGCATAACTCTAACTTCAAAAATATATCAAATATCCTAATGTAAGGAAGCTTAGATGAGGTACTCGGTAAGCTATAAATTTTCTAATTTCAAAAGTGCAAAAATTTATCCTCACTATAATGAAGATAAATTCAGGCATATGTCTTAAATGTTTGCACCTGTGGTAATAGAGCATTCGTTGAATAGTTTGCATTGGAAGCAAGAAGACTTCAGTTGCATCTTCAAAAAGTAATAAAATAATTATGTTGGCATTGTTCTGTATGATTGTCATTACAGAGTTGGGCAAGTGGAGACACAGATCCCTGGAGATTCCTTCCCAGCCATTCTAACCTATCTGGAAAATTCCAAGCCAATATGACACTGAACTTCAGAAAACAAACGAAAATAATAAAAGTTAAAGAAAATAGTTGGATGATGTGTCCAAAGTAGCAACTTCAGATTGCCCGTTGACATACATATAAAATATTCATGTATATATGCACTTGCACAACACAAACAAGAACACCCACATCTACATGAATATATATACAAGTTCACATATATACATCTTACATTTACATGTACACAGAAAGTATGTGTGAATAAGTAATATATTAAAAATAAGTGATGAATTAAAAAGCGTTAATATTAAATTTGATAAAGATAATATTTGAGTATGGTATAATCTATTTTATTAACAGTTTAGTTGTTGCATAATATATTTTACTGTGATCTTTGAGTGAATATATAATTCTACTTGATTAAATTGAAGCATTTACATTGTACAACTGAAATTCAAATCACATATTCCAATTATGTATGTTCAGCTGAGTTTAGTTACTTTCAGAATAGGCATTTTATTTTTAAAGTATTTAATAAAATGGAACAACTATATCAGTTTTCTCTTTTTCTTTTTTAAAAAAATGGTTGTTTTATTTGTTACGTTGCAAATGTTATCCCCATTCCCAGTTTCCCCTTCACAAACTCCCTATTCCCCCTCCCACATGCCTCTATATGAGGGTGCTCCCCACCCATCCACCTACTCCTGCTTTAGTACCCTAGCATTCCCCTACACTGGGTCAAGACTCCACATTACCAAGTGGCTCACCTCCCATTGATACCAGATAAGGCAATACTCTGCTACATATACAACTGGAGCCATCGGTCCCTCTATCTGTACTCTTTGATTGGTGGAATAATACTTGAGAGCTTTGGGTGGTCTGGTTGGTTGATATTGTTGTTCTTCCTATGGGGTTGCAGACACCTTTAGCTCCTTCAATTCTTCCCCTCACTCTTCCATTGGGGTCCCTTCAATAAGTCGTCTGATGGTTAGCTGCGTGTTTCTGCATCTGTACTGCTCAGGCTCTGGCAGAGCCTCTCAGGGGACAGATTTCAAAAATGAAGTGTCAGCCTACAGAATGGGAAACGATTTCATTTATTTACATTTCAAATGTTATCCCCTTCCATGTTTCCCCTCAAAAACCTCCTATCCCATCCCTCTTCTGCCTGCTTCTATGACGGTGCTTCCCTACCACCCACTCACTCCTGCCTCACTCCTCTAGCATTCCCCTACACTGGGTCATTGAGCCTCCACACCAAGGGCTTCTCTTCCCACTAATGCCAGACAAGGTCATCCTCTCTTATATATGCAGCTAGAGTCATGGGTCCCTCAATGTGAACTCTTTGGTTGGTGGTTTAGTCTCTGGGAACTCTGGAGATTCTGATTGATATTGTTGTTCTTCCTTTGGCGTTGTAAACCCCTTCATATCCTTCAGTCCTTCCCCTAGAATAGAATTTCTTGTGCTGACACTTAGCCTAAATGTATCCCTATTATTTTAAGTCTATATTATAGATTTTTATACAATGCACACCTTAAGGGTACAAAAACTGATATTCACCAAGATAACTTGCTTATCAATGAATGTTTTTGTGGGAAAAGATAATAGAGTACAAATATATCTATATACTATCATATATACTTGTATTATTGCTGTATGGACAATATTTGATATAAAACATTCATCCTGGAGAGAAGCTGAAGCTTATTAAGACTCAGAATTTTTTAAAGAGAGGTGAAACATTCTGTCCTGCAGGGAACCCCCTCAGAAAACTTTAATTAAGACTCAGGAAATAAACAATCTAGAAGCTTTCAAAAGTCCTTGAAACTGACTAGGTACATTAGAGCCATATATTATTTGGAATAAAAATAAAGACAATATCCAATAAAAAAAGAAAAAAATCACTGAGGGACATTCTCAAATTAGCCACCTCTTTGAAAAAGGCTCAGCTCAGCTCATCTGCTTGGAAAACAGAGACCTGAATATATGCTCAGACTAACTAAACTGACAGACACAGATACTTTCAGATACATCATGCTGCTTGCAAAAAATGAGGTGAAAGAAGTTCTTTGAGCTTTCACTAATGCTGTAGAGTAATTATGATAAAGTTATCTTTGACTCATTTGTGTTCCTGTAAGTTACCTCAATAAAACTTATTGGTTCATCAAGTTTATCTTTGTTGATACTCTTATTTTGGTCTTCGCTGATCCTTTAGTGTGAAAGACATTATGTTTCCCAAGGAATAGTGTCATAGAACACTTGTGTCTCAGGATGTTTTTAGATCTCTGATTAATTAGACTCATATATAAAATTTTCCCAAAAATGTTTTCTATATAGATGTATTTTTATAAAATATATAAATGTCTTTATTGCAGTGAAACTGCACAGATATGATTATGTTTTCAGTTGTGATATCTTAAAATTTCAGTACTTAAATATGTTGAAAATATATACCCTTTTATAGAAATATAATTTGTGGGAAAAAGTCTGTAAAAAGTTGTCTTATGTTATTTGTTCATTTCTGAACTAGACACATAGCTAATCAACATAGCCTATATGTAACCAAGAAGACATTGACTATAATTTTTAAAAACTTTTATATATTATGTTTTTGTTTGAATAATCTTCTTATTGTCTGTGTTGTTTATTTTCCAGTGGGACTCCACACTGCAATTTATTAATTTTTATATGACCTTAATATAGTATAAAATTAGCAAAGTTAATTATAGTTTATGACTTATTAAAATCTGTCATTTTCTATCATAATACATTCTTAATAAGTGTGATTGTGCTATAAATCAATTTAATATATTTTCTCCCTATGAGTTTTAGCTAATGGCTTTGTTTCGCACTTTATTGTATTTGGTTTCTACTGCAGAAATAATATTAGACAAAGCACAGATTTGTGAAATTTTCTAATCTGTGTTTGGATTACAGCTTAAAAAAAGCAAGACAGTCCCCAACATACCAAATATTTAATCCAGGAACCCCAAATGATTCTGTAGTACATTGGCGGCCCAAGAAGTTTGCAAATAGAGGTTGGCTGTCCAAGGTTGACAATGTTCAGCTGATAGAAAATATGGGAACTGGCTCTCTTGGAATTCCAGGAATAATTGCCAAGTAACTCACTGTGAACTCTTCAATAGAAATTCAGTATTTGAAGCTAATTGGAAGGAAATGTATTATTCTAGATGTTTTACACAAAAACTAAAATAAAAATTTCATATTAAACATATAACTGAGATGTTTATCATGCTAATAGTGTGTTATGATCAAATTCAGTTTGCAGTCCTGTGCCTTTAACACACGCTATACCTACCTATACCTTTTCCTCTTAATATGTACTCTTTTTTAAACTGACTGAGTCCATTTAATGCTGTCTGTATATGGAGGTTTAGGATCAGCCACTGATCCTAATATATATAGGTAGCTAATTAGAAACATTCACCTAAGTTAATTTATTCCCCCTTCTCTTGGAAACCACTTTAGCCAATGGTTTATTGGCTAAAGTTGAGCACGTATGAACCTCTCCCAAAACCTATACTGGATTTTGTCTGGCCTAACATCTAAACAATCACACTGCAGGAATTCTCCTAGAGTTCTTTGACTCTCAACGTTTGGATTTTTACACAATTGAAATATATGGATTTTTCACTGGAAAAAAGAAAAAGCATTAGTTTGTTTCTATATCCATTAGTAATAATGTACCACAGTCTTATCACATAAAACAAAAAGAATTACTTTAGAAGTATTTTGTGTTCAGAGTATTTGAAGATATGTATACAACAACAAAAAACAAACAAATAAACAAAAAACAAAAGGAACTTTGACCTTGAGAGTATGGGCTTTATGGGTAGTTTAACAAAGTGTAGCTGTAGCTGGAGGCTGAAAAGAGTAAAAGGAAAGCTGATGTCATTCCATTTCCATAAAAAGTATTCTTAAAAGTTAAAAAAACAATTCAGGGTCACTGTAGGTCTATAGCTTTTGGAATCTTACTATGATCATTATATCCAAAAAGTTATCTCAGCAAAGCAGTGAAATGTAATAAATTTTCAATATTTGCATTGAGCATTGGTCAACAGAAAGGCTAAGTTCTTTAGGACAGCAGGAACTAAGTGTTGTATGCAGAATACTTCAAGAACTGAACAGAGCTCCTCATCCACCATGTTCACTGACCTCTCTCTAATTGACTTCCAAGTGAGCACAATACAGAAACACTTTCAATGGGTTTCTTGATTCTTCAGTCATGGGTAGAAATACTACAGAAATACACAAATGGATTTTTATTTAGTAAAAATAAGGTGGTATAGTTGTTTTTACTCATTAGTATGTATTTGAGTCAATTTATAATGTATTTGAGTTTACAATGATATAAAATTCATAGTCACAAACTACGATTCATTTTTCTCAAACCTATTAAACTTTATTCTTTCTAGGACAAGACAATTTGTCAGCCTTGTTCTATGTATTTACTTACTCTTTGATGCAAATGATTCAAAATGTTAGAACTTACCTACTTCTTTTTTTTCCAGTTTATTATTTTTTAAATTGTTTCATTTATTTATATTTAAATTATTCCAAATGTTCCCCCTTTCCAGTCCATCTTCCTTGAGGTCTTCACCCCATCCTCCTCCTCTTTGCTACAAAGAGAATATTTCTCCCCCGACTCACCCAACCCCACCTCATCCTGCTAGCATTCCCCTTCCCTGTGGCATCAAGTTTCTACAGAATTAGGTGCATCCTCTCCATCTGAAGCCAGTGACTTCCCACTGAGGCCAAAAAAGCTAGTACTCTGCCACATATGTGCCAGGGGATACAGACCAACCCTTTGGTTGGAGGCTTAGTCTCTGGGAGGTATGACCTTTCCAGGTTAGTTGATACTATTGTTCTTTCTATGGGATTGCAGTCCCCTTGGCTCCTTCAGTTCTTTCCCTAACTCTTTCATAGGGGTGCCCTACATCAGTCCAATGCTCATCTGAGCTCAGTCAGATGCTATAAATATCTGCATCTGTGTCAGTCAGCAGGTAGTAGAGCCTCTCAGAGAACAGCTATGCTAGGCTCCCATTTGCAAACACAGCGTGGCATCTGTAAAAGTGTCAGGGTTTTGCTCCTGCACATGGAATAGATCCCAAGTTTGGCTAGTCACTAGATGGTCTTTCCTTTAGTTTCTGCTCCATTTTTGTCCCTGCATTTTTTTTAGACAGGAACAATTCTGGGTTAAAAATTTTGAAAATTGGTGGATGGCCCCATGCCTCAACTGGAGGAAACTCTTCATGTTAAAAGCCTTGAAGAGATCATGAATTAATGGTACATACCTAAACATAATAAGAGAAATGTACAGCAAATCAACAACCAACATCAAATTAAATGGAGAGAAACTGGAAGTAATCTCACTAAAATCGGAAACAAGACAAGGCTGCTCACTCCCTTTCTATCTATTCAATATAGTACTCAAAGGGCTAACTAGAGCAATTAGACAACAAAAGAAGATCAATTGGATAGAAGTTGGAAAGGAAGAGTTCAAGAAATCACTATTTGTGGATTATATGTTAATCTGTATAAATGACTACAAAAAAAAAAAAAAAAAAAAAAAAAACTGCCAGAGAACGCCTACAGCTGACAAACAACTTCAGCAAAGTGGCTGGATATACAATTAATTCAAACAAATCAGTAGCCTTCCTTTATACAAATGATAAGTGTACTAAGAAAAACATTAGGGCAACACCTTTCACAATAGCCACAAATGTTATAGAATGTCTTGGTGTAGCTCTAACCAAGCATGTAAAAGTGTGATCTCTTTTGTAAAATTATTAGTGTATCATGAATCTTTCAATTCAGTTTTATGGGTAAGGTATTCTCATAATCTTTTTTCAATATTATATATGTAATTTTTATTAACATTATACATTTAAGTAAAATATGATTAAATAAAATCCTATCATGTTGAAGTTGGACAAGCCAAGCCAACAGAATAAGACAGCCAAAGAAGATACGAGAGTAAGAGATCCATATTTTTGCACATTCAGGAAAACCATAAAAACACCAAACCATAATATATTTGAAAAGGCTGTGGTGAAGACTGGTACAGGCCCTGTGAGTGCTGCTTCAGTCTCTGTGACTTTATATGAGCTTTGCCCACACTGATTTAAGGTTCCTTAGGCTCTTCCTGTCCTCCTTCTCCTCTATCTCTTACATTCATTCAGCAGGATTCCCTGCATTCTGTGGGGATGAACTTAATGGAAGAATATGATCAAATTGTATTTAAATTTTAAATAGTGCCTTAAATATTAAAAGCAAAATAAAATATTTAATATATGTATTTTAACTATATAATATTATATATTATAGTTATATTGTATCTTTCTCATACAGAATTCATTAGGAAGGTTATCTTTACAATTTCAAGTAGAATCCATATGTGATGGGATATGCCAAAAGCTCAAACTATGTTTGAGGTGATCATTGTAGCCAAGCAGGCAGAAACCAACCTGGGTCTCTAGTTGACTAGAAAGTAAGACCTGGTCTGAAAAATAAGAACTATAACCTCAAAAATCCCAAGTGAATGAATTTCCAGAAAGAACACTTATTTGAGGCTGTTGTATATTTATATTAAATTAATATTAAATAACTTTTATCTTTAGAGCAATATCATATTAACAAAATATTAAAAAGAAATTTACAGAAACTTGTGTTCCCTGAGCTTTCTAATCATGGTACAGGCACATATTTATTTTACAGCTAATAACTATCAAACTGGTAGCAGTATACAGTACATAGGGTTCAATGGAGTCTGTACTGTATATACTTTATGGTTTTAGAAGTATACAATATGTACATGCCAATATAATATCATATGAAGTGATTTGGGTATCACGATTTTTTATGTACCACAAATATAAATAAACTTAGAGGGGAAACATTTGTGATCCTAGTCTTGATATCATTCAACAAGGTGTTTGTTGAAGGGTGGGGCAGGGAAAGTAGAGAGAAGAAGTAAGGTAAGGCTGCTGTCAGGATGTATTCTAGGAGAGAAGAATAAAGGCATGAGAAGCACAAACAAACATACTACTAATGGATTGGGTGTGCTGAAAGAGAACAATTTGTCAAGTGTGTGTTTTGTTTTCTTGGTTCATATTTTTTTTTAATTCACAGACAATAGAATTTACTGAGGTTTAAGAGTCCTAAAGAGAAACAAATTTGGGAGCAATATGATGAAAAAAAATCAAGACTCCAATGTATACATTTGTATCCTATATTATAGCAGAATGAGATGTAACTTTTTTTTCTAAAATAAACCAAGTTCAGCAGTAAAATCCTGAAGAATTCAAATGTAAAGATGTAAGTTTAAGATTTGTCAATGTAACTACAGTATTTAAGTCCATATAATTAAATCATATTATGTATTAAGGCACAAATGGGACAGACAGGTGTTATTACCCTGTCATCTTGAAGTTAACAGGAGAATCCAGAAAAAGATATCAAAGAAGAAACATCTCAAAAAAATAAAAGAAAAGAAAAAGAGGTGATATAATAGACAGAGTCTGTAATTGGTTTATATTTTAAACATCTTTAAAGTTTTGTATTCATTTGAAATTCCATATTTTAGTCTACGGCGAAAACTTAATCTTCATTTGACAGCGTTCCACAGATAAAGCATAATTGTCTGCTGAGGCCCGTTTCCCACTTTGAGTGGAATCTGTTAAATATTAAAATGTTTGCAATTCTTATTTATCAACATTTTTTTCTTCTGATACTTTATAATGTAGTTTTGATGTGTCAAATGGCATTATAGCCATCATTACATCTCCTAAAAATCTTTCCACTCTTTTAAAGCTATTACTAGCTAATTGATTTTATTCAGGAAAGAAACCTGCAAAGAGCAATCTTGGGGAAGATTTGGAATCATCAGAGAACAGTAAGCTTTTGTTTTAAGTTTTAAGCACATCATCACAAATATCCTAAGAGATGGTTTTTAAAGCTTAACATGAAAATTGCTCCTGGGCTGAGTGCTAATACGCCAAGCAAAATTTCACTAAAGTAAGAGTTTATAAGTGCTGACAACTCCTTAACTATGGTGATGCTAAAAACATTACTATTATAAGAACACTATAGCTGCCAACCATTAGAGCTCCCAAATTCTCCCTTTAGGGTTCACCTGGTAAAGGAAAGCACAAATATACAACCAGAGAATGGAAAATGTGTTATTTATCAGATGGAAAGACTATTAAAAATTTTAAGGTCACTTTGGGATATTGAACGGATGCTTCATAAAATAGAAGAATTTCCTGTATGCCCAAGGAGAAAGGGAAAAATAGAACAGGAAAAGGAGGATAACAATGGCTTTCTAGGAGCATGCTGGACGTTACAAACATTATATTGTTTTTATTAAAAGTGAACATCTAGCAATATAATACCCCTCCAAACTGAGATGTAATACAAATTTAAGGGCTAAACATGAAAATGGTTTCCTTATGATTTCCTGTTAGGAGGTTAAATTTAGTAATTGCAAACACAAGCACATATAGGAAATGCTAAGAACAGGAGATCATTGATAGTCACATAACTTTTAGTCATCTAGTAGTCATTTTACAGGTCAATTGTTTCATTTTAAACTGATTGCCTTTAGCTCATAGATGCTGAAACAAAGTCAAATGACAAATATATCATTATCAAAACATGAAGCATTTCTCTTTCACACCATTGAGTCAAAACTTTCAAATGAGGGCATTCTATGTAATGATGAATCTCTCTGAACCCAGTGGACTATCTTTTCAAATTCTAGTTACAAAATTGAAGATGTATAATATTTTGGTCTAATTATATTTCATGGCTTATGGTTCACTTACTCAATAATTTCTTATACTTTTATTTAACTAAAATGTTTTCATACAATATATTTTGATATTATTTCTCTTTTTTCCAACTGATCCCAGATTTTTCCCAAAAGCTGCCTCACCACCCAACTTGACTTTCTCTCCCTTGATCCATTCATGTTCATTTTCTCTCCTTTCTCTCAAACAAAAATAAAATAAGAAAATATTGTAATATAGCTCCTAATTTTTCATTAAATAAATAAACACAGACTAATCATGATACATAAAACATCCTTTATCTTTTTGAATACTTTATCTTATACCTATATCTATTCTCAGTGCTGGAATTGTTTGAAAATCTTGCAGGTACCACAGGTGCATTTTCACAGAATTCTTGTTGAAGCACTGTTTGGCATGAAGCCTTCATGTCTAGTGAGAATTTCAGACAAAATAATAGGTCATCTAGGGATAAAGTTTTGAGGTATGTGAAAGTGTTACTGTTTTATTTAAAATCATTATGAAGAAACACTAACATATTTCTTTCTCAATTAGCTCCTTCTATTCTGAAAAACCTATCCAGAAATGAACAGACTTCTCCACAACAAATGAGCAAACAAAAACAAGCAAGCAAACAAAAATTATTTCTATATATTTTCTTTTAAACCCACTGTTTGTATTCCTAGTGTTGTTTCCGAACTTGTGGTGACCTTGTAATATTTTCATTAATTCATAGCAGTTCAATAAATTGACATTGAGTGTGGGTTCTTCGCATGTATTATTTTGTTTATACAATTCCCATGGATTTTCAGGTTTTTCCCTCCATTCAAAACTGTGAATTCACTTGCAGAGTCAATGACAATGTTCTTCAATTTTTAAGCCTCCTGCACAGAAAACAGGGTATTTACTAAAGTTGTTATTTGACAAATACAGGTTGAGACAACAGAGTTGGTTATTCAAATCCTTTATATTATGATTCTATTGGTTCAATAAATAGAATTTTCACAAAGTTTCAGGCATCTTATCTTTACAACTATGCTTCAGAGTAGAGGCTCTGTTACTTAATATTACATAAGAGTACACTTTTCCAAAAAGTATTTGAGATTTTTTTTGTTTAAATTATGTGTTATGTGAATTTTGATGGCATGTATATTTTTCATTATATGTATGAGTTGTCAGTGGAGATAGAAGAGGACAACAGAACACATGAACATGGAGTTATAGAGAGTTTGAGGTTGTCAAAGAAGTGGTTGGAATTGATCTGTGTTCTATGTCTCCATGTTGAGAGTGAGAAAATAATTTTTAAAATTGAACATAAATAGATGTTGGTTTTTAATTCAATTATAATTTAATGTAATCCTCTCTCATCTTCTACAATACAAGGAGAACTGGAAGGATAACATGATAAGTGAAGAAATTCAGTAGTGTGCCTTCCTACTGTTTAAATGACTGCCCTGACATATTCTTTAGATTTGCTCATCCATGTACATTTGTACAGTCTGTGAGTTTCAATATACTACTCAGTGTCCTGTCCTATATTATATTATTTAGTATCAAATCTGTTCATATACTTATGAGTTAATAGTTATATATCTTAATTTCACACTAACTGGATCTAAACCAAAAGTTTTGTTGACTGCTATAACCTGAGAGTTGGATTATCTTTATGGATGAATGTAATTTATATACTTTTTACATTTCTTTCTTTTGTTTCTTTGCTTTTAGTTAACACTGGTAACCTTTATTTCTGAATTGAGATTTTTTTAGCATTACTGGAAAGCATCGTATCAAATTTTACCACCATGTTTTTTTAATCACATAAACACACACACATACATAAATGCATATTTATATATATTTTCTTAAATATAAGTAAACTAACTTTCTTAAATATAAGTAAACTAAATATAAGTATACATACATATACATATGTATATATATATGTATATATATATGATATCTAAGTGACTATGCATAAATATTGCTTAGCCTCATGTTTGAGGCAAGGGGATTAAATTCTAAAGAGGAATGTATCATAAAATTCTAATTTAATTATCTAATAAATTAAAACATTAAATTTCTGCGTAGTTTGTTTTGTCTAGACAATGTATATATTATAGATAATGACTAAAGTGAGGTCAATGTGGTCCCAGCTCAGAATGCAATTACTTTGCACATTTGTTTGGTAACATCTGGTCTATTCCCCATTACTTATAAAAAAAATTCATTTCAACAGTCCTATTTTTATAACAGCCATTAGAGGTTTTATGAAGATTATTTGTTTGCAACTTTACACCTTGCATATTTTACAAGAAAGATAGCCAAATGTATGTTTTTGAGGAAGTATGTATTGTTATCAGAGGAAAAATTGATTGAGAAGCTTATTGATAAGCAGACAAAATCTACAAGAACTAATGAGAAGGAACAACATGTTCTAAGAAACATAGCATTATAAAGTGATATCCAAGAAACCTTAATCCCAGGACAGGTCATAGGTATATGAGCTGAAGGAAAAGGTTGTGACTCTAATTTATAAAAACAAATAGATTTAGAAAGATAATCATCTTATAGGATACTGAGAAGTGTTAGACTTTTAGTCATGGATGCACTAACACTAAGGTTATAGGAACAACTAAACAATTAAGTAACAAAACATAAGAACATGGTCTGGGACACATGGAAGTAGTGGCCCCAGTAACATGGCTACAGCAGAGACTATCCAGACAGTAATTAAAGCAAAAGTGATGAAAAACTGTGCTCCTGTCTGATCAACATGAACTAAATAGGTCCTCAACCTTGAACTAGTCAATGAATCAGTAAAAACTATAAAACCTGCAATACAGAGCTAGTAAAATATTAAAAATAAAGAATGGGATTGGTATTTTATATTGCCTAATTTACTAAGGCATCTTACAATTTACAAACATAATTAAATCTAAAAAAATTTTACGATATTCTTGTCATTATATTCATTAACAAATATGATCACTAAGTCTAGAGAATTGGCAAAAAAATTATTGTAAAAGAAAAACAATGTAACTGAAAGAAAAGTATTGTTCACTCATTGACTAATAGGTTATAGGCAACCTAAACTATCAGATATCACAAGCACCCTTAGAGATGATGCTAGAAACTTGTAATGTATGGACTATACCTATGTAGAAAGGAAAAAATAAGTTGTTTTGAAAATGTAGTTTTAAAACTATAGATATCAACAGAGAGCAGGGGTTTGTGAACACCCTATAGTATTTCCATTCACTATAATGATGAATTGGACAGATAGTTAGAATAGACACCTATACAGCTTTTGTGAACTCCAAAAGTTAAAGTAACAAAATGCCTGTCAAACATGCCCTTAAGTATAATAGTACCACAAGTATAATGGAAATATATAATCACTTTCTTTTTGGATATAAAGCCTCCTTGAGAGGATGTAGATAATTCCCGACACAGAAAATTTTGTGTTGTTTTTCTACATACAATTTTGTGCACAATATGTACGAGTTTGTGAGGCATAATGTTTGCTCTTCTACGTGGATAAGCTATATAAAGGTCACTTTTCCACAATTCCGCTCTGGATTAATTAGTGCTACCAAGTCCTTGTTACCCCCAGCTTTAAAACCCCTCTTGAGGTGAGTCACTATGTAGGTCACCTGGCACATGGATGTGGTAAGATAGATACTTGAGGAACTTCAGCATTTCAAAGACATGTATATAACAACGATTTTTTTTGTCACTGCATTTAAAAAATGTTAAATTAGTTCTTGGTTTAATTTTTACCAGTTCTATAATCTAAAATTGGGGGATATATTAAAACTGGTACATAACTGAGCAAGTTATGACTCACAGAACAAACTGTTCTCACACCTGCTTTTTTCAAATAATAATTATGAAGTCAGTGAAATCTACAAAAATAGTATGTAAATGAGTAGTATATTGTTCATCTTGAGGAACCAGTAATGATATTTTAAAAACCATAGTGAAATAAGACCAGGGCATTCGTTTGGTCTACAGAGTTAAGATTTTAAATGGATTTCTATGACTTAAACAGACATTCATTTTTATCGCTGTATAAAGGGGACAGTCTATATTTTTGTGTATGTAGATTTGTGAAATAACACTACAATTATTTAAGACCTCATAATTATGAAGACTTGATTCACTTCATTTTTCATCTATTAAAATGCTATGTGGTGGTCATAGCTGGAGCCTGGGCATTCTGTCTGTTGTGGGTTTTCTTAAAATAGTGGTTAGTTAATTCCTGATAAGGTTACTTGGTGAATACATTCTCGGTTCAGAGGTCAGGGATCATATAATTGTTGGTCATGGAAAAGACATTGAAGATGGCTTTGGCAAAGTTGCCCAGCATGAGCTTGTGGCTCCTGGTTAACATGTAGCAGTCTTCAAAACTGACCATCAGTAGCAAGAGCTTCTTGAGGACAGGAGCAGTGACAATGCCAGTGCTTCTGGGGACAGAAACTAGGCAAAGCATCATAAAGCCACATTATCTTGTCACCTTGTGTGCAACAGTGTGGGGCTTGCCAATCTTGTTCCTCCAGGAGCTTCACTGAATGGAGAGATGGAAAGCTTAGTCAAGATCATGACCACTCAGATGACAGCAGCTACCTTCTTAAATCACTTAGCACCAAGAATAACATGACTATTGAAATCCCTTATAGCAACAAAAGCCTTAAACCCCTTCTGTCCAGTCCAAATCTACTTGTACACTGGATTGATTTTTAGAATCTCCTTCTTGAGGAATACTCTAAGAGGAATTTCAATAACTGAGGATTCCTTAATGGCCAGTGAGTGTAGGTAGTCATTTCCTGAGGCACTTGACCTTCATGTACTTGATGAGAAAACCCAGCTTGTTGACTGGGATCCACGTCATTTGTTCATCTTTACCTTCTTGAACCCCATAGTCACCCGTTGGCCTTGACTACACCATGCTCCCAGAGTCCCTGCTCCTGACCCTTCTATGAAAAATAGTTTTGCCACTAAATCTTGGTCACCCAGTTCTCTGGTCCCTCCTTCTCTACTGGTGTTAACTATTATTACATGTTTTATTTCTTTTTTAATTGGTTATTTTATTTATTTACATTTCAAAAGTTATATCCCTTCCGGCTTTCCACTACACAAAACCCCTATTTCATTTCCTCTCCACCTTCACTTCTATGAGGATGTTCTGCCACCATCCACTCTCTCCTGCTCCACTGCCCTAGAATTTCCCTTTGTTGGGTCATCAAGGGAATGATGACAGGACCTTCTCCACAGGACCAAGGGCCTCCCTTCCCATTGATGCCAGATAAGTTAATCCTCTGCTAAGATGTTTTCTGAAAGAGGCAAAAATCTTGTAACATGGTAATACTCATTAATAGTATCTATCCTACCCCAACTAATGAAAAGCACATATCTGTTTATGTTTGGCTTTACCTGTGAAATATTTATTTGACATAAATTTGATCTTCTATAATTTCTTATATGTATACAGTGTGATCTAGTCATGCTTTTCACTCTCTCTCTACTATGACTCTGCCCACCGAAAACTTCCCTCTACCTGGCTATCCTGAGTGTATTGCTTAGGGATTCTCTTCCAACCTTAAATGATCCACTCAAGGAAACCCTTCACAGCTGTGTCTAGCTGGTTGAGTTTTAGTATATTCCATATGGAGTCAAATTGGTAATCAAAACTAGTCATTACAAGTCCAACATTTATCAGTCTGACACAAAATCACTTGCCCTTATAGTGTGCTTGGTGCCCAAATGAAAACATTAACCATGATGTAATTTCACTTATCTTATATATAATGCTGCAAACACGTCAAACATTTAGAATAGTAGCAATATTTCTGAGAAACGTTTAGTTTCTTAGTGTCCTGTAACTAAAATGTTTTAAATTTCTCTTATATGATCTCCTTCTATGTTACTTTAAATGATACAGGATAGAGGAAAGAAAATGCAAATTCTGATTTAATATATGTGTTAAATATTCATAAACCACATTTGGAATAAAAGAGGTGAAAAATTAAAAAAAAACTAATATCAATTATAATACTCCATTCTCTAACAGTTCTTATGGCCTTAGCTTATATTATAACAGCGTTCTTGTACTACCCATTCTGTCTCCTCCACCATCAGCATATGTCTCAGCAAGTGTTTGTGATCTTCTTGAAGCAATGGCCTATTCCTTCATTGCTGAAGTGTCAGGAACTTTTATTAGCCTTCCTGGATTAGAAGGTGGTAGTTTCCCAGTGAAATTGCCTAAGGACATCATTACATTAAGAGATGCCTTAGAGAAAATCTTGCATTCCAGACATAATCTTCCTTCTCCATTATAGACACCATCCAATTCCCCATAGCAATATGTATTGAGTTGGGAAATCTTTTCTTAGCTTTCTGTCTTAATTACCATTCTATTTCTGTGATAAAACATCATGACCACTGCATCTTATTAAAAATACAAAATGAAACAAATGAAAAGAAGAAAAAACCCACTTAAGTGGCATACTATTTCAATAAATAAGATTCTATCTTAGTCATTGTTCTATTGCAGTAAAGACACACCATGATCAATACAACACTTACAAAGGAAAGCCTTTAACTGTGGCTGGCTTACAGTTCAGATGTATAGTTCATTACCACTATGGCAGAGACCATCATGGCAATGCTCATGGCACTAAAGTAATATCTGAGCGCTACGTTATGATCTATAAACTGAGAGGAAATTGTGATGGGAATGTGAGAGGAAAAGAGAGAAGGAGTGAGGTTGTTCTTGTTTGGGCTTTTGAAACCTCAAGGATCACCCTCCAAGGACACATTTTCTCCTACAAGGAAATACTAACTTCAACAAGGCTCTGTTTATATGAGTCTATGGAGGCTATTCTTATTCACATAGCCAGAATCCATGCCAGTGGAGCAAAGTTATAGTGGCATGCGAGTAGAAACAGTAGAGAGCTCACATCTTCATCCACAATCTGGAAGAAGAGAGCATGTCGGGAATGGCAAGAGGCCTGTTACTCACACAAATTCTCAAAAACAGGCACACTTCCTAACCTTTCTCCAATAGTTTTACCAACTGGGGATCAGATATTCAAGCATATGGGCCTAATGGGGTCATTCTCTTGCAAACCACCAAAAGGATTTGTTTGGCTATTGTTTTCCATCCTGTTGAGTTTCCTTAGGGGTGCTTACATATTGACATGGTGCCAAGAACATGAATAACCCATGAGTGGCTGCATCAATGAATACAATGGCTAGCCTTCCCTGGCAGCCTTCTACCAGAATGTCAGCTTTTTTTTTTTCCTCAGTATAAATCCATCCTAGTTCTAGTTCTTATATCTCATTTGTTCCATTATTGTTAACTAGGACTGTATACATGGACGTTATAGTTTATAAAGTTAATAACCTATAGAAGAAAAACTTTTATTTTATATTTATTATTAGAAATCTACCATGCTGAATTGGTGCACATATAAAATTTTACTTTTTTATGATGTAAGTCCAAGAATGATATTATTTGTTCATAAATGTGCATTTAATTTGGATTGTAAATAACTATTACCCCATGAGGAACGGGTGCATTCTAGATTCTTAACATCTTTAGATGAGGAACCTATTTTTTTTCACATTTTTCCTAACTTGTGTGATTGTCAGTATTATATTTTTTAATTTTACATATTCTAGTGGAAGGATAACTTTCTCACTGCTTATCTACAGGATAGTTAAATTAGGTTGGAAACTGGTATTTACATGATCACACATTTCTCTGAACTTCAAGCTTTTTAACTTTTAGAGTGATAGATGTATGTGTATGTGCCTCTGTGTGTGTTTGTGTATGTGTGTGTGAATGTGTGTATATGTGTGATTTATACTGAATGCCAGAGGTTTTTTTCCTGAAAATTATTTTTTATCATATGACAATTTGACAATCTACATAAAACTTCTATTTTATGGCTCAAGCCTAATACATTCCCTGTGACTAATAGAATTACAGGATGTCTAGAAATTATTTAAATTACATAAGTGTATGAGTAAATCTCTGTGAAAATATTGTGATTCTATGTCATTTTACAAAGAGACTAATTAAAACCACAGATAACTTATCTAAAGCTATCCTTGACTCAGTTCTACATGGATTCCAATGGGTAATGATATTGCAAGTCAGATAGTTTAAGATAATAGACATTGATTGACTTGAAGCAAGGTGAGATAAGAGGCTGTCTTCCATTTGAAATGTTTCGTAGGCACTTCATTTCTTTTCTCCTTCTTTAGGTATATGTAATAAATCTATATCATCACTGGTACTTTGTGATGTTTTCCACATGGAGTTTTTAGAATAGACTTTTATATAATGATACTATAACTAAGGTAGTCATATTTTATGGAGTGTTGACTATGGCCTGTTCTAAACTAAATTGATCAATAACAATCTTATTGGATGAATATATTAAATTTTTAACATTAGGGGTTTTGTAATTTGGAGATTTATTTATTTTTATCATGTGTATATGTGTATCTGTCTGTTTGTATGTATCTGTATATATGCACTGATGCCTACAGAAGCCATAAGTACAAAGTCATCATCCTGAAGCTGAAGTTACCGGACTTGGGTATTATTAAGTGAAGTCATATTCTCTGTAGAACACCAACTGCTCTAATCTGCTGAACCATCTCTCTAGCCCACTTATCTGTTAAAGACAGGAATTTCAATTCATGACTCCTTTTCTGCATTAAATATAAAAATCAGCTTTCTGTTGAAACATATAGAAATATATTCTAGTGTATTACTTGGCCTAGTTTCTAACTCATTAAGTGGCTACATCATTGAATATTCACATGTAAAATTAATAAGCTTAATAATCTAGGCTCCAATCTTCGATTTTATGTAGGTTAAAAGAGCACAACTGATAAATAGAGGACAATTTTGGTAAGTGTGTGCATGTGTGTGTGTGTGTGTGTGTGTGTGTGTGTCTGTGTCTGTGTCTCTGTGTGTGTGCATGTGCCTGCAACGGAATACAGTTATAGATAAAGAAGCTAAAATTTTGAAAGTGATGTACATGATAGCTAGGGGTATGAAGAAGAAGGGAATTACAGATTTATATCCTTTTAATAACTATTTTCTTTTCTTTTCTGACCATGTTCCCCTTATATTCTAAGCTTAAACTAGAAAATAATTTTTAAAAGAGTGAAACGTAGGAATTAGCAACTCAGAAATGAATATTGTACATTTGGATGCTCTCAGAGGTGGAAAATAAGTCTGTATTGCTGAAAATGATATTCATGTCTGGCACAGTTCTCAGTGGCCTCTGAGCTAAAACTGACCTGAGTGCTTCTACCCTGAGAAATAGATTACATGATATCAGAAGATGAGATACAAGCTTGAACAAAAAAAATCAACAGTCCTACCAGCTATGATCCCAATACAGTACAATAGCAAGTATCCTGACATGATATATATATGTGTGTAGTACTGGAAACACACCTTCGAAGTAATTAACCAACAGCTCTCTGATTGGAATTAAGTCCTATTATACAAGAAGTAAATCATGCCTTGTACAGAAAACCTAGCCAACTAACCACCTAGGGCTAGTGAAGTCATAGAACTAGGAAAGAAACATATAACTGACAATTTATCATACCAGTATAATCCCTAATGATGTTCTAAAAACTTGATCATATATTCAGAAATCAGCATAGTCTTCATCTCCCATAAAAAAAAAAAAAACATAGTTTTGCCATTGTCAGAGATCATGATAAAGAACCAACAGCTATCAAAATATCAGTCCCAGTGATGTATTTCAAACTTCAACACTTAAAGTTTAGGGGCTTATGCTGAAGAAGGGTCAGAAAGATTCTAAGAGCCAGAGGATTAAGAAGTTTTCAATAAGACCATATCTCCAAGTAATATCTGAAGCTACACTCATACTGTCTCACCAACAAGGCTGTGTGAGCTGAACAAGGACAACTGGAGATGGGAAAACATAGATGGTGAAAAGTCTGTGTAACTCAATCCTACAAAACATACTAAAAGTAACGAAACAGTGTTAAAAGTGGGAGAATGAATTTAGGGAAGAATATACGAATTGATTATCCAATACCAAATGGTCGGGCCTGAAAGCAAACACAATTATGATTTTAAAACTGAGAAGATTAGATTTTAGAAGAAATAAACAGAGAGAAACACCGGCAGATTGACAAGAGAGAGACAGAAAGAGAGAGAGAGAGAGAGAGAGAGAGAGAGAGAGAGAGAGAGAGAGAGGGAGGGAGAGAGACTTACTATAGTGAAAAGTATACATCCTAGGTGGCTTGAATCTGTGCTAATCACCTTGTCTCTGCTGTGAGTGCTACAATTACAAAAATAAATTTAAAACATTTATATACTGGATAAAAAATTCAAAAGATTTACATATATGTCAAATTTTATATTAATTTTTTAAAATAAATTGAGACAGAGGAATGCTTGCATTTTGTCTGAGCTCCACCCCACAGTTACCTGACAATAGCCTGGTGTGCCTGATTCACTATTAAAGGGCCTGCTCCTGGCCTCCTCTTGCACTTGAGCTTGCATTCTTGCTCCTGCTCTGTCCTCTCAGCCCTTCCTCCTCTTTCCTCATTGCCCTTCTCCCTCTCTCTATATATATGTTCATGGCTGGCCTCTATTCCTCTCCTCTCCTCTCCTCTCCTCTCCTCTCCTCTCCTCTCCTCTCTCTCCTGTCCTCTCCTCTCCTCCCCTCCCCTCTCCTCCCCTCCCCTCTCCTTTCTTCTCCTTTCCCCTCCCCTCCCCTCCCCTCTCCTTTCTTCTCCTTTCCCCTCACCTCCCCTCTCCTCCTCTCCCCTCCTTCCCTCTCTCTGTGTATGTTTATGTCTATGTCTCTGTCTATCTCTGTCTCTGTCTATCTCTGTCTCTTTATCTCTCTCTATCTCTCTCTATCTCTCTCTATCTCTCTCTATCTCTCTCTATCTCTATCTCTATCTCTATCTCTATCTCTATCTCTATCTCTCTTCCCTTCCCCAAGCCCTGAATAATCTCTATTCACTATACTGTCTTGTGGCTGATCCCACAGGGGGAAGGGATGCCACAGCATGGACCTGTGGAGTAATCCCCTTCCTCTCAAACCTGACTACACATCCACCAAACATATTCTCTCTCTCTTTATCTTTGCGTAAAACACAACAAATTTTGTGATTTGTTTTACTTTCTTCTGTATGATAAAATGAAATAAAACTAAAAATGGAGTCATTGGTTATCAATTCTCAACTTTATAAACAACATTAATGTTGTTAAATTTTTTCAAGACTTGTTTTAGAATTTTAAGATGATTCACAAACACTTAAAAAAAAATCCTCAGCAAAATATTTGGTGCTTGCTTTTAAGCCCAGCATTTGGGAGGCAGAGGCTGATAGATCTTGTTTACAAAGTGAGTTTTTCAGGAAAGCTGAAACTACACATAGAAACTATAGTTAAGAAAACCAATATTTATTAGTAGTCTATCATAGAGAAAACTTATTTTTTAAATGTAGTGTGGATTTTAACATTTACAATGTCTACAAATAGAAATTGGTTAATTTACTATAGTTGTATCATATAGCAAACTCATTGTTGGCTCCTCCATGTTCTTGATATAGGTATAAAAGGCAAATAGATATACCTAATTGGCATTAACCTCTCTTAAAAAGTTTAAAATGATTACATATAATGGCATAGTTATTATATGATTATATATTATTTATAAAAACTTGGTTTCATCCATTGAAAAAATGTTATAGCACATTTGCTAATAATTATTGCTCTTGAAATATCATCTATGAATTTCTCTCTCTTGTATATGTACTCTGTGTGTCCAGACATGTCTGTGCATCTCACACCACTATTCATGTATAGAGTTCAGGGATAATTTTGGCTGACAGTTTACACAATCATTATGTGAGTAAAGGTCCCTTTGTTGTTGGTCACTATACTGTATACATTGGCCTAGGAACCTTACCAGGACCAAGGGATTTACTATATCTATCTGTCTGTCTGTCTGTCTGTCTGTCTGTCTGTCTGTCTATCTATTTTTCATCTCATCATATTAGCTCCTAGAAGACAGATGTAAGATGTAGCAACAGACTGTATGTGGGATCTTGATATCTGAACTAGATCTCTTTGCTTATCTGACAAACATATTTTCCATTGAGCCACATCCCAAATTTGTATTCCATGGTTTTTTTGGAGGGGTTGTTTGTTTTTTTATTTTTTTAATCTAGGGCATGCTGAGTTTTTAATAGAGAAATTAATATTTATACACAGTGTGCCTGTTCCCACTTCTGTAACTATACAGGTAGTAAGTGATATTTTTTTCCTCTTTTGCTGGGATTAGAGATTCAACTCAGTGCCTAGCACCTTTTTAAGCATGGATTTAAATGACTAAGCTACACCTCCAGATATTAAGTCCCATTTAGGTAAGATTATAATTATATCTGCTAGAAGAGAACTAAAAGAATAAAGCATTTCCATTGCTTCAGATGAGTAAAAACTAAATAAATTTATCATGTTAAAATATCTCCAAAGAAAATATTCAGTAACTTTGATCCAATTCTTTTTTTTTTTTTTTTTTTTTTTTTTTTTTTTCCGAGACAGGGTTTCTCTGTGTAGTCTTGGCTATCCTGGAACTCACTCTGTAGACCAAGCTGGCCTCAAACTCAGAAATTCGCCTGCCTCTGCCTCCCAAGTGCTGGGATTAAAGGCGTGCGCCACCACTGCCCAGCCCTAATTCAATTGTTTAATAAGGGAAAAAATTTTGTAAACTACAAAGTAAGGGGAGAATATAATATTGTTCTTGACTGGATTTGTTAAACCTTTGATAAAAAGGAACCTTCAAAAATATGCCCATATGCACACATTTTTTAATATTTTTATTAATCAATAACACCAGAAAAATTGCTAAACTAACTCTATCTCATTTAAAAGAAAACTAGCATACCAAAGCTCTGGTCAATGGAATGTCAGCACAGATAAAGGAAATATCAAGAAGACGATGCTACAAAGATTTTACAGTGGTCAAGAGCATATTTTATCTTAGCGGAGGACACTGGTTTGTTTCCAATCACACAAATGATCATATACAGCCATCTATAACTCCAATTCAGTAGATTCCTCTTCTGGATACAACAGAAAACATGCAGACATGTGGTACATATACATGCATTCAGGTAAAAAATAATAAATATAAAATAAAACAAAATACTAGTTGTTTAAGTAAATGTGAAAAATAATAGAATGTTTGAAATTAATGTTGCCTGGGGTTTGAATATTGAACCAGATTTCCAATGTATATGTTTATTATATAAATGGTTAAAAATTATTGTACCAAAATATGGATTTAACTATCTTTAATATTTGAACTTTCAGTTTTTCCTAATGAGGGCTGTATTTTAGGAATCACAGAGAATTATCTCAAATACCCAACATATCAAAACATGTAATATATATCAGCTAATCTGTGAGCTAGAGGTGAATAAGAAAAAATAAGGTAAAATAAATGTCTGAAAATAAAACAATGCACAACATTTGGGGAAAACTCGACAATAGAATGAAATTAGAATAAGTTGACAACATGAAATATGTTGAGATATTAAATGTTAATTAAGTATTAGATGAAGATTCTCTAATTTTGTGATCATTGGCATGGCTTACACAGTTTGGTTTCTACCCTTTCTAGTTTTGTGTTTATTGACTGTAGTAGATAGCCATCAATAATGCCTCCAACACATTTTGGAGTTTCACATTTACATATTTAGAATTAAGGTGACATTCTATAGGGCAGAATTTTAATTTTTATGTTACTCTTTGCTATCTACCCAACAAACAAATTTTCTTAAAAGCAAACCAAACCAAACAGTACTTTATAAGTCTAGTACATGGAATTCTTTGTTTCACTCTCCTTTCAATCATTTCCTATTTACTGGGGATATGTGCATGTGTATATGTGTGTATGTGTGTATATATGTATGTGTTGTACCTACAAAGTTCAGATGAGAGTGTCAGATCCCGGATCTGGAGTCATGAATGATTGTGAGTTCTGGGGAAAAATCACATGGTTCACATACATACAGCCAAGGCACTCGTATGCTTAAAAATATAAGTAAGTAAATCTAAAAAAAAAATTTAAGTATTTTAATGGGGAAAATTATTTGCTCAGTTTTCCTTTAGCCTCTGCTACTTCAGTTTTATTAAACTTTAAATCTTTGGTCTACAATTCTTGGCACATTTTGATTCTCTGAGCTGCTTATTTAATATGTTTTATTTTGTCTGACCTCTCCTTCAGATAATAAAATGAAAATTGTATCAAGTATGGTTATGTTTGTGGGTTTTTTTTTTTTTAATTTTTATTTTGGAGAATCCTCTGTTTGTATGTGAAACCTTGTAATGTTTTCTTCTGTAGTATTTAACTTTCGGTTCCATCGCATATTTTTCCCAGTTAAAGCATTTGCATTTGTTGGAAAAAATCTGAACTGGGACAGTTTAAATGTTTTACACGTTTGTGCTTTTATGGATATTTTCAACTTGTCACATAGTTTCCAAACACTCAGCGTCTTGGTAGCGAGTAACTTGCACTTTTACTTGCTGGCTCTTCCTGCTCTCCTACACTTATAAAATAATTTTTCTGGGAGGTAATAACAATACATTTGACTACTCTGAAGATTAAATCTCTGCTTCCATTACCTATTTCTATACATTAAATTACTCATTATTAGGGTTTTAATTATCAAAAAATTCTAGAATCTATGTTTTATACCTGTCATATATGTTAGCTTCTGATCTATTGTCTTCTTTATGACTCTCTCTGTTTCTGTCTTTTTTTTGTCTCTGTCTCTGTCTCTCACACACACTCTCTCATTTTCTCTCCTCATGTGGTGTGTGTGTGTGTGTGTGTGTGTGTGTGTGTGTGTGTGTGTGTGTTATTTTACATGCATTAATTGATGAAAGTAAGAAATACAATTTGAGGAAAGCAGTGTTTTAGTAGCAGGCTCCATATTAATCTGGCTGGAGTTTAGAGATGTTTAGTTTGCTGTGTCTGTGGGTGCCAGAGGCTTCACATTTTCTCTAGTGTCCTTGTTTTAATCTCTCCTATCGATTCTGGGTTTCCTTAAGTACACCTCTGAGAATAGCAGCTTTTTCTCCTGTAAACCACTATTATTATACTTGAGACTTGTTTCTCTGTTGGTAAGATACATGTGGGAGGAAGTATTCTGTAATCTTATGATTAAATCTCAGTCTTCAGAGTCCCTGAGATGTAATGTTCACAAGTGTTTCTCAGCATTTTTCTCCTACTTAGATAAGAGCAGTTCTCCACAGGATAGAAATTGAAAAAAGTGTCTTTACTCCAAGTGGTGGCAAATTCTGCTAAGGTCTTTTTTTCTGGGAAGAGGGCTTTTACTAGAGACAAACGACAATGTATTCCATTGTGATTGCTCACTCTGTACCTGTACCAAAGCAAAGAATTGTTGTTCTCTGATAGTATTTCCAGTTTTGAAATCTAGCAATGTATAAAATCTCCACAATAGTTTTCATGCTAATTCTCCATAATTCTTCAAATTATTTTTTTTTACTTCCTGGCTCCAAAATCTTACGTTTCTACTGAAGATATATCATCTATGAGTTGTATGCATTCATTTGCTTTTGTTGATTTTGTCATTAGTTTGCACTGCGAGAGGTACTGTTTTAATTTTTTTTTGATTTTTCAGATTATTCAAGTTTATTGCTGATGGGATGATTAGCATGCGTGTGGTACACAGATATAAATTCAGGCATAGCTCACAAAACATAAAATAAAATAGATATCTTATATAAAAAAAAGATTGTACTTATAGATTTCATGATTTTTTGCCTTTAAAGCTGAAGTTGTAAGATTAGCAACACATTTAAGATTAGTTTTGCTTCATTATAAATGACAAATAATATCAAGTTGGTTTCATTCTAGAGATTCAAGAATATTTTAAAAGAGTCAAATCATTAATTGTAATACATGACAAAAATGTACCTCACACTGAATTTTATACTCATTTAAAATATGGAGGAGAGGACTTAAAAAACTGTCTAAATTTATTATAAAGCTTCTAAGTTGATGAGAGAGAAAAAGAATATGCATCTTAACCTGAAAGGTCTTCATATGATGGTGACCTCTTTTATTATTATTGCATTTAATCTTATTTTACAGCCCAATTGTGATCTTATATCATGTGCTATACACTAAATATGGAATTAATAGGGCATTTAAACTAATACCAGAAACAGAATAAGGTTACTCATGTTTACTCCTCTTTTGCCATATAGTTATTTTCAGTCTTAGGTAGAACCAAAAGAAAAGCAGGGGAAGTAAAAGAGATAGAAATTATACAGATATATATATATATATATATATATATATATATATATATATATATATAAAATTTACATATATATATAATTTACATATATGTATGATATATAATATACATATATATGTGTATATATATATATATATATATATATATATATAGAGAGAGAGAGAGAGAGAGAGAGAGAGAGAGAGAGAGATGTAAGTCTACACTTAAAATACTAAATATTTCATCAGAAGCAGTCTTCATATGTCCATATCAATAACAAAGAATGAACATGGTAAGAAAGATATCAGAGGAAGATATCTCTTTACAATTACCTCAGGGAAAAATTTTCTCGGAATACATGTAAAAAGTAAGTGTAAAGCCTCTTTAATGAAACTTTAACCCAGTGAGGAAGGGAATTAAAGAAACTAGAAAGGAAAAATTACCTCCCTGTGCAATGTTAAAATTAAAAAATGACAAAGCCAACAGTAAGCTATAGATTCAATGTGTTCTCTATTAAAATTTCAATGCTATGCATAAAATAAATAGAAAATAAAATCTTAAAACACAACTAGACGTACACAAAAAACAGATAACCTAAAATTTCCTGAGCAAAAGAATTATGCCGAAGGTATGATCATAACTTATTTCAAGTTACTGTATAGAACCAAAATACAAAGTTTTCGATACCAGAAAATGTAACTGATGAATAAGTCAATGAAATAGGTTTCAGAGCTAATTCCATATAATACAGTGCCCTATTAATTTTGAAAAATGAGAGCCAAAATACACATTGGGTTAAAGACTGCTTTTCCAGCAAGTAGTACAAGGAAAACTCAATAACCACATGTAAAATAATAAAACTAGCTCTATATATGAATAACTACGTCAAAAATCAACTCAAAATGCACCAAGGACCTAAGACATTAAGGCAAGTAAGGAAAAAAGAAAAGGTAGAAGAGACACTTCAAGATACAGGCATATGGTGAGATATTAATATCCGCATGAATGAAGTTCTCTATATATTAATATTTTATCAACGTTCTAGTAAAAAAACTTAAGCTTATTAATTTTTTTCTTTTCCTTTTTCTTTCTTTCTTTCTTTCTTTCTTTCTTTCTTTTTTTTTTTTTTTTAATTTTGATACCATGATGATCTGCCAGTTTCTCTGGGCCCTTCCTTCAAAAACCTGACATTGAATTTTCTTTTCAGACAGTAAACTACAAAAATGTTGAGGTAAGGGCAATAACCCATGAGGCCTTCTTTTATTTCTTTTAAATTTTATTGAAAATAGGTTATTCTCTAACAAAATACCTCCCAATCACTCCTTCTAGATCCATTCTCACACCTCCCCTCCTCTAAATCAACCTCTCCTCCATTTTCTATCCAGAAATGTGTAGTCCTCCAAAAGACAGCAGCCAAACAGAGCAAAGTCAGATACAGTAAGAGAATGCAAAAGCCCTCAGATTAAGCCTGGACAAGACAATCCAACAAGAGGAAAAGTGTCTCCAAAGTAGGCAAATGAGTCAGAGTTATGCCTGTTCCCACTCTTAGGAGTCCCGCAAAAGCCCAAGCTAACAGACAATGTATATATGTAAAGGATCTGGTGCAGACACATGCAGGGCCCGAGCTTGTTGTTTTAGTCTCTGTGAGCCCATGTGAGCCACGCATAAATAATTTGGTAATCCGACATAAAATTTTGCTCTGATAGAGTTTAAAAGCAATGTGTCAGCCAGCACATATCCTCTCAAACTCTGCGAATGAATAGAGGCTTGCCTCTTCTTCCCTGCATTCATTCATTCCAGCTCTCTTTGGTGTTCTTTGGCTTTTGGTTTTATAACTCTGTGTTCCGGATCACATCATTCTTTCAAATTGTTCTTTTCAAATAAGAACAGTGGCCACTGTGTACAGCCCACCATAGCTCAAATTTAATTCATCTTACTGTGATGACATCTGTCAAAGTCATAATTTATAAAATCACATCCGTAAGTTCCAGAAGGGCATGGATTTGTGCTGAGGGACACGAGTCAACACCATACAGAAAACAAATAGTTTCTTTCCCATTTCTCAAGAATTGTGTGAACAGCCATTTCATTTATTTTCACAGATTTTCAGAGTTTCAGGCAGAAGGGCAACGTGAGCCATGCTTACATGCTCTTATCAAGATTGAAATATTTCCCCTACATGTTTTTAATGAATCTAATGTTTTAATTGTGGTTCAAGATAAATATTTTCTTTAAAAGTTACCTTAAAAACATTGTCTTAAAAACAGCTTACATGCAGAATAAAGGACTTAATAAATACAACAAAGCTTTATACATTTCAGTAAGCAGGTATTGAGATAAATTAATTCACTGTAATTTGAATCAAGTAAAATTAAAATAAAAAAAGAGAGAGAGAGAGACAGAAATTTCATTGATTTTCCCTTAATAAAAAGGGAATTTTATTGTGTTAGTTTAAGATACAGCCAAAATTGAGCAGAGGGACAATATAGCGAGGATTAAGTCAAGTTGCTGAAAGCCTCGGACTGCTCTAATTCTTGTATGTTGGCAAAAAAAAAGGTGTCTAACAGGGGAAAGCTAACAGAAAAGTGCTACTACATATTTCTATAATCAACTAATGATTTACAAGGAGAAAATTTCTGGAGATAAGTTTATGAATCTTTTTGTTATATTTAATAGGAAATCGTATAGGTTACATTGACATACATGTAATGAAAGTATTGCTTACATTTGTAGCTTTAAAATACTTAGAAGGATTTAACATTCATTCTCTGATTGATTCATTTTTGAAACCATATTCTTGTCTCATACAATACATTACAAGTACAGTTTTTCTGCCTTTCTTCCTCTCAGCTACCTGCCACTTCTCCTCTCTTTGAGACCCATTCTCCCTGTTTTCTCTTCAGAAAAAAGCAGGCCTCAAACACACAATAGTCAAACAAGAGACGACTAATTTAGACTTTCTCTTCAAATGATGTCTACTCTTGTTCTATGTACCTGCTCCCATCTATTGCTGGAGGTAGCCTCTCTCTTGACTACTGGAGAAGACATCACTATAAAAGCATAGGAAAATATCATTAAGAATTATTTCATCATTTTTTTTCTAATAGATTTAGGCCCTACCCTATGTTTCTGGGCTATGAAGTCTCAGGCTCATAGCTATGGTGTAGAGATCTTTCTTGTGCGTGGGCTTCAAATTAAAACAAACATTGGTTGACTACTCATACAATTTCTGTGCCATATTTTCTCAAACTGATATTAATGTCAGAAGAGATTGTAGGTCCAGGTTTTTATGTCTGCACTGGTGTCCAGGCTTCTCTATATATAGCCTACAAACTAACTTCTCACATTACAGACACCAGAATGTAAGCTTAATGGCTGTTTCAGGCAAAAGCTACATTTAATGAACTGTGTAGAATTTATCCTAAGCAATGGGTTCCTGCTGGCAATTTTCAGGGAGTGACCTTCTATCCAAGCATTAGCCTGGCTTGCTTAGTGATCCTTGCAGGAACCTTCAGCAAACAACTCAATAAATGCAACCCAGTCTCACCAAATTGCCTAGCTACAAAAGACAGCCAGTTTAAACTCTGTCTCCTCCCTTATTAGGAGTTCTAGCTAGGGTCACTTTCAGATTCCAGGAAGCTTCCAGTAGGTCTCCACACCACCTACAATGTTCTCCAATTCCTGCTCTCTCTCCAGGCACTTTTTCTCTTCATCACTTCTACTCCACCTGGTCATTCCAGATACAGTCCCCATCCTCCCTCATCCCCCCCCAACAAATAATTTATTCCCCTTCCCAGAGAGAACCATGTACTCCCTCTAGATCACTCCTCCTTTCCTAGCATCTTTGGGTGTGTAGATTGTATTTTGACTAACATGCATTTAAAAGCTAATATTTGTTTATAAAGTGAATAATTACCATATATTTCTTCCTGGTTCTGGGTGATCGTACTCAAGATGAGTTTTTTTTTTTTCTGCAAATTTTATGATTCATTTGTTTAACTGCGGAATAATGCTCTGATTTGTAAATGTACCACAATTTCTTTATCTATTTTTCTTTCTTTTTTTGGTTTATGAATATTTAAGTTATTTCTACTTTCTGAATATTATGAATAAAGCCACAATTGTTCATAGTTAATCAACTTTTTTTTTTGTTAGAATGGAGCATCCTTTGGGTACATACCCAAGTGTAGTATAGTTGTGTTTTGAATAGACTGGCTCCCATTATTCTGAGGAATAGCCATATTGATTTCTGTGGTGGCTGTAAAAGTTTATGCTCTCACAAGCAATTGAAGACTACTCCCTTTCCCCAAATTTTTGCCAACATGACTTTTGATATTGCTCTTAGACATTCTGACAGGTGTAAGATCAAATCTCAAAGCAGTTTTGATTTGTATTTTCCTGATTGCTATGTTGAACATTTCTTTAAATGACTCCCACCTATTCGATACTCTTCTGAGATATCTCTGTTTAGATCTTTACCCCATTTTTAAATGAATTATGTTGTTATTGTTTTTTTGGTATCTACTTTCTTGAGTATATATTTTAGATATTAGACCTCCATCAGGGTGGAGATGTTAAAAATGTTTCCCATTCTATAAGCTGTCACTTTGCACTTTGCATGAAGTTATCCAGTTTGACCAGCATCATTTGATAATGATTCTTTTTTGCAGTATATATTTATATCTACTTTATCAAAAATAAGTTGTTCACAGTGGAGTGAATTCATGTCTTAGTCTTCAATTCTATTCCATAGATAATGTGTCTTTTTAATGAAAATAACATGTGTTTTTTATTACTATATTATCTCTGTAGTACAACTTAAAATGAGGGATGATAATTATTTCTAGAAGTTCTTTTATTGTTCAAGATAGCATTAAGTAATTTGGGTTTGCTTTTGTTTTTCCAAATGAAGTTGAAAACTGTCCTTTTAATGTCTGCAAAGTATTGTATTGAAATTATGATCAGGATTGCACTGAATCTGTAGACTGTTTTGGTAAGAATAACCATGTTTGCTGTATTAATCCTATCATTCTGTGAACATAGGAGACCTTTTCATCATCTGATATCTTCTTTAACTTCTTTCTTCAGATTTGAAGTTTTAATGATACAAGTCTTTTATTTACCTGATTAAAGTTAGTCGAAGATATTTTATATTTCTGATGCTATTGTGAAGGGTGTTGTTTCCTAATCTTTTTTCAGTCTGTCTGTTATTTATATCTAGAAGTTAGTGATATTTTGAGTTAAACTTTTATCAAGCTACACTGCTAAAAATGTTTATCATCTGTAGAAGTTTATTTGTGTAATTGCAAGAATCATTATGTATACTATCTTATTATATTATTTGCAAATAATGATACTGTAACGTCTTCACTGATAATTTGTATCCCCTTGATTGGCTTCTGCTGTCTTATTGATCTAACTGAAACTTCAAGTACAATATTGAGGAAATATGAAGAGTGCCTTGTCTTGTTTCTGATTTTCATTTAATTTGATGTGGAACATGGGTGCTGTAAATTACTTTTATTGTGTTAAGATATATCCCTTCATCTCTTATTATATCTCCAGGAGTTTTATTATGAAGTTGTGATGAATTTTTCAAGGTCTTTTTCATCATCTAATTAGGTGATCATATTCTTTTTTATTCTCAGTTTATATGGTGTATTATATTTACTAATTTTCCCATATTAACCATTGTTTTATGTTTGGAATAGATCCAATTTGATCATGGTGAGTGTGCTCAATGATGCATTCTTAGGATAGGTTTGCAAGTATTTTATTGCATCTATATTCGTACTGGAAATTGGTTTGCAGTTCTCCTTCTATGTTGAGCCATCATGAGATGAGATGAGATGAGTTGAAATGAAATCATCAGAGTAACTGTGCCTTCATAAAATGAGTTGAACAATATCCCTTCTGGTTTTTTTTTTTTTTTTTTTTTTTTTTTGTGTGTGTGTGTGTGTAAAATATTGAGTACTATTTGCCATTAAATTATATGTCTAGTAGAATTCTGAACCAAAACCATCTGGACCATGGCTTTTTGTATGGTTTTTTTGTTTGTGTGTTTTAGAGGCTTGTTTAAACTATTTTATTATCTAATATATCAAACCCAATTCACTTTAGCTCTCTTCTTTGCGCCCAGTCCCTTCTCCTTCACACCCATCCCTATCTACTCATTCTGAATTTGTCTTTACAAAATGACAGGACCCACGTGGTTATCAATCAAACATGGCATGTTAAATTGCAGTAAGACTATTGAGGATAAATAAAGAAACCTAGTAGGTCCTAAAAGCAGTCAAAATAATCAGAGACTGTTCTTGCTTCCACTATTAGGAGATCTAAAAGAAGATCAAGGTACATAATCATAACATGTATGCAGAGTGCCTAGGGCAGACCCACGCAGGCTCTCTGTTGGTTTAGACTCTGTAAGGTCTTCAGTTAGTTGCTTCTGTGACTTTTCTTTGATGTCCTTGACTTCTCTGATTCTTACAATCCTTCATAAGAATTCTCCAGTTGTTGCCTAATGTTTGGTTATGAGTCTCTGAATCTGTTTCCATCAGTTGTTGGATGAAGTCTGTTTAATCATGGTTATGCTAGACTCCAGTCCACATCCTGTTTAAAAATATATAACAAATCATTGCATTGACATTTTTTGCATGTCTGTTTGGTTCTATACTGGGTCTCTGGCCTATGAAGCCTCTGGTTCCTTAGCCTCTAAGTAGTATCAAATGGGGTCTTCTTCTCATGCCATGGGTCTCAAGTTGAACCTATCATTACTTGGCCACATTTGGAAACCTCTAAATGATGGCTTCTAGTTCCTTAGGGGAATAGATCATGTTTTAACTTTGCTAACTGGTACCTATGGAGAAAATTATCTATTTCTTTTAGATTTTCCAATTTGTTAAGGATTGGTGTTTAAAATATGTCTTCAGGATTCTCCGAATATCCTTGAATATATACTGTTAAGTTTCCATTTTCATTTATGATTTTATTAATTTTGATACTTTCAATTTTCCTTCCAGCCCACAAGTTGACCTGGAGTAGAGGTGGTGCTTCAGATACCCTCCCATACCCAGAGACAGCTTGACTCTGGAAAGGTCTATCACAACCAGACTCATTGTTTCACAGGAGGTACAGGATCCCCTCAGAAAAACAAATCCAGTTAACACCTTGTGAGAAACACACAGAAGAACATATGCAACAGAAGCCTTTGCCACCTGCCACAGTCAGAACCCAGTTCTCTAACCTTAGTAAGACCTGAATACCTAACATACCTGAAAAGTAAGGCTCCAACCTAAAATTACATCTCATGAAGATGATAGAGGACCTTAAGGAGTACACAAATAACTCCCTTAAAGAAATACAGAAGAACACAGGTAACCGGGTAGAAACTCTTAAAGAGGATATGCATAAATTCCTTAAAGAAGTACAGAGAAAACACAAGTAAACAGGTAAAGGTATTGAACAAAAGACTTCATCACTTGATGAACGTAACATTTATTAAGAAATTAAATCATGAATTCAATTCATGTAAAGCTGTGTGCGCTGCATGCATCAGTGATATTCTGCCACTGCACTACTTCAGAAGTTAGGCATGCTTTATATTATGTTTTAAACAGTAATTTATTTTTTTAATTATTTGCATGTCTGTGCTCAGGGAAGTCGTAATTGCAGATGCCTATTTGGATCAAAAGGTGTCAGATTCTCTCGAGCTAGAGGACCATGTTGTAGTCAGCTGAGTGATAACAAGTTGGAGTGCTGTCTGGACTTACAAAGTTCAAGGCAAACCTGTGCTGCAGTGTGTTCTGTCCCAATCCAAGTGTTAACAGTAGCTATACTTAAGTAAATGTAGCTAGATAAAGAAATATCCAAGCATATAGCCAAGATTTCTATAAAATATTAATTACAATATATTTAATTGATTTTAATATAGAGATTATAAAGAAATTTAATTTGATCTTACATTATTTTAGAGATAAAATTTGACAAGGTCACAAACATAAAAATTAGCCTATTTAAAAAAAAATAACTATTTAAGTAGATGACAGTATATGAGTTTCCATTATTGTAAGTTTATTTTCTGCCTGTGTGGTGAGGAAACATATATCCAAATATATTCCTAATTGTGTATTCAGGAAAAAAAACTATTCTGCTATAGAAAATACCAAAAGAATAAAGAGTAGCAGATAATACCAGGGCATTCTCAAGTGAGTCCAGATCACGACTGCTATGTCTCCTACCTGCTTCTTTATTTTATGCATTTTCAAGCCAAATATTTAATGTGAATTTCCCTTTAATCTCACAATCTTACAAAAAATATACAGAGAGCTAGTGTTTCCAGTTAAACTCTTCCTTAGCTATGTGTTAGCCCGTGGGTAATATAACCTTGATTCATTTCCAAACCCATGGGAATTATGGAAACGATGGAAGATAATTGAGTTTGTATGAAACTTGGAATTACTGAAACTAAAGATATTAGCTACATATAAATTTGCCTCTGAAAAATACTGGTGAAACGTAAAAGAATTGATGTCAGTTTGATCAATTTATTCAGCATGTTTTGCCCTGTTTGTGACTAAATCAAAACATGTACACATAATTGTATCAGTTTTCAAGGAGAAGCAGAGATTTCTTGAGGTCAAAACACAAATATATATGAAAAATGAAAGTCTCCTCAAAAATATATGATTGAAGACAGTGAATATCCATGCACAGACTAAGAAGAAACAACTGCTTTATCCCTCCTTCAATTATAATAGGCCTACACAAGCAATTGTCAGATTATTCTAAATTATTTGAGCTTAGATGATATTTTTCTTACTTTCTTCATTTTCACAGATTTATTAAGAATTAGATAAAAAATAATGTTAAAAATAAATTAACTGAGCTGTAGAAAAGGTTCAACATTTTACCAATATTTACTGATCTTGCAGAACAATTAGGTTCAGCTTTCTGCATTCATGAGGCAGCTCAAAGTCGTCAGGAAGTCTAGTTCCTAGAGTTCTGATGGCCTCCCAGGCATCTGTGACAACCAGGCATATACATATTACACATACAGACACTCATAAAATAAAATAAAATAAAATATACATAAAAATACACATAAAATAAAATTAAATATTTTTAAAACTGCCAAGATTTGTATTTCACCAGTGAATATGAGTTTTACTCTGAAGTTAGTTTCAATTAATGTCATATACCTATTACACAGCAATTATTTTTCCCAATATTTGTGTTCTTTTATTTATACGCCATGTTTTCTACTCTATCTAGCACCAGCAATGACCTCAGAAACTGCATGAATAGTGTATAGAACCAAATCTGTGTCTCATTATTAAATATTTTCCTTAAAAAACTTTAATATAGCAAACATTGTTACTGTGTGAGATTAAAGGACATAAATGATTTTCATCTCATTGTTTACAAATCTGTAATACAAAAGTCATTTGGAAGAAAAAAATTTAAATATAGTGATATTGCCATAGTAATGTGGTTAGGAAACAGTCTGATTAACACATACAAAAGAAGAATATTTGTTACTTACATATTCCTAAGTATGTCAATAAAATCTGCTCGGTTTATATAATGTCACATTTATGTATGTTTTCAGGGATGATAAACACTTGGTTTTGGATAGCCAGTTGGTTTACTCTTTTCTGGAGAAAACTATTTTTTCTACTTTCAAAATTCCAGTAGTTCTTTGTGTTGAGTTGCGACCTCATTTTAAAGAGGCTGTGAATTTTAAAGAAAGTAAGGAAAGATATAAAGAAGGTCTTAGATCAAAGAAAAAGAAGGGGATTATTTAAATATGTTGCAAGTTTAAATCTAAAAGAAATAATTTTAGAATGAACTATCATTAGAAACATCCATTAAAAGATAGCTTTCCATCATTATTGTATATGTGCATTATATAGTTAGTATCATTTCCTAAGTCATCTTTAATAATAGCATGTAACATTCTCTCTACCTTTACTTCTTACAGGAAGATGGTCTATTTTGGGGGTTCACTTTCTCTGAAATGCATTACATGTTAACTCAAACATTTAAAAAATTCTTTCACATATTAAAAATTATAATTAGTTAATTACAAATGTTAATGAGGACTTGTTTTTTATTCTCAATGATGTTTTTTAAAAGGTTCTATATTTTTAAGTGCTTCACCAAGTGATGTGCAAATAAAAAGATTACTGTTAAAATTGTGAATATTTGTACCTAGTCATACTTTAACTTGACATTCGCATTTGATATCCATGCAAAACCTGTTCTTTCCTGAAGTGAGAAAAAAAGGAGAAAGAAGGGATATTGGTGAGAGGAGCAGTAGTTTTTGAGGGTGTTGGATGAAGTGAAGTGGAGCTTCAGTCAGCATGTAGTGTATGAGACAAGAACACACACATACAAAAAATGGTGAGATTATATGTTAAATTATACCTAGTTTCTGTTCCCCCTTCCTCCTCACATGTTGGTAAATTACAAATAACCAGATGAGGAAAGGAGCTATGCTTTGTGGGTTTTTATTGATTGCCACATAATAAGTATCTTACCAGGCTTGATTTAAGCAGTAAACATCTAGCCAGAATCTTGAATACTGGATATTTTCCTATAAAAAGAAATTCAATTATATTAATTATGTTCTGCAACTTACCTCTAATTAGAAATCATAGCAGACAGGACTATGATATCAAGATTTTTATTTGTAGGAGGGATATTCATTTTGACTGAATGTATATGCACTATGTGATTATGGATGCCCAAGCTTTTTCTCGAAAATGTCTAGGCTCTGTTTTCAGGGATGACTACTTGGTTTTCACGGGCAGTAAAAGTGAAGGTAAATAAATAGAAGTATGGTTTGCTTTAGTTTTTGTGGTGTGTGTGTGTGTGTGTGTGTGTGTGTATGTGTGTGTGTGTGTGTGTGTGTGTGTGTGTGCTTTTTTTCTAAACCAAGCCAGGCCAAGTGAAACTAGCTAACTTGGGATTTGCATGGATTTTACTACCATGTTCTTTGTGGATATCCATCTGTTTTCAAAGTTGTATTATCTGTGGGTGGAGATACGAGAGAAAAATTGACATCAGTTTACTGGGAATCATCTGTATTTACTTGGAAAAATTAAGGACCCTTCCCTCAGCACTATTTTTAACAAGAACACATTACACCTTCTATATCACATCACCCAGAATGATTTCTCACTAATGCTTCAGTAGAGGAATGATACATTTCTTTGTGAGATCTGTTGATCATTACTAGACGACACACACACACACACACACACACACACACACACACACACACAAGAAATGACCAATATTACAGGAAACATCAGAGGATGACTTGTTCTGCTGGAATGAGCTCCACTTATCTTCATTAACTTACAAAGAAAAAGATACCACAGTGCAGTTAGATAAACTGAAGTAGTGAATAATGGAAACATCCTTTTCCAGAAGACTGAATGAACGTTTGAATTACAAAGGAGGAAGATTTAAAGGAAGAGGAAGGAGAAAAGGAAAACAGAAACCAGATAATTGACTTAAGCAGGGAAATGGACAAGATGTTCTGCTCAGCTACTCCATCCCCAGCAGTCATTAGCACCTACATCAGTAGTTGCACTTTGAATATTATGAAAGAGTTCCTGGAAGAGAGCATCTCCAAGTATCTCAACATTCAGAACAAACCATGCTAAACTCCAATTCCTTCCCAGTTCACACACACACACACACACACACACACACACACACACACTCACACACACACACAAACACATCAAGTATTTATAACAGATAAGGAGGGCAAACCAGGTCTGAGAGACAAATCAGTTCTGAACCAGGCCTTATACTGTAGGAAAATGCTTTGTCCTGATCAATATGTGTGGTCATACTGCAGATTCATAAACAGGACTAGAGCAGGTGCCATTATAAGCAGCTGTGGTGCTGTTTCCAGAAGCAGCTAACTATATTGGAGACCAAGCTGAAGGTTCAGATGGATGATCACAGCCTCAAACTACAGAAGGAAACAAAGATACATCCAATAACTCATCTATTAAACTGGAGAAGCTGGCATACCAGAGGAAACAAAATAATTATAGCAGATGACCACTTCCAGTATCAGATCTTGGCTCAGCAGAAGATAGACATGTCATTTCTCTTAGAAAACCTGAACAAATTGTATAATAATTATAAAAAAAAAAATGAGAGGAAATGAATGAAGACCATACCAAGAAAGAGACCCAAAAGCAGGAACCCATCCATACAGAAAAGCTGCAGTTCAAGCAAGGTGAAGAGGAAGTCTTTTTCACTCAACAGAGACTGTATCAAGACAAAAACTGAATTTGCTCTAGCAACAGAGTAGCAGAAACAATAAAGCCTACTGAGATGTTTGTCACACTACTGAAACCCTGACTGGCTTACGGACTGGCAGCCGGTCTGTGAGAATCAGGATTGGATCAGTTTCATGCATGTCTATACCCTTATCTCCCACCACACTATTTGATAGAACCACAAACATCAGTAATATTAAAGTGACATTCTCTAGTCAGAAAATATAAAGTATATTGTAAGAAACTGCTCCCATTTACAGACAAATTACTGTCCAGAAAAGGACACACTTAGCAGAATAATCGACTGATTATATCTGCCTAGACAGAGTAATCAGCCCTTAATAATTGTGCAGCACTAAGGTCTGTCAGATGAGTTTGGGCCAGAAGGCTGAAGATTTGATGCTCCAACGTTCGATAGTATAGGTTGTCCAGGTGTTCAGCGGTCTCTATAAATTGGCTAAGTTTTAGAAGCTATGCTTAGTGCTTCCCATAACTTCAATTAATTTAGTCATTCTGGATTTCTGATGGCGTTGAAGACCTATAGACACATAGCCAATCCTGGTTATTTACCTTGAGAGAAAAGATCTGAGTGGAAGGTTTTCAGCTGACATTCATTCTAAAGTCAAGAAAAAGTCAGGTTCAAAACTAAGTGTTCTAGTCAAGAAAGATGACAGAGGTTCTGGTTAGTCAACAAAAGGATGGACTGGGTATTAAGACTATCTTGTACCTCACTGGTACAAATAGGAATAATTATGCTCTAATTGTATTTTGAGAGAAAAGCTTTATTTTAACAGGAAGGGTAATATGTAGGAGGAGCTAAGGGGGAAGGAGCACCGAGAGGAAAAGATGGAGTAAGGAGAGGAGAAGATGAAGTAGATGAGAAGCTAGGTAATGAGAGAGAAAAAGAGAGAGAAAGAGAGAGGGAGCATGGAGGCAGAAGTTCACATGTCTCCACCAGTCAAAGATAGTTGACATAGCTAGGTTGGGTATTAGGTTACACTTCTGATTGAGAGTTACCATACTTATAAAGCCTTTGATTAACATTTAAAAACATTGTATAAAAGCCAAATGGAAAAGGGGACACAGGATAGGGGTTTTCTAGGGAGGGGAAATGGGGAAAGGGATTGACATCTGAAATGTAAATAAAATATACAATAAAAAAATTTAAAAAAAAGAAAAAAAGCTTCTTCCATGAACATACCTTTGAAACAATGAGGAAAAGTATGCTAGCACGTGAAAGACACATTATTATAGCAATGAGAGTCACTTCCTGAAGTGTTTCCTTCTGAACTTCTAACTAGTTAGAGACTGTACCTAAGCAGCACAACATTACCAACCTAGTAGTATGCTTTTTAACTAATTTAATTTTTACTCGATAGTTTTGTGATTCTTCCATTGTCCTTAAAAAATAACTCACACAAGTCAAAGAGTACATGAGTAGCACAAACCGTGCTAATTTAATTTTTTAAAAGAAGATGCAAACTTGAGTTGGTAGAAAATGGGGAATGGTCTGTGAAGAATTGGATAAGAGCTTAACAATAATAAAAACACATTGTATAAAATTCTCGAAGAACTAACCAAAATAAGATCAAACAAAGTATATCTTGTTCATTCTCATAGGTATACTTTTCACTGTAGGACACTTTCTTAATAACCACCATCTCATTGGTGTGAATATTTATAGCAAAATAAATGACTCAAAACTCGCATTTTCAATTTCATGCACACTGATAAAAAGCTCTTCAGAGTGATCTTTGCAGAATAGTTTCAAATCTCTGGATTATCCAGTATTGCTTAACGGATGGTTACAAGGGTTACACCATTTTGTTTTTGAATGTCCTGTCTTTTGTCTCACTCAATGACAATTATGTTTACTTTTATAAATCTTCAATACCTTCTGTTGTATTACAAAATACACTTTATTTCTCAGAATTTTTAGCAGTAATATCTCATTTACCAAGTTAGACTTTTAGATATAGGATACATCTATAAAATATTAAGCTCATATGAGTAAAGCAAAAAAGAAAAGTTAAAAAGAAAAGGAAAATTACCTGTTAACTTTTAGAAAGACCTACAAAATACTGCAGCATAAGCTGGGTGCCCCCCAGGTATGACAGGCTTAATATCCTTATGTATTTTATTTTCTAGCACCCATTACTCATTGTAAAAGCATGTGCCTGTTTATAGTACTTATATTCTCTTCTTTTTTTTTTCCAGAGATCTGCTGATGGAGATTCAAAGTGAGTGGGAATAATTGCTACCAGTACTGGGAACACCCAAAACATGACCACCTTTGGTTCATACTGTCCATTATCACATAAAACAAGGTAATAAATTTACCCAGCATAAGTTTTACTATTCATGTGTGATTTTAATATTAATTAAAGTTTCAGTTTATTTCACAAAAATGTTCATATTATTTTGACATTCCAGAATAACCAAAATACATTTTTGTTAATAAGGGGAATGTTTTAACATGCTTTATGCAGTACTTCACAAATGAATAATAGAGGCATTGTAAAACTGGATAACAAAGTGCTTTGTTGATACTTTTAATGCTAGATAATACCACTCAATATTTCTTATGTTAATTGCATATTTTGTGAATTTTCAAAGGAAAAGAACTTTGAAAACGAAATTGTTCATGTGTATGCATTCATCTTCAGGAAACAAAATGAATTTAACACTTCCACTAAAATCTTCAAACTAGTGTCCTGTGTTTTTCTTCTGCTTTGCATTTTTGCATGTGTGAGAATAAATGAGTAATTTATTTTTCCCAAATTTAATTACTATCTGCCTTATTGAAGCAGAATATACCATTACTAATTATAATGCTTTCATCTTCCCCAAGGTACAAATGTTACTCTGTGAGTTTTTATTTTCTTTGGATGTGCTGATTTATTTAGGGTTACAAATCAATGCTACACTAGACAAGTAAAAGATTGAATCTTAACGTTTTACCTAAAATCCTAGAAATACACAATAAAACACAAAAGGATTGAATAGATGTTTAATTAACAACACTCACCATTTTTCCTGTATTGTATAAAATATATTTTGGCAGAATATATTTGCATTAATTTTTTTTTCTTTCAGTTTTTAAGGAACTATTCATTTATTATATATACAGTGTTCTGCCTTTATGTATGCCTGCAGCCCAGAAAGAGTACCAGATCTCATGATAGATAGTCACGAACCACAATGTGGTTGTTGAACATTGAACTTAGGATCTCTGAAAGAGCAGCCAGTGTTCTTAACCTCTGAACCATCACACTGGCCCCTTTCTCTCTGTCTCTCTGCCTTTCTTTCTTTCTTTCTTTCTTTCTTTCTTTCTTTCTTTCTTTCTTTTTTCTTTCTTTCCTTCCTTCCTTCCTTCTTTACTTCCTCCCCTCCCTCCCTCTCTCTCTTTCTCTTTCTTTCTTTTTTGATTTTTTTATTGGATAGTTTATTTATGTACAATGCAGATGTCATCCCCTTTCCCTATTTCCCCTCCCTAGAACCCCTTATCACATCCACTCTCCTCCTTTATGCTTTTATACCATTTTGATTACATGCATGTATTAAAGTCAGTTCTAAGTTGAGGGTCTAGCAATAGAATAGATACAAATAGTCAAGGAACAAGCAAGACAATAAGCATAAATACTCAAAGATCAAGCAAGGCAATAAACACAATTATGTCAACACTTCCTTGATTACTGTTTCTAAGGGATTATCAGGATGATCAAATTATCTGAGCCAAATTACCTGTCCTAGTTTAAAGTCATTTTCATGTCTGAAGCCTACTTCCTTGTTCTAGCCTAAAATTTAGATTCCTGTTTGAAATTAGTTCTTTGTTCTAGCCTAATATTTAGGCTCCTGCCTGAGATTACTTCTTTGTTCTAGCCTAAGAATTAGATTCCTATCTGAAATTACTTCTTTGTTCTAGTCTAATGTCAGATTCCTGCCTGAAGCCTACTTCCTTGTCCTTGGCCAATGTCATATTCCTGCCAAGTACCCCATTTCCTTGTCCTTGGCCCATATCAAATTCTTGCCAACCAGCCCCAAAGGCTCTCCAGCTTTCCCCTTTTTTTATTTCATTAACAAGACTGAGCCTGTCTTAGGTCATTCTGACAAGAATGCCTTCCTTTCCCATCATGGAATATGCATTATCAAAAGCAATGAATTTATGTCTTAGGTGGGTAATGATCTGTGCAGAATCTTACTCATCCTTGGCTTGCCAGCCTGTTAATTTAATAACTCTGTCTGGGGATCCATTTTCAGGTTCAAACCATGTACTAGCTGCCAACATGTTGATATTGTTGAAGAAAAGCTCTAACACAATGGACAGGAATAAAAGTATTCCCAGGATAAAAAGGGCTAGCATGATCAAGTTATATATGCCATTCTTGAAGCTTTACCAAAATAGAAATACTGACTTCAGGCCATGGGTAATTTAACCTGCCATATCTACAGCATCAGTGCTCAGCAGAGCAGCATTCTTAAAATTCATAAGCTCCCTATGTATTGTTAAAATATCCTGAGAGGTGTTAGAATTAGACCAAATATACTTTCTCTTTCTTTCTTTCTTTTTGCCTTTCTTTCTCTTTCTTCTTCTTTTTTTAATTCTTTTCTTGACATCAAACAAAGATCTTATTTTTTTTCTTTTTCTAGAATAAGAATTTATTGTGCTCCAACTTTCTTTACTATTATTATTTTTTTTTTTTTTGGATGAAAGGTGAGCTACAATCTTTATTGTTTAGAGAAAGAAAATGGTTCTTCCCTATTATTGTTAAAGGAATTAAAACCAAGTCTGTATGAAGAAAGCTTTGTTCACTTTAGTAAGACTAAGCCTGCCCTGCTATTAAGAAAGGGCCTGTTTTGTCCCATAGAAGGAGTAGCTTTCCTGATCCCTCTCTCTCTGCAGCTTCTTTTATTCTTTCCCTCTGCATTCTGAATATTGTCTAGTTTTTTTAAGTTGCCTTATAGTTTCTAAGTTATTCTACTCTGCATTCTTCTTTTTTTTCTCTCTTTCCTATTATGATGACATCTATCTTAGTTAGAGCAACAAACAAACAAAAATGCTGGAGTGTTGGCTTAGCATTCCTAGCAGGCACTCAAAACTAATTATAGCTATAGTTTCAGGCATGAGTTGAACTTTCTTGTTTTCTTGATCACCTGTACACACATGGTACATATAAAAACTTATACATTCATACACACAGACACTCACACCAACACAAGCAGTATAAAATAAAACATATCTTCAAAAATTACTAAAGATATGAATAAAACTTGTAATCATGTTTCTAAATTTAATTAATAAGCAGTATATATGCATCACTGGTAATTAACAAATATATTAAAACTAACATAAATTATTCAAAACTTGCAGATGTTTTTTTAAAATATTTAAAAATTTCCAAGTATATGTCTATAGACCGAATTTTACATAAAATAAATTGAAAATTCCAAAGATATGGCTAAATTAACATTAAGAAGCATGTAGGAATAATTGATCATCTTGATTAGAATAAATACATATAACACATAAGATGACTAAATCATCTTTTTGTATCTAACATTCAATGATGCATAGCCTTATGCTTCAGTCATCACTGTTTATTTTTATCAGCTACAAACATTGTTATCAACACAGTATAAGGAGTCTATGTCAGTACTATTTGATTCCTATTCAATAATACAATGATATCTTTACTTCACTAATAATAGAGATTTAACATTAGGCAGAAAGGTAGATTATAGCCATATGTCTTTATATTTTTAAACAGATATATTTGTGTTCATATAAATATAAACTATAAGACAGAAGTTTAAAGTATAATACATATTTATGTATCATAGAATAAAGTAACAGTATATATTTGCTCATATTTCCATAGAGCTAGGTATATCATGTCAAGATAGACAGTAAGTGAAAGTCATATGGCTTGATATGAGGCCAGGAAACAAAGAGCGAAGTATAAGTGAGCACAGAGAATATACTGTCAATGCCCTATCACCAGTACTTGACTTTTTCTAACTTTGTCCCAGTTCCTAAACTCTAAAAACTCTAAAAATATCACCAACATTAGGAGGGCAAGCAAACAGCTAATAAGTCCCTAGGGGTCATTATGCTCTCTTCCAATAAGAATGAAGTACATTTTAATCAGCTATTTGAAAGCAATAAGTTTTTTAAGATACATAGACACATTTTGTTACAACTTGTGTTCAATAATAGTTCAAAAAGAATTATTAAGGTATTTTTGTAAGAAGTATGCTTAATGAAAATATTAAGTATTTCCAGAAGACAAGTATTCAGATGAATCATCTCTGACTTATTCATGTGTAATAGATATTTTTAAGTCTCATTGTTGCCAAAATAAAGTCTACAGTGTTTTGATTATAACTTTGTAAAGCAATGTAATATTTTCTTATTTAAACCTTCAGGAAGTTAAACACATGCCAAGTACTGTATATTTCTGTATGTCTTTAAGTTATAAATACAAATGTTTTTGAGTTGTAACATAAAACTGTGTTACATATATGTATAATTTTGGAAACAATGTCTTTTAAATATTTAACATTAATATTGTCCCAGTCGGAGCTGCCCCATGCTTGGGGGCCAAAATGTCCCAGACTGCTCTGCTGATCTGGTCTGCTGGTCAGGGTCTAGCAAGAGAGAGAGTGGGGACAAAGGGGAAGAGATACGAAGAATGGAGAGAAGACAGAGGTTCTGATCAAGTCTCAAGTCTCCTTTATTGTCTCTCTCATTGAAAGGTAGTCGGGATATTTATAGGCTTTTGCCACGTGCCTTGTAGGTTTGGATATGATGTAAGCCTTACAGGCGTGTATAGTGTGGCTAGCACGTGCACCATGCGCCTTGCAGGTCTGGATACCATGTGCACCTTGCAGCTGTGGGCACTAAACAGCAAAAGAAGACATGTGGAATAAACAAGATATTTATCAGAGTGTGTTCAGCTGTTGTAGGCTTTTGAAAAACAAGCCTCTTCTCAGGGTATATGACTCTCGAGATGGCTGCAAGGCTGATAGCCGCTTTCTGCTATGAGTCAGCTCCTAACATAATATTTTAATGTTAAAATAAGAAAAAAGTCTTTATTAACTTCTGTATTTCTGTAATTCTTAATTGTGAGTTAATAATGCCATATTTAAAAAGACTTTATATGACAGCACAATACATAATAATTTCATGTACTCTGAGTCTTCCCTCCATTTATCATTAAAGATAAATCATCATTTTTATGAATAAGGAAAATTTTTAAATAAGTCAAAATATACATCTACTATATGAGTAATGTCCTTTATTTCAATGTGACTTTTGTTGAAATATAGTTTATGTTAAACTGTGACTTTTTCTCTGTGATTTCTTCACACTTAATGAACAGAGCAATAATAGCATTTTTGAAGAGGGATTTGAAAGCAGGAGAAGCGTAGCAAAGCAGTTAATTCTGCCAATTAGATAAATGTTGTGGAAAGTGAATCTTCTACCACCCTGTGGTAGTTCAGAATCATTGCATATTAGCATACTTCATTGAATCTCTCTGCTTAATTAATGCTTTCCCAATGAATTTGCATTTCAGGTCATATTTAAGAAAAATAAAGAAAACAATTGAACTGTATTTTCTGCATACACAGACTTGTTTTAGTTTCACAAGCAGCAATACCACTCACTTGTTATAAATAATTTAATAAAAAAGCCACAGGTGGCATGAATTATATTTGATCATTTTAGAGATCTCTGAAATAATATTGCCTAGCTAAGTAATTTCTGCAGCCAATTCTTAAAACTAAAACAATCTATTTTGAAATTTCCCTGAATTCAACTTATCTATCTATCATTATTTTATTTCTGAAACAATTTAAATGTTATTTATCCTTCAAAGAAAGAATACTATTGTTGAAGTGTGTTGACATGAATGATTTCAATTTCATTGAGCTTGCTCAGAATTTAGGTTCAATTAATTTTACAATACATTTTTTTTTTGGTTTTCCAAGACAGGGTTTCTCTGTATAACTGTCATGGAACTCACTCTGTAGACCAGGCTGGCCTTGAACTCAGAAATTTGCCTGCCTCTGCCTCCCAAGTGCTGGGATTAAAGACATCTGCCACCACTGCCCAGCCCAATATGATTTTTGCATAACTAATTGAAACTGTATTAACAAAGCCTTGTTAATATTTACTACAGAGCTATAAGTTACTGAGAATTTATTTACCTAAGTATCGCAATATAAGTAACAATTATTATTTTTCTTATGATTCCTAAGAATACAAAGTTTGAAACATGAATGGAGTAGGGAGTTAGAATCAAAGACACAAAGTATCTGAACCATTTAAGAATGGACTAAAATAATCATGCCTCTGTTTTTCTTCATTTCACATGGTAGTTTCAATGGGAGAATTGTAAACTGAATCTGCATCTTATTTCTGACTTCCTATCTATCCTGCCAGCATCCATTTACTTTTATCTCCACTATGCTGTTACTTTCCCTGGCATAGGACTAAAGTAAATCATGGCATCATATTCCAAGAAAATGTTTGCAACTTTCTCTCAAATCACATAAACTATCTAAAGATGATAGCAAAAGATATTTATGGTAGAGCACAAATTGTTATATCCGAGTGTGTGATGTTTTCAGGTTCTCTCTGAATCTCTGAATCTGGCAACAGGCTTCTAAACCAAGAGAAACTGTGAGTGTGTGAGTGTGAGTGTGTGTGTGTGTGTGTGTGTGTGTGTGTGTGTGTGTGTGTTCATTTTCCTAAATTCATAGTGAAGAAATAGCTGAAAGCAAATGTTTTCTTCTCTTTCTATTAGGGAAGAGATGTGATATTGCATTACAATTGTTGCTTTTATACTACTTTTTAGTTAAACTCTCATTGGGATCTAGCATCCCTGCATAATGCAGAAGACACAAGTTTCTTCTGTTGTTTCCCGAAAGTTTTTAAACAATTTTAAAAATGAGGAAGATTATAAAAGTAAAATAATACTTCTAAATACTTTTATAACTTTTTTCATGTTATGGGTCACTTGATTCCATGTCTACTTCTAGGAATTTTAAAACACTATCTCCATGTAAACAATAAAGTATTTTGTCCAGTGTACCCAAGTAGGTCTAGTTTTAGCATAAATTCCAGTTGAAAGAGAATTGTTCATACATACAAAATAGGCTCCTCCAGTCCAATAATTAATCTATAGTCTGACCTACTTGTTAGCTCCTACATAAATATTCCAACTGAGTAAATGAATTATGTAATAAAAAATGAACCTCTTTAGAAAAGATAATAGAAAATGTGCTGCTTAAGTTTAGAAATAAGATATGCATTACAAGAAAGAGTTGCCCATTAGAAAGTACCAGATACTCATACAATAATTTAAAAAGATTATATTGGTTTAATTTTCTATATTTCTATCTTATTGTTTTAATGTCTTTATATCTATTATTATTATTGTGAAAATTTTAAGAGTAACAGCATTGCCTACAAAATATTTTGCATTTTAAATATATCATATAAACATCAAACTGAAAACATATTTAAGGGAGTAACATATTTCAAACACTAAACTATAGTTATTTATGCAAAGAATGTAACACCTATAGTAATGCATATCCTTCCAAATATACTTGACAAATATATCAACAAAACTATGTAAGAATTAGGGTTATTCATATGTGTTTTGTTTTGCACATATTACATTATACTAAAGCATTTGTCTATATTTTTTTCATTTATTTTATTATGTGAATATTTTTACAAATTGATTGGTATGTATTATTTATTTGCTTATTTATTTACTTATATCCGAAGTGCTGCCCCCTCCAATTGTTCCCTCACTGAGATTCTCCATCATCTCCTTCTTCTCTGTGAGGGTGGGGCCTCCCTGGGTATCCTCCTACCCTGGAGCATCAATTCCCTGCCAGATAAGAGGCATCTGCTCCTACTGAGGTCAGACCAGGCGTCTCTATCAATATTTTATTTATTAGGAAAATACTTATCTTTCCATCTTGAATGATAGACCATGAATCTTTATTTTTAGTCACCTGTATTTATAGGTATAAAGTGAATTTCTAAGTACAATTTCTGCTTAAATATGTATGTAAATGTTTATACATGGAATCATATTTACTTGTCCTTCAAAAATCACCTCATCATATATTGTAATGGAATCCTTAACTGTTATTTAATCATATTCTCTGATGCATTTTATCTCAACATATCTGATATGAGTCAACATAATGAATAAAAGTCATATTTTATCTTGTAATCACTTAGACAAATAGAATTTTATTTACTTCCTTGTTGCTGAGATAGAACAATGACCAAACCAAATTAGTGGTGGAAAGGAGTTTATTAACATGCAAGAGTAAATAAGTTGTATATTTCTTTAATTTACAAGAGAATAAAAAGAACACAATTACAAACAAATCCAAACAAACCAAGCTCTAACAGTATAATTCGCTCAATATCTGGCATCTAGGAAACATTCATAGCATTTCTGTGGTCAAAAGTGCTTGGCCACCTTCACTTTTCAAGTTCTGTCATTCAAAACACATTCACTGTCTAACTGTCTCAAGAGGGTCCCACTTCATAACCCCCCTCTTCCTGCACTCTTTCTAAGCTCCTGGCATTTCCTACATACTGAAATCTCCCATGGAATTGATACCACACTGATCAATTACATCATGGCTTCATTCACGGATTCTAACCTGCCATTTGGTTCTAAGCCTCAGTTTTTTTTTTTCCATGACCACTTCATGCCTTTACAAACCTGTACCATGTGAGAAACTTACACATGGTTTGTCAAGTTCTGCTGTAAGCTAGTATGTACCTGTTCCCCACCCTCAACTCATCCCCACCCCATACACACAGATACTGTGTACCTCAACTCACCACTGATAATTCCAAGGAAATATTTTCCAGAAAAAAATGATTTCAATGGTACTTGTCATTCATTAACCACAGCTAACTGAGACTGATTGTTCCAGTGAAATGAAGAATTCTCTTCAGTAGTCCTGGTATTTTTTATGATCACAGCTGATTTTTAAAGGCCAGCTTATCAGAAAATACCGAACATCACAGGTGTGGGTCCAAAGGAGTCTTTGAGGGACTCACAAACTTCCATCTTAAATTTCACAAAGCAGGCATGTATCATCTACACTTTGCCAAACATTATTATCTTCCAAACTCCAACAGAATAACTCACTAAAATCTGAACACTCAAGATTTGTTCAAGCCCAAATCTACCCACAATTCTTCCTCAGAAAATATAGCTAACATAGAAATATCATTCTCTACGGAATCGGAATCAATTTCTGTTCTAGCCTGTTTATCTGCTGCTAAGATAAAGCACTATAGATAATTTGGCAAGGGAAAGAATATGTTTGCTTTATGGTGTCCATGTCACAGTCCATCACTCAGGGAAATTAAGGCATCAAATAAAAAAGGAAACTTGAGAAGAAAGCTTAAAGGGAGACTGGAAAGAAATGTGGCATACTGGCCTGGTAACCATAGTTTTGTTTTGTTTTTTTTGTTTGTTTGTTTTTTTGTTTTGTTTTTTTTATCTTAAATTCTTATCCTATGTAAGACCTACTATACTGATGTGATCATGCCAACAAAGTATCAGTCTCCACCCCTTTCCTTAAATAATATATCAAAAGATGACTTACGCACATGACCCACTTGGCAGTATAATATAGTAGTAACTTTCCTGAGGAGATTCTAGTTTGAGTCATGTTGACAGACTGACCAGCATACCTGGTGTACAGATAGCCTATCAGGCTGGGCAGTCTGCTGTGGCAATGTTTTCTACTTCATTTTCAGAATAGAAAGAGAGAAAAAGGTATTTTTAGGAACTACTATTCAAATAAGAACATTCATGATTGGCTAGAAGACATTCCATAGGCTCTACCTCTTAAAGATTTCATGACATTTTATGAATACCAAAGATAGAGGACCAAACCTTCAACACTAGGAAATTTCATATATATTCATATATGATATAAGTATGTATATATAAATCACTGTAGATGGATAGATGGATAGATAGGTGATAGATAGATAGTTTGATAGATGATAGATAGATATAGATACAGATAAGATATAGATATGTAGTCTATTTCCCCCTAAAATATAGAGTAAGAGTGGTTAATCTCACTGATTAAAATATTGCCTATTTTTGTGAAGAAAACTCTGTAAATATAATATTGTACTACTAAGAGTATTTGCCATTTCCTCTGGTGCTTGCTTTCTTTCAACCTGCATTTCCTTAAAATTCTCTGGAGTACACAAACACAAAGTTTCATTATATGTGAAATTTGAAGGAGTAAGTGTTTATTAATGTATCTGGAGAAGATATAGTTCTTTCTCTCTGTTTACTGCATTCTGCTGATATTAAGAATATCAAGCTGAGACTCGGTTAATCGGTCTTTTCTGATATTTTAAAGTGCCATGAAGAGTGAGAGGAAGGCTATGCTAATCTCACATTTGCAACGATCAGCATCAGCTAGCTATTAGTGAGTCAAGATTCATTAACTTAAAGGTATTTTATGAAGCACTGTGCTATGTATACACAAAGTATCAATGAAGATATTATAATCTATTCAAGGTAGCCACAGCATTTTTCTGTGTGACCCAAGGAAAGATGTCTGCCCTCTTAACATCTGCATCTCTCTATTTATAACAAAATGGTATTATTATCAGGATGGCTTTTAAATGCCTATTCTTTAAAAAGCGAGTAAAGTATCATCATTGCCATATAAAGCAATAGAATTATATTGAAATGTTCAAGTCATAAAAAAATAAATCATTGAACAGTTCAGAGAGACATAAGGGAGTTGTTTAGAGACAAGTAAGTGATCAGTTGGTACAACACAAAATACTTTTATGACAATTATTCTACTCAGGCTGTGAATATGCATTTGTACTAAACTCAAACTTGAATAACCAAATGAATGAAAGGCAATGTAAATCACCATCTTGGGTGATAACAATGTGTCTGAAAAGTTAATTAGTTGTAGTAAACATGTTACTTTGGTGAGGAATGTTTATCATGGAGGAGACTAGATACGTTGATCAGGGGCAGAAGATACATGAGTAATATTTGCATCTTCTATGCTGTTTTGTTGCAACGAAAAACAATTTTAAGAATACAATCTATCAAATGATGCATTACAAATGCTTCTAAAATTCTGAATATAGGCACTAATATATTATGTTACTTAATTTTACATGTTACCACCCATATAGTCAATATGACTATGCAAGTATATTATTGTTATAGTTGGAGTCATTTTCATTTTAAATATATTTATTAACACATACTTTTATTATCAAAATAAACACACTACTAACCAATGTCCACGTTATTTCAGCTTCTGCTTTAGACTTATTTTGTAAAAATAGAAACAGCAGGAATATTAATGATTTATACTAAGGTTTAACCTAAGATTATAATTTCTGTACTTACTTTTATGTTTTACAATTCAGACTTACCCCCTCCCAGTCTGCCCTCCCACAGTTCCACATCCCATTCACACTCCTCCAGCCCCATCTCCAAGAAGAAGTTCCCACCCCTGCCCTCCACTCCACCTCACTGACAGGCCTCCAATCCCCGGAGCCTCAATCCATACAGAATTCAAGAAGGTTATGAAGCTGAAGATTATAATTCTTTAGACTAAAACACATTTCCATTTCAAAAATATTATGAGAAACATTATAACACAAATTCAATCTCTCTCTCTTCTCTCTCTCTCTTTCTCTCTCTCTCTCTCTCTCTCTCTCTCTCACACACACACACACACACACACACACACTTGGAAACATGTCATGTGTTATCTATTGATCTGTTGAAGGATGACTCTTTCCTGTTTTGTTTACAATTATGTCTATAAATATGACAGCTACATGAGCTAGAGCTTATGATAATACTATTAGTGTTAATATAATACATAAAAGTTTCTTTTCATAAGACTTGACTCTAGTAGGTAATGCATAATTATACATTTAATTTTGAAAACATATTTTTCAATCCTGAAATAAAGTGAAATGCAATGTATTTTAACTTGAAATGGAGCTCCTAACTTTCATGTAAATTATAATGCTCATCTGGAAATTCTTGCGATAAATAACAGACTTAGTAAGTTAATCACAAAGCAACATCATGCAAAAGCTGGCTATATTGTTAGTATTATTAGAAGTAGTAGTAATGATAATAGTAGTTGATATATTATCTCTACACATAACTCAGGGTGAACTTGAACTTATAATTTTCCAGCCTCAGTCTTCTTAGATTTGAAATTACAAGAATGTCACCACATACGGTTAGAATGTGTCAAATCAGTTTATTCTTTTTCTGGTGTTATTTGGCTAGGGAAGAAGAGTAATGGATGAATGAGTCAAAGACCATGGCTGGGTAAACATAGATAGATAGATAGATATATAGATAGATAGATAGAGATATAGATATATAGCTATATAGATGATAT
>JANHMN010000001.1:231590408-231641860 GCA_030674055.1 Rhabdomys pumilio | reverse complement strand
GATATATAGCTATATAGATGATATATAGATATATAGATAGATAGATAGATAGATAGATATAGATATATATATATAGATAGATAGATAGATAGATAGATAGATGATAGATATATAGATAGATAGATAGATAGATAGATAGATAGATAGATAGATATATAGATAGATAGATAGATAGATAGATAGATAGATATATGTGTGTGTGTGTGTGTGTGTGTGTGTGTGTTCAATGGTTGTTTTAGGCAAACTAACTTTGTTATTAATTTGTTTTTTTTTTATTTATTTTCTGGAAGTAATGTTCGATAGGCTACATATAGTAAGAAGCCTGTAGTCTAATCTATTTTCAAATCTATTTCGTTCTGAGTTTGCTTAGGGCCAAGTGTGCCAAGACAACTCTGGGGCAATCCAACAATTTGTATTTTTCACAATCTTCATGGCAAGGATGAATCCTGACTAAGGCCAGATAAGGTTACTTCATTGAGAGCAGAAATAACTTTCAGGGGAAAACACATAAATAAATTGTAATGTATAAAAGTTCCCCTCAAATACTACTCATAGAGCTCAGAGCCAAAAGTGAAAGACAATGTAAAACAGCATTCAGCTCAGTTTTGCTGAACTGTCACACAGCTGTGCTAGTTCATGGCTATTTTCATTTTCATGGCTGTGACAAGTTTGAATAATTTTTTTTGGTTGATTAAAATAGTTCAAAGCACTTACAGAAATGCTGTAAATTAATTTTTTAAATTATTAATGTCAACAGTTACATTAATGCATAGAACAGTGATTGCAAAAATCACATTTCAGAAATTCATAAAGATTTATTGACTATCAGATCTATTACTAATAATACTTGTTAAATACACTTAATAAACAAGTCAATAATACCACTATTTTATTAAGAAATATTAACTCTTTTGTGAGCTACTGTCAATAAACAGAAGAGAGACAGATATATATTCAGATAGTCTCCCTGCAGTGACAAAACTTGTGTTGGTATAAATTAAAAAAAAAAAAAAAAACTCAAGAAATCAGAGCTAAATAGTATTTTCAATTAATATTTAACTTACCGTGAAAGTTAACACAGAGAAAACATTTTCACCACTGATTCCTAGGCTCCAAATTCAACAGATGTAGTAAATAAACAGCAGAAGAACATCCATTACCAATGATGAGGTTATGGGTTGCCATTGTCTTTCCAGCAGTGGAAAGATGCTGGTCACAGTAGCACATGGCCACGTTGGCATTTATAGAGCTCAAAAATTCCCAAATGATAGTTGTAAATCATACAATGAAAGAATAATGATTACAGGCAATGAATTAAATTGTTTGAATATGTCTTAAAGCATGATGTAAGATAATTTGATCCATGAAGAAGAGGAGAGAAACAGGATATTTTTGTATTAAAAAAAAATCCTGGTACTTATATATTCAGCTGACTCAAGCAACAATAAATAAAGTCATAATATCTTTCAGGGTGTTTGTTTTATTGTTTTCATTGAAAATGGAGCCATGTCTTTAGAATCCCCTTTTAAATTGAAATTTCTCCTGCACATATGCACAATGTCTTCCCAAACTGATATCATTAAGTCACATTAAAATAAGGAGTTGTGTACAATGTTAACTGAGTGTCTACCATGAGAAGGAACAGCAATCTTCTAATGTCCATTCATTAGCTTATTGAGCCACTATATTTAGCCCAGACGAAAATGGCCTTTTTTTTATGTTCACTTTTTTCAAAAGAGAAATGAGTTTCACAAAGATTAGAAAACTTATTCAAGAATGCAGAAATCGTCCCAGATACTAACTCAAGTCTTTAAATATACAAATAAATAGTTTTTCATAAATTTGTCTGTTATTTACTTAAAACTTAATATACCTCTTAGCAACATCAAGCACACACTATGTAATAGATACATTCTCTATATATTTCTAGAGGTGCAGTCTTGTAAGCAAATCCTGCATCATATATATGAATGTCCATAAATTTAGAACAATACATGGTTATTCATTTGAGTATACATGAATCTTTCATGTGAATGTATAAATATACGTGGCCAAACTATTTATGTTTTATAGTAATATTCAAATACATTTGCCATATGTTTAAATTCACAAATGTTGCAGGTTATGTGTGATTTTTGCTTTCTAAGAATGTATTTAAATATATTCTGCATAATATTAATTCTTTCTGAAATTATCAGTATTAGATATTTTCTTAGATATTTAAAATACTATCATATTTTTTACAAAGAAGAAGGAAAGGATTATCATTATGATATAAGAGAAAATTATGAGAAATCAAAAGACGTTTGCAAAAGCTAAGTGATTAGAGTATTTTTCACTATTGTTTTACATATCAAAATCTCCAAGCAAATTCCTGTGTGATTTTCTGATCATGTGCTGCAAGACATGTGAGCTGATCCTCATTTGTTACCTGCATTGCTGCTGTTTCATTTCCATAGAAACAAATTTATGATGTATTTCTTATATCTTTATTGCTAAATTCAATTTTTCACTGGAAGGGGAAATAAAAGACAAATCTACAAATACAAATATACCCTAAATAACATATTTTGTGATTTTAACTGACATGTGTAGAAAAAAGAAAAAGAAAAAAATTCAGTAAGAAATAACTTCCCAACATGACTTCATTTGCTACAACTTTTAACAGTATGATTTTTAATGAGAAAACAAGAACGTGTCATTGATTTCCTCTTTTACATTGCTAAGTCTAGTTTTGTGAACACTTAGGCACATCATTCTTAACACTGTGTATAATGAGTCATTTAAGACTTTATCCAAACAACTACCTAAGAATTGTAAGTAAGAAAAAAGCTGCCTCAATAAGAACAATTACCTGATAGCATGTTCTGGATTTAATTATAAAACTATTAATATTGTCAGTCATAAAGATTAGTTTATTTAATTTCACTAAAATTTTATAATTGAGCCAAAGACAACTGTAAAAAATAAATATTACTGGTTGTATTAGTGCTTGTTTTTAATCCCATCACTCTGGGGGACTGAGACTGTAGAATTAGGAGTGAGTCCAACTTATTTATTTATTTATTTATTTATTTATATATTTATTTATGTACTTACTTATTTACTTATTTATATCAAGCATTCCATTCGCTTACTGCTCAGATGATATCTCCCTTCCCAGTTACCCTTCCACAATCTCCCTGTCCCACATCTGCACTTTCCTCCCTACCCTTTGCTTCAGTGAGGATGCTCTGCCACCCACCCACCCTCCCCCTCATCACCCCACCTCTCCAGCATCCCCCTATATAAGGGCATTAATCTTCCACAGGACAAAGGGCCACCCCTCCCATTGATGTCAGACATGGCCATCCTCTGCTACAAATATACCTGGAGCCAGGAATTCCTCCCTGTACACTCTTTGGTTGGTGGTCTAGTCCCTGGGAACATTGGGTGGTCCAGCTAACTGACATTGTTCTTCCTATGAAGCTCAGGCCCACATCTCCTCAATGAATTCCAGTGCAGTGCAAGCTATGAAACAGGACGTTTCATGAAATATTGTGGGAAGAATGTCACAGAAAAAAATGTCTTTCTTTTAATATAATTACCCATATTGTGTTTCTTCTAAATAATTATTCTCAAATATATTTTAGCTTGTTATAAAGCACTATCTACCTTAAAGTATAGTATTTAGAAGCAATTTCTTAATCTAGCATACAGTAACTAGAAAATATATTGATATTAAAGAATTTAACTCAAGTAACAGAAAAATCTTATAAAGTCTTAGAGAAACTGTGATCATCTAGGACATTTTCCTGATTCAAAGACACAAAATGAATATGTTTCTTTCTACCAAACAGTGTTTGAAATTATAATTTTTACTTAGTTTAAATAGAAATATCATGGATTTCCAGAGAAAAATTCTTCCAAAAATTCTTCTTCTCTCTCTCTCTCTCTCTCTCTCTCTCTCTCTCTCTCTCTCTCTCTCAGTTAACAACCCCACAATGTCAGATAAAACTTATTGCTCAATGGTTTGAAAAGCTTTGTTAAAGTCAGAAATTATAACAAGAAAACAGTAACCTTCAATAATTGGGAATTAATGCTGACAGATGTCTGCGTCATAATTTCCTGACACTGTATGTGTGGAGGATTGGATTGGATTAGAATGAACCCATCAGATCATGTATACTCTTGTGCTCCCTAGATGTCTCTAGTTGGTGAAATGATTTTAGTGAGGTTTAAGAGGTGTGATCCTGTTGAAAGAGGAAAGTCACAAGTCACTGGGAATGGAATTTGAGGTTTAAAAATCTCTCTCTCTCTCTCTCTCTCTCTCTCTCTCTCTCTCTCTCTCTCTTTCTCTTTTCCCTCCTTCCGTTCCTGTTCCTTCAACCCTTCCCTTCCCCCTCCACTCTCTCCCCAATTTGCTGACAAGGTAAAAACTCTTAGCTACTGATCCAGCTCCTGCCTACATTGTCTCCTTGTCTGCTGCCAGGCTACCAACCATGATAGTAATAGAATCACAAGGCATCATTAAATTATTGTTTTTTTTTTTTTAAAAAATAAGATGATTTGGTGATGATCTCTCTTCACAATAGGAAATTAACCAAGACAGTGTGTCTTCCCTTTAGCACGACTCATAACAGGTGATAAATTTCTATATGTAACATAAATAAAATAATCTATGAATAATAGCAAAATAATAGCAGTTATACTCTAATGAACAAGCATCACTAGTTTAACATTGCTGATATCAAAAAGGCATTTTAATATTTATAATAGATATTTAATAAATGCTCAATTTCCAACAGTCTTTTTTTCTTGAAAGTAATTTTTCCATGTAATATACTCTAATCAAAGCTTCTTTCTAAATTTCCTCAGACATCCCTCCTGTTCATTAATTCTGTGCCTTGACTATCTCTCTCTTTAGAAAATAAAAAGAACAGAATTTTAAAAAATCAACAATAGACAAAGAAATATTATTGGAATCAAATAACCATACACACAGAGACACACACACAAACAACAACAAAAAAATGAAGCCATAATATAGAAGCAAAAGAGTAATAAGATGAAGTAAAAGTCCAAGTAGAGTAATATGAGGCACCCAATTTCTGCAAATACCACTGAGTTTGTTTTGTATTGGCCATTTACTTCTCGAGTACAGGACCTGCCTTTAAGTGTGAGTGTAACCAAATCCATAGTAAAGTAATTTTTCTTTGCAGGCAGATGACAGTTGGAGATAGGTTTCTGGTTAGATATGGGAGCTTGAGTCTACTTCCCTTCTTGGGATATGGGACTCCATCTAGCTTGGATTTGTGCATGCCCTGTGCATGTTGTCACTGTCTCTGTGTGTTCTTATAGCATCAGTTCTGCTGTGTCTAGAAGGCCTTGTTTCTTTGGTGCCATCCATACCCACCGGCTTTTACAATCTTTCTCCTTTTCTGCATACTAACCCAAGCCATGAAAGTACTTCTTTAAATTAAAATTAAGTGTGAAGGGGAAATAAGTCTCCAAATGACAGTCTGCTGAAGTATGCTTGAAAAATAGTTAAGTTCATTTCGTTGTTATAATTGTTAGCAATTTCGCTTCTAATTTGGTTTTTAAACTATAATTACAAGAAGACAAGTCCATGAAGTAGACTTTACATTTCTATCCTGGAATAGGCCATAAATCATTAATTTCTTACATGGATTCAAATTGCCCTGTTTTATCTCTTAGTGGATTCCAGTGTGTTTGGATACACAGAAGACAAGAACAAGCTTTCAATCACCTATAAACTGTGCTGTCATATTTAGATCAATTAGTGTTAACATAATAATTTAGCAACCTTTTAAAGTAAAAATTAATCTTTAATCAATTAAAAAAGTATTCACCTGGATACTGTTATGTGAGTAGGAAGAAAGACTTCTAAATCTTTCACCTTAAGTATTTAATCATCTGATTAATTTCATTCAAATATAGTTAACTGGTGTTTTGTCTTAATGTGTATAAGTAATTTGAGTTTTGAAAACACCTTTATTGACTTAATTATTTACCTATTTATTCATTAACTAAATATTTATTAACTTATTAAATGCTTACATGTCTAGTTTCTGTGTGATGTTTGTAATAAATATATATAGTAATTTTTGCAGTTGTAAATATGAGGGCTGTTGAGATGGCTAAGTGGTACTTGTTTCACTTGGAGAGGATATGGATTTTTTTCTTCATATTTACATGCTAGCTAACAACCACGTGAAACCAGGGCCTCTGACTTCTTTTGTCTTTTGAGGCACTAAATACATGCAGAACCTAGACATACCTACAGGCAACACACACATTCACATAAAATAAAAATTCATTTGAAAAAAAATATAAGAAAAAACTTTTACCAAGTGACATATCAGAGTTGACTATTAAAAAGCACTAAAAATCATATAAGGGACACTTCTTCAGAAGTAATTTCCTAACAGATATAATCTCTAACCCTAAGTAAGTCATGGTAGATTGTTGCACTGGCTAGTTTTATGTCAAATAGACTTAAATTGGAGTAATTTGTGAAAAGGGACACTCAATTTATCAAACACCCTCATAAAATTTGCCAATAGGCAAATCTGTAGTACATTTTCCTAATTAGTTTTTGTACTGGGTGGGGCCAGCTCACTCTAGGTAGTACCAACCCTCGGGCTGGTAATCCAGGGATGTTTAAGAAAGAAGAATGAGAAAACGATGGAGAGTAAGCCAGCAAAGTATGGTCCTCCTTGACCCCTGTAGCACTTTCTCTTCCCAAGTTCTTGTTTGGAATTTCTGACTTTTGATTTAAGAATCTGTAGCATCTGGTCATCACAACTTTGAATGAGCTGTAATTAAGGAGAGTTCATCATGTCTGGACTAAAACCTTCTCTTGGTGGGACACTCGGTAGTCCTTAGCTGGGTTGGAGAATCACCTGAGATTTTAAAAAGACAAGCGTGATTGTTGCAAAAAATCTTCTGGGAATTGTTTCCTCAGTTTCACCATATAGAAACTGTATTCCAGAGAATGCTAAGTCTGTACCCGCTGATTGTAGCCAAACTTAGTAATGTGAGTTATCCAGATACTCCTGATTTTGAAGGGGAAGGCACATAGGGAGCAGTCCAGTCTTGCCACTGTGGGTTAAGGCCTGAGATCCTGAAGAGAGGTTGAGAAAGCTCACATGTACAGCCTTATTTGTGGTCAAACTTAAGAATCGAATGTGTTCCAAAGAAATTTGAGACTTCTCACTATGTGACAGAGTTAATATCACTGAAAGATGTCTGCTAGAGGCAAATGGAGAAGATACAGCCCAGTTGCACTGTACACGACAGAATTTTGAAGAAGACATACATTATGGGATGTCTACCCAGGACAATAGCAGTGATGGAATCTTAGAAAAAATGTAAAGCAAGAAGTGTGGGAAAGAATGTGGGGGTGTAGTGACAAGAAAAGAAAATAAATGCAGGGTGGGCTATAGTGACCACTAAATATCATATACATGTAAAAATCTCTTTCTGAAAAATTAATAAAAAACTTTAAAAGAAAAATAAGGAATAAACTATCTCTATGAGACATATATTTAGTTTTAGTTAACAACAAAACATTTTACGTCAATGATATCCGAAGTAATCAAAATACATAGTACATCAACGATTTCTGACTAGAATAACTATGATTTCATTGGAAGAAATATTTTGAAAGAGATATACCTAGTTCTTCTGGAGATTTGTTCTGATGAATGACAGTGTTCTTCATTTCAATTAGACAACCTTGAAAAGATTTGACTAAGTATCTTTTGCACTGATGGGTCCTTGACTTCTGGAGAATGTCTCAGATTTCCTTGAGCTGATAAAGCTTAGTTGTATCTCAATGGAAATTTAATAAAGCCTTTACAGGAGATGACATTTGGAAGACACTACCATTATTTTCTAGAAACATTAGAAAATTGCTCCTTCACTTTAAAGATATATATAAAATTATTTTAAAATCTTACTAACAATTTAATTAATTCATTAAACAAGGCTACAATATAGAATAGAGAACTTATGATAATTAAAGAATTGAGCTAAATAAACTTTTTATATCCTACCTTTTCATCAACTATATTTGTTTGCAAGCAAAATAATCCTTCCTCTAGCAATTAGTTAGGGAGAACTACCATATATGGCTGAATGTGACATCCCAACATTTTATAATTATAACACATTATGTTTTTGGCTGTAGATTTATTGCTTTCAGAATGTTTTACTCAGACCTATGACATATCTATATTATGAAATTCAATAATCTTTACTTATTTATTTTCTCTGAAGTCAATTTTGCCTATCTAAGGCTATTTCTCTGAAAGTATATTTTCAACGAAGTTAAAAACTTGTATTACCTCTCCCGGATCTGAGGCCTAAAGAAGACACCCGCCCTGTTTGCTTCGAGGGGAGGGGGACCGGATCCCTCCTGACCCACCCTAGAGGGTGCAAGGAACCCAGAGCAGTAGAGGATCCACTGAACCCAGAGTGTCAGAGGACCAAAGGAACTCAGAGCTACAGACAAGATATCACAAGACATAATAGAGGAGCCACAGCATTCAGAGCAGTGGACACATTAGCCTGAGACATCCTAGAAGAGACATTACACCCAAAACAGTGGAGTGGACACCTAGCTGGACTGATACCTAGTCTCCTAGACCATGTTCTGAGTCATCCTAGAGCTACCATTGTACTCAGAGCAGCTAGAGAAGATCACAGATACATTGGGACCCCGAGGAAACCAGAATCAAGCAAGATAACTGGAAAAGGAGGCCTCAGTCAGAGAGAGAAAGTACAGGGAGCACTAGAGTTAACCAAATGGCAAAAGGCAAGCGCAAGAACATAAGCAACAGAATCCATTCAGAGAACGATGCTCACAGCTAACCACTGATATGATCAAGAGTTTCCCAAGGGAGAACTCAGAAGACTGAGGGAGCAGAAAGGGTTTGTGACCCCAAGAGGAAAGCAACAATACCAAACAACCAGAGCCACCCAGAGTCTAAACCACCAGTCTGGGAGCACATAGGGAGGGACCTACGACTCTAGTGGTATACATAGGGGAGGACTGCCTTGTTGGTCATAGGTGGGAGAGGATATACTTTGTCCCATGAAAAACGAACACAGAATTGGGGGGGGATGTGAGGGTGAGGAGGGAGTAATGGAGGTGGGGGGTAGGTGCGGGCACAGCCTCATAGAAGGGATATAAGGAGGGGCGATGGGATAAGGGGTTCCTGGGTGGTGGGGGAAATGGGATAAGAGGATAAAACTTGAAATGTAAATATTATAACCAACTACATAAAAGGGGGAAAAAGTTCATAGAACCAACATCTTTTAAAAAAAGTATTTCAGCCCTCTAGAAAAAAATTTTTTTTTCTTGATACTAAAACTTGTCCAGAGAATTGTATATTGCAGAATACACAGCCTTGGTTTATCTACTCATCAAGCAAAATGAGCAGACCTATTCAAATCTCCAGTGTCTGGGAATTCCATCTGGGTACAGTGAAGACACAGCGTCAGAAGCTTATCAATTTACTCTTCCCCTCCACCCCTCTTCTAATATCTCAATGCCCGTAATCAGCTTGAAGAAGTTAAAGAAAAGTCAGCGCCCCTATTTCCTGGGCTTGGGGACTAAGGTGGTTAATATTAGGCTGTCTCTCTGGGAAAAAGTAGTGGTTTTGTTGGAACAGGGAGGATTAGCTAGGATTTATGGCATAGCCATAACCTATTGGTAGAAATCTGTATAATTTAGTATCAAGATGAAGTTATAATTTCTTAAATGGTACAAAATTCACTTGGATTTCAAATTTAAGGTTTTCAATGGTATAAGCTTCTTATTGATATGAAAGTGAAATGAATATTGATACTCTCCTAGGCATTGTGCCTGTATAACACATTTAGAAGTACAAGACTTAGACCCAGTCCTTCTTTAACTTTTTTTTTTTAACTGATTTGGGATGATAAGCCTGTGAGTTAAGGGACTATAGCAAATTCATGACTTTGAGTTTATTGTTAGGGTGTTTTCTATATTTTATTTAGAAATAGCTGACAGGAGTTAACAGACAACAGTCCAGGTTACCTTACATAGATAGTTGGATTTCAAAACGTCAGAAATCCAAAGAATTGACATCACAAATATTTCTATATTAATGTTCATCTTGATTAGAGACCTGTCTGCTCCTGACAGCTTTTTGTCTTGGATTCTAAGAAGAAATTGAGCATCCTTGGAGTTACTCCAGTTGTGGTGAGATAGCCACTAGGCAAGAATTGCCTCTCTCCATCTACAGACAAATTACTGTCCAGAAAAGGACACACTTGCAAAATAGTCGACTGGTTATATCTGCCTAGACAGAGTAACCAGCCCTTAATAATTCTGCAGCACTAAGGTCTGTCAGCTGAGTTTGGGTCAAAAGGCTGAAGATTTGATGCTCCAATGTTCGGTAGTATAGGGGCTGTCCAGGTGTTCAGCGGTCTCTATAAATTGGCTAAGTTTTAGAAGCTATGCTTAGTGCTTCCCATAACTTCAGTTAATCTAGTCATTCTGGATTTCTGACGGCATTGAAGACCTATAGACTCATAGCCAATCCTGGCTATTTACCTTGAGAGAAAAGATCTGAGTGCATGGTTCTCAGCTGACATTCATTCTAAAGCCAAGAAAAAGCCAGGTTCAAAATTAAGTGTTTTAGTCAAGAGAGATGACAGAGATTCTGGTTAAGCAAAAAGAGGAGGGACTGTGTATTAAGACTATCTTGTACCTCACTGGTACAAATAGGAATAATTATGCTCTAATTGTATTTTGTGAGAAAAGTTTTATTTTAACAGGAAGGGTAATATGTAGGAGGAGCTAAAGGGGAAGGAGCACTGAGAGGAAAAGATGGAGTAAGGAGAGGAGAAGATGAAGTTGATGAGAAGCTAGGTAATGAGAGAGAAAAAGAGAGAGAAAGAGAGGGGGCATGGAGGCAGAAGTTCACATATCTCCACCAGTCAAAGATAGTTGACATAGCTAGGTTGGGTATTAGGTTATACTTCTGATTGAGCATTACCATACTTATAAAATCTTTGATTAACATTTTTAAAAAATGTATAAAAGCAAAATGGAAAAGATTGCACAGGATAGGGGTTTTCTTGGGAGGGGAAATGGGGAAAGGGGTTGGCATCTGAAATGTAAATAAAATATCCAATAAAAAAAAAGAAAGTCAAGGTGGGCCATCAGGAGAGCACTCTACCTTGATATCCATCCCATGTGCAGTTACCAAAGATAGACGCCCATAGGCATGTCAGGAAGTGCATGCTGAAAGGAGACAAATGCAGCTGTCTCCTGGAAGATCTGCCAGAGTCTGACATATCTAGAGGCAGATGCTAGCAGCTACCCATTGATCTGATCAAGGGTTCCCAATGAAGAAGTTAGAGGACTGATGGAGCTGAAAGGGTTGGTGGCCCCAAGAGGAGAGCAACAGTTCCAGCCAACAAGAGCTCCACAGGGTCTGAATCACCAGCCTGGGAGCACAAAGGGAGGCGCCCATGACTTTAAAGGAGGATGGCCTTGTTGGGCATGGGTGGGAGAGGAGATCCCTGGTCCCATAAAGGCTGAACACTGAGCAGGGAGGAATTAGAGGGTGGGGAGGGGTAAGGGGGTAGGTGGGGGCACACCCTTGTGGAGGCAGGAGGGTTAACAGGATAAGGGGTTCCTGGGTGGTGGGAGGAATGGGGTGAGGTGATAAAATCTGAAATGTATTTTATAAAATAAAATATAAAAAAATAAAATAAATAAAAAGAAAAAAAAAGAAGTGAGTTAACCCAATCACAAAAGAACACACATGGTATTTACTCACTGTTAAGTGGATGTTAGCCCAAAAACTTAGAATAGCGAAGACTTAACCCACATACCATGTGAAGCTCATGAAGAAGAAAGACCAAGAGGGGATGCCTCAGTTCTACTTAGAACCAGTAACAAAAATACTCAAGGGAGCAATTATGGAAACAAAACATGGGACAGAAACTGAAAGAGTGGCCATCAGGAGACCATTCCACCTGGACATCCATCCCATGTACTGTCACCTAAGCTAGACGTTGATGTAGAAGACTGGAAATGCATGCTGTCAAGAACGTATTATAGCTGTCTCCTTAGAGATCTGCCAGAGACTGACACACTCAGAGGAAGATGCTCACAGCTAACCACTGATATGATCAAGGGTTTCCCAATGGAGAACTTAGAAGACTGAAGGAGCAGAAAGTGTTTGTGACCCCAAGAGGAAAGCAACAATACCAAACAATCCAGAGCCCTCCAGGGTCTAAACCACCAGCCTGGGAGCACATATGGAGGGACCTACGACCCTAGCGGTATATGTATGGGAGGACAGCCTTGTTGGGCATAGGTGGGAGAGGAGATACTTGGTCCCATGAAAAATGAACACATAAAATATCCAATAAAAAATAAAATAAAAAAATTAAAAAAAACCTTATTACTCATCTTTCCATCTCTGAGATCAGGACGTGACATACTAATTTTCTCTTTTATCATTTTATCATTTATATTAACAACAGTTTTCCAAATTTATTTTCAAATCTATGGGAAGTAGAAAATATATAAACTTTAAAATGCAATTAAAATATTGAAATCCCATGGTTGTGTTGGAGAGATGGCTCCTCCTTAAGGCTTGGCTCACAAGCAAAAATATAACTTCTTCACAGTTAATTACTTTTAGTAATTAGAAAGTAGGAAAAAATAATTATTCTTGAATATTTTACTTAACTTTTTGACACTTTAAAATTTAAAGAATATATTCTTTCTATCCCTTTGTGTATCATAATAAAATTATTTTGCAGTCTATAATATGTAGTGCCTGTAGTTACTATTAAACCTGAAGAGTGAAATATCTCTCCTTCCTTTCCTTTTTAATTCTTCATAAATTAAATGCAATACGCCTAGATTTTTATTCAAACTGCTCATGAAACCAAGCCTTCATATAGGAGGATCTGTCATGGAATGTGTCTCCCATTCTGCTAACAAAAACAGATTCATATGTAATCAGATCAGAATGTCATGCCTGAATAACCTTTTTGTTATTGCTTTGAATAATTGGGAAATAATTTTATAACACTCAAAAGCTTTCACATAAATTATATTTTTATTGCTGCACTAGGCTCAAAATATTCATAGCCTTTTTATAAATACTTAATCAAGAGCTAAGAATCAACTAGAGACATGCATTTTTGTCCTCAAGAATTTTTTTTAAAGCCTATCAGGCAAGCAAGTTAGATTTTGTTTCAACTTAGTAAATTTTATTTATCTAATAACCAGAATTATGGCATTTTCACTCTTTTCTTGTTTTTGCCCTATTATTTTTGTGAAGATAAGCTTATTAAATTTCACTAGTTTTATTATAATGTAAGGTACTGTATTTGAATGATTCAGCAATCCTCAACTTAAAAATTACACAATCACTGGCTCGAGTTCTAAGCAAATTTCCTTCATAAGAACCTCTTTTTATCTTGTCTCTGATTTTAGTAGAAATGCTTTACGTTTCTCTCCTTTTAATTTAATGCTGGCTATTGGCTTGCTGTATGTTTCTTTTATTGTGCTTGGGTATGACACTTGTATTTGTGTTCTTTCCAAGACTTTTATAATAAAGGAGTGTTGGGGGAAACTGGGGTAGGAATTCTACAAGGGTAGATGATGGTCAGCATTTGAGAAGTAAACAAATAAATAATTTAAAAAAAAAGAATATTTTTTATTGGTAACTACCTGTTAACAAGTACTCAATTATATAAATATGTGTATATATATATGCATAGCATACACACAGACACACAGACACAGACATATTTATATATGTGTGTATATATATATATATATATATAAACGCATAAAAGAAAACACATTTTTCTGTGTTCTAGAACTAGTTCTGACTTGACCCTATATACTCACAGCGTGTTGCTTCAGTCTCTGTGAGTTCCTATGTGTATCAGGTATGTTATATCTAAAAGACACTGTTTCTTATTTATCTGCCATACTCTCTTCAATTTTAATCTTTGCATCTCCTCTTCTTGAGTCCTGAGGCAGGGATGTGATGAAAACCTTTTATTTAAGACTGAGTGTTCCAAAATCTCTCACCATCTGAACATTGTCCAGTCGTGATTTGCTCTTGTAGTTCACATTGCATACAAGAAAAAAAGCCTTTATGAAGATCACTGAATGAGATGCTGAATTATGGGTATTAAAATACATTATTACAAGTCATCTTATTGTTATGTTTTTTGTAACATATTGTTAAAATCTGTATAAGTTCAATCTATATAAAGTTATTTGTAAGTTTGTTTTTAGGATCACATATTTGTAAAACTATGCCAATTCCACATTACTGGTAATAAGAATCTCAAGAAATCTCACAATATAATTCCCCTTCCAAACAGTTTCTAATATATTTTTCCATTTAATGTTAGTTATCTATAGTGTCTATCATGTTATTTAAAGAATCAAATGTGATTCACATAATCCCCAAACAACCTTGGTCTCTATTGTGACCAGCACCTAAATTTAAATAAGTCTTAATCATAATTATGTTATTTAATTAAACTTGAATCAAATGTTAATTAAAATTTTAAGCTCTGTTATCCTCATTTAGGATTAGCATAAATCTTTTCAAATTCATCTTTACCAAAATTAATATGTATATTTCAGGTAAATAAAACTTTGGTCTAAGTAAGCATATGATCTCATTGTTAGCATTTACTAATTAAACAAAATGACAAGTAACTATATTGAATAATGGCCTAGGCATTATGTCAGTACAGATGAAGATTAGATATACTTTTATGACAATCTGATAAACGATGATTAATATTTCAAATCAGTCAACATGTAACCTAATAAATGTTAACATTTTTAGTTTTTCAATTTCTTTTTATTTTTATTCAAAGCATACAATTTACTTTATAAATCACTGAAAATTTTAATTCTTCAACAATAACAATTGTAACTCATAACAAGAATTAACTCATGAATTGCTTTTAGCAACTTCTGCAACAGTGACTATTGAAATGTTCTTTAAAAAGCTGAGAAAACTGACTTACTGCTCTTTCCTTTATTTTTTAAGTTAAATTGTTAACTATGTGAAATAAAAATGAGAACAGATAGAGAGCTAGGGAATGAAACAGGAGTGGATCTATGGAGGAGAAGGGAGGATAGAGAATATGTACAAGCTTTAAACAAATCAAAGAACATATGAAAAAGCCTACCAATTAGTTTCTACATTCTACATAAGGAAACTGGACAGGTGCCCTCCATGCTATTAGAACCTACTTTCCTGTTGATAATCCTATCTTATTACTTACTATTTACTATGTCTCATCTGGAGTGCAATTAATTCCAATTGGGCAGCCCTCAGGGACATACTCTCTTGACCCTTACTCCATGATGGCTGTTCTTTACTCCTCCCCTGCACCTTCTTCTTCCTCCTGGTCCTCCTATGCCACCAAGCTCATGAAACCCAAACACTACCTGTTGCTTCTGTCAAATAGCCCCAGTTAAATGTTTTATTTTATGAGTTCAGCATCATGGTGTATCCTCACAGTAATAGGAATCCTAATTAAGAGAGAAGATGTTAAATAAAATCAAAATAAAAGGTATTAGATGTTTTCCTATAAATTGTTGGTCTTGAGGTTCTGAGGAAAGTAAAAGGACACAGGTTGTTATTGTTGACTTTGCTTATGTTACTGCATTGTATGTCTCTGTTGCTATAAACATATTTTGATTGCACAACGTGAAGTAATCAATAGGAAACTGAGCAGAAATCTTCTCCCACTTGGAAATCTTTTATAGTGACAGAAGGGGCTACATACACACAAACACACACATGACAAATTCACTTAATAGTAGAACATAAAACTAAAGGGATATAATTGTTTTATAATAACAAATCTATTAACATATGTATACTGAAAGAAATTCTTCCTAGAACTCTCCCTTGCAGTTATGTTTAAAGCCCTGTTGAAATTTAAATTCAGACTCAATTCAAGCCATTTCTGAGTCTACAATAATAGCACATTCTCCAAGTGCTTTTTGTCAAACCTGAGACATGAAGAGCCTATATTCATGGAAGGTCAACTATGAGCATTCAGTTTTCTATCAAAAATTGACAGTGTAGAAAGCCATAAATAAAAAATAGAAATGTATTGTGTTGTGTGTTTTCCACTAATGATTGACTGACAAAATATACTGAATTGGACCGAGGGGCAGAGAGGGAGAAACACAAAAAGACAGAGACAGAAATTATAATTGGAGGAGAGCAGGGGAGCTTAGACTTCTTGCAAGCTACCCATTTCCATGCTGAACTTTTTGCACAATTTGAGCTTTGACAGGTCTTGTGCTGATCTCTAAAGCAGAGTGCATTTATGTGTAAATACATCTTACTTTGTTTGAGAAATACTATTCCCTTGTACTCATTCACTTCCTCTGTATCTTCCAATCTTTCTTCCTCTCTTTCGCAATGATCAATGAGTGCTAAAAAGAGATGTGATGTAGGTGCGTTATTTAGAGCTGATGATTCTGCACTCACCTAGTTTCAGCACTTTGACCAGTTGAGAACCTAGGTGTTAATTGCCATCTACTGAAAAAGAAATGCTCTCTGGTGAGGTTTGAAAAATACACTGATTTGTGGGTATAAGATAATTCATCAGAAATCAATTTAATACTATGGTACATTTCTAGAATAATATTCCTAGGCCTCATTACTGTCTCTAGACAGAAATTCTTGAGTGCAATAATTGTCCAAGCTGTATGTTCTATTATTCCTTAAATTCTAGCACTAGAGAGACAGGGTATGAAGAAGTTTGGGAGGTGACGCTGATTTAGTCTACACAGCAAGTACCAGGTCATCCAAAGCAGAATAGTAATTGTATGGAAAATAAAACAAACAGAGCTTGTTCTCAATTTCATAAATAACTAATAAAATACAGACATGAAAGTTGATATGTATTTAAAACATATTTATAATTGAGAGACTAAATATATTCAAGGCATTTTATCTTTATTTTAAATCTGAGAAATCTTGAATCATTGCTGTTTTCCCCCCCACATGGCTGACCCATGCAGTATCTGTGAATGTTCAATGGGAAAATAACTGCTTTTGACTCATTTTCAAAAACACAAGCCAATATTAGCTTTGAAATAATACTGCTTTTAAACTCCCTTTATTCTAAATTCACAACTTTAATAATGGGAAAATGGAGCTAAAATGAAAAAGCATTCTCAAAAGAAAAGGAAGACTAGATACAAAAAAGTAAAGTCAACAAAACAACAATGAAAAAGAACAAAATGTTTAAAAAGATGAGCCATAACACTTCCACATTAACAATGCAGGCAGAGATACTAGAAAACAACACACAAAACGTTCAGACACTTTAATTGAGGCATATGCACACATAATCAGAAATGTGTTTTCTAAATTGATTTCCTATGTATGGACTTTTAACCTCTTTTTCTTTTCTTCTTATTATTGGTGTGTGTGTGTGTGTGTGTGTGTGTGTGTGTGTGCGTGTAGTATGGTTTTCCTTTGCTCTATACTCACTCTATATTCTAGTGGTAAATTCCTTGTGAAATGATGAGTGGAAGACTTTTGATAAAACTGAAGGTTTCTTTTTTGGGGGAGTGCACATAGTTCAGGTTTATTTGCTTTTTGTGTGTACTAGATGTGTGTGAGAGTTCTATATTTATGTTTGTGGGAACATTTGTGTGCATATGTATGTATGTAGAGGACAGAATCAATATTGGATAATTTCTTCTGTTTTCCTTTGTTAAATTGGTTCTAAACTCACTATTTTGCCCAGGAATAAGAATGATGTCTTGAGAATTGATCACCTGGTAACACAGTTCTCTCAAGGGCTGGGTATTTCTAAATGTCTCTCTCACTGACATAGATTAGATAAAACCTAGTTAATTTATTTTTACAGTCAGTAATGTCCAATTCCTTCTCATTTTTGAAATGTTAGTTTTTTATTAGATGTATTTATAGTAGTATTTTGAGTCAATGCTGTATAATTTAAGGAGTAGCATATTAAAAAACAGTTTAGATTGTCCATAGTCATTAAATATACTTGTATTTCCCACATGTTCTTGCTTTACTCATAAGGTCATACTGATCTCAGATTTTTATAATTATTTTCTCCCTGATTTTGGTGGGGTTCCCCAATCATTAAGAAGAGGAAACTGATGGAGTCCTCCAATGTAGACTTTCTGCATATTATCTGGCTGTGAGTCTCTGTACCCTTTTGCATTTGCTGCTGTAAGAAGCCTCTCTGATGATGATGGGTCAAGGCACCAATCTGTGAGCAGAACAGAATGCCATTACAAATCATTTCATTGATTAATTTGACTGGATATTTTGGATTTGTCTTCTTTGTTTCTTTGTTTTGTTTTGTTTTTTTACTTGTCATTGTTATATTTTTATCATGTTTATAATGAATTTTTCTTAATTATTTTATTTATTTGCTTCCCAAATATTGCTCCCCTTCTTGGTCCCCTTCCCAAGTTCCCCATCTCCTGACCCTCTTGCCTCTGAGTTGTTGCTTTCCCTCTCCCAGTCTCCAGTCCTTGCCCATCCAGACAGTGTATGATAAGACCTCCCTCTTAAAACATGGGTCTCAACTTAAACCAAACACTAAGTAATCACTCTCACTAGTTCTGTGCCACCATTGCAGAGTTTATGAATGATTTTTTTCTACATAGAAACCCCACAATTTATTCAGTTATTATGAAATTCACAAGTAAATGTTTATTAAGTGAAAACAATAAATAGCAATGTCAATGTGAGAAATGTAGTTTCAATCATTCTTCAGTTTTAAAATCTTTTGTCTTTTGTCTGTGGTACTAAGAACTCTACATACAACATAATATGGCAATTGTTTCTGATATTGGATATTACCCTCAGCTAGTATAGTGTATTTTGCCTCATAGATGATTCAAAACATATTTATTTAAATAAACCTTATTATTAAGTTATAATTAAAAGTATTGATAATTGGTAGCAATATATTGGAAAAGGATATACTTTACCTCACAAACTTTTCATGAATATTTAGATTATATTTCTTGTTATGAGTAAGAACAGACTATTTCTTGAACTTGGGTTTCTTCTTACCTCCTTTCACTGCAACACCTTAACAATTCTAATTTCTTAGGCAGCAGTGACACTAAAAGATACCTCCTTTACAAAGACAAACTCTCTTGGTTATTTCTCTTTTGAACCACTTGCTCTGGTCCTGTTTGTGTGTCTAGTACTGTAATCATTCACTGAGAAATAATGTATTCTGCAAAGAAAAAGCCAAGATCCCTTGCACTCTTAAACCAGTGTCTGAAACATACACAATAAATGCTTTCAGGATACAAACAATAGATTAGTATATCATGCTAGGAGCAAAATAGAAAGTCATACTCTGCAGTCACCTGCCTGGTCGTAAAAGAACAGCTAAAGAACCTGCTATACATTTGTAATCAACTTTTCAGGCACAGAGATTGAAGTATTACTATTACATGTTCTCCTGAAAGTGACTTTTCCTATTTTGGGGTCAATCCTAGCTTCAGAAGGTAATTGCATATGTTAAATCTCTTAAAATTAACTATGAGAACTGAGAGAAAAGAAATGGAATGGTCTCTCCTTTATGCGGCGTAAGTGAAGACATAGATGAATAGGCAAATCATTATTAGGGAGCCTGCTAGGGGAAAACCTCCTACATGATTAGACATTAAACAAAGCACCTAGGTCCCTTCATAAATTGAGAGACTTAATTTTACTTTAGTTCCTTTCAAGCAGAGCATATCAGAATTCCACTTGCTGCACCTTCACTTTCCTAGACCCATCTTCAAAGATTTATAGGCCTATTTCTAAAATTATCATTTTAAAAATTGCCATTTGGATTAATTATTTTACTTGACAATAATGCATCTCTAGCAGTTATCTATTATGGCAAACAGGGGTAAAAATCATTTCAATTATCTTTGCCCTTGTGGGCATACTTGGTAAAGTAAAATTGCAACAGTGTTTCAATGCTTTAAAAATTTATAAACTCCCAAATGTTATTAATACTATATATTTTAATATACTATAAAATAAAGTCTTCTACTCAATTGGAGTTCCTGGAAAAAGTATAATAGAAACCTACATAGAATAAAATGTTTCTTCAAAGTCATTATTTTTTTCAGCTGCTTTATTCAAAACTGCTACTTAGTTATCTACATTCTACCTGGTAACAGTTATCATAGAAAAATTTTATATTAGAAACATTGTAATAATAATGTGGTAATGACTTCTCTTTGGATGCTGTAATTCTAAATTTTTTAAATGATAAATAGATTATTTTAAAAGTTCTACAAAGTAAACAATAATTATACAAAGTCCTCCAGGACACAAGGACTTAACATCTCCTAACAAATTAATAATAGAAGAAAATTATTCCTCAATCATGCATTATACCACCTTTTAAAAGTATCTCTTAATTGTTAGTCACTTAGGCAGGATTCATAGCTGTGTGAGGGAAACCAGCCAATATTTGATTACACAAATGAAATAATTTGAATTCTTTTAGGAGGGTAATTTCTGAAACTGTTATGTCATTCTTTTGCCACTGGTAGGTAATAAACACAAACAATAGCTAAAGGTAACCAGATTTTCCTTCACCAAAGAAAGAAAAGCAATGAACATTGCATCAAAAAATGCAATGATGCTTGTTAAAATTATGCTTATGTTTTCTCATATCATAATAATCACCAGAGAAATGATACTAAAAATTGCATATAAGATAAAAATTATCTTAAGTTCCTAAGGGCCAAACCCACAAACTGAGAAATCAAATAGGCTGAATTTCCCATAAAATTGAAAGTCAAAATAATTCCTTGAAAAGTAATAACTTTAATCATTTTAAAATGTTAATCAATGTGAGATTTTAAATCTGAAATTATAAATAAGAATTAAAATACTGATAATTTATTGATTTCAAAATACATATTTTCTGATTTGTGGTAAGCTTATAAAATTGCAAAGTAAGAAAATTAGAGCATTTTGTACATTTACAAACTACTGTTGTAATTTATTTGATGGTTGAGTGATGCACAAGAATGCAGACCTGTGATGGATTTCATATCTTATCAGAATAAAAATGTATGTATGATATATTTTTCAAGTTGTTGTCTTGACCATTTAAGATTTGAAATTTAATAGTTAATATATGTGAAGTAAGTTTATTTTAACTGTGTGATATTATGTTTTCTTTTTTTTTTTTTTTAGTGCTTGAAGCAGTAGCTCCTGCTGTCTCTGAATTATTTCAGTGATTATTTCTGTTTAACTTCTTGAAAGGAACTAATCTTGGAAAGATCTTTCTAAACAATAGCATAATATTATTGCTTTAAAAACATAAATAAGCAATATAGTTGCTACATTAAATTTATTAACAAGCTTCACTGAATATAATATGATCATTTCTTTGTTATTTAATATTTAAAAGATACCAATCACCTAAAATACAATATAAATTACACTGGTATGTCTAAACTACATAATTATATCATAACAAGAAAATGATATAAATTTACTTTTAAAATGTGCACAGTCTATAACAACTTTTAAAGATATTTTGTTCTTAACATATTTATTCTGCATGTGATAACAATGTCTAGATTTAATTTTATTACCAAGTAAATTCTACCATCACTGGGTTTTTTTTTTTTTTATTTATACATGCAAACTTAATTTAAAGCCAGCTTTAGAGATAGCCTATGAATTTTACATGTGTATATTAAAAACAAAATGTGTAGTTGCACATTATTGAAGATGAACTTTGTAAGAGGCTGCATGTTGAATAATTTTTTTCTGTTCAAATTCTCCTCATTTTCATGTTAATGTCTTTGGAAATGTCACTTCAGTTCTTTTGCTATTACAAACTTCCCAAAATATGTCTATAAATAATGTATCCATGACAATATTGTCTTAATAACTTATTTAGGCTATAATTAATTCACAGCTCTAGGCATACTTAAATAAGTGTCTACTTCAAAGTTTGTAACTTCCAGTGCTGCTTATTTAAGCAACATAAATAAAAATAAAACTCTAAATGAAAATAGTATATTTCCTGTGGCTCCAGTCTAAAACAGATATGTGTTAAGTAAATTACCCTAAATATGTGAATGTGTGTAGGATGATTTTTTTCCACCTATCTCCTTTAATTTTCTGGACTTTTCAATTGCCTTATATAGATTGTCTCTTCTAGTCTTCTAACTTCACTTGTCTTGCAGATAAATTAATGAGCTTAGAATCTTATATTCAAAACAGGCAATTGTAATTTCTCAAATAATTTGTTATTACACCTGGTTATAAATATGGTATTTTGCATGCTATTGGATGTGAACATTTGGTTTTTATGGGAAATTTTGTACTATTGGGTCATTTAGTAATCTATAAAGTAGATTTAGGACCCTGTAAATTGTGTTATTTGGATAAAACCAAAGTTAGATATTGCTGTATAAGAACTTAATAAATTAACCAGATTGATCAGAACTCACAGCACAAACTCAAATACAATTTGGGCAAATGTAAGATAAAAAAAAAAAAAAATCACGCCCTTCAATGTTGAAAACAATGATTTTACTCTTTACCTAGAATGTGAAAAAAGATATGTAAGGAAGTAATTTTTAATGCAAAATGAAGATGCCTTACTCCTGGTAAAGGAAATTAATTCAGTTTTGCAATGGCTTATCTTCCCACTTTGCAGCTGTAAAGTTGTGATGTTATCTTTCTTGATGTATTATGATGCTGATTCGAATAGATGTCTGAAAAGCAATTAGAGAAATGTTCACCATCCTTAGTCATCAGAGAAATGTAAATCAAAAGAACTTTGAGAGTCCATTTCAAGACAGGATGGACAAGATCAATAAAATTACACTTCATGCTGGCAACTATGTGGCATAAGGGGAATACTCACCCATTGCTGGGAGTTAATTTAAAGATCATGCTAAAACAGTTTTATGTTGCTATAATTCTGTTGAGAACAAATGGTAGAGTGTGTGTTTTAATACGATTAGAACTATGTCAATTTTAAATGAAACATCATAATACTGAAAAATATTCTCTCTGTATAACAAAGGGTACCATCATTAAAACAAAGTGGCAACCTAAAGAATGGGACATAATATATACCATCTCCACATCACATACAGGCCTAACATCTAAAATAGAGAATTAAAAACAACAACAATAATAGCAAAAAACCAAAACAAAAATTCAAAACAAACAAACAAACAAAAAAAAATCTAAAATCAAAAAACAAAGGCCTGGAGTTCAAGAAAATAAATGAAATCAAATAAAAAATGAGGTGTATATCTAATCAAGGGTTTCTCAGAAGAGGAAACAAAAAAGGCTGAGAAGCACTTAAAGAAATGTTCAACATCCTTAGTCATCAGAGAAATGTAAATCAAAACTAATTATAGATTCCATTTTACACCAGTGAGAATGGATAAGATCAAAAAAAATTACAGCTCATGATGGCACCTGTGTGGCATAAGGGGAAAACCTATGAATTGCTGGTTAACATAAACATTTGTATAGTCATGATGAAATCAGTGGGGCAGTTCCTCGGGAAGATGGGAATTTATCTACTTCAAGATCCAGCTATATCACTCTTGGGCATATGACCAAATAACACTTCACCCTCCCACAGAGACACTTGCACAAACATGGTATTGCTGCTCTATTCATAATAGGCACATACTTGAAACAACTTATATGTTACTCAATGGAAGTCAGGATAAATAAAATTTAGTATATTTATACAATGACATATTACTTAGCCCTTAAAATAAATGAAATCATTTAATTCATAGGTATATTAATGAAGCCAGAAAAAAAGAAAATACTAAGTGCTGTAAACCAGAAATAAAAATCAAATATGTATTACTTGTATGGAGATGTTAGCTCTTAAGTCCTTTGATAAGCAGACTACAATCCACATAACTATGGTGGTTAGCAACAGAGTAAAAAGGACTTCAAGAAGAAACATCCTAGGTAGAGAGAATCGAATAGGATGGATGCTGGGCCCTGGACTAGAAAAAAAAAGTAAGGAAGGGAAGAAGGTGGTTGACAACTAAAGCATATGATCATTTAAGGGACTGTATAGGAACAGAAAACAGTAGAAGCTTCCTAAACATTTACATATATGAAAGTGATCCAAAAAGTAATTGGAAAATAACTGCGGAGACAGAGACTCAAATAGACAATTTTTGTCTCCATATTAAGCCTTCAATTATGGAAATGGGTTGCCTCTAATTAACTTGTTGGTAAATGTGGCCCAATGAGAACCTCCAAACAACCAATGCTAGCCAAAGCTAGTGGTTGCACTCTACAAACTGATAGTAAGCCATCAATGGCTGAAGATAGCCACTCTACAGCTCTTTGAACGTGGAGAAGTCACAATGTTGCCTTCCTAGAGCCTTCATCTGTACTAAGGGATGTTCATAGTACTAAAAGGTACACTGTAGGCTTCCAAAGTAAAAAGGTAAACACCAGTACAGCAATAAATGTTTTCATTTATAATGGTGACCTCATGCAAAATGCAACTGTTCAATAATGGCACAAAGTTTATGGAACTAACCAAGCATATGTGATTGGATGTAAGGCACAGTCCATAATATGCAACCCATCCTTGGCACTACTTTGGTAGCCAAGAATCTGAGACTAAACAGGCCAAGAATCTAGAGGAAAACCAAATACTACTGTTCTGCCAAAGGAACTTAGCAATAAATCTTCTTAACTACTTTCTTCTGTTGAAGTCATAGATCAATGTATTGCTCAGCCATCATCAGAGAAGCTCCCTTCTGTAGTAGAAGGAACCAAATACAAAGCTCCACAGCTGTACAAAATGTAGAAAGTGAGAGTAAGTCCTGGATGGGTTGTCTCCATCAATTCTTTTCCCTCAATGCTTTGGTAAACCTGAGGAAGAGGAGGTAGACAGAATTTTAGAGTGATGGGTGATGGAGATACAAAGAAACAAGGACTTCCAAAACACATATCAATTCAAAGATCTATGGCAGCATGAATAGGACTTGCACAATTCTGTGCTAGAGAGGGTCTGGTGCTGAGAGGAGAGATGGACCCAAGTAGTCATTACTAATTTTAAAGCTATTTCAAAAAAGGAAAAATTAATTTTATCAAAACGAGTATTACTGAGTGTTTAAACCACTCTTAAAGACCCCTTGCACAACAGTAGATGGCTAGCACAAAAAACAAAACAAAAAAAAACAAACAAAAAACTTGATGATATTGTCTCTTTTATTGTTGATCAGTTTTGTTTTGTTTGCTTGTTTTTCCTTTTTTGTTTTTAAACTACAGGTCTATTAATAATGCATTATGGTTTTCAGCTTTGTGTTATTAGGAGATTTCTGTGCATACCAATTTGTTTTGTCTTTCTGTCTGTACGTGTTTTTTATGCATTTCCTTTTGTTCTTTGTATTTATGTTTTGTTTGTTTGTTGTTTTTGTTTGTTTTATGTATTCAGGTATGCCTGCTTTTTTATTTATTTTGTTACAGAATATTTGATCATACTGTGAACCCAAAAGATGTGTTGTTTATTGAAATGAAAACCTGTTTCTAGTTGTGGTGTAGCTCATCATTAGCACACACCTTTAATCTCTCCAGCTGAAATACAGACATGCCTTTAGTACCCTCTTTGAACAACAAAGACCATAAATGTTAGACTGCTGAAGGAAGCATCCATGTTTGAAAGTGTTGTATATTTGAGTGCCAGAAAGTGACTAATCAGAGAAAGATTTGACAGAATAGGATGTGCCCAAATCTCACAAGAAGAAAGAAAAACTGGAAGCTACTTAAGAGGCAACGCAGGGAAGAAAAAGGAGAAGGAAGAGGAGGAGGAATAGTAGGAGGAGAGGGGCAAGGGTGGTTGGGAAGGATTCAACTGGGTTGGATGAAAGCAGAGTCAGGAGCCTTGAGCTAGTTGAACAGCTAGGGCTGGGTAAATAAAGCCCTAGGTGAATGAAGTCTTAAGAGTCTATACTGATAAGGTATTAAATTTAAAGTACAATAAAATGGAAGCTATATGTAGAAATCATAAAAAATATTTTAAAACACAAAATATAAATGAAAGGACAATAGAAACCCCATGTGTCACCACTTTAGGATCCCATTTGTTTCCATTTAAGGACCTAGCCTGATTTTTTTTTAAAAGGCCATAAGGCACACCATGTCCAGGAATAGACCATGAGTACCAGAATTTTGGTCATAAGACACCAGCTCTAGAAAAATACTATAACATTCATAAAAAGATCATAATACTCTCTCCCAAAGAATAACCTGGGAATAACCACAGAAATGGGGAAACATCTCAGGATTGTCTATCTGCACTGGTCAATACTGTTTCATCACATATTTGAGCATTCAGTCTGAATGCAGACTTACAACTTGTGTGACCCCCTAGCACCTGCTAAAGAAGTTTTAGGTTACCTAACCTGTTCCCTGTAAGAAGGCTGGCTTGCCTTTTGAAGAATGGTTGACCCCTGCATGCTGGATGTTTCTGCAGAATAAATATTCATTGTTTTTGCATAACATCTGAGTCTGAGGTCTTCCTTCAGCTATTTTCAGACACTCAAACAAATCCCTTAGGAAAAATTTTGAGATTAAAGAGGAAATATGTTTTTATATTTGGGCTGGAGGGATCACAATGACACACTGCATCTGGATTCCATATGGTCTTGCTTCCCTTATCTGTATACATATGGCAATTTTTTTTAATGATTAGAATTTTGTATGTCCTCTTTGGGAGAGATCATAATTACCACAGACTTACAGAAAATGAGACAACAAAATTAAATAGTAGACGAGAGACCATAAAACAGAAGTTGAAAGAATTTGTAAATCAAAATAGGAGTCCCAGTGGAACTCCACCTTCTCAAAGGAGAAGGAGATCTGGGAAACTGGAGGAGAATCTGTGTGAAGGTACTGAGAGGAGAGGAGAGAATGATATTAGGAAAAGAAGAAAATAAATAAATTAATTTAGAAAAGTAAAGTAAATAAAAACTAAATAAAAATAAATAAGTGCAAAAAAAGCCAATCTCCACAACCAATTACTGGAGGAATTAGATAAAGGTAGGTAAGTTTTGACTGTTGGAGATTGTTGGAGTTGAAGATAGAAAGGAAGAGAAAGAACACAGGAGAAGATGAAGTCGCCATGAAGAAAGATAGATCATGAGTACATGGCCAGGAGAAACAGTAAGTATTTGGGGTACACTAGTGGGGAGGCAACCAGGCCAGCAGTTAGAAAATTAGATCAGGGTGATCACCAACAATTGTCAAAGCCAACTAAAATAATCATAGTCTGAGTTGCATTCATTTGTAAGCTAGACCAGGATAAGCTTAAATTGGCTCAACTACAGAGAGAACCCCAATTAAGAAAATCCTTCCATAATATTGACCTTTGGGCAAGCTTGAAGGCTACAGGATATAGTGTAGAGCAATTGTTTGATTGGTGATTAGTTGTGGAGGACCCAACCCACTATAAGTGGTGTTGCCCCTGGGCTGGTGGTCCTGGTTTCTAAAAATTAATAGGCTACACAAGCCATAATAAATAAGCAATACCCCTCCATGGTCTTTAAATCAGCTTCTCCCTCCAGTTTCCTGCCATTCTTGAGTCTCTATCCTGACTTTCCTTCATGGGGAACTATCATATGGAAGTATAAGCCAATAAACACATTCCTTTTCAAGATACTTTGCTAATAATGTTCATCACAACAATAAAGACCTTAACTAAAACAATTCTCATTCTTCTAAATACAGATTGTTTTCTTTTTTTTAATTTTTTACTTTTTGTTAGAAGTTCATAATATTTTTTTCTTTTTCTTTTTTATTGGATATTTTATTAATTTATTATACAGATGTAATCCCCTTTCCCCATTTCCCTCCCTAGAACCCCCTATATTATACCCACTCTTCCTTTTTGCATTTATACCATTTTGATTACATGCCTTTATTAAGGTCAGATCTAGGTTGAGGGTCTAGCAATACGATAGATGCAAATAGTCAAGAAACAAGCAATAAAATAAGCACAAATAGCTAAAGAAAAAACAAGGCATTAAACCCAGTTATGTGAACACTCTCATGAACACTGTTTCTAAAGGCTTATCAAGATGACCAAAGTATCTGAGCCTACTTCTCTATCCTAGCCCAAGGTCATTTTCATGTCTGAACAAGGAAGTAGGCTTCAGACATATTGTTTTTATGAGACAAAATATCTTTCACAGTTCAAGCTGGCCTTAGTCTAATGGAATATTCCCGTTTTAGACACTCAGGTTCTGATATCACAGACTTGTGTTGCTTTGTTTGTTTGAGTATACTTGGCCCATGGGAAGTGGCTCTATTAAGAGATTTGGTTCTTGACTACTTTTATCTATTGTATTGCTAGTTCCTCAACTTAGAACTGTTCTGAATACTTGCATGTAGTTAAAATGGTATAAAAGCAAAACAGGAGGAGGAAGGATGAGGTGAGGGTTTCTAGGAAGGCAAAATGGGGAAAGGAGATGACATCTGAAATGTAAATAAATAAAATGTCCAATTTTTTTTAAAAAGAGATTTGGCCTTGTTGGAGTAGATGCAGGCTGATTTAAAAAACTGTATCATTTGGGGGTTTGTTTTGAGGTCTCTATGCTCAAATTCCACTCACTACAGATGAGAATTATTCCTGGCTCCCTTCAGATCAAGATTCATAACTCTCAGGGTTCTTCCAGTACCATGTGTGACTGCATGCTGCCATGCTTCCTGCTATGATGATAATGGAGTAAACCTCTGATACAGTAAGTTAGTTCCAATTAAACTTTTTCTTTTATAAGAATTGCCTTGGTCATGGTGCTCCACTGACAACAATAAACCCTAACTCAGAGCGTTACTATGCCGAGCTTTTACTGAGATTTTGAAAAATAATTTTATTTTTAATTAAATTCAGATTTTGATAATCCATATATTTTCAGTTTTCATGTGAGTCTTCATATTTTCTAACTTTTCTCAAAAAGCCCTTTTATATTTTGAGATTTACATATATGAGCTATATCCATGTTATTTCTACTCTTACATTTCCTTTGGAGTCCTTTTGTGTTCACTACTCAGCCTTGAATTATGACCTCATTTTCTCATGAAAAGAGAGCAACAACTACAGCCTGAGCAAAGCTCAGACAGAACTATACAGAAGTGGTACTGTGGTTTGGTTGAATGTATCTCAAAGATATTTATGTATTTTGTTCCCTATAATGGCAATACTGGGAATACTGTGGCTCTTGAAAAGAAGAATCCTAGTAGAAAGTCCTTAAGTCATTGGTTACATACTTTGAAGGGAATACCCTCCAAAATATCACAGTCTATTTATTCCTCACTGTCTCCATTGTGATTACAGCATGACTGCATGCATTCTTGCTGCAGTATATTAGCATTACCAGAGATCCAAAGCAATGGGAAGGAGGGGTCACTCAGTCTTGGACATGAAACTCCAGAATTGTAAACCAAAATAAACTCTTCTTTATTTCATCAAAGAGCGAGAGAGGGGGGGATTTTTCTGCTGGCTCTTTAGGGACAGCTTCTCTAGTTGTTATTTCTTCACTTGGATAGAACTGACAATCTTCATTTTGCTCACATTGAAGTTCTGGGACTGGATGCACAAGTGTGAAACTGAGACTATATCCATTGGTGATATACCCTGAATTCTGTGTCAGTGGGTGATTCTGTATGCTAGGATTGAGCTGAAATTGAATATGTAAGGCTTGCAATGTGCTGATATTTTCTGGCAAATTGAAGTCATGGGTTTGGCCTTCTAGTGAGGCCATGGGTGGTATACCCTGATATTGCGATACATTTACAATTTGTATTTACAGGGAATAACTGTACTAATTCTGTAGAAGTTTCATGGAACCCTAGCTCTTTGGGAATGTATCTGGATCTTGGTCAATGGAGATGAGGTTCTCTCTCAATAACTATCAAAGTTATTCTGTATACCAGAACTACAAAAGTAAGAATGCATTTTATGTCCAGTGAATCTGAAACTAAGGAAACTCCTCTTTAGGTAAGAACTGTAGAGAACACTGTGGAATTTAATTCCTTGGTGTTCATAAATGAATTTTTGTCTACTGTGGCTTACCACGATCCTGAGTCAAACTGGGTATAAAACTTCAGTTTCATAAGGGCCATAAAACCCATGCTCATGGGGTCAACTCTAGAACACTAGTTTACTAGAATATAAAAAAGCATTTGTTCTATTGCACTTTAATACCTGGACTCTGCTGAAAGATGAGATAATAGCAGCTATTCAGATAGGAGAAATTAACAGTTCTGGCTAGGAACAGTTTGAAACTTGAAACTATATTTCACCAACAACTTTGTAATGAAAGTATAGAAAAAACAGAAACAAGCTTAGAGATAAATTATTTACAAGTATTAATAACCAAATAATGGGGGAGACAGAAACCCAGTTGGGCATTTGTTGTCATCTAATGAAGCCTCTGCTTCAAGGAATGGGTTTAATCTAGTGGAATTGTTGACAAAAAGGGTCCAAGAGGCACATTTAAATAATCCAGTTTATTGCCAAGGCTTTTGTTGGCTTACAATAAACTATCATTAAAACCTAATTACTGAAGACAATACAACTATTTGAAGACGTATACAGCACATTAAAAATGAGAAATTTGAGTAGATTCTTACTTAGGACATTTATAACTGTTATTCTTCATAGTATGTAAGATACTCTTCATAAAACCAGAGGAAAAAGGTAAATAGCAACTGTGCTACAAAAGTTCAATCTGTGATAGTGATCTACTTGCAAAATAAACAGATTGTAATAGGTGCACAAAGCTCCTAGGAGTAAACATCAAGATTACACTTGATTTAAGGCCCATTCCATGAAATAGGATTCACACAAGACACTGCTTGGGTGACCAAGAACCTACGACTAGACATCCTACACACCTCAGGTGAAACCAGACACTTCCATTCTAATAATGGAATATAGTAATGAAGTGGTCTTAAATAACATTCTGCTATACTCATAAATCAGTGCTATGTACTGATATCATAAGGCACCCTCTTTTCTGCAGCAAAAAGAAAAGAATGGAGACTCAAACCCAGACAGTATACAGAAAATTAGAGACCTCAGAATACTCAACCCTAAACAGAACGTTTCCATCAAACTCCTCCAACCCCTGTTTTTAATCAGGGCTCAGGGAACACTATGGAAGAGGAGGTGGAAATATTATAAGAACCACAGGGGTTGAAGGACACCAGAAAAAATAAAGACTTCTAAAGACAGTAGGGCCGGGCGGTGGTGGCGCACGTCTTTAATCCCAGCACTTGGGAGGCAGAGGCAGGCGGATTTCTGAGTTCGAGGCCAGCCTGGTCTACAGAGTGAGTTCCAGGACAGCCCGGGCTTTACAGAGAAACTCTGTCTTGAAAAACCAAAAAATTAAAAAAAAAATAAAAATAAAGACAGTAGGATCTATGCATAAATGAATTCACAGCAACTGGAGGTCTGTATCAGATACTGTCCCAGGGCTGAGAAGGGAAGTGTACAGAAGAGATTTAACACAGAAGCTATCATCAACTGAAAGCCACTTGAAAATGAAAATTTGTTTACTTCAAAAATCTCTCACTGGACAAATAAACTACTCTTAAAGGAGTGGTACATGCCAAACAATAGATGGATAATAGAAAACAAACTCTATGACTACGTTGGAAGTTCTTTGTCTAAAGTCTTTTTATAAGAACTTTTCCTTCTTTCTTTTTTAATTTTTATTTTAACTTTCTGTTCATATAAAATCAACATTGAGACTGGAGAGTAGAGAATCATTAGGAACAATGAGGAACAAATGACGTCAGGGTGAGAAGAATGTGTCCTATCCTTGTGGTGGAATATTTTTAGAAAACTTCATTTCTTTAATTCAATGGGATAAATACAGAGTGCTATATTACGAGTGTTGCACTAAGAAATATTCACACTCATAAACACAGTACAGAAAGTGACACATTCTCCTAAGTAAAATGAAAGAGAAGGGAATTATATCAGGACACTAATAAGTATATCAGAGGATTCATAGCTAGGAACACATTTTTTAGGAAAAAAATATTTTTTAAAATATATCAGGAAAGGTGAAGTTTTGAAATAGAAAGCTAACAAGTATTGAATACAGACAAATTCTTCCCGGGGACTTACAGTATACAAGGTAAAATGATTAACAAACTGAACTCTATACTCATACTTATGTTCACTTTAATCAGTAAGAACATTAAAGTTCATTATCTAAAACATAATAAAACTTAATTTGTTTCACTAAAATTTTGAAATTTGTGCAAGAAACTAGTAATTTTTAAGAGATAAAGATATGTATAGCTATTTTTGAACACATAAAGCAGATACAGGCCTTGAAGTTGTTTTAATTTGCAAGTAAAATTCATAAGCACAAATATACATACATACGTGTGCATATGTGTGTGTGATTTCTGTTGAAAAAATTCTGCAAACTAGTGTAAACATTACATCCTCCCTCCATTCCTTATTTCATCAGTTCTTCACTTTATCCATGTCCTGTCAATTCCTATATCATTAAATGGTGGAATTGTTTGGGACCTCAGGGTGGAATCACTTTTATACTACATACACAGAAATTGAAACCCTGATACATAAAATTACTTGCCTTAGGCTAGTTTATGGTAGAAGTGCATGTCAAAACATATTTCCAAAAAGCATATTCTCTTGAAAGTACATTCTTTTATATAAAATTTATTCTACAATAGAAAACCATGTCATTTTGAAAATGTATAAGATATTTTATATTTCAGAAGGCAGTATTTAAAAAAAAAAGTTTTCTCAAGAGATGGCTTACCAGCAAACTTGAAGTTATAACCAGATTGAGGAAGCACTAACATTCCAAAAATCATCATTGTTTTCTTATAGTGGAAATAAAAATAAAAATTATAAACTTCTTTCTGTTGGGCCCACAAATGGATTGTGGTAGTGTGTAAAATCTTAAAGTCACCAAATGCTTCTAAGTACTTCTATTTTGTTCAACTCCCAAGTGGGATTTCTAATATTTAAGACTATATTTGATCCAGACAAAACATATAAAATAAAAAAGAATGATAATGTATTTTAAAAGTTAGTAAGATATATCTTGTTTGTTAGCACACTGGGATTTAAAAGATCCTCATGATTTATTTTGAATTTTTTAAATTATATGTATGCATGAGTATCTGTATATGCAAGTGAATATAGTTGGTTGCAGAAGCCAAAACAGGTGGACAAATACTCATGATTTGGAATTTAGAGTGATTTTTATTTTGGCTGGATGTGGGTTTTGTAAGATTAACTCGTGTCCCCTGCAAAAAGTCAGATGGTCTCTTTAGCACTGAGGCACTTCAGTATTTCCACATTTTGCTTATTGGTATATACTGATTGGCTCATTTAGGTTCAAAATTCATTAGTACAAGCTGGCATGGTAGCATGCAGCCATAAACATTAGTTTCCTATATAAAAAAGTCCAAGGAAAGAATGAATGTGGAAACAAATGAACTTTATGAAGTTTACAATTCTTATATAGAAACATTTTAATTGTTTTCTATGTATTGCTCAAAAATACATGGTCAAGTGATTTTTTTTTAAACTGGTTAAAAACCCCTTCATTCATATTTGAAAATTCTGTATTCCAAAACAGCTTAATTTAAACCCATTACTTTGTTATATTGTCCCATAGAAGATTATAAATAGTATTTTAGTGGCCAAGCAGCATCTATCTCTATTGTTGTTTCTTGGGTGCAAACTATTCTGTGTTCCAAAAAGAATAAAACTTAAGTGTTGTTCAGAGATCTTTTAGCCTTCAGAATTATTTACTGAATAAAGATTGAAATTATTTCTAACTCTATCCATAGTAATTAGAGAATTAGAGAATTTTAGCCATAGGTACTTGGTATCAATAACCATGAGAGTGAATTTTATTTACTCTATTTCATTATTTGTTATCATTAATGGTTATAATTTATTAATTTAAAACTTTAAGAACTTAGAAACCCATCTACTATAACAATCCCTTAGATATTTGCATAGCTTTTGTAGTAGTTTGGTTTAATGAAGGATTCAAACTGACATGACTGAATCCTGAAGAAACACTGGAATATGATTTGACCTCCATCACATCACCTTGTTGTATTCTGGAAAGATGATTAGACTGAGGTATTAATAAGTAATAAGTAATTCATTTACATTTAGATGATTTTAAGGATATGAAGTTAATCATATCAGGAAATGAAAATAAAATCATCTATGAACTAAAAATGGGGATGTTTCATATTCTCCCTGAAATTTAAGGAACTTAGAATATCTTCTAACAGAATAATAACTGAAACAATTTTTTCATGCTAATTTCTTTACTATTGTTGTTGTTGTTATTCTTTAATCTTTTTTTACAATCCAGTTATTATCCTCCTCTCAGTCTGCCCTCTCACTTTTCCTCATCCCCTGTCTCCAAGATGATGTCCTCACTCACCCACTACCCACAGCAGACCTCCCCACTCCCTGGAACCTAAGTCTTTCATGAGTTAGGTATGTCTTCTCTCACTGACGACAAAACAGGCAGTCCTCTGCTGTATATGTGTCTGGTGTATGCTGCCTGGTTGATGGTTCAGTGTCTGAGAGATCTTAGGGTTCCAGGTTAGTTGAAACTGCTGGTCTTCCTATAGGGTTGCCTTCCTCCTCAGCTTCTTCCAGCTTTTCCCTAATTCAACCACAGGGTTCCCTGGTTGAATTGCAATTCCATGCATTGGTTGCGTCTATGTATCTGTATCTGACTTTTTAGCTGCTTTTTGGGCCTCTCAGAGGACAGACACCTAGGCTCCTGTCTGTAAGTACACCAAGGCATCACAATACTGTGAACTTATCATTGGTTTTCTCCCATAATCAGTGCCTAATCATTAATCATGTGCCCTCCTAGATTAAAAGACAAATGTAATAGAATTCTTTCACAACTGTCAACAAATTATCTGAGATTCCAGTTTAAAAGTTTGACTAATTTTTTCCCTTTATTGTATTTCTGTACTAGTGCTTTCTCCTCCGTTCTTCTTGTTTGGTTTCTCCCTCATTCCTTCTGCCAATTCCCCTCCATCCATTTTATTTCTTTCTTCCACTATGCAGCTTTTTGGGCTTATATGTCAATAGTGGTTTTTTATTCCTCTACATCCTTGGGGTTGGCTTCCAAACCATTTTCAATTTTTAAAATTATGATTACAACTTTTATATATTACATTGAGATTTATAGTATTCAGGCAAGCAGGGTTAAATGAAAACTATTAAATATTAGTGTAAATCTTCAGTGGATCCGATGATACCCAGAGGCCCTAGCTTTGTCAATGTTCAGATAAAAAAAACAAAGGAAAGACAGCATGAAGAATAGATGACTGAAGGATGTTACCTCAAGGATTCACTTTCCAATAAAGCAGAAATTACATTTTCCTATTTACCATCCTTAAAACACAACAAAAAGATAAATATAAAACTCAAAGGAAAGAATGTAAGTGCCCTGTGCATTCAAGTATGCACAGTGCAATTCAATCCTTTGTTTCTTTGCTTTTAATATCAACTGAATACTGTTCTATGTAATTGAACTACAGGCTCCTTAGTCGTGGAAAACTCAGCAAGAAATTAAAAAAAAAAAAACCATGAAACTCAATACTGAAGAGCTACTTAAGACACACAGATGCTATCCTCCTAAATACTGCATGTATATATCTTTAGTAAATACATTTATCAACTGTTATCTTGTTAACTTGAAGGTATAAACAAAATTGCCAAATATCATGTAATTATTTTAGGTGATCATTTTTCCTGATAGCTGTATAAATATATATGTTAAAATATATGGACTAGTCATTTTTTTGAAAATGGAAATATCAAATTGGCAAATTTTGCATTCTAAATAGGCCAAATGCCTGTTAATTTTTAATCTTGTTTTAGATTTATTTGTTTACAATATTGGTTTAACTATTCAACGTATAATCTGTTTACTTCGATAAATGGAGAAGCTGAACTGCAAAATCTCATGATTCTTAGTTGGTTTAAGTATAATTTTTCTTAATTTATCTACATTATATATGATTATAACTTAAAAATAATCACAAACTTGTTTACATAGACTAAAATTACCTTTATAGGGTGGACATTATTTTCACTTACTCATAATTATCCTTGTTTTGACCTCAATATCTTAAACTTCATATGTTAATCTTTTTTTACAATTTTTTTAGGGAAAGCATCAGAAATAAACCAGTTTATTTTACCTATAATCTACTGCTAGTTATATGACTGCGGTGCCTTATAAAACAGTTCTGTATAAAGAAGTCGTCAGTACTTGTCATAGTCTACAGTTTCTATATTTACTTATCAATAATTTACCATTAAACTCACCCAAAAAATGATGGCTATATAATATGTGCCTGAGAACACACATATACACACACATAAGCTTTATATGCATAAAAAATGAAAAATATAATCCAACACATAAAAATTTACACTTTTCTTTCTTAATTAATCTTTAAGCCCCCATATGATACTTAGGTTTTTTTCCTCTGCGTAAATTTTGCAGCATTGTATTCTTGTTATCTGTTGTTATTCTAGGTGGTATCTTTAAAAATCAGCTATGGATCTGATTGGAGAGTTTTCAAAGGAAAACAGTGGCTAAACGCATGTCAAAACGATTTAAAATCCTTCACACTCACAGAAATTCAAATTCAAACTGCATGAGATCTCATGTTACAACAGCAAGAAGAAATGTGACAACCAGTGCCTGTGAGCCTGCAGGCAAAGGGGAAGCTTCACTCACTGTTGGTGGGAGAGTAAATAGTACAGTCATTAGAGAAATCAATGCGGAATTGGTTTCTCAAAAATCTAGAAATAAATTAATCATTTGACCCAACAAATGGCATTAAAATATTTATTATAGCAGGATGTAGTGATGCATGCCTTTAATTCCAACATATAGGAGACTGTAATGGCTGGTCTCTGAATTCAGTGTCAATTTGGTCTACAATACAGAATAAATTCCAGCACAGCCATAACCACACAAGAAAATTCTTTCCCAAATGACAATAAGAACAACAAACCATGAAACAAACAACAACCCTTCTCCCAAAACTCCCACATGTGTGTATATGTATTTTCAAAAATACTCCATTTATCTGATGATAAATTAATACAACCCTTGCAAAATGATCTTTAAAATGTATATGCATTTTTCCACATGATAAAAAGGACTCTTTTTGGAAGTTATTTCAATTCAAATACAAGCTTACTCATTTTCTTTAAGAAATCACACTCTATGATTTCATGTGATGCATAGTATTTCTGTTTAACGTTATTGTGATAATTCCTTAGGTTTTGCTTTAAACTGATTAATATTGTACAATTCCAGAGTCCTAATCAAACAGGTGATAACTTCTAATTTCATTGATGAGATAATTTGATTATTTTGTTTGAAATCATTCAGTTAGAGTAAAGGGCAATAAAATTAACCTTACTGATGGGAATTTCAGTTAACTCTGTATACTATGCTCCCATAAACATATCCACCTACTCCTCCTCTATTCATTCATTCATTCATTCATTCATTTTTAGAAAAAATACATTGAATTTTTTAAAAATTTGAAAACTTCCCTAAAGGCTGTATGTATTGTGTAGAAGGTTAAAGAATTCCTGAAGAATATATTTGAGGTTAAATAGAAGATGAAATTGCCTAAAGGAAAGTGGAAATAGGTCAGTCACTTTAACCTGGTAGACTTTAGCATTCAGAGATGGAAAAGGCTGCCAATGTAAACCTGCCAATGCTTTGAGATCAAATCTACAAGTCACAAAACTCTGACTCATGGCTTTGTAACATTCCTTTGTAACATTCAGGAGACTGGTCTCATTTTAGTGCTAATATTTTCCTCAAGCTATACTGATTGTATAAATTTTATAAGATTTTACATTTTCAAGTAAAAGAAATAATCCAATCATGAAGTAATATCATAGTCTGTACAGTTCTAAAATTATGATTTAAATATAAATGAAACATATATATCTACAAATATCCACAAAGTCATTTTTATTCCCTAGTATTTGGGAAGATTTTTACAACTAACATTAACATAGTTTTCATTTTCAATGCATAATTTTTTTCCTGAGTAACCAGTTTTAAGAAGGATTAATTAAATTTATTCAGAATGAAAAAATTTAAAGATGTTAGCTCTATAGACTTATAAAATGAATAATTCAAATGCTAATATACTTGCAGTAAGCGATATTTCAGTGATAGTTCTAGAATGAACTTATTGGTGCAAACTACAGTTCCCATCTCAAAAACAACAAGAAATTGTTTTGAATCAAATGAGGGTGAGCAGGACCAGTTCACTCTCACTACTTCAACAAGTAAGCTCTCAGTTTATTACTTCAGTCATCATGGCTCCTACTTGGCATTAAGATTACTCCCAAATGATAGATTTTTATTTGTGGTAATCATGAGCCCAAATAAATTCTTCAATAAGTTGCTTTGGTCATGGCATGTTATCATTGAAACAGAAAAGTTACTAAAACCATTATCCAGAGAATGGTCTGTTTCTGTGACAGACTTTTGAGAAAAATGTGGAAGATTTTTGGACTTTGGAGTAGAAAGCAGTTAGGCAATCTTAGCAGTTAGGGCTTACTGGAGTTCTCCTCTGATGATTTTGAAAGAGAGTGATTAACAAAACTCTGCTGGGTTTTGTAATTTCTTTGGTCAAATATTTTCTCACTATACCCTAATTTCTTCCATTTTTAATGGTAAAATATATGCTATTATGCCATTTTGTTGGAAGTATATAGTTTCCTCTTTATTTTTATGTGAGAGTTACAATGAAGACACTGCCTTGAGTCAGAGAAGTACGTCTGGACTTTGGACTTTTAAGATATATTGAGAGTGTATAATAATATATATTACATTATAATTTGAGTATTGTTTTACAGGGACCAGCAGAATGAATGTGGTAGTTTTGAGTGATAGTGTTTCCCGTTTGGCTCATGTACTTGTTACTTTACATAACTAAGGCTCCAGATAGAAAAAAAGCCTGATATTGATTGTCTTAAAAAAAATAAAATTACCCTGGATTCAATTAAAAAAATTGATGTAATCATAGACCTCTTTGAATGTGGAAGTAGAAAATGAAATTAGGTAATGTAATGAGAAAAGTTGACTGGACATAGTCTAGTTTAAAGATAAAGTAATTGGTTAATGAGCTAAGCAATATGGACAGCTTCACAAAATTGAAAACAGTGAGGAAATAGCTTAGTATTTACAGCCTCTTATAAGGGAGGAAACCTCATGATCCTAACTTCAGTCCTGTGGGATATACTTTGTACTTCTGGGTATTAGAATGTAATATAATAACTTTCAGTTGTTTTATGTTACTAAATTTATTGCATTTAAAAAAACCTAATATATAGTTTCTAAGGTAGACAAAACCACTGTTAAATCTAAAGAATCCGTGTATAATTAAGCTATACTTTGTAAGTAGGAATTCTCTATGTTATCACGCAACACAATGTTATAATTTTTAACTTTTTCTCTAACTACTGAACTAAAAACAAATGCATGTAAGTTACTTTCTTAAAATTTTAATGGTTGTATGCTTTGTCTGTACACATCTATGTGCACCATGTGAATCCCTGATACATACAGAGTTAAGAAGACAGTGAATTAGCCAGAATTGAAGTTATGAATGATTGTGAGTTATCATATATGTGCTGAGAATAGAACTTTATCACTCTGAAAGAATAATAAGTGTTCATCATTACTGAGAAATATACCCACCATAATCAGCTACAGTGACTAGTTGTAAACAGCCAAAATATATTTGTGGATTTTTAGCAGAGTATCTTCTGAAATCTATTAGGAAACTCGAAATAGGTTAGATATTTGGTGTGTGTAATTTTAAATGCATGCTTACTCCTTGCTTGGTGCTGCGGCCTGTGCTATGCTCCAAGATCAACTACAATGGCCATCTTACCCAGTCCAGATCTCACTCACCAGCCAAAAACCACCAGCTGGTGAATTTACCATGAATGCCATGATCACAATGACTAATATAAAAATCTCAATGGACAGTTCATGCTGGTGAAGATGTGAAGCAGGGGGGGACAATCCTCCATTGATCATGGGAGTACAAACTTGTACAGTCACTTTGGAATCAATTTGGTGGTTTCTTAGAAAATAGGAAATAGATCTACCTCAAGACCTAGTTATACCACTCCTGGTCATATAACCAAAGGATGCTCTACCATACCATAAGCACACGTGTTTAACTATGCACATAGCAGCTTTGTTCATAATTGGTCAAAAATGAAAACAACCAACATGTTCCCTAACAGAAGAATGTGTAAGGAAAATGTGGTATATTTACACAATGAAGTATTATTCAGTTATAGAAAAAAAATGATGTCAAGAAACTTACAGGCAAATGGGTGGAACTAGAAAGGATCACCTTGATTGAGGAGACCCAGACTCAGAATAACGAACATGGTATGTATTAATGTATAAGTGGACTTTAGCTGTAAAGTACAGGATATCCATATTACAAGCTACAGACCCCAAAACACTAAATAACACAAAGGGTCCAGTGAGGGACATTCAAATCTCACTTGAGAGGGTTAAACAGAATAGGTATTGGAATTCGAATGAGGGAGGAGACTGAATGCAGAATAGGGTGGCAATACAGGTAGGATAGAGGGACAGAATACTGCAAGACAACTTGAATCTGGGGTCATCTCTGAGATGGGCTCAGAAACCAAGAAAATAGCAACTCGCAGAAATCTGCAAGAGTGACTGACTCTTAGCAACAGGGCCTATGGAGCCTGAAAGAGACATCTTCTATAACCAGGCAAGACTTCTAATGGAGAAAATGGGATACCAACCCAGCCAAAATCCTTTGACCCACAATTTATCCTGTCTAAAAGTTGTGGAGGTGTAAAGATAGAGGGGAAACTAAGGGAATGGTCCAGCTTGAGATCCATACCACAGGAGGGAGCTCACCCATGACACTGTTAATGATATTGTGCTACACTAGGAGACAGGAGTCTAGCATGACTGTCATCAGAGAGGCCTCACACATCAATTGATGAAAACAAATCCAGAGATCTACATTTAAACTTTATGGGAAAGCTGAGGAATCCTGTGAAAGAGTGAGAACAATGTTTGAAGGAGTCACAGGGGCAAGAACACCACAAGAAAACTTATAGAATCAACTAACCTGGACTCAAAGGGGTCCACAGAGACTAAATTACCAGAAAGCACAAAATCACAAATAGGACTGATCTAGAACCTCTGCATATATACATACTCTCTCTCTCTCTCTCTCTCTCTCTCTCTCTCTCTTGCACACACACACACACACACACACACACACACACACACACACATATATATAAAATGCTTGTACAATTTAGTCTTTATGTTGGACTCATAAGTGGTGGGAGCAGAGTCTCTGTCTCTATCAGACTCGGTTGCCTGCCTTTGTATTCCTTTCCCCAAACTGTTTCCTAGTACATTCTCAGTAGGATAAGAGTTTTGTAGTCTTACTGTAAATTGATATGGCATGGATGAGTGAAATCCATGGAAAGCTTCACCTTTTCTGGAGAAAGGAAGGTGTCTAGGGTAGGGGTGGTAAAAACGAAGAATTAGTAGGAGAGGAGGGAGGGACATTGTGATTGGCATGTAAAGTAAATAACTTAATAAAACAAATTTAGAAAATGATGAAAATCTCATCAATGATTTCAAGAAGTTTTTTTAAAAAGGCAAGAACACAAAGCTCAACAAAATTAAAGAAACTAGTATTAAATTCCTAAAGGTTGATTTAAAAAATCACACTCAACACACGCTTCCCTCAAATATGTAGCTGAGGAAAGAAGTCTAAGACAATGAAGATACCGAGAAAACTAATTTAGTAAAAAGATAGAATCAATGAAGAGAACTCAAAGTGAAAACAGAATTGATACACACATAACCAATTTTACAAACTCAGGGTAACTCCCTTGCATGTATAATAAACTGAGTGCACGTGCAGATAAAGTACTTGTGCAAAGTCACAGAAGAAAGAACATGGAAGGAATATGCAAGAACTGGGACCCCAGAAACACTAAATATTTAAATTTTAGGAATTGTTGAAGTAGAAGAATTCCAGTTCAGGACATAGGCCAGAGTTTTAGTTTGAGCAGAGAAAAAAATTTGCCCACATTAAGACAAGGCATAGAGGCACTGATAGGAAGCGCACAGATTGCATTTGAAGAGAAGAGAAAAACCCTATGTTATATCAGAGCTAAACCGTTAAATAATCAGAAAAGAATAAGGTGTTGAAAGCTTCAAAAGAAAAAGCCAGCAGTCGCATATAATGGGAAACCTATCTTAATAACAGCTCAATGGAGGCTTGAAGAGTCAGAAGAGACTATGGCACCATATACCAAATTCTAAAAGACCGTGAATATCTATCTAGATTTTTGTGCTGAGCAAAACTATATATTATCGTTGAACAAGAAAGAAAAGCTCTTCATGACGAAAATAGTATGAAAGAATTTGTGTGCCCAAACCCAAGCCTGAAGAGACTGCTGAAGTAGATTTTCAAATAGAGGGTTGGAACTGTGAATTAGTTTTTAATATTGACATTATGCAACTTAATAAGAACAAATAGAAGGGAAGAAAATATTAGTTTGTTTTCTTAATAGAGAGGAAAAAAAGGTTAAGTTTAGTGGGTAGGGAGGAATGCAGAATCTTAAATGTGAGATGCACTCCGTGTATACTTTTGGCTGTAAAGAATCTATTATCAATATTAGATTTGAAATTTAAAGTTTTAGGAATAAGATTTTCTATTATATTTTTCTCTTTATATCCTGGGTTCTTCAGAAACCTTAGTGTTTGTGTGTTTGTTTTTTTCTCATTTTAAAAATTTCTTCACAGTAGTAAAGAAAAAACTTGTTTTCCTACTAAATAATTTGTGTGTGTGTGTGTGTGTGTGTGTGTGTGTGTGTGTGTGTGTGTGTTCATTTTAATCTATCTGTCAAAGGTATGTCTCTTTCATAATATTTGTTTGGCTGAAGATAGAGGGTACTTTTTAATATGGTCTTGAAGTTCAGAGAGTCTATGGGTACTGTACTCAGACAAAACCAAGATTACATTCAGCATCTATGCTGGAATCCAACTCTCACACATTTTTACTTATATCATTGTGGTCTAAATGAATGAGGCAAATTATGTAAGCACTTATTAAAACACAAACTCAGTTAATGGGCATTTTAATAACTCTGATTATGTTCTTATTCATATTAACACATGCATAATACATACAACAACTAGTTGCATGTCAATAAATTTTTACCGCATGCTGTTCACTTATAAAACTTTAGATTTACCCATCACTGGCTCTGGTTTTAATATGTAACAAAGCTCTCAGAGTAGGCAAGTTACTTTGCATTGTCTCCCTTCCTTTTCTTCCCTGGAAATTTCCCCATATAACCCTGACCACTATGCCTAATTTAACTAATTTAACTGTTATTGCATGTACATATATACATGTATACAAATATATTTTTAAATATACCCTATCCAGTCCATATAATGTTACTTATATGTATATTATCAGGGCTGAATGTGCCATTGGATGATGAATTGATATACTTTTCTTGGGAGAAAACCACATTCCCTGCTCCCACCTCATACAATATATTCTAATCACAGTTTCCCATCCATAAATATATGTAAACTCAACTCCCACTCACTCAATTCTACAAAATCTCTCTCTCTCTCTCTCTCTCTCTCTCTCTCTCTCTCTCTCTCTCTGTATATAGAGAGAAATGTTTAGAAATTAAACAAATCAGCAGACAATAAAACAGTTTTCCATGTTTTCCATAAGTTACGAATCCATGAAGATAAACTGACTGATGTGCTCTCTATTGTGCTGGTGTAATTTATAAAATTTATCCATCTTGTGATATTGGAGAATTTATCACTTTGTTATCATTTTAATTCTATTTAACATGTTTTCCTAGGGCTTATTGGGACTAGAATTTGAAATTTACATTGTTAATCCATGTATTGGCCAGGAATTTAACTGCCTGAATTTCAGGAAATAATTCAGGAGTTCAATAGTTTCCTATGTCATCCACATGCAAAATCTACAAATGGTATTGTAAAATTTTATTAGATTCAGTTCTGAGAGTGATACTAAAAGAACTTAATTATGCTTTTAGCAAACTTACTACAAAACAATACCTACAGCTTTGCTAAGAATTGTTACTAAAAATATTAACATCATTCATCATACATCGATAACATGTGTTATATTTATTTGCTTACTGATTAGTACAGCATTATCTTCTATTGAATAAAGGAGAAAATATTCAAATTAAAGTAAAAAGATATTCACTCTTAAAAATAGAAAAACAATGATATATCAAAAGGTATTCTTGTTGAGCTAAACAAACATCTTCTGGATATATATATATATATATATATATATATATATATATATGAAAATAAACACTAAATATGGATTAGACCTGGTTCAAAGTTTACTTTGAAATAATTTTAGCAAGAGCAGATGCTTTATACCTGCCAGAAATGGTAGTTATTCAACACTTAATTGGTAGTCCTTAATTTTCTAACTATTTGACATGTTTAAAGAACTATAACATACATAAAGCATATGGGAAAAAGAACAATTTCACTGGAATATGGCAAATGGTTCACTCTGAAAATACAACAGAGTGATAAATGCTGATAAAGAAAACAAATAATGAAATTACAGAGCAGGTACAGTTAAAGATCAGCAGAAACGGTGTTAGTTAGAGATTTCCAGAAAGAAGACAATGCTTAGCACAGATAAAGAATGAGTTCAGTAAACGTTTGTGACTAATTTGGAACTCAAAGAGTATATGACACTTCAAATTTGAAAGAATTTGGGGGGAAGAAATCATGTTTTGAAATAAAGAACAAATTAAATAAAATCAGAGTTAAAATAATAACTGGAAAGAATTAATGAAAGGCCTTTTTTCTTCACATTTCATAAATGATGTAGTGTTATCCTAGGCACATAAGAATTGTATTACATGCATAAAACTTGTATCAGTGCTAAAATATATAGAAATGAAATAGAGTTTGCAGAATATTTTTAGCAATATTCAAGTTACAAAATATGATAAAATTCAATATTATTTTACTATTAACCACTTTCATGTGTGCATGTGAGTATGATGGTCCAATATTTTTTATATTAAATTATTGTGATATTTTATAGTTTTCATTCGTACTATTGCTTGTTTCACAGATTTGTGTTCTCTGAAAGTGTGTCCTAGTATATTCATGAGAATACATACATATGTGTTCCTGTGTGGGATATTTTATTTTTGGCAACATTCATTGCTGGAAAATAGTTAGAAGCAAAGCATAATATTTCATACAAAGCATGTACTCATCAAATCAATTGGAATTTATATTTCATCATCCCCACACTAATATTTATTTCTTTTTTAGAGTCATGTTTAATTAACACAAAAGGAACATTTGCCTCCTACTCATGCACTGTCTATCCTGCTGGGCTAGTAGACCAATTGTATGACAAAAGGAAGGACAGCTTCACCAGAATTAATGAGATGGCTCCAAAATAGCACAGGAATGCAGTCATTTTTAAGAAATCATGCTAAATTAGGATTCTCACAAGTGAGTCCTATTATTAATTGTCCAAAGGCAAATTCAGAGTATTGACTTAGGTGACAAGTCCTAGTTTTTCATAACCAAAAAAACAAATGTCCCTTTTGCATAGAAATTAAAAGTAGCAATGTAAAACTTTACAAAATATTATACAGTTACTAAATTTATCCACAAGAATTATCTATGTATCCAAAATTTTATTTTTTTTTCTTCAACAGTTATTTAAATATAGGATGCCTTCACAGTTTACATTCAATTATGATTTATACAATTTAAATATGAATAAAGTACAACAATGTACACATTAAAAGGTACTTAGTATTTTATTTCATTTAGTAATTACAAACAAAGATATTGATAGACTGTTACGGAAAGATTATAAAGTGTAAAGCTCAAAACACCAAGGAGTAGGCTTATATTTTTTAAAACATAAATTAATAAGGGTATTTAAGTGCTTTAACGTCCCTTTTACTCTACCACCCACCAGAAGTTTTGGAAAGGAAAGGTTAATAGGACAAAAGATAATGTGGACATGTTTAGGAATAATTCTTTGGGTTAATTCCAATCATTGCTGTCAGGATAGCAGCAGTTCAGTTAAAGTGGTAGAGCAAGCCACTTCCAAACACTATTCACAAATTATCAAGGGCAGTTTGATCCAGAAGAAACTGCAAGGCTGTTTCAATTGGCCTGAGTGCCCAGAAGCAACAAGAACCTGCCTGAATACCACCAGAAGTTCTTCGGTACATTTCCCTCTATGAAGTCAAGATAATGATGATTAGGGAAGAAGCCAAGGCATCCAATGCTACAGAATTGTCAGTGAAGACCAGCATCAGAAAAACCCAATAAATACAAGCACAGTGTGGTGAGGTAAACCAATGCGACACAGCATCCTTCACTATCTGTTGGATTATGTTTATACCCTCTCCAAATGCTATATCTTCTCTCTCAAGTGCCTGCTCTAGCAAAACATGACATGTCCTTTTAAAAAGGCATATTCCAGATAAACACCATATATCTGTTTTCAACAAAACATCATCCCTAGTGTCTGCTGGAGAAAAAACAAATCCTCACATAAGACAGATTCCAGAAAAACATCACGTGACACAACTGAGTCTCTATAGAAAACATTTCCACTTCATTAAGACCCCAAATACTAATGAGAATTTTATATGAAAATAAAATTTCACTTTTTCATTGCTGGCAGAATTTTTAAAAAGTTTGAAAATTTCTGAGGAAAACAACACTTCTTACATGTGCGACCTAGTAATTATGTTCCTTGATGTTTATAGAATTGTGTTTGGGCTATATATCTATACATAAACACAGACATTATAATACTGTTTTTCTTAATTAGTAAGATGTGAAGGCAGCCAATAATTTATCAGGTAAGTGAATAAATTAATAATGGTGCATCTAAAGATACAATACTACATTTCTGAAAAATATAAGAGATAGTTTGCTCTGAGAAGTCATGGGGACATGTTTAAAAATGCATACTACTAAGTAAAAGAAGCTGATCTAAAACTATTCTAAGATTTATGATTACAATTCTTTGACAGTTTGACCCAGGAAAGTGGACATAGTAAAATAATAAGTAACTTTTACCCCAAAATTTAAGGATAACTGTAATGTAAAGTGTTAAGTGAACAGAAATGAGACTTTTGGAGCTGTAATTATTTAATACTGAGACATAGAAACCGGGCATTTTTTGCTTGTCAAAATTCAGAATATGGCAGAGAAATAGTGAATGAATGTGTACCTCTCTAACTGAAGACCCAAGTTCAGGTATGGATCTGACATGGATCAGACAACTTTTGCTTCCACAGACGTATGTACTCACCTACGCATACCGAGACATATATACAAAATTATTGTTTTAAGTTTAAAAACAACTCAGAATAAATAGCAGAAAATTAATCTTGCTATTATTTTGTGCTTTGGTTAATAATAATAATAATAATAATAATAATAATAATAATAATAAATATTTGCTCAATTTTAATAAATGTCTTATACCATATCATACTCATCACAGAAAACCTTGGGATCAGTACAGGTAGTATAAAATCTACTGTGCTTTCTGCACTTTCAACTTACTGATCTAAGATTTGAAACTCATAATCTTTTCTCTTTTTTTATTGTATATTTTCTTTATTTACATTTCAAATGTGATCCCCTTTTCAGGTCTCTACAGAACTGCCTGCCTATTCCATCTCCTCTCCCCTTGCCTCTTCTCCATCTACAGACTCATTCCCTCCTGTTTTCCTGCATTAGCATTACCCTATAGAGGGGCATTGAACCCCCTTGTGCCCAAGGACTGCTCCCCCAATTTGTGACCAACAAGGCCCTCCTCTACCACATTTGTAGATGGAGGCATGGGTCCCTCCATGTGTACTCTTTGGTTGGTGGTCCAGAACTTGGGAGCTCCAGAGGGTCTGGCCAATTGACACTGTTGCTACCCCGATAGGGCTGCGAACACCCTTAGCTTATTCAGTCCCTTTTCCAACTCCTCCAGCAGGGACTCCACACTCAGTCCAATGCTTGGCTGCAAGCACCCTTCTCTGTATTTGACAGGGTCTGGCAGAGATTCTGAAAAGACCGCCATACCAGACTCCTGTCAGCTAGCACTTCCATGCATCCACAATTGTGCCTAGGTTTGGCGACTGTATGCAAGATAGATCCCCAGGTAGGGCAGTCTCTGGAAGACCTTTCCTTCAGTCTGTGCTCCATACTATATCTCCATATATTATCCTGTGAATATTTTGTTCACCCTTCTAACAATCACTGAAGCATCCACACTTTGGTCTTCTTTTTTCTTGAGTTTCATATGGTCTGTGAATTGTATCTTGGGTATTTTGAACTTTTGGGCTAATATCCGCTTGTCAATGAGTGCATACCATGTGTGTTCTTTTGTCACTGGGTTACCTCACTCAGGATATTTTCAAGTTCTATCCATTTGCCTCTAAATTTTATAAATTCATTGTTTTTAACAGCTGAGTAGTACTCCATTTTGTAAGTGTACCACATTTTCTATATCTATTGCTCTGTTGAAGGACATTTGGGTTGTTTCCAGCTTCTGTCTATTATAAATAAGGTTGTGGCTCAGGGAGGCAGAAATGCAGTAATTTGAATGTGTTCACTCCACGTGGCACCAGGTGTGGATGTCAGGCTGTGAGAAGCTTCAGGGCTAAAATCCAGGAGTGGGGAGAACACAGTCTGGGGTCCCATGGTGGGGCAGGAACTCTTGGGATCCCCGAGCCAGGAGCCTGCCAGGAACCAACTGGTCTCAAGCCCTTTGGCTCTGAGGAGCCACTGAGAGGCTGCAGAGGTACAGAGACTCGGGGACTGAGGCTACGGGTTGAATCTACCCACAGTCAAAGGGGTGAGGGGAACAAGTTCCAGTGGCATCTCACAGGGAAGAGACGACTCAGTTGGCTGGGTCTCCACTGGCTTGTTGGATAAAGCTATAACCTGTATTCTTAGGCTGGGCCTAAGGTAAAATACCTTTTTCAAAAAGGAGGGTCTGGGAAGGAAAGCTTAATTGGCCACACCCTCTGGACTTTAGGTATCTCATGAATATGAAGATGTCTTAAGGCTTTGTGGCCTGTGTTGTGCTCCCTAATTTTGCTACTTGACTGACGGCCACAAAACTCTCTTTGGGAGGGGTTGAAGAGGACTGTGGCAGTGTGAAAGCAGCCAGGAGTCCCAGGAGCAAGGCCAAACTCCTACAGGCCCCGGAGGATCTCTGGGGTTTGAAGACTGCTCAACCAAGTACCCAGCTGCCTCTCACAGCCCACGGCCCCACACCCAGGAGTGGTATAACTGGATTCTCAGGTAGTACTATGTCCAATTTGCTAAGAAACCACCAGTCTGATTTCCAGAGTGGTTTTACCAGCTTGAAATCCTATTAGCAGTAGAGGAGGGTTCCTCTTTTGTCACATTTTCTCCAGGGTCTACTGTCACTTGAGTTTTTGATTGTAGCCATTCTGCCTGGTGTGAGATGGAATCCACAAGCTGTACTACTGAGCAATAATGATAAAAACTGGATGGTATTGGTAAAGCGGCAGGCAAGCAGATCAATGTAATAGAATTGAAGACCTAGAAATGAACCCACACACCTATGGTCACTTGATCTTTGACAAAGGAGCTAAATCCATTCAGAGGATAAAAGCATTTTCAACAAATGGTACTGGTTCAACATGCAGTCAACATGTATAAGAATGCAAATTGTTCTATTCTTATCTTCCTGTGCAAAGCTCAATCCAAGTGTATCAACAACTTCCATATAAAACCAGATACATTGAATCTAATAGAAGAGAAAGTGGGGGAAAGCCTTGAACAAATGGGCACAGGGGAAAATTTTCTGAACAAAATACCAGTGGTTTATGTGCTAAGATCAAGAATTGACAAATGAGACCTCATGAACTTGCAAAGCTTCTTTAAGGCAAAGAACACTATCAATAGGACCAAATGGCAACCAACAGACTGAGAAAAGATCTTTATCAATCCTAAATCTAATAGAGGGCTAATATCCAATATTTACAAAGGATTCAAGAATTCAGATTCCAGAGAACCAAATAACATTATTAATAAAATGGGGAACAGAGCTAAAAGAGAATTCTCAACTGAGAAAACTCAAATGGTCAAGAAACACCTTAAGTAATTTTCAACAACTTATAATCTTTAAAATGAAGTTAAAGTTACTACCAGAAAATCTTGACCTTGCAATGGTATAAAAAATGACATTACTAGGTATTATCTTCTTTTGTGTAAAATACCAATATTGTGTTTATTAATAACTCTGATTATATTAGTTTGAGATATAAAATTATGCCAATTAGAGGGATTAAAAAAAGAAATACAGTTTTAATGTTATTGTTTAGAATCTTATATCCAGTATCCATATGTTGAAAGAGGACCATTTGCTTTGCAAGTCTAGAAAAGTTAGTCTCAATCAATCTCACCAAACTAGGCCTCTGAATTTAAATAATTTAGAAAATTCTATTGAAATTGTTTAGATATCAATAATAACTTTAAAACATATTGATAATTGAAGCCCTGATGATTTATTTGCTATATATCATTTTGGTAAGTTTTTAAGTCTCATTATTTTTTGTTAAGCCTCTTTGTCTTAAGGCCATAAAATTAGGCTCTGGTGTCCATCCATCACATTAAACTTTTATTTAAATAGTTGAGGCTAATTTCTGCTGTGTAAAACCAAGAATGTTAATGACTTCTGTACATTTTTATCATGTGTAATCACTATAACTTTAATGAAGATCTGGAAGGAAAGCAAGACATAAAAAAAAAAATTGTAAGGGAATCAATTCTGGCCAACATTTTTTCCCCAATAACAAAAAGATTTGTCACAAAAATGTGATGCCAGAATTCTTTTATGAGACTTTATTAGAAGAGAAAGAAGAACAATTTTTTTTCTTGTTTATGTTGTGTTATACATGAGAACACACACTGAAGAGAAAGTCTCATGCAAGTTTGGAAGAGTCCTCTCATCAGAAACAAATACCACTTGTATTGCTGCAGGTTTACTAAAGGAATAGAACTGATAGAATACACACACACACACACACACACACACACACACACACACATATATATATATTTAAATAGTTAAATGTGTGTGTATGTATGTATGTATGTATGTATGTATGTATGTATGTATGTATGT
>JANHMN010000001.1:231576947-231590398 GCA_030674055.1 Rhabdomys pumilio | reverse complement strand
TGTATGTATGTATGTATGTATGTATGTATGTATGTATGTATGTATGTATATAAAATCTGTGGACCAGCAAGTCCAAAAATAGATATCTACAAATGGAAGGTCCAAAATTTTAGTAGTTTAATGGTTGTTCAGTCCATGAGGCTGATGCCTCAACTGTTCTTCAATGTATTCCAGAATCAAAAGAAGTAGACTCTAATACTAGTGAAAAATTACTTCCTACTGAGATCAATCGGTTAAAAACAGGGCATTCTTTCTTCTTCCATATTTTTACAAATGCTGGCAGCAGAAGGTATGGCCAAGGTTAATGTTTAATCTTCCCACATCAAAAAATCTGGATTATATATGGGTCTTCATACAGCAAACATTCTAATGATTAGATGTAGCTCTTCCTACTTCAAATGCTTTAATTAATAAAAAATCTTAAATATGTATCCAGATATTTTGGTTCTAGTTAATTACAGATATAATCAAGGTGATAGCCAAGAATAGCCACCACAAATCCACTCTTTGTCAGCCTGATATGCAATCTTATATCCTATGTCATGCATAATTTCAAGATGAAATCATAACCAATTCATAATTTTTCCTAACATTAGATCTAACTCTCCCATGTATAATAGCAAGTACATTATATATTTAACTAGAACATATTTATGCCTAAAACAACTATCCCTCATATAACCACAAATTCATTATAAACTTAGAAAAGTACCAATTTGCTTGAGGGTCATTATTTTAGTATTTCAAATTAAATATTATAAAATATGATATTTTAATTAATATTATATCACATGATAAATTGAGGGCAGAAAATCTCTACAGACACATTCTCTACAAGCACATTCTTAACAAAATACAACCGAAACAATAATATCAGTTGTAATCCCCATTTGCCTTGGCAACTGGTCACATGGTTTTAATGCCTTTAGAAAATACTCACAACTACCTCCATCTACTTCTAATTCTGTATTACCTTTACCGTTAATAGGCACCTCAGCAGGTCTTCATTCTTTTCCTGGAAGATTGATCCATACCTTCGTTGTCATCATGCTGGATTAGGTTGTTGCAATTTCCCCTTGACTTTAGTTGAAAGTCATAGTAGCAGCAAGTGATGCTATAAATATTCCAAACATAATATTTCTTACTTTAATTGTGAAGAATAAATCCATTTCCTTTGGTGAAATAGATCAATCACACCTTCTAATACTATAATTTCTTTCTTATTCTATTGACTTAAGTCATCAGTGTGAGCTATGAGTTTAATGGAATGCTTGTTGTACCTTCTGGCAAATCCCTCCTCACTCTGAAAACAAAATTCTAGGTCTGATGAAATTAAGGTCATTGTAACAGGAAGAGAAAACTTTCATAGTGGGTCACTATAAGTAATACTGAGTGGAATCCATTTTTACTTCCACCCCTTTACTCCTGGACTTGTGGTTTTTTTCTATGGCAAAAATAGTACCACATACTGAATCCTTGTTTAACACATACACTGTTCCATTATTGTGGGTCCATTGTTACATTTCTCTGGCTTTGAAGTGAATTAGTTGTCAAAAACACTGCTGTGTAGAATTTGACAACAGCAAATAAGCCATTCTATAAATCCATGCATGATGGACTTAAGAGAAGTCAGTTTTATGTTGTCTCTAATTGTGTTTTGACATGCCAGAAATTGATGAATTTTATCATGGCACTCAGTCTTTTTCTTTGTCAATCTATAAGAGATACTAGAAAGATGATCAGCACTGCCATTTTCCTTATTATCCCCAAATAGTCAAAAGTTTTACATACCTAGTTACCAAATTCATCCTTTCTCAAAATTGATCTACCAGAGCAATCAAACTCATGCCAGCCTACAACGGCTGGGTACAAATGGTCTACAAATAGACAGTCCAAGAATTTAAGTAGTTATTCAGTTTAGGAAGCTGGGTGACTTAGCTTGTCTTAGGCATATGCCAGAATCCTGAAGAAACAAAATAGTGTCTAATGACTGTGAATGAATATATTTCTAGAGAGACATCAAAATAAAGCAAAAAGAGAGAGCAAGCTTTATTCTTCCATATCCATTTTACATAAAGTGTGGCTCAGATTAATGATGAATCTTCGTTCCTCCAAAATTTTGGATTAAATTTGTTTATATTCTCACTTCAAAGATCTAGATTAAAACTGAGTTTTCCAATGTCAAATGGTTTAATAAAAATAAAATCCCCATAGATGTGTCCATTCATTTGGATTTCATTATTTCCAAATGTAGTCAAGTTGACAACTAAGAATAGCCATCATTCCACTGGAACCTGGCTTCATGTCCTTGACTCTTGTGAGAACATACTTGATTGACTCTTTGGTAGTCTGTTATGTTCTATCCAACACAAGCCTATTAAAGCAACTTAATTAACACAATAACAATAATATGTGCAGGAATATTTTGTGAAGTCAATAAAGGTAGTCACATAAGACATCACTCATAAAAGAAAATCAGAAGTTTTTTCTCCTTAAAAATTAAGTCTGGGAAATGGTGCACTGTAGAGATTGCTACTCATTAACATTTTATATTATATACAGGGCTGAAAGTTTTGCCAATTTGCTGTAAACGTGTCTTCATTAAAGAACTGTCAAATTCTTCATTAATGTAAAATGTCTCTGGATCCTTGAGGCAATTAAAATATTAGGTACAAGGGATGGAAGCAAGAGAATAGTCATTCTTGTGTATATATGACATTAACTCTTACATATGAACACAATTTAATGAGATAATTCAAGATTATAAAATACCATATTCCATGCAGAAATAAGAGTCATTTAAAGGACAACTCTGGTTCTATCACAAATCCCCCACTACCATCTACAATATAGTTTTCTACGTGAAAATTCAAAAGGTAGTGATAATTATTAAATTTCTCAAAATAAGAAAAATAAATCACATGCTTATGTCACAATGTAAAAATTTTTTACTTTATTTAGAAGTAAGAGTAAAAGAACTTGATTTAAAAAATTACAGTTCAAAGAGAGTTGCTACCTGGACCAATCCCAGCCAATCTTCTTTAGAGCTAATACCATCAGCTGCTTTTAGCACTGATTAGACTGATGAACTGATTTAGTGAGTAAATTCATTTTTCTCCATATGGTCCCTGACTTTAACCCTATGCTGTGGCATAGAAGTCTAGAAGTCTTGTTAACCATATAGTTATCTGATTGATGAGATACTAATTAATATCTTGCACTGGAATAATTCCAATACATTGTTATTTAATCTACATCCTGCACCTAGATACAACAATACTATTAAACAAATTCTCTCTCATAAAATGGAGAGTTGTGGAAAAGTATCCACTACAACAAAAAGAAAGACTAGTGAACTGAAAACATTTTTGTATAAAAGTATCAAAGAACAACAAAGCAAATGATTGCATCATCTCAGTATAAAATCTTTGAAACAACAGATGTAAAAGTGAAAAGAATTCTAAATACCTGAATGGGAAGACAGAAAAGCACCCAAAGTAATCTAAGGCTTTAAACTAGGAATTATTTCAGATTAAGAGATATAGATAATCTATCTGTACTAGAATGTAAAATGAACAATATTGTGTAGTATATTAAAATTTTGTAGGCTCTCTGCATATGTTACAATTGTGTTGCTTGGTATTCTTGTGTGTATCCTAACAGTGGGAGCAAGGACTATCTCTGTCTAGTTTGTCTGCTTTGGGGGCACCTTTACTCACACTAGATTACCTTGTTCAACCTTAATATGAGAAGAGGTGTCTATTCTTATTTCAACTTGATATGCCATATATTTTTGATAACCGTGAGAGGTCTGCCCTTTACTGAAAGGGAATGAAGGAAGAATAGACATGGAGGAGACAGCTAAGGTGTGCTGAGGGCCATGCAGGAGGACAAAAGTGGCTTTAGAAAGTAATGTGTCCCAGGAGTTAGCACAGACATGATGGGCTTGTCTTGGAGAGGCATGACCTAAGGAACACATGTCCTGAGGACTTCATGCTGTTAAAAAGTTTTGCTCTGCTTGTTGCATTCACATCACTCTTAATTTAAGAGTTGTGTAAAAACTCTAAGTGGGCTTCCAGACCCTCATTGTGTAGTTTCAGTGGCACTCACAATTGTAATGGCTGACCTCTTTCAAGTATTGCAGCTAGAGAAGAATAATGAAAAAATTTAGAGATGTAAATTTTCAGCAGTGAACACTGTCCTTAGGAAACATTTGTAAAAATAAACTGTTAATGAAGCTAGCTGTTTTGTTACTGGCTCAAATGTAAAAAATCTTAGGGAACAATCTGAAGTTCAGAACAGCACACTATTAATAGTTAAGCTAGTGACTTTTTAAGGTGAGGAAATAAGAACAATGTGTTCTTACTCTACCTTCCAAATGTGGTTTTTGTTATTGTTGTTGTTGTTGTTGGAATTTAATTACACCCACCCACCAGGTATGTGTGTATATATGTGTATATGTGCATATACGTATAATGTGTCTATGTAAGTATGCATATGCATTTGCATATGATGTGTATGTATGTGTACATGTATATGATGTAGATGTAGATGATATATGTATATGTGTATGTGCATGTGTATATGTGTATATATATGTGTATATATATGTACATATATATGTGTGTATATATGTATATGTGTATGTGCATATATGCATATGTATATGTGTATATGTGTATATGTGTATATGTGTATATGTGTATATGTGTATATGTGTATGTATGAAATGCTTGGAGCCTGATTGTTGGTGCTTTGCTCCATCCATTCAATGTGTTAATGTGTATATATCTATCTTTCTGTCTATAGGTCTGTATGCATGTGTGTGTGTGTATGTATGTATGTATGTATGTACTTGTATGTATGAAGTTATTGGAGACTGGCTTTTGTATCATTCACTCAATGTGTATGTGTGTATGAATTTTCTTCTTTCTTTTCCTTCTTACTGACTCCTAAGAGTGAAGTGTTCAGAGGTGGATTTGTTTTTGGCTTTTGGTTTTCTGGCCACAGAGAGGGCCAGCCCCAGTGAATGAAACTTTGTTCCCTCAAAGAAAAGTCTACTGAATAATTTTTAAAATTACTGGGTCATATAGGCAGCAGATCCTGTTAGTCTTTATCTAGACCAATCATATCCCTCTTTGTGCTGACCACCATCTGTAGCTTACAGCACTGACACCAACAGCCCATGCCACAGTATGCTGACTGACTTGTTATGCAGAGCTTGTTTCTTGACAGGGGGAAGAACTGGAAAGAGAGAAGAGCTGGAAACTATGGTCAGGATGTAATGTATGAGTGAATAAGTTACTAAACATGAACAAGTAGGCTATCGTTACTATTTACCTTACCAAACTTCCTGATTACACATGGAGTAACAATGAGAAGTGATGATAAATAAAATTTGGTTATATGTTGTAATTATTTTAATATGTATATTTGCTAGGAAAATTTCATGTTTTATAATAAAATATTTTTTAAGATGTATAAAAATACACATATTATCTCTTGGAAAAAACTTCCATAATTGATATTGTTATTTTTATGAAACTTTTATATAAAGATCACCGTATTATAGTGAACTCACTAATAAAAATACCACATAGCTAAATGAAGATAGCCAATCAAATAGCTACTTACTTAAACATATGTGTCTAGCCCTGAACTCTATATATCTTAATGAACTTCCATATAGCTAAAGCTGGAGATTTTCTTAGGATATTAAGATTCAATATTAATTACATTTTATACACATATCAACCACAGAAATATTGATGACAGAGTTAAAACTTGAGAAAAATGTTAGATTTATGTTTTTGTGTTCTTTTGCCTGAATTCTCTCAATCATTATTCACTAATTTCTATTGCTGTAAATGACAGAGATCAAGAATGTATAATCTAATTGTAGTATGAATTACAATTCATTCTACAGAATGAATCACTTCAGTATTGTGGGGCAAGTTGAACTGTGTCACTGGACAAAAACGTGGTAAGGTCGATCAGATTAAGGAACACATACCCACAATTGGCAACCCAATGTTGACCTTCCACCCCTTCAGAACTCTAGAATAAACAAAGAAATTGAGTAGCCTCTGGCCCATGACTCACATGCTTTTGACACTAGCCCAAAAGACCAAGACTTTCCCACTCTGAAGAGAGACACTCTGTGTTTTATGCACTTGTGTTTCCAGGTGGAGTTAATATACTGACTGCTGTCTAAATCCAAACAGTCCATTTGACCATTAACAAATACTCTGATTCCAGCTCCCACCTTGACCCTGCCAATAAGGTGCCACCAAGCCCCAATGTTTCTTTTCTTTCCACTCTGCTTTTAAGGTTTAAAAAACAAACAAGCAAATAAACAAACAACTCCCCCCCACACACACACACACACTTGCCTTCTAGCACTACCAGGGAAAATAAACTCACTCTGGAGGAGGGGGAAGGGAGGCAGGAAGGACATGCCAATGCCCAGCAACCTCACCACAGCAGAGCAGGCTCCTCCCACTCCATCGAGATTAAAAGAGCACACCAAGCAAAACAGAAGGGATGAAATCTTGTTGCTGAAAATTAAAAAAAAACACACCTGAAACCCTTAACGCCTAAATTTTCATGCTTGTTTGTTTAAATGCTTATTTTTCTCCGTAACAGGAACACCTGAAACAATGTTTGTGATTTTTGACCAAATATTGTTAACTTTTAATTTGCTTAAAATATTTCTTATGCTTCAAAAATCACATTTAATCTACCCCCACAGATCAAACCAACTACATTAATAACCATTACTTAATCCTTAATTAATAAAATAATACTGTCTGTTTCTTTTTACAGACAAGCTGTAAAAAGCTACCTATCCCAGATACATAATTAATATATCTTCTTCCTCAGTTCCCTAAAGCAGATGAATTCTCAACTCTTCTCTCTGCTTCCCTTAATACAACACAGGAAACTCCATACTTAAATGATTCCTTCCAGGACTAAAATTCCTTAAGGACTCCTTTTTTTCTAGGACCATAGCAATAGACCAACAAGTGTTCTCAATCAAACTGTTACAGACTTAACATATACAACACTCGCCCCTGTGCAGAGATGCTCCTGCTGGGGCTCTGCTTCACTGTTATAATTATTGTATAGATTTATCTCTATAAAAAGGGAAAAAGACAGTGCTGTCAATACAGGTCAGATGGAGACTGACCCTCCATCTTCTTGAACCTGCCTGGGGCTGTGAAGCTGCTTTTGTCCAGACACATCATCTGAATGAAGACTTTTGAGACAAGCCTTCACTTGAGATCCAGCCTGGGGCCCTTCCAGTGACAGATGAACTTCTTTGCTGAAGCCTAATGGCTACAACTTGGAAATTTACATCATAAGAAAAATGTTCTGTCAATATAGATAAATCAAATGTTGTTTAAGACTGTAAGGCCTGCCAGAATGGGAGGAACTCCCTCCCTCTTCTCAGGAATTCATGGCCACCCAGTAACTCACAAGACACCGAACTTGATGCAACAGCAAGAGGTATATTTGATTCAACGTGTTGAGGTCGCACTTCTAGCCTGTCTTTCTAGCAATGAAGCAAGATCCCCACTTGGAGAAGAGGTAGAGCTTTTAAAGGAAAAAAAAAAACACAACCTAGGGGAGGAGAGGGTGGTGGAATCATGATTAAGTATCTATAGAAAGTACCTGTCCAATGTTCAGCTTCTGTGACAGGTTCAAGAAATGATCATGGGGAAATATTTCACACAAGCCTTTCTTCTTGTAAGAATAAAACCCTATTCAATTTATCTTGTGGTCAGTTCAGTTCCTGGTATTCAGAGTGCCCGATCACGCTGACCTGAACTCCCAGCTCTGAACTCCTTATCTTATCTATTTTGTCTTGTGGATAGCTAGTTTCCTAGGACCCAGAGCACAGAACAAGCTGATCTGTACTCTTGACTCCATCTGTGGAAGGTTTAAAGATTTTTAACTCTTTCAAGACCAATGTTAATATCTTCACAAACTCTGTACAAACTTACTCTCAATTCCAATCCACAGATCAATTAATTGCTACAACAATCCCTTGTCATCATACACTCTACCCATCATTATCCCTCTGGCTTATGTTGTATTTTATTTTAGTGCTAACTTCCCACTCCAACCAAAATTTTAACTACAAATAACAAGATACAGTCACTCCAATGACACCTCCTCTTAAAGGTAGAAAGCAAGAAAGGAAGGAAGGAGGGAAGGAAGGAAGGAAGGGAGAAAGAAAGAAAGAGAAGAAAAGAAAAAGGAGAAGTTGTGGGGCAAATTGAACCATGTCGCCAGTCAGAAAAACTGGTAAGGTCAAGGAGATTAAGGAACCCTGACAATTCTCATAATTGAGAATGGTAGGCATTTGAATCTGTTCCGGACCTGATTCCTCTCCTGTCCTGGAGCAGGTTACCACTAGACCCCATTAAGGGGACCATGACAACTAGTCACATAGGATAGAGCCCAGAGTTCTCCATCCTAAAGCAGTTATCTAGATGGACTGGCCCCGAGGTTTCGCCAATAAGCTTCCCTTCCTGGACATTTCTTTCTGCAAAATATAGTTGGTATGTAGTCTTTTCATCATGAATAAACAGTTTTGGCAATCAAGGACTATGGTCTCTCATCCAAAACCTCCTTTGGGGGAGGTATTCCTTACTAAGAAGCACTACCTAAGTCTCTTGTAGAAGGCCTCCCTGCATTTCTGATACTCACCCAGAGCTAAGCCAGATTCCAAGAACCACAGACTTGGCTCCTCTCTGTTCCATTTCTCATCGGGAGAAACATGAACTGGGGTTCCATCTTAGACTGTGTTCTGCCTCCCCTGAGTGGGTGTCTGTGTTCCATGAGCCCAGCACCATGATGGTGGCAAGAAAGGAACATAGTCCAGCACTCTTAAGTTGCATCTCTCAATGCATTATTCACACATACAAGAGGCAAGGAGAAATGTGGGAGCCAACAGACAGCGGCTATCATCCTTGCAGGCATCTTAAGCCATATACCCTGACAAGAGACTTGTTTACAACAGCCTACAACAGCTGAGTACACTCTGATAACATCTTGTTTTAGATACCCAGGATTTTCTCTTGGGTGCGTGAGACTTAAAGGTGTGATTTAGAACTGAGACTTAAGGGTGTGACATGAAGGTGTGATTTAGAGATAAGACCTAAGGGTGTGACTTAAAGGCATGACTTAAAAGCATGGCTTAGAAGTGAGACATATAAAAAGCAAGAGGCAGACAGAAGAAATTATCAGACATTAGACACTTGGAGTAGGCACTTGATACTCCAGACAGGCAACTAGAAATTAGGCACTCGAGACATGGAAAGAGAACTAGAAATTAGACACTTATACTTGGAAGAGTACAGAAGACAGACACTTGGATTAAACTTGGTACTTGAGCTTAGACAGATGAGACTGGAGACTAGAACTTGGAACTGGAAACTTGGAACTTGAAGGCACGAGGGACTAGGAACAGCCTGGGGCAGTGCAGACTCTAACAATTTAGCCCCTAAGGCTTTTGGTAGTGTGGGTTCCAACTTTGATAGAGCGGTCCCCGACATTTTGGATCCCAAGCGTGGGCCAGAGCAGCCTGCAACAAAGAAATGCAGATCCACAGAGTATGTTATAAATAAAATTAATAAAAGTATACTTTTGAAATTGATATTGAATATTTTCTTAATCCAACCTTTAAATATCATGTTACTCCTATTCATCAATCATCTGAGACATTCTACATTAGAAATATATAGCACATGAGCTTTAGAGAGCTCTCTTCTTGATATTTTTTAATTTTTATAGCAGCAAAAGTGGGATGAGTGAATAAACAGACATTTTAGCACTATCATTTCAAAAGCATCATAAAATTGCTACCAAGTCAGCCCTCTAGAAAAAAAAATTTTTTTCTTGATACTAAAACTTGTCCAGAGAATTGTATATTGCAGAATCTTTATCTAAATTTGAAAATATTTGAAGATGAAGCCTTTGTTACTTTCACATTTTGGTTTAATATTATTTTTAATTTGTTCAGCTTCCCTTTTCTATCTGCATTGTATTGGAATTTGGAACATCTGAATATTCTTGAAATTAATTATGATCTGAACTGTCTGCACTGTTCTCAGTTATTTTTCTTAATTTTTTTATAGTTGCATAATTCCTGAGGACATGTAGAATCTATGAGAGAAAAATACTGTGATTCTTTATTAAGTTATAGATATTTCATAGAAGAAATTTAACTTCAAATTATTTTTGTATGTTTTTATACATATGAGAGTACTTTTATGTAAATTATAAAGCAGATAGAGACTAGCAAATAATATTCTAATAGTTTATAAATTATTTTGTAGTGCTGATTTTTTTCCTTTGGTAAAAATGTTATTCTTAAATATTAAGTGTATTAAATCTAGATTTTTATGTGTATTTGGAATAAGTTGACATAAGAATTATAATTCTGAATATTTGATTGCATACAAACTTACTTTTGTCTATTTAATCTTGTCAAAAATTTGAAACTGGTGCTAGTTCTAGATTAATGACTAGATTTAAAATCTTTACTTTCTTTGTAGCTCTTTCTTTTGTTTTTGAATAGAACAGTTTGAATACTCACTGCACTATTGTGTTTTATTAATTCCTACTTCCTCTCTCTTACTTTTATCTCAATTATCTTTCCAGACTGACAGAAAAACTTTGTAAACTTCAGCAATGGAAAAGTTATTCATACATATAAATTTTTATGCATAAAACCATTTAATAATAATGAGAAGTGATAAATATATATCACTTAATGTAAAATTTTGATGAATATGTCACTCTTACTATTTTGGTCTTCTTTGTATCTGCATAAAAAAGTGTCTATCACTGTAAGACTTCACTGACAAATACTGTTTGAAATGATAAGAGAATATGTAGAAAATCTGGCTAAACTTTTTACTTTTAAGTGTATCATTAAGTTCAGTATAAAGTATAGTCTATTTATCAACATTTAATAACTATAGCAAGTGTTAGACCACTTTCAATATATTTTTTCCATCATTTAAATTTTCTTGATGTAGATTCTAGCTCCCTATAGGCAATAACAACACCACTATGTTGATGGTGAAAATTTTAGGTTGCTCATAAATGTTTCAGTGAAGTTAAAAAGGAAGATTAAGGGTTAAAATATCAGAGTATGAGGCAGTGAAGAACATAAACAAATGAACATGTAGTTGGGTATGAGATAACAATGCTAGAAAGATAATAAGGGAGAAGCCTGCGTGCCAGTAAAACCAGGCCAACTGGCTCTCAAAATTCTAGAGAATGTAAATGACACTACTATCTTCCTGAAATTATTAGTATTATTAATTTTCAAATAATCCTAATGCAACTAAATGAAAAGACTAACTTACCAATAATGATGTCTTCTAACAGGAACTTTCCACCTACAGTATCATCCCAGAAAATCCATAAACAATATACCAAATGTGAAGTAACCAAGAAAGAAGGCAACTGCAATTTAAAGGTTAAGGTAGAGTTAACAATCTACCATGGTTGATCATGTAAACATGACAAAAAAATAATGTAACCTAATTATTAGCAAAACTAATATCTGAAATTTCAGAGGGTAATGATGCTGGTCAAATAAAATCAATGAAAATTAAAACTCCCAAATTGAAATTCAGTGAGAAGCACAGAGTGGGACTTCAACCATACCTGCCTGTGTGAACTGAGCGGAAACAGTACATCATAGTCTCTCTAGTTGAGACAGCACCATACACATATAATGTATATGACCTGCAGTTTGGTTTGTAGCATGAAAATCCAGACAACTGATCAATTTCCTAGCAATTACCTCAAGACTTCTTTCACCCTCTACCACAGTCCTACAAAATCTCAAAGAAATAGATTTTCTCATATGGTAAACAAACTACCACTCTTAGGAGGTTTCTGTTGTTTGTTTATTTGTTTACTTTTCTTTAATTTCTTCCTCATATGTAGTAATTTTTAATAAATTCAGATTTTGCTGTGCATGCATACTCATACAAGTGTTTACATGATTAATCTCCTAACTTCTAGTGCAATAAATCAGGGTCACGGCCCAAGGTCAATCTCTAATAGTCATGAATTTTGGGCAATAGTTCTTTAGGTCAACCATACTAGGGATATAAAAGGTCTTTTCTGCTTTCAAAATCTGCAATATATCTCCACATATTACATTCCGTACTCATGCTTCTGCTGAACAGATTCTATTGGTTGATAGAAAACAACTGTGCAACATGATGGACTACTTTCAAATTCATGGTTTCCCCAGTAATGCATTTATATCCATACACTTGTATGAGTTTGTTAAGCAAATTCAGACAAACCAGACACCAGACTCGTGAAACTAACCCAAGGATAGTATACAGTGTAATGAATTTACTGAGATCACCATTAAAAGTATAGATGACTTGTAACAACTGCATCTCTAAAGAGTCACCATCTATGGGTGACTACACATGAAAGCTGCATAACTAGCATTTTGTGCAAGCCACATAGCCAGACATCAACTGAGGAGTCTCTCTTCTCTATCATCTATCTATCTATCTATCTATCTATCTATCTATCTATCTATCTATCTATCTATATTCAGATTTTTTTTAGCTTGGGGGAGGATTTTCTTAAATTTCATGAACTTTCTGAGTACTCCTCCTTCTCCCTTCCAGAAGGGAAGCTAAACAGCATATGTTATACAAAACTAATTGTTTTATCTCCAGTTAATCCAGTTAGTTACCAATGAGGTTCATTTAATATAAAGTTTGATGAAGCAGTAAAAAGTAAACAGACATATACTCCAAAATTAAGTTGGAGTCTTTGAAACCATTTTATTCTCTTAATTTTAAGACAATGATATGTGATACTTTTCCTAAAGTAGTCTTCCTAGATATGTTACAACTTTGTGTAAGTAACCTGTTTTTTCCTTTTTTAAATTGAAACTAGATTCTTCTCCCATACTATGCATCACAATCCCAGTTGCCCCTTGTACCACCCATCCTAACTTCCACTATCACCTTCCCTTTATATGCCCTCTCAATTTCACCTTCAGAAGAGAACAGGCTTCCAAGAAGTAACAACTAAACAGGACTAAATTAGATAAAAAATAAAATGGGGGGAATCTTCATTTGGAAGCCGAAGTAGGCAAACCAATAGGAGAAACAGTGTCTCAAGTACAGGCAAAGTCAGACATACACTTGCTCCCACTGTTAGGTGTCTCACAAAAGCACCAATCTAACAACCATACATGCATTCAGAGGGTAGCCTGGAGCAAGAGGGGATGGGAACTGGAAGAAAGTGATAGGAGTAGGAGAGGAGAGGGAAAGGAAGAGGTAGTGACAGGCATATGGACACACACGCATAGGGAGAGAGACAGACGGAGAGGAGAGAGAAAGGGTGAGAGAGAGAGAGAGAGAGAGAGAGAGAGAGAGAGAGAGAGAGAG
>JANHMN010000001.1:231550000-231576847 GCA_030674055.1 Rhabdomys pumilio | reverse complement strand
GAGAGAGAGAGAGAGAGAGAGAGAGAGAGAGAGAGAGAGAGAGGTGAGTGATGTAGTAACAGCAGTGAGACCATATAATAGTATAGAGAGCTTGCTAAGCTCAAAATTTCTGTCTGAAACTTGGAGTAAGTAATTAACTATAAGTATTACTTACACTTTTAGCACGTCCTAATTATTCTTAGACCAAGTTTTTAATATCACTGAATTTCAGAACTTTTTACCAACAATATACATCATGATTAGTGATCACTCTTCTACGTTTTGATTTTAAACTAATTTATGTTTGAAAATTATTAATGTTTTATTTTGTTAATATATTGCTTCATATAACTTTAGCTTTTGTTGCAGGAAATATTAAAAAAGAAACACCAATTTCCCACACTGTACCAAGCTACTCTCTGACCCAGTGGACTAGCAGGCTTTTCCACTGGCAGTAATTGCCTGTTCTTATCTCTTGGAGACTGTCTCAGAGCTCCAAAATCTTTCCAACTAGCTCGGTAAGTTCCCAATCGCGAGTTGCTACCATGCTAGCCCCATGCTTTAAAACTCCCACAGCCTTTTGTGGTGCACATCAGGCAAAACCACTCTGCTTCCACACCTTTCTTTCTGGAACCCAGAGGAGCTGTCCCATGAAGGAAAACACAACACAAAATTACTTCAGAAACAATGGTAACTCATTTGCTGGGCACAACAAACAGAATTCTAATCTTATAAGCCATATTAAATCTAAATCCTCTGGTGATGAATCCTGACAGATCCACCTTGGAAACTGGGAGACACAATAGCTATATCCTGTCCTCAAGCTATTCCTGTCCAAAAGGCACTATCTCTCCCCTGCTTCCTCTCTTTCTCTGTCCAAGCAGGAAGTCCTGCCTACTTGTCCAGTGATTGGTCTCTTTTCTCTGGGGAAAGTTCACAAAAAGTTAACTGGGTAGGTGACTCATTCCTTATTCTAGACAACCCCTCCTGGGAAAGCAGAATTAACATCAAAATTCAGGTAGCAGCAGGGTCGTCCACAACAAGCTTTAATGTGCAACATTACAATGAAGGAAAACACTGACACAAATAAATAGTTCTAAGGCCTGTGAATGTTGTCTTTTCACTGAATTGAAATCAATAAACTTGTTAGTAAGAATTAGTGATGAAAATTATTGCATTTTCTGACTAGAATTTGTTACCATGCATGAAATTTTCTGAAAAAAAAAAAAAAAGGAAGAAAGGAAAAAGAATCTGCCAAACATGTAGAAATGTGTTTTCCAAGAATTAACTCTAAATTTAAAAATTAGGCTTAACCTAATCTTGAAAATCAGAGCCTTGTATTATGCCCTTCCCATTATCCTATCAGATGCTCTACCGTTCCTGTTCTGTTGGACAGAACCACCTAGAGCTACTGACTACCTTGTTGGTCATTAGTCTATGATTCTACCTCACATTTTATCATTCTTTGTACCTCTGCATCTTCAGTATTTGCCTTCAGAACTGCATCACAATTATATGTTGAGAGGATTGGTGCTCACCTTCCAGATATTTCTTTCTCTAAATGGAGTTTCTAGATCCTTCAAACTTACTAAATTGTTTCTCCTATGAGTTCTAGACTTCTATATGTAGCTTTACCATTTCAAATCCAAGGCTGTGTTTTAATGTTCCTTTCATCTCTGTGTTTATATGCTAGTTCACCAATTTCATAAGCTCAAGAATAAGTAACATTTATGATTGTATTCATAGTAAAGAACAATGGTCCTTGAAGAAGTATTTCCACATATGTCACAAATAGTGGCTGAATTAATAAAGAGATATATGCCCTCCCTCTTGAAGTACTAAAAATGTTGATCATTAAATAATTATGTAAAATGCAACTAAAATGTTTAAATGTGAAAGATATAAATTAGCACATCAGGAATTGAGCAGTTTCCCTTGCTTTCTGCTCCATTAACACTTGTCCAAATGTTCTTTTAAATGAATGCTGAATCTAAATCTGCATAAAAGCAAGCACACACACACACACACACACACACACACACACACACACTCATATAATTTGTATAAAAGAAAACTGACATAACTAAAATTCTTTTGAAATTTTGATTATTCTTTTGAGAAATTTTAGCACATTTAAATAAAGGTGATTCTTTTAAAAATATGTTATTTTACTTGGTACTATAAATTTCTTCCTTTAAAAAATTAACCTAAAATTATTTAGTATTTTACAGTACCAACTACAAAACTTCACACACTCTTTGTCTTCATTTGCATCATTTACTTTTCCAAAATACCTTTGTGTTCATCAAAATCACTAAGAAATTAGTTTAATGTTTCAGTTTATTATCTAAATCAGCTTCTTACTCTCTACTAATTTTATCACTCAATATTGTAGCAAACATTCATGTAGCTAGCTCTAGAGTGCTTTGAATTGATTGTATAGCTGAGTATGACTCTTATCTCCCCATCAAAACAGTGGTACTATGGACATAAGACAACACAGTCATTATGTTCCTTGTGCTATCAGTGGAACCCAGGACTTATTGTATGCTAAGAAAGCAGTCTACAAATGAGTTGCAGCCCCATTCTGTGCTTATTTTATATACACATCTTCTTTCATTTATAAAGATAGGAACAACTTCAAATAATTTGTTTCTTTCGATTATCTCCAATTTTCTAGCAGAAATATGAGGATTGTCACAAAGCTATTCCTTCAAGGTAAAGCATATACTGATCACTTTTTCTATAAGTTCATACTCTGAATGTGCAAATCCATATATTATATGTCTTTCTCATACAATAGTTTCTATTTTATTAATAGTAGTAGTAGCAGTATTAGTAGTGTATGTGTGTGTCTGAGACAGAGAGAGAGAGAGAGAGAGAGAGAGAGAGAGAGGGAGAGAGAGAGAGAGAGAGAGAGAAAGAGAAAGATTTTCATATTACTTGCTTAGGTAAAAATATTATTTTATTATTATATTCTTATTTTTACATTTATTAAAATGATCCATACTAATAATATTAAATTAATATTTAAATAGACCACACAGTAAATTATTATATGATTCTTTTCTGGCTCCGGTAGAGTGTATATTTAATCCCAGAACTCAAAAGGAAGAGTCAGACAAAGTCCTATTAGCTTGAGGCCAGCTTGGTTTATAACAAGTTCCTAGACAACCATAACTTTTCTCCACAGAAAAACTAAAGTAGGTGGGAGAGAAAAGAAAAATAGAAAAAGTTTTTATTTATTCTTCTTATGACATATACAAGTCTTCCCAGCTTAATAATGTTGAAAACCAGGGATGAAGTTTTAGGAACTTGGCAGAACATTAAAGATATGAGTAAATTAAGACTTTATCTTAAATATTAAAAGAATGATTATAATTATCATTGATTAAGAAAAGTGTTTTTTTGCCGATTATAATGGCATATGCCTTTAATCCCAGGATTTAGGAAGCAGAGGCAGGAAGATCTCTATGAGTTCGAGTCTAACCTGGCCTACAGAGTTTCAGATCAGTTATAGCTTTGTTACACAGAGAAACCCTGTTTCGAAAAACAAAAACAAAAATAAACCAACATAAAAAGTATTTTTATCTTTATAACTTACAAAATGATTATAATTACTATAGATTTAGAAAAGTAATTTATTTTTATTTTAATTTATGTTATTATTATTTTATTTATTTACAGTCCAGCTGATACCCTTCCTCCTGGTTCCCATTCTCACAGTTTCTCATCCCATTCCTCTTCCTCCCATCTCCAAGAGGAAGCTCCCCCACCCCTAGGTACCCCATCCCTGGGGCTTCAAGTCTCTTGAGGATTATGTGCATCTTCTTCCACTGAGGCCAGACCAGGCAGTTCTCTGTTATATATGTGGGAGGGGCAAGGGCAAGGACCACTCCTGTATGCTGCCTGCTTGGTAGCTCAGTGTCTGGGAGCTTCCAGGGGTCCAGGTTAGTTGAGACTAGTGGGCTTTCTTTTTTTTCAACTTTTCTTTTTTTTCTTTTTATTTTTTTATATTTTATTTACAATTCAGATGCCATCCCCTTTCCCCATTTCCCCTCCCTAAAAATTACCCCTATCCCATGCCCCCTTTTCCTTTTTGCTTTTATACAATTTTTTTTAAATGTTAGTCAAAGGCTTTATAAGTTTGGTAATGCTCAATCAGAAGTGTAGCCTAGACATATAAACTGTCTTTGACTGGTGAAGACACATGAACTTCTGCCTCCATGACCCTCCTCTTTCTCTCTCTTTCTCTCTTTCATCACCTTGCTTCTCCTCTCCTTCATCTTCTACTCTCTTTACTCCATCTCTTCCTCTCAAGTGCTCCTTCCCCCTTAGCTCCTCCTACATATCACCCTTCCTGTTAAAATAACACTTTTCTCTCAAAAACTAGAGCATAGTTATTCCTATTTGTACCAGTGAGGTACAAGATAATCCTAGTCGACTGATTATATCTGCCTAGACAGAGTAATCAGCCCTTAATAACTCTGCAGCACTAAGGTCTGTCAGATGATTCTGGGCCAGAAGGCTGAAGATTTGATGTTCCAACGTTCTGTAGTATAGGGGCTGTCCAGGTGTTCAGCAGTCTCTATAAATTGGCTAAGTTTTAGAAGCTATGCTTTGTGCTTCCCATAATTTCAGTTAATTCAGTCATTTTAGACTTCTGATGGTGTTGAAGACCTGTAGTCTCATAGCCAATCCTCACTATTTACTTTAAGAGAAAAGATCTGAGTGGATTGTTTTTTAGAAGACATTCATTCTAAAGCCAAGAAAAACAGCCAGGTTCAAAACTAAGTGTTTTATTTAGGAGAGATGACAGAAGTTCTGGTTAGTCGACTAGTGATCTTTCTATAGAGTCACCCTCCTCTTGTGCTTTTCCATCCTTGCCCTTATCAGCCATATGGGTTCCCAACTTCAGTTCAATTTTTGGGTGTAAGTGTATGCATCTGTCTCAGTCAGCTGCTGGTTGGGACTCTCAGAGAACAGCCATGCTAGGCTCCTCTCTGAAAACACACCATAGCATCAGTGATATATATATTCTTTTTCTTCTTGCTTGTTATGCTCGATTATAGTGTGTTAATTATTCTCTTATCTTACTTTATTACTTTATTTTATTAGTATTACTTTTAGTTGTATGTTTCTAGTGACAGATAAATAGGATGTTTGAGTGTGGAGTGATGCATCAGGAAAATTTAAGAGGAGTTGGGTGAAGATAGACTATAAAATGAATATATTATGTGAAAACATCTATTTTCAACAAATACAGTAAATCTTCATGGAAGCACAAGCCTAGCTATTTGGAAGGATGGAGCAAAAGGAGCACTATAGATGGACTGCCTGAGCTATAGAATGAACCAACATTTTAAATAATAAAGATTATGAAAATAGGTCTTAGAAGTAAAAGAATGAAAATACAACGAGATTTGAGGATAAGCTTTTTTTTTTTTTAAAGAACATTTGAACAATCACTTACAAGCCTCCCCAAGACTGAATTTGTTGTTTGATACTTTTATCACAAAATGTAACTGGTTAAGTAAGATGTTAAACTTTTTGGTAAGGTCTTGTTAAATGAATATATTTATTATAACAGAGAACTGAACAGAAGAGATGAGAAAAGGAATCTGGGGAAATTTCCTGATAATAATTAATAGTCTAATAGTGGAAGTAAGCCTCAGCCTACTTGAAAGACAACTTCTTTCCTAAATATATTTTAAAAGATAATGATGACTTTTGTGTGAAGATTTAAAAAGACGAGCTAACATTGTCATGAATAATTTAATTACCTCTCTGACAGTGACAAAATTAAAGTCTATTAATGAAACTACATAATAACTTAAAGATTCTACATCAATGCCAAGTACATTTCACAGAAAAAGTATTGAGATCAAAGGGGGTAAAATGGATATTAAATACTGTTTTTGAGTTTTCTCCAAAGAAACCTTCGTGCCCCTTTACAACTATATGAATAAAATATATTTAAATGTGATATTAATTTTTAAAATCATAACTAAAATATAATTGAGTTTCAAAAGTCAAGAGGAAAGCCCTCAGCATTTTATACAAGAGCCATAAGACCAGAGTTTATAAGAGAACAAAAACCGCAGAGCTACAAAAAGGGCAGCATAAAGGAAGAACTAAGGAAGAGTTGGGGTTATCTAACATTTTTGAAACATAAGCACATCACTGGGAAGGGCAGAGGCAGGGCCACTGTTCTGAACAGAGTATCCTCTGTCTTTCCTAGTTTCTTTGTAGGGTCTTAGAACTAGGAACTTAGAGTTAATAACTTAGAATCAACTCCTTATTACAGATATTACAGATACTGCTACAACCTTAATCTTCCTGGAAGGAATAATATTTAAAACATTAGTATTTGTATAGACATTACTACTGAATTATTTTTAATGAAGATATTTACAGTGTCCTTTTTAATTTAAATACAAATGCGCAAATGAGGCAACCACTGTTATTACATGCCTATAATTCTAACAGTTAGAAGTTGGAGGCAGGTGGATTAGAAAATCAGAGTCATCCTCAGTTATGTAGAAATTCTAAAATTAGCCTGGGTGGCATTGGATCCTATGTCAATACAAAAATGTTAAACTAAACTTTTAAACATAATGTCTTTTTTGTATGATGTACTCATTATTTCTGAAATTATTACATATATATATTTGTGTGTGTGTGTGTGTGTGTGTGTGTGTGTGTGTGTGTCTATTTAAGGAATATTTTTAAAAACAAGTCAATCTCACAGTATTCAAGTGTTTGACATTTCTGTTTAAATATAAATGTATGTCATCCACTACAGAAATTTCTCAGCACTTTTTAACCTTTTTTTTAAAGAGACATTGATCTAAATCTCTAAAGAACCTCAAATAATAAAACAGATAAGAAAAAAATTAAAAATTATTTACACTTTTAAGAAATACTATTGTTCATATTACCAACAAAACCTACAAATGTTGTCAAAAACTATTTGTATATTTAGTATATAAGAAAAAGCAGCTGAGTTAAAATATTTTAGTTTAGCACTTATGTTATTAAATTGATTATATATATATATATATATATATATATATATATATATATATTATCAAGAAGAGATAGAAGAGATAGAAGCTCTGCTCGCTTGTCCATATTGAGTTACATTTTAGGCTTTCATTCAATAATTTTCTTGAAAATAATTATAACTTATGCTGCAAAAGTAAATCAATTATACAATGTACTATCAACAATATATTGGCCTACCCTGAGAGGTGTTCATTCTGGTAATTTTAAACAAGGATTTCAACTTGTGTAGTGAATAGAAAATTTGCCCAGTGCTTGCATGCATTACAAACTTACTGTTTTATTTTATTCAGCCTTAATAGTTTTCATTATCCTTCTAGTTGATAGAATCCATTTCTAAAACCAATAAACTCTTGAAATCCACTGAGCCACAAATTACTCATTAGGGGACATTTTCAAAGATCATTACCTTTCCCATAGATTTTCATTCTTGGTCTCCTACATTCTTTCTGACAATGTTCCTTATAACAAGGTAAGGCATGTACTCATTGACAGAGGATGGTCCCATGAAATACAAACTAGGAATCTGTTTACTTCTATGAACCATTTACTGCATTGAGTCACCTCATACTTAATATTGTGTCTGCAGATCTAATAAATCATTATTAAAAGACAAATCAGATCTTATATTTCTTTGATAATTTTTGAGTTACTTCATTACTTCATCATCTTATTAGAATAGAAATAAATATATATTTATTAATAGTTAATGATTTAATTTAAGAGATTAATAAAAATAATCCGATAATAACGTAATACCATGAAGTTACATAATATTTTACATAAGGATAGAGATGTATAAAATCGAAGATTTTTAGTTGTAATAAGATGAATGTCTTATATTTTAAAAAGAAAATAACTTTATATATACATTCTTTTAGGGAAATTTTTTCTTCCACCAAAACTTAATAATGTGCTGTTATATGAAGTATACCATAGTACTGCATTCTGGAAGACTCTGTATGTATGTTCTAATATTTTGTATAAAAATGATTTAAATTTCAAAAATTTAAAATTCTCTTATGTATATTTCTCAATAAATTGTGTTCCTTATAATTTATGTTTTTACATTTCAATTCTGTAAATTGAGTCTATAACTGGAAACTTTCAAGAATTTAGTTTTACTTTTAACTAATTATTAGTCACCTTATTATATGCTTGTTGTTTAGATTAATCTTTCTCAGTTTTCATCTGAGCACAGTGTCTGGTAATTAGATATTTTTAAGGATCTTTGGCTTTTTAATGTTTTGAGCAGTCTTTACATTATGAGTTTTAAACTGCTGTAGTGTATTCTACCAAAGAGTTTCCAGTGATAATTGCTTAACATCCCTGGATCTAAATTAAATAAGACACAAGCAGGTGACCCAAGCTCTGGCACACAGATGCATAATTTGGAGGCTATGAAAATTTGAGGGCTATGTCAAAGGCACTAATGTGCTTCTTGAGTTTGTAGAGATAACAGGACAAACAAGATACATTACCAGAAACAGCTTGGGAAATGATTTTGGTAGGTGCTGAGGTTAGCTAGTATACACCAGCAACATGTTCTAGTCATTAAAATAAGGTTGGGGGGCACTTTTCTTACTGCTTAGCATCTAGCTAGTGTGCAGCCTTGATAATGATTTTGTAAGCTGACTAATAACTTCCTAATAAATTCCCTTTCTGCTTAACCCAGCAAGAGTCTTTTGAAATGCTTACAGATAAAAACACTTTGATGAGGAAAAGTGGTTACCAAATGTTAAATAATTTTTTCTACATAGTAAATTATTCATAAGATTTACTAAGTAAACTGAATCTTACATTACAGGCCAAATTTGTGTCTGCCTGAATTCTTGTGAATCTGTGATAAACATAGTGCTTACAATTAAAAACATTTATAAATATAATTTTCTTAGATTCTATTATTGAAAATGATAGAGAATTTTAATTATTTTAATGAAGGAGAAAAAATCCGAACATTTTTGTACAATCATAGATAGAAAAGATACATGAAAGTAAGTCTGCAATTTTAATATATGCATGTAAGGGACCCTGGGACAATTATGTTTATTATGATGTTATTTAATCTGTAGATATAGATTCTTTCAAAACATTAAAATATCATTTGACTATACACATTATATACCTACATCTTAACTATTTCTTATCATGTTTTGTAACATTAGTAAAGCAGCCTGTTTGCATACTGCTTTCTTACAAAGTCTTGTTGCTAATTAATTCAGCCATATAAACCCATAAAATGAACACTAAAAAGACATAAAAAATAATTGACCTCCCTAAGGCAACTTTCTTAGCTGTTCTGGGAGGATATAGATTCATTAAAGTACTTGTCGTTACTTGTGTTCATTAAAGGAAGAAACAATCTATTTTGTTATCAACAAACCAAACAAACTTCCTAACCTCTCACCAGCTCTATAATACCATTTACTTTAATTGGTCTGACCCTGACTATCCTTTAGGCTTTTGAGAAAATAGGCATATTCAGTGTGGAGTAAAATTAAGTGGACTTCTACAAAGCTCCTGAAGTGGCTTTGTTAAATATAAATTGACAATAAGCAAAGTTCAAGTAAAAATGAATTATAAATGACTCTTGCATTCCTAGAAGTCTGAACAAATTACAGCCATTCTGAAAACTATGAAAAAATGTTTTAGGAAATTATGGATATTAATCAAATATTTGATCAATAAAGACAGTGTTTATTAGCAATCACATTACAGAATAGTTTTAAAAGACCTACTGAATAAATACGTAAATGTGGGCTGGACATGTTATTTTTGTATGCAAGTTACTAAGTACAAAACAATGGGACTCGGTAACCAAACAACAGGTGCCTTACGTGGAATATAATAATCCCACCAAGTCCCTCAAATAAAGGCTTTGTGTAGTTAAGTGGCAGTGAATTCCCTCCTAGCTTCAGTGTGTGAAATTTAAAATATGTCTAACCAACCACACAAATCTAATGCTGGAAGAATGGACTAAATGACTGTGTTTTGGGGGCTGCAGGGCTCCCCCAGCATAGCCTTCTTTCTTTTTCCTCCTCCTCCTCCTCTTCCTCCTCCTCCTCTTCCTCCTCCTCCTCTTCCTCCTCCTTTTTCCTCCTCCTCTTCCTCTTCCTCTTCCTCTTCTTCCTTTTTTTTTTCTTGTAAATGTTGAAACAGAGATCATCTTTTATTTTACTGTTTTCATCCTGGCAGCTAGTACATTATATTCTTATGGTAAATGACACTGTGGTGGTTACAAACAATTGCTTACAATAGACAGTAATTTCCAGTTGTAAATTCTGATCAGTTTTGATTTTTATTGAATATTTTATGTATTTACATTTTAAATGTTATCCCCTTTCCTTATTTTCCCTCTGCAATTCCCCTATCCCAATCCCCCATTACTCTGCTTGTGATGAGACTCCCCTACCCAGCTACACAGTCTCACATTACTGCCTCAGTATTGCTCTACACTGAGTATCAAGCCTTTACAGAATCAAGGGTCTCTCCTCCCGTTGATGCCAGATAAGGCCCCTTCAGCTAATACTGTTCTTGGCTTAACTCTTCAATTGGGGTCCCTGTGCTCTGTTCAATGGTTGGCTGGAAATATCCACATCTTTATTGGTCAGGACCTGGCAAAGCCTCTCAGGGGACAGCTGTATCAGGCTCCTGTCAGACAGCACTTCTTGGCATCCACAAGAGTGTCTGGGTTTGGTGTCTGCATCTGACATGGGTCCCCAGGTGGGGCAGTCTCTGGCTTTTCTTTCAGTATCTGCTCCACTCTTTGTCCCTATATTTTCTTTAGACAGGAGCGATTCTGGGTTGTCAGTTCTTGAGGCAGTGGAGGGGGAAGAGCATCTGGGGAGGGTAAGACTTTGTCTTTCGAGATAAAGGGATAAGACTTTCTCTTAAGAGATATTTAGGCTTGCTGTATAATAACAAAATGTTTACTTATCTAAGTCTAAGATACTATGCTACTGTAGCTGGCCTGCCTTCTGTGTTCCTCTGAGGCTAGAAACTGTAGATTCTGGCACTTAGCAGCTCATCCTAAAATATTAAGTAAAGAATCAATTGCTAGAGCCTTCCCCCTTTGTCCAGATGCCTCTTGCTTGCCATGCTAGGGGAAAATTTGAAGCAATAAGCTTCTATTGAACCAGAAGAAGAGAATAACCAGAAAGAAAAATGTTTACATAAGTAAATATGTATAAACTCACATAAGTTCATATACAGATTCATGTATGTACATTTATGCATTTCCATCCAAAGCAGATGGACCCAACTTGCATACATTCTCACAATTACATACTCTCTCTCTTTCTCTCTCTCTCTCTCTCTCTCTCTCTCTCTCTCTCTCTCTCACACACACACACACACACACACACACACACACACACTTGCACATGCATATGGAGCAAAAGATCAAGCACAAGTGCAGAAAGAACACCCTCATTCTGGATAAAAAATGAGATGGAATCTTTACTGCACAGTGAAAGCAAAAGCTTTCACTTTTTTTCCTTTTTTCCCTTTTTAATGCTAAATGAATTAAATCCAAGTTTGCAAGATGAAAGTGTTCTTCCTTTTAATAAAACTCAGCCTGCCTTGTGATTATGAAAGGACCTGTTTTGTCCCATGGGAAGGAGAAGCCTGCCTGCTCCTTCTGCTCTCTGCAACTTCCTTTGTTCTCGTTCCCTCTGAATTCTCCATATTCCTCTCTCTTTTTAAAAATTTTTACATATAGTTTATGTTATTCCACTCTGTATTCTTATAATCTTGCTTTCTCCTCCTGCTTTAATGTTACAATGCTCTTACTCTCAATGCCCTTTCTCCTAATGCTATGTCTATACATCTAATTTTTCTTGAGTTCAGTTCTATCTAAAATGTGTTCTGTCTAAAATTTCTCTTCAGCTCAGTTTCCTCTCAGCTCAGTTCTTCTCAGACCAGATCTGACTCTTCTCTTTATCCTCAGCACTTAAAACATGTTTCAGAATACATGATCACGTTATAAAGTTTATCACAAGTTCACAAAAAATCCTGAATCATAAATTAAAATAGAAGTTTACAACAGAGAATGTTTACATGCATAGCCATTAGTAGTAATTATCTCGCTAACCATCCATCACCTTCCACAGCTCCACAGGTACATAGAGGGTTGAAAACCATAACTAAGTTATTAGTGAAGTTTTGTATAGATATATAATCCAGTCAATATTTTATCTTCTGTTTAAAACCTATGATAAATCATTAGTTCTCTTTTTATGACATTTGGTTAATTGTTTTATAGCCTCTTGGAATGTGCTCTGAGTAGGAGAAAGTCTAGTTACTATCTGAGAGCAATTAACTGGTGACACATGAGAGACTGACAGAGTTCTCATTGCAGTTTTGACTATCTAAAATGGACCTAATGGCAGTCCCAGTATAATAGAGCTTAATAATCAAGTGTATAGTTTTAGGAATTGTTATAAGAATGATGATTAAGATTTAAGAAGTCATCTATTTGTCTGTATAACATCACTACAAGAGAGTACATCTTCATAGTTCTGCAGAGATTTATTCAAAAGGGGTGGGCTAATATCTAGTGATTGTATATATGTTTAGTAATAACAGAAAAAGAATATTAATAACAGAAATATTTTCTAAAGTGAATTCTCTTAGGCTTTGTCTTATACAAACAAATCTGTAGCAGATTCTATTATAATCCAAAGCAGACCATCTCAGGAAAGTCACCTGCTAGTTTTTAGCTTATCCTATAGCTCCCAACAAATAATCTACCTCCCTCTATGCTTGCTTGCATGGAAGTCTTAACTGAAATTAAGGGCAAGGGACTCATAAATTCATTTCTTCTGATTGTCAGATTTTAATTTAATATTTACTTTAAGATTACTAATTAATATTTACTTTTATATTACTAATTAATACCAAGTATCATCATTTTAAGTAGTTAAATTTTAAAGAATAAAGAATGATGATTAGGGTTTTTAATTTTATTTTCTATTCTTTGAATTTTCAAGTATGTATTGAATTTTGTTTACTTTTATCATTTACTGCCCTTTGTCATCCCCCTCTCCCCCATTTAAACTATATCCTACTTTGTGTGTGTGTGTGTGTGTGTGTGTGTGTGTGTGCGTGTGTTTTTTTCTTACTGAACTCAATTATTCCTTTTATTAGTGTGGGGTGAGGGATACTTACTGTAGCATTAGTTACACAGCAGTGGCTATACAACTGAAGAAAGTGACAGTTCTTTCCTACGTACTCATTAAATGTCCATAATCTCTCAGAGATGAGTGGGGCTTTGTAAACCACCACAACATACATTAAAACATGTGATGGGCAGCTTCTCAGAAAATTAGAAATAGTTCTACCTGAAGACACAGCTATACCATTCCTGTACATATACATAAATGCACTCTACCATACTCCAAGAACACATGCTCCACTATATTCATAGCAGTTTTATATATAATAGTCAGAAACTGGAAGCAACCCAGATGTCCCTCAACTGAAGAATGGATCCAGAAAATGTAATATATTTACATACTGCAATACTATTCATCTACTAAAAACAACATCACCAAATTTTGCAGACAAATGGAACAAGAAAATTTCATCTTGAATGAAGTAATCTTGTCCCAAAAGAACATGCATGTATTTACTGATGAGTGGGTTTTAGCTAAAAAATTCACAATATCTATGACACACCCCACAGACCAAAAGAAGTTAACAAAGAAGAAAGGTCTAAGTGAAAATAATTGAATTCCTCTTTGAAGATAGAGCAACATAGTCATGAAAGACAAAGGAAGGGAGGAACCTAGGTAGTGGAGGGGAGATTTAGAAGAATATGGGAGCAGAATCAGGCATGGAGAGAGACAAACAAGTTCTAGAGGGACAGAAAAATAAATGGAATTATGCAATAGTCAAGGGTCTGTCATGGGGGAGGGATTCTCTAAGAAGTGCCAGAGTCCTGAGATGGAGGAGGCTCCCAGGAGTCAATTCAGGTAACCTTGAGTGAAATGCACAAAAGAGTGGATATGAAACCTGAAGAGACCATCTTTAATAGCCAGACAGACCCATAGTCGGGGCATTGGAACACTAACCAACCTACAAAACCTTTATTCAAAACTGTTCTTGTCTAAACAAAATTAAGGGACAAAGATGTAGCGCGGACTGAAAGAATGACCCACTAGTGACTAACTGGCCCATTTTGAGACTCAACCTATGGGCAGACACCAATCTTCACACTATTAATGAAACTGTTGTGCTTGCAGTCAGGAACCTAGCATAGCAGCCCTGTGAGAGGCCATACTTAGCAGATGACTCCAACATATGAAGATTCCCACAAACAAAAACTGGATGAAGGCCAGAAACTCCTGTCGAAAGTGGTGGAAGGACTGAAGCCCCTCAAAGTGATGACAAACCCACAAGATACAAACAATGTAAACTAACCTAGAACTTTGGTAGCTGCAGAGAATAAGCCACCAACCAAAAAGCATACCCAGGTTGGTCCAAGGCACCAGGTACATATGTAGCAGACGGTTGCCAGTTCTGGCATCAGTGGGAGTGGATGCTCTAATTCTGGAGAGACTAATTGTACCAGTATGGAGGAAAGCTGGGGGGAAGTGCTGCCCTCTCAGAGGCAAAAGGAAGGAGAGATGCAGGGAACTCTCTGGGAGGGAGGGGACAACATTTGGGAGGTAAATAAATAAATAAATAAATAAATTTTTTTTAAAAAATGGGTCAGGGGCATTAAATCATTTGCAGTCATTGTAGAGGTAGTTACAGCATTAGTGACTTTACAAGTGCAGTGATCTTGTTGTGTTATGTGCAGAAGTTACTGTCTTTGTTTTACTGAATTTCTCTCATACCTTTGGATCTTTCATGTTTCCAGGCTGGTTGTAATCTTCCCAAGACTTGGAAGATAAATATTTAAGAGGCAGTTTAATATAAAATGTATTTGCAAAAACAGTACTAGGTTCCTCCTTAGGACCTGTGACTTTTCCAGTGATGACTTCTTGACAACATTTACAATTCTGGGCATGAGTTCCCTTTTTCGAGATGGAATGTAAATCAGAAAGAAGTTGAGAGCCTCAATGGGTGATTACTGGAAAAGAAAAGGAAATTTGAATATTTGCATTGTTTCTTTTTTCTTTCTTGTCATGTGTATGTATATGATGTATGTACTTTTCATGGTGTGGAAACATGCATGAGCCCTTGTAATAGCAACTCGTATGCTGTATTACAGTTTCCACAGAGATACAAAACTTTAATCATACTGGGAAATTTTATACAATATAGAATTTAAAAAAAGAAATAGATGAAACAACAAACAGCAGGTTACTTTAAGACATGATTCTAATTAGGGAAAAATAAACGGGACTCTTATTTGTGGTTAAGACATTCCATGTTTCAGAGAGAATCCTTATGATAAGGATCCAGTGTTTGTCTGCCTACAGTTTGTACACAGTACACCAGGTTTCCTTTTAGCTTTTGTTGGTTTTCATCCATGCTGGGATATGTTTTGTTTATACAGTCATCTTTCAATTATTCCTGTTCCTGAAGTAGTCCCAAACTGTTATGTTTGAAGGCGGCTCACATCCAGACAGATCATGCCAGACCAACACATCCCCACACTAAAGATTTTATTGATGGGAACCAAAGAAGAGAAGAAAGAGGAAACAAGGGGCAAGGGGTCTTGTAGGTCAGTAAAAGAACAGCATGGTTTCTGGTCGAGCACCTGCTAGAAACCATGGACCCCAGCTGATCCTAAGGGACTGCATGCATTTTGCTGTGCTCCCAGACTTCAGGCTCCTGACACAGGCTCCTGACACGGAGCTGGAGACCTCTATAAAGTGGGGTGCTCCAGGAATGTAGGATAATGCACATTAGACCCTCCACAGGTAAAGGGCATGACTGTAGACCACAGAGCCTCAAGACAGATCTCCATATCAATGAGACACCTAAAGGCCAGAGGGCTTAGCCAATTAAACATTCCTTCCCAGACCCTCCTCCTTGAAAAAGGTATTTAACCTCAGGCCCACCCTGAGAATCTGGGGTATAGTTTCATCTATTTTCTGACATGTCAATAAATATTTTAAGACCATAGACTATTTCTCTTCTTTGGGATCCACTGTGGGGAACAGTTGAGAAGGTTTTCAACTACTAAGCTGTCTAATCTCCCTCTGACAACCTCTTTATGTTTTCAGCCACAGAGGCCCAGAAACCCAATTAAGCAAACCTAGCCAGTCATGACCTAGCCAAGGGAGTTGCTCCAAGACTCTCATCCCTTGGGATGCAGCGAGAGCTCATACTTCTCCCTCTTTTCTTCTAGCCTATATGCCCTCACTTCGGTCTAGTCCTTTAAGCAGCACCTGAGAACACAAGGGCTTGAGAACCAACCAGTCCAGGCCACCTTTTGGCCCTGAGATCCCCAATCCAAGAACTCTGGCTCCCCACGGGACCTCAGACTGTGCTCTCCCACTCTGAAATTCCAATGTCTTTGTCTCCAGGAGAGGCCCTAGCCGTGTGGAGAGACAGAAGCTGGACTCCACATATCAACCCAACAGGAACCATGCACACTACCACCCAACAGGGTCAGGGTCTCAGTCTTTTGTTTGGGCCCTGACGTAGATGCCAGGAATTCATGCTCACAACCATGAAGAGGTGAGGCAAACAAGTGAATCATAAGCCAGAAGTGTGTGGTAGTTGCCATGGCAGCAGAAGTAAGAGGGTTCTTGTTGTCTAGGGGTGACTTCATCACGGGATTCAGAGGCTGACCTTAAAGCTGCTTCTAATGTCAACATTAATTATTCACATAAGCAAACCCAGTGAATCCAATTGGTTTCCTAAAGTGGAATCTTATGGTAGTTGATTTGTTCTGTTAACAGTTTTCTCTCAAGTATTAGTGGGCATTCAGCTATAGCTCCCCAAGAATAGTGTTACTTAGTAGCATACATGCCTAGCACTGAGGTTGATGGCATGAATTCACCTTATTATTTGAGGTAGTCTATTGACCTGGAAAGGTATAATATTTGAGAAAGTTCTGGAAATTTGATATACTATCTTCTGGATTAAAAGCGAATACATTACCTCATGTGCCGTCATCCCAGGCTAAGAACTTACTTCTTTAATGAACTTTCTTTGAACATCTTTAGTTTTCTAAACTAGATTTTTTTTTAAAGAAAATTGACTTGTAAATCTCTGAACCTATTCAATATTTTCTTCTGTCCTCTATGTTGGTTCCAACGTACTGTGATAAATGACTTCCCAAATAAAGTACTCTCTCCCCTCTCCCCTCTCCCTTTAGTATCAAGGACTCTCCTTCAAATGTACACAATTTTATTTCTGAGAAAATTGAAGTGTTATTCCAGGAAGGATAAGATCTTACCACATTAGTTTCTTTGCACTAGCCTCACTTTTAAACTCTAGGTTACTAAAAAAACGTGTAGTAAATGAAAGAACAGAAAAGCAAGAGAGGTGGATGGAAAAGTGGCTTAATTCTATTTCTCTTTATGGAGTTTGGCTAATATCAGAGAAGAATGATACAAAGTGAAATTTAATTTGGACTGAGGCTTGAAGTTCTGTTACCTTTGTCTGGACACATTAATTAAGTGGCAATTATTGCTATGCTTAGTACAGATCAGGGACATTGGCTTCCTTTATGGGAAGTTGTTAGATTTGATATGTATTGTATACAAATAGCAGGCAAAAATGCAGTTTCATTTAAAAAATGACAATAACCATGAATTTGAATATTGGAATTTTATTTACCTCAGTGTTACATGCTTCTTTATCTCCTGTTTGCAACAAGAAGATATTGAAGTCACTCACTTTTCAATAAGTACTACATGCTAACACAATTCATTTTTAGTTGTCAGTAAAATTATTTACGTGTTTGATTTTAATACATAGTAATAATATGTCAATTTTTGATTGAATTAAAAAGTCCATGAATTACTTATAATAACTATTAAACTATCAGTAGTTATTTAAACGATGAAGTTGCAAATATCAGATAGCACACATTAGTTTTGCTAATACTTACTTGTGCAAGATTATTTATTTCTTCTACAGAGTTATTTTAACTATGCCTGTGTCATAACTTATATTTCTCTTTTAACAACTAACTCTAAGAAGATACAACGAAGGAAACATTTTCTTTTCTGTTCTCAGGAACTTTATTCCCATTTTAAAAAATTTCCAAACTTTATGTACCATCTAATCCCATGGGTGATATTAATAGTTTTTACATGGCACCTAGTATCTGTAAATACAATTTTGTATAAGATTTCAGGAATAATGATTATACTTAAATAAATATGTCCTGGGGCTACTCAAATATCTAAATATCTGAGTTAAAAATATTTGTAGAATAAATTCATATTCATGAAATGTATGCGGGTCTGCAATAGATTTGATACTTTTCCATCTAGGCATCAGTATTCCAGAAAATATAACCAATCCAAATGTGCAAAAATCTGTCTCTGTGGAAGAGACTCTGGGGGCGCTAAAACTGAACATGTGCTAACAGTCAATAAAAGGCAAAACAAAACATAAACGAAGCAAAAAAGAATGGAAGCACAGATTATAATTATGTTTATATTATGACTAGATATTTACTACTGACAAATGAAGTATTTTATGGTGATATTGGCAATATGAGTAGCATGGTATCTGTGAGTCTGTGTTGGTCTTCCTCCTCCCTTACTGTACAGTGTGATTGATAGGTAGGGTCTGAGTATCTATGGCCTCCCCATGCCATGGGGTAGAGGACAGGTCTGTTGGCATGTTTCTTTGCCTGCATCACCTGACATGTCAGAACACAGGTCTCTATTTGTCTTCCTTCTTTCATGCTGTGCTGCCTTGATTTGATTTGATTCGATATGATATGATTTGATTTAATTTTTAATGTATCCTAGGCACAAAAGAGCTTTGCCCTCTAAGCCAGGCATTAAGCTAGGATGAACAAAGGACTCACATCTGCTCAGCACCTGACTGATAAAAGAACACCAGGACATCAACAAGATTTTTACAGATTGTGGGGAAGGGTGGGGTGAGGTATGTGATTAATTGTTGTGTTCTTTAACTGCTTTCTTTTCTTTTTCATTAAAGTCTTATGCTTTCATTTTACTCTTTTTTATTTCTTTTCCAATACCGTCTATGTATATTTGGGGGTATATTTTTTAAATAAGAATCTTGATGTCTGATTGCCTGTCTGACCTTCTACTCCCTACTTACCATGCTGTGAAGATTCATGTGAATCTGTTTGAGCATTAGGAAGAGATATGGACCTGAAGATTCAAGAGTAGATAGAACTAGGCTGTTGTGAGTGGCCATCCCTGTTAAGGTATCATGGCAATGTTTATGACCATAAAAGTAATACAAAGTTAATAAACACTTAAGAGTTGAAATAATAAACAAAAATAAAAGTGGTGAGATAGAGATGCAGGGATCATCTCTTCAGAGAAATGTGTTCAGAGATATCTATTCAGCATCATCTGTTCAGAGAAATGTGGTACTCCAAAGATATAACAAAGAGTTGAGGTTGATAACATTTTTAAAATTTTTATTGGTTATTTTATTTATTTATATTTTAAAAGTTATCCCCCTTCCCTGGTTTCACCACTACAAAATTTCTATCCCCTCCCTCCGCTGTTTCTATGAGAGTGTTCCCCCACCCACTTATTCTCTTCCGCCTTATAGCCCTAGCATTCTCCTACACTGAGGTATGTAGCCTTCATAGAACCAAGGGCCTCTCCTCCTAGTAATGATCCTATTTATAAGACCATCTTCTGCAACATATGCAGCTAGAGCCATTGGTCCCTCCATTTGTATTCTTTGGTAGGTGGTTTAGTCCCTGGGAGCTCTGGGGGGGGGGGGTTCTGTTTGGTTGATATTGCTGTTCTTCCTATGGGGTTTCAAACCCCTTCAGTTCTTTTCTAATTCCTCCATTGGGATCCCTATGCTCAGTCCAATGGTTGGCTGCGAGCATTCTTCTCTGTATTTGTTAGGCTCTGGCAGAGCCTCTCAGGAGACATCTCTATCAGACTCCTGTCAGTATGCATTTCCTGACATCCACAATTGTGTCTGGGTTTGGTGAATGTATATGGGATAGATTCTCAAGAGGGGCAGTCTCTGGATGGCCTTTCCTTCAGTCTCTGCTCCACACTTTGTTGCTTTATTTGCTCCTGGGAGTATTTTGTTCCCCCTTCTAAGAAGCACTAAAGGATCTACACTTTTGTCTTCCTTTTTCTTCAGCTTCATATGGCCTGTGAATTGTATCTTGGGTATTCCAAGCTTTTGGATTAATATCTACTTATCAGTGAGTACATAGCATGTATGTTCTTTTGTGATTGGGCTAAGGAAAATCTGGCTATTGAAGAATTAGTGTGTGAGGTATTAATAATATAAGAAAACTGTATCATACCTGGCAAGCCAATATTCAAATCAAAGCCAGTTTTAAAGTTTAAATTTTCACAACTGATTTATCTAAATAAGTAAAGACAGAAAGAGTCCTGAATTGAATGTCTTTCCTTTCTGTTGGTGTTGTGCCTTCTCACAATGCTAGAGGTACCCTCCCCCATATCTGAGGAAACTTTTCTTCATGGCTGAAACAAATATATTTTATTCTGTCTCATTCCCATGTAAAGTTTATTTGTATTCTTTATATCAACTGTGAGTCAATAAATAGAATCAAATTTGGGGGGTATTGCATCTCATTTCACCTAGCAAGTGTTTCATTCAGCATAATTGTAAAATCTCCTGTCTCTTATCTCTGCAAATTTGAATGCATTACATTTACATGATAAGCTGTAGTTCTTTGATAAGTCAACAGCTCTTAAATATCCAAATCTTATCAATTCCATTGAGTAACTGAATCTCATAGCTGCCAAGGGCCTAGGGGACAGATGGCCTCACTCTAGCTTTGTGTGTCATTGAAAGGGTTTATATAATATGGGTTATGGTGTTCTGAAATAGACCATTTCATCAAGTTTTCTTTTCAATGGTAATCTGAGTCTAGCATCTTCATCTGCCATGAACAAAAGTGCTATTTCTTGCTAATACATCATTAACGTCTGGCAAGAGTATAATAAATTTCACCTCCTGTGTGCATTTTTTTCTAAGCAGTATTTCTTGTTGAAATGTTTAAACTTGAAAAAAACTTGGACAATCACTTGACACAGGCACCCAGAAATATTTTATATTGTCAAGGTTACTGACATAGTTAAATTCTCGATTATCGTATTGCTTTCAGTCCACGTAAAGAAGTGAGGAATGATAAAAAAAAAATCTTTGACTGAAGTGCAAAGCCAGGGCTGATGTACAGTTTTGGTATGGGTAGTTTGTGGATGCATTTGGTAATATCAGGGAAGCTTTAGAACATACCAGGTTTCGACTACTGAGATGCAATATTATGACTCAAGTATGATGATGTTATTTATCTCCTTAAAAATTCTCTTAAAATGGATTGGTGGGTTTTGTTTGTCTGTTTGTTATTGTTACTGTTGCTTTGTTTGTGTGCTTCTTTGTTTTGTTTCATTTGGGGTATAATTTTCATATTATCTGAAAATAAGCAATTACTTTGCTTCATTTTTATGTATGTTTTACAAAGGAGAATCATGAAAAAGATATCAGAAAATACATCTCAGTTGATTAATTAGTTTTATGTATATTAAATTATTTATGTACATCTCCACTCCTAGAAGTTCAGACAACAGAAAATATTACCGTTACAAATTAACTTTTTATGTTTCATTTTGTGTCAAATTTCCTGTGGATAAACTGTATCATTCACACCACAAATAGTGATAAATTAATATCAATTACTCTTTGTTCTCTCTACTCTTCTGTATGTGATCCCTATCACAATGTTGAATATTAATTATTTTTTACTCTCTACTGATAATTCTCTACTGACCTTATTATAAATCATGCTTAAGATAGATCTTTTACCTTCTGGGATATTTAATGCATCATGCATGTATGAAACCTGAATGCCTTACAGTAGAAAGAACATAAAATTCCTATAACATTTCTATTAAATATTATTCACCATTATTGAAAGTTTCCTTATCTAAGCTTAGTAATTTTATTTGCTACTGCATAGCATTTATATAATTATTTTTTAAATGTTCATTTTATATCATAATTAATGATATTTGATTTCATAAAGGTAAAAATTATCATTTCAACCCATGTTTTACCAAGCATAATTTATCATAGATTTTTAATACTGATTATTATTTTGCATTTGAGATCCATATTTCTCCTCTTTACCATTAATTTTACCAAGCTTTTTCAGGATCTAGATTCTCAACATGTACATTCCAATTGGTTAAAGTATGCTTAGTCTTCCTCTTAAAGGCAGTTTCAATCCAGGAGAGAATGGGCATAATAGATTTACCATTACACTGTATACTAAGAAAACATTGCAGGTCTTTTTTCAGTTTGCTCCTTTTTTTATTTGCTTCCAAATACCAAAGAAATTCTTTTCAGGACTAAAAGTAAACCATACAGAAGACTGAGGCATCTTATACTGGTCCATGTTTGATAACTTTCATACCTGAATTATGAAAAAGTTTTAAGAGTTTCATTCTGTATTCATAGATTATTAATGTCCATGTTACCTTTGTACTAACTTCAAATATTCTATTGTATATGATCCATTATTTGGATGTTCTCAACATCAAACTTCATAAAGTCTAAATTTTAATATTTTTCAGACTTTACAGTTATTCACTATAAGAATATGTCATCTCCAGCTATTTGATTCATGATAGCTTAAACTTAGATGTTTTCATTGAAATAATTCTATGACTTGTATTCAATTGTTTTCTTTCTTTTAAAAATTACATGGCATTAAGGTATTAATATTTCTGAAATTGAGTATTGGTAACTATAATGATTGGTTTTAAATTTTGTTTATATATTTAAAGTAATGGTAAAAAAAAAAGCCTAATTTTAATTTTAAAATTTTCAAGAATATGAAAAAATATAAGAAGGTGAGTTGACACATTAAGTAAGGGCAGTATACAATTAAAAATATTGAAAAGTTTATGTTTGCTATAAGAGAAGCAAACACATGAAACAAACAACAAATATATTTTAAAAGTTAGCTCGTACCCGGGCATGAGGTTTCACACTTGTAATTCCAACACTCAAGAAGCAAAAGCGAAAAGATCAAACTTTGTTCCCAAAGTCATAATGGACTCATATCAAGTTGCAGGCTAGCTTATATGTACAGAAGAATTTATCCCAACAAAACAACAAAAACAATGAATTTTTAAAACCAAAGCTATATTTAACTTGGGAGAGAAGGCTCATAATCTGTGTTGTAGAATAAAACATAAAATTGCAATATGAGGAATAAGTAAAATATATTATATAATCTTACTAAATCATACTGGGAGAATAGTTGAACTAAGTAACTTTGGTAATAAATGGAATCTGTAACAGTAAAATTGTAAGAAATAATATATAACATGCTACACTAATATAATATTTTATTGTGGGAGATAACTCTCAACTAGTATACATACATAGTCTCTTTTTATAACTCCATAAATTTATAAAAATAGTAAGAACTTAGTTTCACATCAATGTTAGTTTTGACACGCAAATGAAGCATTAAATAAAAATCAATTGATAACAATGGATTTCAGATTAATTTATAATATTTATTGTTATGAATGTTGGATATGATATTTGATATGATATATGTATGATTGATGTGAATTAATATTTGGCCTGTCATTAATACAAAACATTGCATATATAAATATTCACTGATATGGATATATTATGTTTGTATATTTTTCTTTGAAAGCTAATATAATCTATAAACAAATATTGAAGAGAAATGAATATGCCCAGCACCTATAACTAATTTTACTTTCAATAATATAACCCAGAGATTAATAGGTAAAATGACCACTAGACCACTGTGGAAAAAAATACTTAGAAATGTTTCTTCCTGTTTTGTACAAGGGGAATGTTATATACATTAGCCCAACAAGAACAAGGAAAAAATGCTGTGACTTTATAACTGGAACATATAATCTAAGCTAAAAAGTAATGAGTTCTAAAATAAATACATCACCAGTAGCAGCTATAGAATATTCATAAAATAAAAAGTCAAACATACGTGCTATATGAAAAAGAATATTATAAAAATTGGATAAATGGAACAAAGAGAATTGAAAATTACTTGGTAAGAAATTCAAACAACAAAGCGTGTGGTGGCACAATGATTTAGCGCCTGCCCTCTGGTGGCGGACATGCCCGAGTTCCCGAGTTTGAGTTCAGCATGTTCTCACTGTGTCCCTCTCAGTAAGTTTCATGGAGAAAAAAAAAAAAGAAATTCAAACAACATATAAAGTATTTCTCTTAAGAGCAAAGAGAACAAGTACTGCTTCACTTAATTTTCACGAAGCTTCAAAAAGTATAATATTCAAAGCAAAAGAAAGGGGAAAAAACACAAAATGGGAGAATGGAATGAACTTTAATAAACACTATTAGATACTAACATGACCCAGCCAGTTCCCTAATAATCAAGAGAGAGTCCTATAGATGTTTTTTAAAATCATCTCTAAGCTAATTAATGCTGTGTTACCCCTAATCAATATTTCTATTCACTAGACTGTCTACATCCCAGCTGCATTACTCCAGTACTTGCGAACTGAATGAATCTCACCTGGACTGCCTCTGCTCCATCAGCATCTTCTCAGGCTCCATTTCACAAGATAACGTGCACCTGGTCCATCATGTCTCACTGAGAGTTTCCTTTTCCTGTTCACACTGTCTTCTTCTTCCTTCGTTTTCCTTTCTCTTTCTTCTTCACAGTACCTACTTCTGACTTCCAGCCTAGTAACTGAAACTCTACCTCTTTTTTCTCCACAGCGATTGGCTGGAGCCACCTTTATTTAACCAATAGTCTTAAATTGGGGATCAAAGTTTACATACTTAGTGTATATGAGGATTTGCTTGTTGCGGACAAACAGATGTTTGAGACTAGTATTCATCATAATTATTGACTGTATGAATATGGTTATGTTATTTCTATATTTTTGTTTGTGTGCCTCTTGAGGACTATTATTCAAGAAGGCCAGAAGATGGTATCAGATCTCCTGGAAGGCCAGAAGATGGTATCAGATCTCCTGGAACTGGAGGTATAAACTGTCAGAAGCTAGCATGTAAGTGCTGGGAATCCTTCCCAGGTCCTATGCAAGAGCAACAACTGTTATTATCCACTGTGTCATCTTTCCATCCCCTCAATATATATCAAACTGCTTGAGTTACTTTATATATTCATTTATTTTTAACATTGAGAATACATTGTGAGAAAAATAGCATAAAGCTAGGCACAAGAGTAAAATCTATTTTTCATCCTACATATAATATACTTTAAAAGACTGGATTTTTAAAGATTATGACTTTGTGGATGAGCAAACAGCCCTCTTAATCTTTTGTGGCATCTCTTATCCTCTGTACGTTTGTGGTAACACATCATTCTCTATAATTTTTCATTTTCAAATTTTTCATCATTTTGTGGTCTATAGATTATATATATTTTATTGGTAATAAAAGAAATGGATTAACAGTGTTTTTAAAAATGAAAAGGATGAAAGAACAAATAGAGAAAGGTTAATTGAGGCAACCAATGATAACTAAAGTCTAATAAAGTAATAGAAGAAAACATTAATATTAAAATCTTTAGGACATTTATCAATTCAGAACACATAATTTGCAAAATAGGTATGTTTGATTTAAATATGTTTTTAAGGGCAACAACAAAGTTCTTAGAAAGAAGAAGAGAATTGAAAGAATCTCTGATATATATTTTACTTCTAATAAATCAGTATAGTTTCTCTTTGTTACTTTTAACAAATTGTTTATTTATTTCTGTTTAACCTATTACAATTTCCCAGCAATACATACTCTGCTGCACAAGTGCTGCTAGAGATATCATTCAGGTCACAGTGCATGCAATCCTGCCACTTATTAGATTCGAATAAGGTTCTCTAACTCTTAAAGTTCTGTGTTACAAAACTTCCTCCAAGATACTTTGGATTAGAATTATTCGTCCACACTTGAGGACAACGAATAGGATTCCTGAGTCTTTGAAGTTGAAACCTCAAAGTGAAGAACAGTAAAATTTCAATCCTTTGAGCCTCAGAATTTCTTTTTTAAAAAAGAAGAAAGTCAGCAATGGTCCATCACTCTTTAAAATGAATGTTCAATATTAATATACTTGAAATTATTTATGTTATATTATCAAAATTTATACACTATTCACAAAAAATGATACCAGTTCTAGAGCACTTGCTGCTGTGTTGAAATCACCCAAAGATTTTTCTCTGAGAAACTAAGATATGAAATTTATGTGCTAATGATATTTATAATTGTAACTTCCTGGCAGCAATTCAGGTTACCTATCACGAGGAGGAGTTACCTATGATGGCAGAAATGTTTTTATAAGAAAAGGAAGGGTGATTTAACCTTGTATCCTTACTATGCCTTTCTACATGACTCCCTTCACCATGTAGATACAGACAGAAGACCTACTTCAAGCACTAGAAACAGATGACTAGAATTTTAGTCTACAAAGTTGTAAAATTTAAATTTACTTTTAAGGCATCAATTAATTTAATTTACTCAATTTTAACACCAGAATTCAATCAACCTTTTGTTTGTGTAGAAATGGTGACTATTTTTGAATGCCAAGGTCTACATAAGAGAGAACAAAGTTAAGTTTTCAGCATCCATGAGTTAGGGATTTTTGTGAGTGTGTGTGTGTGTGTGTGTGTGTGTGTGTGTGTGTGTGTGTGTGTG
>JANHMN010000001.1:231475308-231549990 GCA_030674055.1 Rhabdomys pumilio | reverse complement strand
TGTGTGTGTGTGTGTGTGTGTGTGTGTGTGTGTGTGTGTGTGTGTGTAGATAAAAATATGTATGGATAGATATATTGTAGACAGATAGATAGGTAGATAGGTAGATAGATAAAGATAATTTTGATTTCATTACTATTTCAAAAGTAAATTTATAATCTATTTTACAGAAAAAATATAAGATTCCTGAATAAGCAGTAAAATGTACATTTAGAAAAGACAATGCTTTCTGATTTCTTTGATTTATTTATGTATTTATTTATTTATTTCTAAAATTTCTTTTGGTGAATCATGCTAAACTCCAAGACATCATCCATAATTGTGAAGGGCTAAGCTACCTTCAAACTTCAGAGATAAATGACTATATGACTTCCTTATCAATTGATGGCTTAAGGTAAAATAATATGTACTCGTTGTCAAAGACATTTCACTTAGGTGGGCCAGAAATGTATACAAAAGTTTGGTAATCTTATGTATATGAGATTTTATAAATGTTACTATGCTTCTTGATAGTAAGGAGGAAGGCTCAATAGAGATATGCTAATTTGAGTCATTTTTTCAGCAAAATGTTCATCAACACCATGGAAAGGAGTTCTGTAGAACTCTCAATAACAAGTTGATTTTTTGGACTATTTTAATTATTTTTGATGAAACAAATGTGTTCATCTTCTGATGATTCTAAGAGATAAAGGAGTCTTGCATTATGAGGAATCAGCCTTATGCACCTTATAGCTTAAATGCACCTATGGTATGTGGCTGAGGTATGTATGAAGTAAAGGTTTTTATATTGCATATAAAATGTGATATCATTGCATGTTGTGATCCCATATATACACTGGCTGAAAATAAATAGCTGAGACTATTTATTTCATGTTCTCCTTATCTGTTCCTGCTCTAACTAATTTGTTAAAGCCTTTCTTCTCAAAATGAGAAGGCAATTAGCCTTTCATTGTATTTTTCATTCAACTGAAGCCACTTACATCTATGACTTTAAAATGTAGATGTTTTGTGCCCTTAACCTTTGTAAAGCTTGTTATTCATTATTCATGTGGATTTTTCATTTGTATGTACTGAAGAGTAATCTAATTTAATATATCTAACATATCTCCTATAAAAAAAGATAAAATGCATACAAACATTTAAACTTTGAAACTGTTATTTTACAAGTTTTAGAGAGTAGACAGCTCTAGCTAAATGAAAAAAGAATGGCTTTTCTTGTTAGAATAAAACTTCTTAAGTCAAAACATATAAAAGGTGCTGAAACAATGGGATGTATTATGAAAGGAAGCTTACAAGGTGGAGAAACAAGAGAATGCTTTAAGGCAATATTAAAACTTCATCCTGCAGGGAAGCTCAAGACAGAAACTATCCAACACAAACTAGCTTAAGGAATTCCCTAAAACAAACTGACCAGATTCAATAGACCCTCCTTTCTCCAATGGAATATAAACAAAAAGCATTGCTGAGAGTCGCTCAAAGACAAGAAAAGCTGCAAAGAGGACAAATGGAAAATTTGGACAAGTGTGGCCACTTGGAAGGCTCAGAGAACAGCCAAGGAGCCTGAAAGAAGCCATGACTGAACAAACTGCCTTGAAGAAACAAAATGCTGCTGAGCCGCCTGGAAGATGCTCAGACAAACAGTGGGATCTGGAAAAGATGTTCTCCCACCTGTTGATTTGTCTGTTGGCTGTGCAGTTGTGATTCATATTTCTAGTTTTTGTGACTTTTAACCCACACTGAAGTGAACTTTGTTGATGCAACTGTCTTTCAGACATTTCAGCTCCCACAAATAAATATTTACCCATATTCCTTTAAATTATTCTCATAAAATATATTCATTGGCCAAGTAAGACATTGGTGCTGTCTATTTTTTATTCTGACCTTGGTTCACTATGTGGGATAAGCAAAATTTGTTCATATCTTTCCGAGAATAGAGTATCACAGTTATGGTTGGGTGAAAATTTAGGATTAAGTTCTGTTTATTAAAAAATGGGAAGAATGTGAACAAGGAGAGTAGTGCTTAATTTGGTGTGATTCTTTGTCTGCTTTAAATGGCACAAAAATCTTAATTATTTAATTCTGTATGTTTCCATAAAAATAAAACAAAATATCAGGAAACCACTGACCATGCACAGAGTCTAAGCACAAAGTCAGTGACACTGTCTCCCCAAATTTTAACCTTGTAGCATAGCTCACACAATCAGTAGAAGTTAGTGAAATGTCTTAGAAATAATGCCTTATGATTTCTGCTAACTGCTGGTCATATTGGCCTGCATTTTCTACATTTAAAAGAATTTTTTCAAACAATATATCTCAATCATGGTTTTTCTTCCCTTTACTCAGTTTCTCTCTACTTCAATTTCTATCAGAATCTCCATTTTTTTCTCTCTCCCCTAGAAACAAACAGACATGTGATGCATAACAATAAAATATAAGATAAAGCAAAACCAAACAAATCAGGATAAGAGGGGAAAAAAAAAACAAAGAGAAGGAAAAGAGCTTTCCCCACTCCCAACCCCCAAAGAAACAAGAAACAAGTATACACACAGAGGCGTACTCATTTACATACTCAGAAATCTTCTAAAACCACAAAACTAGAAGCCATAAATATATGAAACCTATAAGGTTAAAAAATAAACCACTAAATTATAAATAAGTAAAATAAAAGTAAAAATAAAAATAGCCCTGATATGACATCAAGACAAGCAATTTCCAAGGATGCCTTTGAGGTTGTTTTCTTTTCGTCATCATATGCTGAGCATGTGGCCTACACTTAGGAATAATATGTTTACTCTGAAACTTCTTTGGAACAATGGAGTTCTCATTTTCATGTGGTTATCCATTAGAAATAGCTTCTGAGTTAGCTATTGGAGCATAATTCTACTTCTACTTACTGCTCTAGTGTGCCATTTGGATCATCCCTGTTGAGGACCAATGCACGCTGCCTCAGTCCCTTTCCTATGTGTTTGTCAGTGGCTCCTTGTTTTGAAGGGCTTGTTTCTTTATCCCTTAATCCCTCTGGTTCTTACATTCCTCCTGCTTCCTTTTATGCAGAAGTTACTGAGACCTGAAGGAAAGGCTTACTGGAGAAATGCATTTTAGGGCTGTGTTCCAAGGTTTCTCACTCTCTGCACAATATCTGCTGTGGATCTTTGTATTCTTTCCTATCTACAGCAGAAAGAAGCTTTTCTGATAAGTGAGCAAGAAAATTATCTATGCGTATAGAAGGTTGTTATTTAAATACAGAGTGGGGGTGGAATATGAAGCTGGGGAGGGGTAGTGGGGGCAGGGGTTAGGTGGGGACACAGCCTCATAGAAGCATGAGGAGGGGAGATGGGCTAGGAGGTTTCTGGGTGGTGGGAGGAAGTGGGGTAAGGGGATAAAATATGAAATGTAAATATAATACCCAATTAAAAAAATTAAAAAAAAGAAGGTTGTTATTAAGAGTCATTCAATTGCAACATTGTTTTTGTAGAACAATAGTATTTGTTTCTTTCTTCTAAGTCTGTGGACAATCCAATTTCAGATTCTTGGCCACCCAATCATTGTAGGGTATGAGTTCCATCTCACAGAGAAGTCTCTAAATTCACGGTGCTTGTTTTGTCTCACAAGGTTTATGCACCATTGTCCTTGTATATCTTGCAAGCAGTATACCATTATTTTTCAAATATTTACAGCATGGTTGATATTTAGTTTTCTACTTTGCTATCTTGTATCTTACAGTACAAATGACACTAGCCAGTAGGAATGAAGGATCTAGATATGCACCAGAAATTACATTTTGTATTCTGTGAGATTATAATATAATCATATTTTCCTTCTTTCTCCCTCCAAAGTCTCTGATACATCTCTACTTGCCATCTTTAAATTTATAGCAACTTCCATTAATTGCTATTTTTAATTAAATAACAATTTATTTATTTAATTAATGTCTCAGTACTGTTTCCCTTCAAATCTCTCCTCCCAGTCTCCCAATTATTCTGCCCCATCCATTATTCTACCCTTTCTCTTCAGAAAAAGGGTTGTCTTCTTGAATAAAAATCACCCTGGGCATATCACATTGCAGAAATACTAGTCACTGAATCTAGGCTAGGCAGTCCAGTAGAGCAAAAGGATCCCAAAGTCTAGGAATGACTTCAGAGCTAGTCTCTGTTCTCAATGTTAGGAATCCCACATGAAGACCAAGCTATAAAATTGACATATGTGCAGACGTCCTAGGTAGGTCCATGAATGCTCCCAGATTGTCAATTCAGTCTCTGTGAGCCTCAATGGGGCTCAATGACCATAGATTAATAATAATAAGATATTCTATCACCAAAAGAATTAAATAATATCTATTCACATATTCAATCCCAAAAGATTTATCATTCTCTGTATACAAAAAACACACTTCAACATTAAAGATAAAAATACCTCAGAAAAAGGGCTTGACAAAGATTGTCCAGAGAAATGGACCCAACAAGAAAGTTGGTGTAGAGGTTCTACTATCTAAGACAAAGGACTTTCAACAAAAATTAATAATAAAGTATGTGGACTAACTCTTCTTATTCATCAAAGTACAATTCCACCAAAATGACATCTCAACTCTGAATATATATGTCCAAATACATGGGCACTGACATTTGCAAAAGAAACATTTCTAAAAGATAAATCACATATCCAACCCCATGCATTAATAGTGAGAGTCTTCAATACCCTACACTTAAAAATGGGCAGTTCATCAACAATGAAACTAATGAGAGAAACAGTCATTGTTACTCAAACAGAATTAACAGATATTTAGCTATAGAATATTTCACACAAAAAAAAACATGTAAGAATACTATCTTCTCTAAACTTCAAAAAAAAATTTTCTACACAATTGAGCACATGCTCACTCAAGAAGAACATCTCAAAGAATACTAGAGTATTGAAATAACCCACTGAATTCCATCAGACCACCATGAATTAAGCTGAGCTTCAACAAAAACAGAAATAACATAGAGCTTACGAACGCATGGAAACTGAGCAACTCTCTACTCATTTACCAGTGAATCAAGGAAGAAATAAAGAATGAAGACATTCTTGACATTAAAGACATGCTTGCATTCAATGAAAATGAAGGCACAACATACCCAAAGTTATGGGACACAACTAAAGCAGTGCTGAAAGGAAAGATCATGGCATTAAGTGACCTCATAAAGAAATTAGAGGATTCTCATATTAGCAATTTAAAAACACACCTGAAAGTTCTAGATGAAAAAGAAGCAAACAACCACAAAAGGAGTAGATTGAAGGAAATAAACTTGTGTATGAAACAATAAAATAAAAACAAAAAAAATACAAAGAATCAACAACAACAAAAATAAGAGTTGGTTCTTTGAGAAAATCCACAAGACTGACAAACACTTAGACAAAATAACTAAAAGGTAAAAAGCGATTAGCCAAATTAATAAAATCATTAATGAAAAGGGGGGCCTAATGATAGACCCCAAGTAATTGCAAAGAATCATTAGCTCTTACTTCAAAAGCTTGTACTCCAAAAATTGGAAAATATAAAAGAAGTGGATAATTTTCTTGATAAATACCACTTATTAAAGTTAAATCAAGAAAAGATAAACAATCTACATAGACCCACCACCAATAAGGAAACAAAAGCAGTCATTCTAAGTCAAATGATCTAAAACAAACAAACAAACAAACAAACAAACAAAGCAAGCCTAGGCCTAAATTGTTTTAGCACAGAATTCTACCAGACATTCAAAGAAGAGCTAATATCACACTCCTCAAACTATTCTATAAGATAGAAATGAAAGGCTGGGCAGTGGTGGTGCACGCCTTTAATCCCAGCACTTGGGAGGCAGAGGCAGGCGGATTTCTGAGTTCGAGGCCGGCCTGGTCTAGAGTGAGTTCCAGGACAGCCAGGGCTACACAGAGAAACCCTGTCTCGAAAAACCAAAACCAAAAAAAAAAAAAAAAAAAGAAAAAAAAGATAGAATTGAAAGGACCAATATCAAATTTATATGAGGCTAAAGTAACCCTGATACCTAAACCATGCAAAGAGTCAAAAACAAAAACAAATTCAGAAAATAACTTTTATAAACATTGATACGCTACTTAAAAAATTACTCACAAAGGTAATCCAAGAACACAACAGAAAAATCATCCATCATAATCAAGTGGGCTTCATCCCACAGATGCAGGGATGGTTCAACGTACACAATCTGTCAATATAATCTATACTACAAACTTAAAATAAACAGATCATCTCATTAGATTCTGAAAAAAACCTTTGGAAAATCTAACACCCATTCATAATAAATATCTTGTAGTGATGAAGGACATACTTAATCATAATAAAGGCAAATTACAGCAAACCAATTGCCAACACTAAATTAAATGGAAATAAAATCAAATAAATTACACTAAAATCAGAAATAAAACAAGGCTCTTGACTCTCTCCATAATTATTCAATATAGTACTTAAGTTTTAGCTACAGCAATAACATAACATAACTAAAGGAGGTCAAGGAGATACAAAATGGAAAGAAAGAAGTCAATTACAGCTATTTGCATATGATTTGACAGTATACGTAAATGACTCCCAAGATTCTACAAGGAACCACTTACATCTGATACACAACTTCAGTGAAGTGACTGAATATATTAACTAAAAAATTATTAGTCCTCTAATATACAGATGATAAACAAGCTGAGAATGAAATTAGGCAAACCATATCATTCACAGTAGCCATAAATAATACGAAATATCCTTGGGTAACTCTAACCAATCAACTGAAAAATATGTATAACTAAAAATTTCAAGGCTTTTAAGAAAAAAATTAAAGAAGATGTCAGAAAATGGGAAGATTTCTTGTGCTCATAGATTGGTAGAATTAATAGTAAAAATGTTCTGTCTATTAAAAGCAATCTACAAATTCAACCCAATTCCTATCAAAGACCTGTTACTAATCTTAAAAAAAAAAACATTTATCTTTATATAGAAAAAAATGGATGCAGTTCCCACATTCTACATGATTCTGACATGATGATTCACTTACAAGTGTATTATTCTTCTGGGAAGTCAGATCACATGACCCACATAAAAGAGATTTATTTTGGGCCATTCAGTCTATTTCGTGCTTTTTATAAACTAGGGAATGAATCTGAACAAAAGAGTACATAATTTAAATGCTCTAGGCAAAATTAGTGTGCATACATAATATATATTTTCAAAAAAATTGACTTTTTAAATTTTGTATAGTACATGTAGAATCTCTATATCTTTCTTCAAGATGGGATACAAAACCACACAACTCTGATTTATGCTGAAAGAAACTAAATATAGAATTTACCATGCTATAGAGAATTACAATAATTGTATATAAACTTCTAATTATTTCTTCTCATATGTATGAACATCTTCAGCATCCAGAAACAAATGAAAACTCGTCACCACTGACTTAGTCAATATTATAATAAAATGGATACTTATGATAAATAATATAATATAATAATATATTTCATTTGATAAATAAAGCAACACATATCAAGTAATTAATATTTATACTTCAAAATGTGCAGAATAAATATGGACAAAATAAGTGTAAACGAGCAGATACAAAATTGGTACAATGTCGTGGGAGATAAAGACACTTACTACCTAACCTAGTGTCAGGAGTTCAAGCCAAACAACTCACATAATAGAAGTGAACCCTAAAACTGACAGTTGTAATCCAACCTCTACATGTGCACTATGGCACACATGTACCCAATAAAATAAGGAAATAAATATGGTAATTAAAAATAAAATGAAAATCTTTACATTCTGAAATACATATAACATAGCATTTCAACATTTTATTAGTAATACATCAATGTTAAACAATAAATATGTTAATATATTTCAATTTTTTTCAGTTTCTTTTTCATAGCTCAAAAGCACCTATGTCAAAAAGCAATATTAGAATTTTCTTAGAGAGAATTATAAAATGTTTTATAAATATCAAAAGCCCATTAATCGCCCTCAATGTAGCTAAAACAGAGAGAAAAAAATCACTGAAAATCAAAATATGCAAGTGTCTTAAAAATTCTAAAAATGTAAAACAATGGTTTTAATTTTAGAAAGTAACAAAAGGTAAAGGTATGGGATTTGCAGAATACTGGTTATAGGCAGAGGTGAAGACAAAGTGACTGTGAGTTTACAGAATGACTATGGGAAGCAAAAGAGTTAAGAAAACACATTTGCTCAAAGCAAAGTGCCATACATATAAACTAATACAAAACATATTAGCAAAAGGAAGAAGGGCTATCATTTATAACAAAATTGGGAATGTAATCCTGAAATTAAAAGTGGATACAAAGGAAAGAGAGGTATATGGAAGCAATTAACAGTCGCCATGAAAAAAACACAGACCTATGGTGATTGAACAGGATATGTATAAACATTAGATTTGCCTTGAATAATTTTTTAAGGGCTATATATTACCTGCATTGACCAAATGAACTGAAGGGAAATCTAGTTTGAAGAAGTGTCTAGTAAAATATCCTATAGCTGCAAATATGTTTTAAGCTATCTGATGTGGGAATTGCCAACTTGCTCACTCAAACTTTAGCTTATGAACAAATGCAGGGACTGGTATAACTTTACTTAGAATTGTTTTCTTGACAGGAATGTCTGTAAGTAGAAGACAGATGAAGAAAGCATGTTGCTGTTCTATTATGATAGGAGCCTTTTAGAATGTACATTTGCACTTCAATTTCCCAAAGCAATCTGCCATTTCAATAAGAGTAGTATTCATAGTATTTTGAACATATTTTACAACTCAAAGTTTAAATATGGTACATGTGTATTAAGTAATCAGAAAACAAGTTCATGTGTGGCATATTATATTACTCAGTTATTCCTACCTATATAACTCAGATTCCTTCAGTACGGAGTCAAGAACTGCCAGATGTTGCTGTTCTCCTATGTACAATTCTGATTCGTTTTTTTTTTTTTTTTTTTTTTTTCAGTGATGCTCCACTAAACCAACAAAACCACAGGGGATGAAAATTCCTTTGGCATGATTTTACTTCAAAAGAGATTGCAAGATGAATTTAATTGAATATGTCAAAAGTAACATCTCACAAAGAACATAAAATGATAGCTTTTATAAGATTTGTGGTCAACTAAGTAACTTTATATTTCATTTGTTATCCTATTTTCAGTGTATTGTGGGAATGAGCTTTGAACATAGGAAACTACTCATGCAAGGTAAATTCTTGGGCAATGACCTACATCAGCACATCTAGTTAAATTTATTAAAAATAAACTGAGATATAATTCACTTAATGTTAAAATTCATTACTTACTGTTCAATTTAATGTTATAAAATTTGTGTTATGCATATTTATATAAATTATTGTTGTTTTATATAAACACAAACTCAGTATATGAGTTTCAACTCCTTTGGAACCCAAGAATCATCTCACAGGGGTGGCATATCAAGTATCCTATATATCATATATTTACATTACAATTCATACTTATAAAAATTACATCTATGAAGTATCAATAATATTAATTTTATGGTTGGGGTTCACCACATAAGAAACTGCATTATGAAAGGGTTGTAGCATTAAGAATGTTGAGAGTAATGTGTAAGTGGATATTTTCGATTAATATGCAATTGTCTTTATGTTTTGTTCGTATTGTTCAAAATATAGGATTTACATCTATTTTATAAAATTGGTTTCTAAACCTCTGTGACTGGAAATGATACTTTCCTCTAAATATTATAAGAGAAAATTATTGCAGGTTTTGAGAAGATACAGTTGACTTTTCTCCATTGATTTGTATTTACTTTGATACATACCTTTTTGTTAAATTCAACATATTTTTTAGTGGAGTACTTGCCTATTTCAATTTATATGTCTGTTTATTGTTTTTGTTGACAACTTTCTCTTCAGAGTTTGAACAGGAATTAAGACACCAACATTTTCATTTTCTCCCTGATATTGTAGGCAAAGACTGAATTTTCAAAATGAATAATAGAATTAGTCATGAAGATTTTAGATGTTTTTATTATCATGTATTTTTTCTCATTTTTATAGGATTCTCAGTATTTTAATTGAAGTTGCACCAAGCATAGTCAATTTTTGTAACCCACTGATATGATAATCAATTTTTAAAAGTTTGAGTACCTGGTACATTAAGAAATTTTCTCGCACATAGACAAAATAACAGAAAAACAATTTAAAATAGGGAATGGGTTTGTTTGGTTCCCCCTCCCCCCTCCACACACATATCTTCATTTATATTCACTTTCTAATTCTGCTATTGCTTTGGGTCTTAAATATATTCATTTAATAATAACAAATTAATGATATTAATAGGATATATTAATCCCATTTTTTCTTCTATGAAGTATGTGTTTCTTACTGTGATACTGCCTTTGTGTAGCATAATAAATATATGCCATGTTTTTTCATGGGTATCCAAAATGTTATTTTATTGTTTTAAAATATTTTATAAATTTCAAAATTAAACATTCATAACTGAGCTAAAACATTGTGTGTGTGTGTGTATGTGCATGTTTATTATTCATGTTAGGAATAACATGGTCCTTGCTTTATTATAAATTTGTAAAGATACTTGTTTTTCATTCAATAATTTTGGTAGTTTCTATTATGTAAAGATTTGGTAATTCATTGGTGACTATCTAGCTAAATATATATTCTTTATTACTTTGTTATTTTTCTACATTTGATAATGAATCTATTCTTTCATTTCTTTTTGTAATAATAATTGAGTTTTCTTTCTCTTTTCTTCTGCTTTAAATGGTATAAATACTTGATTGTTTACATTTTTCAAAATAGTCCTATTTTCATAAAAGTCCTATATTCCGTTTCCACCATCTGGTCAAATTACTCATGTAATATTCTGATTTTTTTATATCCATATCAGTTTATCACCAGAAGGAACAGTCACTATTGGAATGGATTACTTTCTGCCTCTAGATGTTTCATAAGACATATGGATTTAGTTTTTTAAGTTAATTTTATTAATTTACTCATTCATTTTACATCCTTCTCACTGCCCCCTCCTAGTCATCCCCAGCCACAATACTTCCCCTATACCCATCCTCCATTCCCCATCTTCACTGATCTGGTGGCTATCTCTAGTATCCCCCACCCTGGCAGTTCAAATTTCTCTGGTGCTAGGCAATTCTTTTCCTATTGATAAGAGACAAGGCAGTCCAGCTAGAAAAATATATCCCACAGATAGTCAACAACTTTTGGGATAGCCCCCACTGCAGTCATTTGGGGCCCACATGAAGACCAAACTGCACATCTGCTACATATGTGCAGGGAAGCCTAGGTCCAGACCGTGTGTTCTTTGATTGGTGGTTCAGATGCTGAGAGTCCCAAGGGTCCAGGTTAGTTGTCTCTGTTGGTCTTTCTGTACAGTTCCTATCCTCTTTTTCCCATAATCTTTCTTCACATTCTTCTATAAGAATACGCGAGCTCCATCCACTGTTTGGCTGTGGGTGTCTGTATCTGTATGAGTCAGCTGCTGGATGGAGTTTGTGCTTTTAATTATTAGAAAATTTCAGTCATGCTAAATAAGAATAGGACTCTGTTAATGTAGGAAGGATTCTCAGTTCCTTTACTGAAACATAGCAAAACTTTTTAATAAACATTTATTCCCTTACTGTCCAGAATTAGAACTCACTTACTTTGTTTTACTTAGGTTTTGAACCTATCATTTCCTTTAGAAGAGAAATGTTGCTATTAAGATATTCACAGTGTGTTGCTAAAAGTTTTTTTTCTTTCAAATGAAGGAAAATTCTTTGGAGTATTGACTTATTTTTTCAACAATTATTAGGTATATTACTTTTTATAACATTTAAATTTTATTTATGTGAGTATTTTATATGTTTTTGTATATATTCTCTCTGTACATCTCTTGCCTGAAAAATTCAGAAGAGGGAATCATTTCACTTAGAACAAAGAGTTATAGATAGTTCTGAACCACTATGTGAGTCGGTTCTGGCAACTGATTCCTGGTCCTCTTAAAGAACAACCATTTTTCTGAACTTTTGAGAAATCTCTTCACTCATGAAGTTAATTATTTTTGGAGTAATGTGTACTTCACATATATGGAATGAACAACTAAAAACTCATAATATTGTAATAAACTGTATAATTTATACAAATAATTAACTATCAAAGTTGAATGTAATAGAGCACACATTTAAAGCTAGCACTCAAGTAATTGTTTGAGTCTCAGGATGTCCTTCATAACAATGCACACAGGTCAGACATCCCCTGACCTGGGGCAGATTCAGCCCTCAAAAATCTCTCTCACACCCAGAGAGAGCTTGACTCCCAGGAGGTATGTCACAACCAGGCTCAAAGGAAGGAAAGATTCTAGTAAGAGACAGCAAGGCCAATTAACTCCAGAGATAAGCAAATGGTGAGAGGCAAGCACAAGAACATAAGCAACAGAAACCAGTCCCATGTGGCATCATCAAAACCCAGTTCTCCCACCACAAGAAGTCTGGATACCATAACACACTTGAAAAGCAAGAATATGACCTAAAAGCACATCTCATGGAGTTGATAGAGGACATTAAGGAGAATATAAATAACTCTATTTTTCTTCTGCCTTGGTTGTGCTTTCTTCTTTTTGTACTAGAGCTCTCAAATGTGTGGTTAAGTTGTTATTGTAGAATTTCTCCAATTTGTATATGAAGATGCTCAATGCTATGATTTTTTTCTTAGTACTGCTTTTATTGTATCCTATAAGTTTGGGGATGCTGTACATTTATTTCATCAAATCCTAGAAAGTCTTTATTTGTTTCCTTACCAAGTTATCATCCAATAGAACATTGTTCAGTTTCTATGTGTATGTGGGCTTTCTGTTGTTTTTGTTTTTGAAGACCAGCCTTAATCCATGATTGTCTGACAGAATGCATGGGATTATTTCAAACTTCTTGTATCTTTTGATTCTTGTTTTGAGTCTGGATATATTGTCAGTTTTGGAGAAGATACCTTCAGGTGCTGAGAAGATATATTGTTTTGTTTTAGGACAAAATGTTCTGTAGATACCCATTAAATCCATTTGGTTCATAATTTATGTTTCACTGTGTCTCTGTTTAGTTTCTGTTTCCTTGATCTGTCCATTGGCAAGATGAAGAATGATATTTTTTATTAATTATTCCATTCGCTTATATCTCAAATGATATCCCACTTCCAGGTGATTCTCCCCACTCATCCCCAATCCCGTAATAACCCACTTCCCAGTTACCCCTCCACCAACCCTCATTCCACAACAACTCTTCACCCTCCCCTTTGCCTGTATGATGGTGCTCTCCCACCCACCCACATTCTCCTGCCCCACCCCTCCATCATCCCCCTATACTAGGGCACTAAACCTTCCTGGGACCAAGGTCCTTCTCTCCTGTTGCTGTCAGGCAAGGTCATCCTCTGATGTAATATATCTGGAGCAATGGAAGAATGATTGATTTTAATCTTTAAACTTTGCTTAATTAACATGAAGATTTTGTGATATTTATTTTTTTTGTGGTAGTAGATATAGATCTCAGACTTCCACATCTGCTGGGCAAGTGCTCTATGACTGAACTATAACTCTAATCCTTTTAAAACTATAAGGCAATTACCAATTAAAATTTGATAAGATTATTTTTTATTTGATTGTGCATTTATGTATACAATAATATATTGTCTTTCAGGCAAATAAGTGTAACATGATGAAGTCTATTCTAATTCTTTGCTAATAAGATTTCTCTACCTCTATGTGGTAGAGAATAAAACTAGAAGAATATGAAGCAGTGAAATACGTCTATTAACTATTAGAATTAAGAGTAGTAAATACTGTCTATTATATGAGACCCTGAGCAATTATGTGCTCATAGTTGCACACTGATGGTACACAGAGAATTCTGCATATTCACACAGTACACAAAAAGTGTTGATTAAAGTCATACAATAAAATTTAATGAAATAAGCCACATAAACAGATCTAGATTTCTTTATATGCCTTATTTTTGTCTTTTTCTTAAAAAACGAGAAATAAACTCTTGTTGCTGATTTTACTGCAAGCTAGATGACAATTATTGTTAAGACTCACAAAAAAAGTAACTAGATAATTTCAATTTATTTTCTTTGATACAAAAAGAACATGCTTGATTGTATGTGTTTATTTTTCATAATTCTAACATTTTCACATTTTTGACTGCCAATTTCACAGCGTCATGATTCTGCCTCTCATCACATAAAATATTCTAATTGCTTTTATTAATTATCCTAAGTATTATAATGTAAAATATAAAAATATTTTGTGTCTCTTGCCCAAAACAATATAACTGGTTGTATTTTTACAGATTTCTGTTGATTATTTTCTTATTTTCTATAATTAAAAAAGTTGAGAATAATTGAGAGTACTGTTATTTAATTAAGAAAAAAAAAACAAAATCACAACCTGTTTCTGCTGCCTGGACACAAGGAACATGAGAATAGAGAACAAAAAATACCTAGACCTGTCCTACAACCCAAGCTTTTAGACAGTTGCCAGTACATGGATATATGTAGAGTAAAATAAATGGATAATAAAAAAGTTCATACTGTTCATTATTTGGTGAATCTAATAATCTAATACATATTTTCCTGATAATATATTAAAATTATATATATATATATATATATATATATAGGCATCCCCTTAATAATTTTGGAGTTTGTCCTGAAACCTAAGCTGTCTACATCTAATTTATGTATTTATTTATCTTTATTTTGCATGTGTTATGTATAATGAAGATTTACAGTGTTTGGTTCTGATGGATAGCTTAATATCAGATGCATTTTAATGCCAAAGGATTATGATATGAGGAACAATTTATTTCCTGTTTAGCTCCAAATTGCATTCTCTCACATAGACTTAGTTTAGATCATAACTTTCGTTCCCAGGGAGGTAAAATTTATGAGAGATAACTACAGAAGTTATTACAACCTACAAGCTCTTAGTAGTGCTTGATATAGAATTTCTGGTTCAGAAAGTATTAGGAATGTCCAGAAAGAAATGCAAAACCTATGTATATTGAACTCAGCTTTAACTTTTATCACACTTTTATAAAGATCACATATGGTAAACTTGGCTGTTACTATGCATATCTAGATTTTAATACGTAATCTTCATGGGGAAGAGATCTAACTTTTTGTTGGCATTTGTCAAAGTGAATTAAATATTACTGTTATTTTGGGCAAGGTTAATTTTCCAAAGCAGAGAGTATCTGCATATTAAACACAGAGGCTGATTTTATTACTTAGAATCTATCATAAAAGCTGGCAGTATTTGCATTTAAAAAAATCTGCCTCAGTTTTAAATCAAGAAGAAATGTTCCTATCCACTGCCAGTCAGATAGAAGAAAATAGCTGTCTGAATCACCAGGAAATGTTGAAATAATGACTGGTTTATGCAGATATTTTCTAAATCTCTGAATGTGGATTTATATACTTCTAAACATAAAACTTTCTCTACATTAATTCTACCCCAAAGAAAACCAATTATATTATTTTCAAGTCAGCCCCAGGGGCATTTTTAAATTTGTCAGTGAAACAATATGAGCCTGCAGATAGAATCATTTGTCTCTGCCTTGAAAAGTAAAATAACAGTGTGAATATTGAAAGCTCACTCTGATAAAACAATGTAACTCTGATAGAACAGTTGACACATAGTAGACAATATTGTCAGTATTTTATTATTTCACTTAAGTCTCTAAGTACATATGTTGGTGTGACTTTGTTTATTTTACAGAGAAGTGACTGGGATATCAAAGAAATATGAACATCACCATAATGTTAAATTAACCAATAATATATTGGGCCTACAAACCAGGAGTTGACATTAAAAGCATAGTGTTTAAGCAAAGTATTCTGCTACTATCAGTTATAGAAAGTGATAATTTCGGAGTGAGTTATCAGGAAAAGACCTCTGTCTTCTTACTACAGAACTATTTTAACACATACATTTTTAAAAAAGTGCAAATATTTTATGCTTTTGCTAAATTTTATGGTAGATTAAGCTAAACATAGTTTCTGGAAACTGGGTTGTCACACTTTTAGAGAATTAAAAATACTTTACTGTATCTCTAAACAAGGTAATTTTTAATGTACAATACTAGGTTATCTTTAGATTCTGTTTTTAAAAATGCTATAAATTAAATGATAAATACAGAACAATCATTATTTAAAACAGTTTAGATATTTTTTCCTTGATAGTGATGACTTTTTTTGTAGAAGTTTAAAGACCAATATCCTGAGCCTGAAAAAAATCTAGAACACATGAGAGGAGTTTTCTACATGGGATAATAAGAAGCATGTCTAAGGTTAGAACAACTATCATCAGAGAAATAAATGCTGAAGACCAGGTTCTTTATATCACTTAAAAGTGATACAAATGTCTTGGAAGTGATACTATGCAGCTGCTAACTGAACTTTTTTTGTTTTTGAGTTTTCAGCTTTATGCTAGGTAATTAAAGTCCTTCATCAGTTCTCTCCCCTTTTATCACAGGCTCCTTTTATTTCACAGGCCATTTCCTCAACTTCATGGTGTTTTTCATCTAGTGGTTTATAACAAATTCCCAAAATAAATTTGGGTTCATTGTAACATCCAATTTCTTGCCAGAGTGAATCTGACCTCTCCTATTCTCACTTACTCTGCTTAGGTAAGTTATTTGCAACCTGTCTATTGCTGGTGTCACAAATGTGTGTAAGATAGACTGCCCTATAAATAGTATATGGAAAGTAGAGTGATAAAAACAATACAAAAAATACCAAGTTCCCAAAACTCAGCATAAATGTTAATCAATGAAACACAAGTGCAAACACATACATTTTCACATAAATCAAAATTACTCACCTCTTTCTTGCTGCCAACATTGAGCATTTGAAAATAAGAGAGTATAGAGTTTATTAGGTGACAAATACTGGGTGATCAACATGAATAGGAATCAGTAAAAAGACAAATGTTTCACATGCTAACTGTATTCTGTAAACTGTATTTTGTATTATATTTTTCATTGATTGGCTAACATAATTTGGTATGTAGAATGTTAAGATGTTTATTCAAAGTAAAAGAGTAAATTATTTTTTAAGTATATAAGCACATGTTTACATATTCACAAACTTGCCATTGCATATTCTGCATACAAAAGTGCATGGTTGTAGAACGTAAAAAGTCAGACAAAATAAGGATCATGATAAATACATCTGAGAATGTGTTTCTTATTGAAAACTGATTGAGAGCGTAGATATTAAGGAGTCACTCAAAAAGTCATACATCTTAATTATATACTCTTTTGCTTGCCATTTAAAAATTAGATTGTTTCATTGTGATACTCTTACAGAAAATAGATGCATAAGTGATTTTCTAAAATACATCTAATTTATTCTATAAAGCTACTTAGTTCACACACATAGACTTTTTATACATGATTATTAAAGTTCATATTCTGAAGAAAACACAGATATGAGTAAGGTCTTTGGTATCACAAATTGACAGTTCTTTGCACAGACACATCTTCACACATACAAAAATTACAAAACATGCAAATGTACACATTGATACATGCAACCACGTCTCCACAATAATATTTTCAGTGTTTAAGCTGAATAAACTTGACAAGGTAACTGTTCACATACTTACCTCATCATTCGATAAGAGATAGCTATGTCACATATGAAAGGAGATCCTTGTCTCATTACTGTGACAAAATATGTGAGAAAGTAATCTAAGAAAGTACAATTTATCTGACCTAGAGTTCCAGGAGAGAAATAGTGATATCTGGGGCAGGTGCAGACAGCAACTAGTCACCAGCAGAAAGGGAGAAGTGCAGGGCTTCAGCTGGAACTGACTTCTGGATGAAACTCCTGAAACTGTAATGTCAAAATTCAGAGTGAGCCTTCCTGCCAACAGGAAAGTAAACTTGGTGAATCTTCATGGATATTTCTAGAAGTTCACTTCTTAGGAGAGTATATGTCATGTCAAGTCAACAATCACTATTAGTCATGACAAACTTAGGAGCCCGTGTAGAGTTGTTTCAGAACTTCTGTCTCCTCCTCTTTTTACTCTTCTTTCTTAGTCTTGCTATTTTCTATTTTCTTCTTGTTGTTTGTCTTTTTACTTTTGTACTCCTCTTCTTTCTCCTACTTATTCCTTTATTTAGTAAACACTTGACTCTTAAATTATAGAAGACAAAGTAGAGACTAGGTTAGCCCTCATAAATAGAATAAGGTAATCTGAATAGACAACTGTATCTGGATTGTAAAAAGTATCAGATATTTAACAGGAAAAATTGTTTATTTTGCATGGGTACATCCATATAAAATATTTCCATGGGCTAATGGCAATGACACATCTTCATTTAAAAAAAAAAAAAAAACTTCTTTAAGAATAAAACATGCTCATTCAACTTCAAATTTCCCTGATGAAATAATAATGTCTTTTGAGTTCTTCAAGAACTTAATATGAAGATATCAGATACAAAATGTCAACTTCTTTCTATAGTGCTTATGAGGCTTCTAGTTCAATTCAGTCACATTTTGTTCATTTAGTTTTCTGGTTAAGAGCCTTTTTAAATTGTTTTCCTTATGTTCAAATTAAGCTACATACATACTGACATACACCTCTACCACAAATAACCTCCCCCCACAGACATACATTCATACATGAAGTCATGACCAATGTTTTGCTATGTGTTCTCTGTAGACTTCAGAGTAGCTCTCACAATATTAGCACTGTGATTTAAACAAGAAAAGAAAAATATAAATAAATAAGAAATACAACCTTCTCTGGTATTTCAATGAAAGTGGAACACTATAACTTGACTTCTACCAAAGTTTCTCTTCATATAAAGAGAGCCAGAACTATAGGGAACATATCCTTTTGATGAGAAAACTCAGTGCCAACTGATGAACTGAGGATTTGACATGCCAAGTGATCTGTGCTTTATCACAGATTTCTTTAGGTGACATCACTTTATTTTTTTTAATCCATTTCTTAGTCACACTATCTACAGTATCCTGTCTCAGCTACTGCATAATAAATAGATCACTAATCACTATCACAAGTTATAAGGTATTTGATTTTCAACTGTATTACGACTAGAGAAACCTCAGTGAACCAGGAATTTCATTATCTCCAGTGTATTATCTGTGAACAACACTGATATTCTGTTTATCTACAAACTCTTCTCAGACAGACCACTAAATTAAAGAATGGAGAGTGAAACCTTCTCCACTGTGGTAGGAATATATACTGGTGCAAGAAATATGTTAAAGCAAGTGAGTAGTATTTATGTCAAATCTTAGATTGTTACAATGTCTTTTTTAATGTAAACCACAGGACCAGATACAGCCCAGCAGTACAGGTGATGAACCTCTGAAGTCATTCCACATTCTCGAGCAAATACCACTGTCCTGTATTTATTTTCATTGTGGTATGGGTTAATATATCTTGAAATGTAGCCTGTTCATGAAAAATAATAAAATAAATGAGTTTTTTAATTAGGGTAAAATTTTCTGATATCTCCTTAACTTAGAAAATATGATTATAAGACTTGGATATACATTCAGTAAAAGAAACCAATGCTTCCACAGCACAGTACAGGACAGAAATAGCATAAAGGTAAAATAGGCATTTTTCCATTTATGGTCCCTCCTTTCCATTTAACCAGAAACCTTTGAAAAATGAATCATGATCTTTTGGGGTATATATATATATATATATATATATATATATATATATATATACTCTCTTTATAGGTTTTTAACTGTAGATAAAGACAATTGTGTGTGCACATATCTGTGCCTACAAATTGCATTTGAATTTAAACAACTTTTTGATTACTCCAGAAAAAATTAAAAGTATTTGAGTTTAATTGAATCCATACCATTGCTCTCACCATCCTCAATCCTGAAAAAGTCTTGGCAATTTGTTCTCTATGTCCTCTTGACTTTACTCAAAAACAAAACTCAAATGTACTTCCTTTGTATAGATAAGCAGTTTTTTATTAGAGTTTAAATGAAATCATATATGTAAGGCTTTGCCATGAATGAAACATGAGCATGATGAACAGTTTGTGAAAAAGCTCAATGCGGACAGCTAGCCATATGTTATGTCTGTAAAATAAGAAATTAAATACTGAGGTTGAAAAGGGACAGAAAGCCACTGAGTTTTTCAAAGGTGATCAGCATGATTTTTAAATATCTTTTAGATAAATCACTCTAGCATTAAAATGCACATAGTAAAAGGGAGACTAGAAAGTGAGAAAATCCAAAGGTTGGTACAATAACTCAAGAAGAAAACTCCCATATTCTTGATTTGAAGGCTTGCCTGTTACCCTTTTAAAGATGTGCATTGAATTTTTAAATAATGCACTTACACCATTCATTTCTTTTGCTAAAGCTGTTTATTGTAGTGTAATAGAAGCACTTGAATGTTCATAAGTATAGTGCAAAATACCAATGAATGGCATTGTGGAGACAGAATCCCAGATAAAAAAAATGAAAACATTTCACATGCACTTTTGTCTTCACTTGCTAGCTTTTTTGCCATCCACAGAAACATTTTGTAGGAGATTGCATAATGTGCTGCCTACATAATGTTGGTTCTTTTGTTTCATTTCTTTTGTGCAATACAATGCTTATGATAAACCTATATTGAGCACAAGCTAGGATTATTTTTTATGCTTGGGGAACAAATCATTTTGTGAATATGCTACAATGTATTGTGTTCTACTATTTAGTGCTTCATGTTTTAAATTTTCAGGTTAATTAAAATGATGCTGTTCTAATTTAATTTTTAATTGAGAAGATATATCTAAATTGTATTGTTTATTCCTGTGGTTTATAATTGTGTATTCCTATGTTTTGCATTACAAAAACATAGGTATCCTTCCCACCAATCACTGCAAATATATGCAATCTTCTTGTCATAATACATTGATTGCAAGGTATTCCAGTTATCAGAAGGAAAAATAATATAAAAAAGATAACATACAACCAAAGAAATTTTTTTTAATTCTGTGGGTGGTATAAAATTTTTTAATAATATGAATCACAAGCTTAAAGGCCTTTGTTTTATTGGCTAGTTCTACAGTCTCTTCTCATTTGATGTATCACCCTGAAACTTTCTTCTCTTCAGCTTAATAGCTTCTCTGGAGGAATGCAATAGTTTGCATCTTAAGATTTAAACACATGGTAAACTGACCTGTTTCATACTTCATTTTAGCTTGGAAGATACTCCACAAGTTCATTGTCCTTGCCTTTAATTAATGTAGCACCTGAGAAAATAACTATTTACTTAATAAGAATATTAGTGTTATAGTATTAAAATGTACTTCTTCAAGCTACAATATCAATCTGACTGACCAAATTTATTGAGTTGTGTTTATGCTTGTGAAGGCTGTGAAATTGCATAATATATCTTGTAACTTAGAATTTCGATTACCATTTAGTTTTATATTAGCTATAGATGCCCCTTCATATCTGTGCATAATTAACATCCACTTCTTGAATTTTCTTATCTATTTTTTAGTTAGTCTTCTAGCAATGGATATGAGATCCTCTTGTTAAAGTCATATCTAAGTAACAGGAAAAAGAGCATTTCTTCTCATCAGAGTGAATAAGTTTCTGATACTGCACTCTTGTACTAGTTCTCATGGAAAGATCATTTTTATTATACTAGTTGTAACTGTAATACCCATGTGCCCACATATGTCCAGCTTTGTGCAAGAAAAAAAGACTAGGTATTACAGGAAAAGTCTTATAGAAAATCTATCTATAAAGCATGAGTGGAACAGAATTTTCCAGACATTGTTCACTTCAAAGTGTATGACTCAATAAATATTGAACAACAATTTTTGGAGGTTTATAAATTCTCAAAATCTTCTAAAGAAAAATCAAACCATAATAACAATATCATGTAAACCGTCTCATATGCTATAACTTAGGTTAATATTTTATAGCAATTATTCAGTTTGACAGAACTACTTCCATATTCTCAGAAAACAGGAAAAATGTGACATGCATGAATTCATCTTAAGTATTTGAAAATAGGTGTCAACTCTGTAAAGACATTAGAGCTATATACTCTTTTCATTTACATGTTTTACAATGTAATAGATAATATTCACCTGACAAAGGAATAAAAAGTATGTGAAGTTATTAACTTATCACTTTTAATTTTAATGTCATTCTCTAATAATTCTAATGTTTTTAATGCTTTCACATTTATCTATATGAAGTGAAAAAAGCAAAGCTACCAAAAGTGATGAATATTAGAAAGTGTCATACATGATCCTGAAAATACAGTATGTAAAAGATTTAAATTTAGGAGATATTTAATAGCTATACATTACATTAAACTATACATGAAAATATTTGTATACATCATTTGTCAAAATATATAATGTGTCATTCGTTGAAGCAGGTACTATTGGAGATCATTTTGACCTTGATATTATCCAGGATATTGCATTTTCTTAAGGTTTAATTAATTTAGGATTATTTTATTATAATAATTTAGGTACAGATGTATGATATTCTCATCGTGGCGGGGCTGTGAGAATTCAAACGTTAAATTTGTAAAACTCCTACATTTGTTTTGGATCTGAGCAAAATTATTTGTTTAGCCACAACTTTGGCTCCCTTTGCTGAGCATACATTGGCCAATGACACCCAGGTAATTCTTACCCTATGCCATATGTCTTAGAACTCCCCTTAAAGCACACACAATATCCATAAACTATGTTGTATCTCCTGGGCTTCATTTTCCACTCACAGCACTGCCTGCTTTACAGGAGACCACACCTGCATTGCAGACCCAAAGAAAGATTCTGTCCGATTCCTGCCATCGTTTTAAAGCATACTCTATAACCATAAACGTCATCCATGACCTGGGCTTCATGTTCCATTATATAACTTTGGAAGAAGATCTTTGCTTTCCTAGAGTCCATGCCATTTCCAATAATCCCAGAGACAATGTTAGCACCCAAACGCAGATGTTAAGCAGGCAATACAAAATCCAGCCAAAACACCCTATGTGACCTGAAGAATAGCTGGTCAACAGAACCCCAGACCACTCAACATAGAGGACAAAAGAGGGAAGAGAAACCAAGTGAAAATTATCTAAAAAATAACTGTAAGATAAACACCCAAATCAGTGTCTAAATCTGTAACAGTTCCAAAATCCAGATGATTAAACACCAGGATAAGAATACAATCAATAACAACCAATGCAATATGACACTATATCAAGCCCTGAATATTCCAACACAGTGGAAGTAAAAACAACAACAAACAAACAAAAAACAAAACAGAACAACAAAACTCCCAAAGAACAAAAACAGGAGATGAGACAATTCTAGAGACGGAAAATATATATAAGTGAACAGGAACTTCAGATAAGTATCATCAACAGAATCTGAAGGGTGAGAGAGACAATCTCAGGCATACAAGATACAATAGAAGATATATATATGATATTACATATATATATATATATGTAATATCAAAAAAGTTTCTGACACAATATATCCAAGAAATCGGGACACTAGAGACTAAACATAAGAATAATGAGAATAGAAGAAGGAGGGGTTTCCCAGCTCAAAGGCTGCCACAATATTTTTTAACCAAATTATACAAGAATATTTTCCTAACCTAAAATTATACATATATATATATATATGTGTGTGTGTGTGTGTGTGTGTGTGTGTGTATCCAAGATTGTAGAACACCAAAAATGATTGTGTCATTAAAAAAAAAATCACTCCTTGTCAAATAATAATCAAAATACTGTATGTACAAAACAAAGAATGTTAAAAGCTGCAATTGAAAATGGCCAGTAGACGTATAAAGACAGACCTTTCCAAATTATACAGACTCTAAAGGCTGGAAAGGCCTAATTAGATACCTTGCAGAATCTAAGAGACCACAGATTTCAGTCCAGACTACTATTTAGAAGAAAAGTAAATAGAAAAATTTTGAATATCTCTAGATGGAGAAAAAAAAAACATTTTCCACTACAAAACCAAATTTAAACAATCTTTATCCAGAAATCCTGTCCTACAAAAAAATACTAGGAGAAAAATTTTAATCCAGTAGGTTAAGTATACCCACGAAAACACAAAAATAATTTCCCAACAGCAAAATCAAAACAACAGAGGCATATACACACATACACACACACAAATACACACACACACACACACACACACACACATCACCACCACCACCACCATCATCAAAGTAACAGAAATTAACAATCATTGACCATTAATATCTCTCAACATCAATCAATGGAATCAATTTTCTGTGAAAAAGAACACAGGGAAACAGAATGGATGTGAAAACAGTATCCAAATGTTTATTTGACTGCAATACCAGAAACACTCCTCAAAGTCAAAGATAGGTGATAAAGGGCTAGAAAAAGATTTTCCAAATAAATAGATCCAAGAAGCAAGTTGATGTTGCCATTCTAATATCTAAAAGAAAAACATTTACTTTGAATCCAATATTAATCAAAATAAATGATATCTCAATTCTTAATATCTGTGTCCCAATTGCAAGAACACTCACATTTGTAAAAGAAACATTGCTAAAGCTTGAATCAAACATCAAACCCACACATTAATAATGGGAGACTTCAACATTCCACTCTCAGCCTTGGACAGGTCATCCAGACAGAAACCAAACAGAGTAATAATGGAACTCAGAGTCATTATGACTCAGATGAACATAACAGACTATTTTACTCAAACACAAAAGAATGTACCTTCTCTGAGTACATTTCAGGACCTACTGTAAAAATGACTAGATACTCAGACATAAAGCCAGCCTCAACAGACACAGGATAACTCAGATTCCTTTATGTATCTTATTATGTCATCATAGATTAAACTTAGACTTCAACAACAACACAAATAACAGAAAGTCAAGAAACACTTAAAGAACACCGAGTAAAGGAAAACATAAATTGAATACTTTCAGAATTCAATGAATATTAATGCAGAATATATTGAGAATTATGGGACACAATGAAAGCAGTGCTAAGAAAAAAGTTGACAGCATCATATGCCTTCATGAAGAAATTAGAGAGCTCTCATACCAGTGACTTAACAGCACACCTGAAAGCTCCAGGAGAAAAGAAAGAAACACACAAAGAAGCATAGACTACAGGATATATTCAACTCAGGTATGGAATCAATAAAAAGAAAAAAGATAACAATAAAAAGAATCAACAAAAACAAAGAGTTTATTCTTTGAGAAAATCAACATGGGAGACAAAATTTTATCCTACTAACTGAATGACAGAAAAAAATATCCAAATTAATAAAACCAAGAATAAAAATGGGGGACAAAACAACATACACCAAAGACATCTAAAGAAACATTAGGATTTACTTCAAGAACCTCTACTCCTCAAAATTAGAAAATCTAGAAGAAACGAAAAATTTTCTTGACAAATGTTTTAAGAGATCAGAAATACAAAGGAAACTTCTAAACAAAATAGGCAATTTAAAGCAAGCCAATAGCCCACATCACATTAAACAGAGAAAAACACAAAGCCATTACAACACTAAAGTTGGGAAACATACAAGGCTGACAAGTCTCTCCATATTTTTTCAATGTAGTATCTGAAGTTTTAGCTTGAGAAAAAGGACAAGTAAAGGGAATCAAAGAAATAAGTCAAAGTATTGCTATTTGCAGATGGTATTATAGTTTACATAAATGACATGAAATTTTTGATCAGGAAACTTTAATAGCTGGTAAACACCTTCAGAAAAGTGGCTGAATACAAAATTAACTCAAAAATGACTTGCCTTTCTACATTCAATTATAAATGGACTGAATACGTAATTAGGAAATCAATACCATTCATCATAGCTCCAAATAATATAAAATATCTTGACGTAACTGTAACCAAGCTAGTGAAAGACCCTTATGAAAAGAATTTCAAAACTTTGAATAAAATAGTCGAAGATTGCAGAAGATAGAATATATCCCATATTCATGGTTCAGTAGGATTTACATAGCACAAATGTATATTTTATCAAAATCTGTCAACAGAGTTCATGCAATTCCCATCAAAATTCTGATACAATTTTTTATAGATCTTGAGCAAACAGTACTCAGGTTCATATGGAAAAAGAAACAACTAAAAAAATCAAACAGGATAGCTAAAACAATCTTGTGCAAGAAAAAAATCTTCTAGAGGTCTTAGCATTCCTGATTTTAAGCTGTACTACAGAACAACATCAATAAAAGCCACATGGTATTGGCATAAAAGCATACAAGTTGATCAACAGAATAGAATCACAGAACCAGTAATAAATCCACACAACTCTGGATACTTGATATTCGACAAAGAAAGCAACTTCATACAATGAGGAAAATAAGAAACTTCAATGAAGTTTGCCCATCTAACTGGATGTCTGCATGTTGAAGGTTGAAGAATGAAAATATATCCTAACTGGATGTCTGCATGTAGAAGAATGAAAATATATTTATTACTTTGTATGAAATCCACGTTAATGTAGATCAAGGGCCTTAACATAAAACCTGAAACACTAAACCTTATTAAAAAGAAAATGTGAAATAGTCTTAAACAAAATGTTACAGGAGACAACTTCTTCAGCAGAACAAGAATAGCTCAGACAAAAATCAACAATGGGATCACATGAACTGAAAATTTCCTGTAAGGCAAAGGACACTGTTAAAAAAAACAAAACAGCAGATCACAAAATGGGAAATAATCTTCTAGACAAGGCTGCCTACTCTCTCTCTACAAATTCAATATAGTACTTGAATTTGTAGCCAGAGCAATTAGAGAACAAAAGAGGTCAAAGGGATACAAATTAAAAGGAAGAAGCGAAAATATCATTCTTTGCAGATGATATGATTGGATATTTAAGTGACCCTAAAACTTCCACCAGAAAACTTCTTAACTTGATAAACAGCTTCAGCAAAGTGGCTGGATATAAAATTAACTCAAACAAATCAGTAGCCTTCCTCTACTCAAAGAATAAACAGACTGAAAAAGAAATTAGTGAAATGACACCCTTCACAATAGTCACTATATTGGTGTGACTGTAATCAAGTGAGTGAAAGATCTGTATGACAGATGCTCCAATGTTGGGGAATGACAGGGCTGGGAGCAGAGAGTGGCTGGGTGTGTTCGGGAGCACCCTCACAGAACTAGGTGGGTGTGATGGGATAGGGAGTTTCCAGGGGAAATCGGGAAAGCGGATAACATTTGAAATGTAAACAAAAAAATAGCCAATAATACACACACACACACACACACACACACACACACACACACACACACACATGAAAAGAGGCACATCTCTGGGATGATCTAGAAACCAAGGGCCATGGAATATCTCAGGAATCTATGGGGGTGAGCCTAGCTAAGAATCCTAGAAATGGGGGATAGGGAGCCTGAAATGGTGATCCCATATAACCTGACAAAATCTGAATTTGAGGGATTGTGACACCAATCCAGACAAAAACTTTAAAACTACAAGTTATCCTGGTTACAAGATGTGTATGGGTAAAGATGAGGTAAAAATTGAGGGAATGACCAAACAATGACTAGTCCAACTTGAAACTAATGGGATGTGAAGAAGCATACTACTGACACTATTAATGATATTCTGTAATATTATCAAACAGGAGGCTGACATAATTGTCATCAGGGAGACTTCACCCAGCAACTGATGGAAACAGATGCAAAAACACACAGCCAAACATTAAGCAGAGCTTGGGGAATCTTACAAACAGACTTCAACGACAAAAGTTCAATAATAGACCTATGTGAGGCACACATGTCATGAATGATACAAAATACAGTTAAAGAACTCTTTTTAGTTCACTTTTTATACTAGGCATAGCATTTACATTTATTTATGGTGCTTTGTTCAAATATTGGAAATATTACATATACTAAAAGGAGTAAATAATGAATTAAAATTGAAAGGATAAATGGATGTATGGAAGGAGCACATAAGATATAAAATATATGACATTCCAAGTAAACTGAACAGCAGAGTAGTCATCACATAGATAACATGATCAATTATTAAAGACTTTTCAACTACTAAAACATGACAGAACAGATTCACTAATAACAAGATAGAATAAGACTAAACAGTGTAAGTTTTTCTCGAGGTTATCATTGAGGAAAGCTGCATATAAAATGCACAGAGAACAGGCTTTAAAGAATCCACATGAGTATTTTCTTTAAAATGAATGCATGCAGTTTAACACAAATACTGCTGACAGAATCAGGGCGGCTTGATCAGCCTACACATAAATAAATGCTGCACACACAATTCAGAAGAGTTGAGAATATAGATGTTCCCAATGGAATAAAGCACAGATCATTAACTGGTGTCAACTGTTGCATATGCTAGCTTTTGTGTTATGTCATTATAGTTTATTTTATCATTTTTTCTTGTACATCGCTTTGTTTTATTATAATAGAAAGTGGTGGGGTCTGAATGGCAGGGGAGGCAGTGAGGAACTATAAGTAGTAGAGAAGTAGAGAGAGGAGAAATTGCAATCAGGATGTATTGTGTGAGAAAAATATTTTATTTTCATTAAAAGGAAAAAAAGAAATTAAAACAGAACTAAGAAACCATTGAGATCATTTTTACTAGAGAAATTATACCTCAGAATAAAGGATTCTATATCAATAAAAAAGATTATATATGAACACTTTGACAAAAAGTGGTGAACTTATAAAATAGAATGTATTTCAAAAAGTAAACACAGCTCTATTTGATAATATTGAGATATGAGTGTTTGTGTATGTGTATGTGCATTTGGGGGCAAGGGGTTGGGGAATCGTATAACAGGGATTCATTTCCATATGGGAAAGAGTTGACACAGCCTTTACCCCACAATCTTATATGTTTTCTGTGAAGCAAGAATGATATGAATGAAAGGAAGACCAGTGTTTGGAGGCTTCAGTCCTTCACTGAGGGCGAAAGAAGTTGATAGTGGGACTTGGAGGAAGAGCAGGACCTGGGAGGGAAAGGAGGAAAGGAAATAGAGGGGGCAGTACCAGGTACTGGAGGAGACAGGAGAGAGGTTCAGCGGGCCAGGAAATCAAATAAAAATATGCAGCGGGAAAGATAAGGAAATGGTAATTACCTCACTGGAGGGTCCCAGATGCCAGGAAAAGGAGAGGTTCCCAGGACCCAATGGGGATGATTTTAGCAGAAAAAGGGAAATAGAACCTGTAGAAACCACCTCCAGTAGTTAGGCACCGTCCCACGTGGAGGGATGGGGCCATACACCTATCTCATAGTTTTTACTCAGAAATGTTCCTGTCCAAAGGAAGAACAGAGACAAAAAATGGGGAAGATACTGAAGGATGGGCCATCAGAGGACTGCCCCACCTAGGGATTCATCCTTCATGCAAACACCAAAGTCAACACTGTTGTCATTGACAAGAGGCACTTGCTGACAGGAACTTGGTATGGCTGCTCCTTTGGAAGTTCAGCCAACAAGTGACCAATAAAGATGTGGATGCTGGGAGCCAACCATCAGACTGAGTTCAGGAACCATTGTGGGGGAGCTGGCAAAAGAACTGGAGGAGCTTAGGAGAATTACAACCTCACAGGAAGAACAGCATCAGCTGGCCAGACCACCCAGTACTCCCAGGAACTAGTCAACCAACCAAGTAGTGAGCCTGGAGGGATCCATTGCTCCATATACATAGGTAGCATAGGATAGCCCAAGGTGCTATGGAGGTTTGGTGCCCCAGCACAGAGGAATGTGGGAGAGGTGGTGCAGGAGAGGTAGGGTAGGTGGGGGAGCACCCTCATACAGGCAAAGGGGAGCAGGGAAGGACAGATGTGGGATGAGGTTGTTGGAGGAGTAACTGGGAAGTGGGGTAATATTTGAGATGTAAACGAATGCTTCAATAGAGAAATGGATACAGAAAATGTGGTACATTTACACAATGGAGTATTACGCAGCTATTAAAAACAATGGACTCATGAAATTCTTAGGCAAATGGATGGAACTAGAAAATGTCATCCTGAGTGAGGTAACCCAATCACAAAAGAACACACATGGTATGTATTCACAGATAAGTGGATATTAGCTCAAATTAATTAATAATAGAAACTGAAGTATAAAAATTCCTTTCTTTTTATTAAATTATTTTATTTATTTATATTCCAAATGTTGCCCCCTTTCTTGTCTGACTATAGTTAGTACTTTATTTTCTCTAGGTTCATGGTCTAACTAGACTTAGTGATTTTTGGTCATTCAGTCGGTGTCAAGTATGTGATTCATCTCAGTGAGTGACCCTTTATTCTAATCATATATTACTTCATTATTTCTATAAGTTTGTGCCACCATTGCCTTAGTATATCTTGCAGGCAGAACTCTATTTTTATCTAGGTCTGTTTGATCCAGTTAGTTTTTACATTTTGCTTTTGCTAGTGTGGATAGAACATCGTAGTACTCAAGACAATGTTATATGGATTTTGTACTGACATTTTGTAGATATTAACTTTACTTCTTCATATTCAGTGAGTTCTGTGGGTATTGTCTTTAACAATGAAATCCTCTTGATTTAATTTTTTACTTATCATAAGAATAATTTTGTGTTTTTTTTTCTACTGGATGGTATAGCATTTTATACAGGATCCTTGCAGAGTTGTCAGTCTCTAATAGAAATTGATGTAGATCATTGTTGATGTGAAAATTCCATCAATGTAGATTAAATAATAATAATAAAACAATAGCAGCAACATATCAACAAATGAACATTCGAAAGTACACAGGGTAGATTATGAGGCCTCAACTCAACCTAAAAAATGGTAGGCAACTGAGGACATCTGAGTGTGGGAGGGTTTAGTTTTTCTACAGGGAAAAGCAAAACAGTTAGCTGTTGTCTTAGGGTTTTTATTCCTGTACAAACATCATGACCAAGAAACAAGTTGGGGAGAAAAGTGTTAATTCAGCTTACACTTTCCACATTGCTGTCGATCATCTTAGGAAGTCAGGATTGGAACTCAAGCAGGTCAAGAAGCAGGGGGCAATGCAGAGGCCATGGAGGGATTTTACCTACTGGCTTGCTCAGCTTGTTTTCTTATAGAACCCAGGACTACCAGCCCAGGGATAGTACCATTAACAAGGGGCCCTCCCAACTTGATCACTAATTGAGAAAATGCTTTACAGCTGGATCTCATTGAAGCATTTTCACAACTGAAGTTCCTTCCTCTGTGATAACTCCAGCTTATGTCAAGTTGACACAAACCAGCCAGTACAACTGACTTCTTGTCAACTTGACAAACACATCACTATTAAGACTCAGCCCTTACTTTCTTATTTATCCCCAAGATCTAAATAACTTTAAAAGGCCCACCATCTTTGCAAATTCTTACATGTTAAAATTTCAGTCTCTTTAACATATACAATCTCTCTTAAAATTCAAAGTCTTTTTACAATTAGAAGTCTCTTAACTATGGGCTCCACTAAAGTACTTTCCTCCTTCAAGAGGGAAAAATATCATGGCACAGTCAAACTCAAAAGCAAAATCAAACTCCAACTTGTCAATTTTTGGTATCTAAATCACTAGCTTCTGGACTCTTCCAAGGGCTTGGGTCACTTCTTCACCCCTGCCCTTTGTAGCACACACCTTTTTTTTCTGGCTCCAGCTGCTTATTCTCCACTGCTGCTGCTGCTGTTGTTCTTGGTGGTCATCTCATCGTACTGCTGTTTTCTGCTGTAACTAGGCTTCTCCAATAGCCTCTCATAGATTCTCTTCACAGGGCCAAGCCTCAACTCCTTTCCAAGACCCTATCAGTCCTGGGACATCAATAGCAACTGAGGCTACACCTTCTTCACCATTGATAGCCTTACACAGCCTCTCACAGTGCTGAGCCTTAGCTGTTTTTATGACCACTTCATGCCTTCAAAAGTAGTACAACCTGTGTGACTCTTACATTACCAAGTCCAGTCACAGCACAAGGTACAACCTTGGGTTCCCTAATTTCATTGAGCATTTTGAGTCAATTTTCTTCTAAAGTTGCCACAAAATTAAGAACAATTTCTTGTTATGTTTATCTAAATCAAATCAAGATATTAAAAATTCAAGCACCTAAATTGTATTTTATACATATTAGTACCATTTTTAAACATAAATAGTAAGCAGATATTACCAATGTTATGTAGATCAGAAATATTTCCCCTTTTTGACCTGTTTGAGAATATTTTCATTAAAAATTTCACTTTAGAGCAAAAAAAAAGTAAATCTAGCTGTCTTTTACATAGTATCAATTATATTTTTCAAATTGATCTTTGAAGAGTTATCATTATCCAATTTATTTCAAACTAGATATAGTTAAATGCACCTGTGTGTTTCACAATACCTTGTATAAATAATGTATGAAGAATAAAATACTTTAAGTGACTTATATATTTACATTCAGTGTTATGGTGTCATTGTCAGGTTAAACTCTAAGCAAAAATCCAAGCAGACCTAAGGTGAAAATGTGTTCTCACAGCAGTTGCAAAAAAATAGAAACATAGTTAATCAAAAAAACATACAACTAAATAGATTAAAACTAAACAACAAAGATGCGATAATTTTGTGAAATGAAATGAAAACAAGAGAAATAAATGGATCCTAACCAAAAAGCCTTAGATGTGGATATTGGGAAAAAAGTAAGAGTGAGGTGCTTGAGATAAGGTAGGATAGACAGAGTACAAAGTACGAGGTAATCAGAACACATGTACACATACACGAAATTGCCAAATAAAAAATAATCACAAAGTTAAGCATGTTTTAAAAATTCAAAATATCTTCATGAAATGCCTCAGTCTTACACTCTAATATGATAAATTATGATTGATATAAAACACATAAATAAAAGAACTTTGGCACGCTTTAGTTCAAAATAAGAGAAAGTAATAATAAAATTCTAATACCTGAAATAAATCAGATAAAATGGTAATAAAGGAAGAAAGAACATTTGCGAAACATTTGACACTTTTATTAGTACAGATGAGTGTACCTACATGTTGTCAATGTTTATTGATTTCCATAAGTAATGTTGACAGTTATACTCTAATATTGTCAGACTTGTGGAAGTCCTTGTTTTGACATTTATTACCGGAACTATGAAAAGTATGCTTAACAGATTACAGGTATTAAGGATACACAGAATTAAAAATAAAATCTAGCCTCATATATTTAAGAATGCTTCTGTGAAGAGAAAGATTAAAGTTAAATGATGAGAGCTAGTTTATGTGTTGAGTATAATAACAAATATTTTGAGTTAGTTAGAGATCATGTTGGTTCAGTAATGTGGTGCTTCATGGTTTTTCTCTGATGTTTATGATTTCAATGGTACTGTTTCTAGTATCCAGCATGATCTTGGTTATGTTGAATGGCTCTCATTTAATTATAAAGCTATTAATTACTGTAAATTTGTATCCATCACTACTACACACTTAAGGCAGTATATCATGATGGCCATTTTTTATAGTTCCTAGATGTCATAGCTGGTTAGCTGTTGGTTGAGTCTCTTCTCTGGAAACTTGTATGATACCTTCTGAAACTTTGAAAACTAGCTGTCAGGGAGGAATTTTCAGGCTGTTGAGCTCTGGAAATAGTATCTGTATTGCAAGTAATCCTCAACAATAAAAGTTACTTTGCACATTGAGAGGGCAATAGTAATATACTGCAATATTTTGGAATATCTTCTATTTACAATTTTGACAACAACCAATAGGAAATCTCCCCCCCCCAAAAAATCCATTTTATTTTCTTTTCCCAAGGGGATGCATGCATTATCCCTCTTTATTACTTACTATTTGTCTCTGAACCACAGCATAAATGTCCTTTACTTTATAGCCAATAAACACTTATAAGTGAATACATACCATGTTTGTCTTTCTGGGTTTTGGTTAACCAACTCAGAATGAATTTTTTTCTATTTACATCTATTTGCCTGAAAATTTCAAGATGTCGTTGTTTTTTTAATATCTGAGTATTACTCCATAATACATGTATAGCATTTTCTCTATCAATTCAGATGATGGACATCTAGGTTGTTTCTAATTTGTGGCTATTATGAATAAAGCTTATGTACATAGTTGAGCAAGAGTACTCGTGATAAGATGGAACATCCTTTGGGTATATGCTCAGGAGTAATGTAACTGGATCTTAACGTAGATTTGTTCCCAATATTGATTTCCAAAATAGCTGTACACATTTCTACTCTCAACAGCAGTGGAAAAGTATCCCCCTTAGTCTACATCCTTGCCAGCATGAGATGGTATTTCTGGTTTTGATCTTTGCCATTCTGACAGCTGTAAAATGAAATCTCAAAGCTCTTTTGATTTGCCTTTCCCTGATTGCTAAGGATGATGAACATTTCGGTTTTCTTGTTGTTGTTGTTGTTGTTGTTGTTGTTGTTCAATGATGTATTTCTATAAATTTTAAATAACATAAAGCAGATTACAATATAGATCCCCAAGCTTATAGAACCTTCTTGTGAAGCCAGAACAAGCTGGTTTCCTTCCTTCTTTCTTTTTAAGATTTTGTTTTTTAAACTGGATTTTTTTCTTTGTTTTTCTTCCTTACTTTTTTCTGAATCAGCTTTCTACACCATTTTAATTACATGCAAGTGTTAAGAGCAGTTCTAGGTTGAGTAACTTGCAACACAATAGATGCAAATAGTCAAGAAACAAGCAAGACAATAAACACAAATAGTCAAAGAACAAGCAAGACAATAAACAATCTCTCATGATCAATCCCATGATCATTGTTTCTAAAGGCTTCTCAGGATAACCAAAATATCTGAGCCTACTTCCCTGTTCTAGCCCAAAGACATTTTCATGCCTGAAACCTACTTCTTTGTTCTAGCCCAAAGACATTTTCATGCCTGAAACCTACTTCTTTGTTCTAGCATAAGATTTAAATTCCTGCCTGAAATTACTTCTTTTTTATAGTCCAATGTCAGATTCCTGCCCGAAGCCCATTTCCTTGTCCTTGGACAATGTCAGATTCCTGCCCAGCAGCCCCAAAGGCTCTCCACATTTCTCCTTTTAAAAAAAAAAATATATATATATATATATAAACAAGACATAGCCTATTTTACATCATTCTGCCAAGAATGCCTTTCTTACCCATCATGAAATATGCATTGTCAAGAGCAATGCACTTATGTCTTAGGTTGGTAAGTCTCTGTGCAGAATCTTACCCATTGGCTTGCCAGCCTGTTAAATTAATAAGTTTATCTTGGGGTCTATTTTCAGGTTCAAGCCATGTACTTTGGATGACAACATGTTGATGTTGTTAAAGACAAGCTTCAACAATATGGGAAGGAATAAATATATTTCCAGGATAAAATGTGTTAGCATTATCAAGCTATATCTGCCATTCTTGAAGCTTGACCAAAATGAAAATATTGACCTCAGCCCATGGATAATTTTATCAGCAGTATCTGCAACATCAACGCTCAGCAGAGCATCATTCTTTAAGTTTATAATCTCACTATGCAAAGTTAAAACATCTAAAGAGTTGTTAGAATTATGCCAAATACCCTGTGTCTTTAAACATTTTCATAATTATAATGACTATCATTATAAATTTTAGAAGTAACACAAATCCGACAGTATTTGGAATGACATTAAAGATGACTCCCTGAGGAGAAGATGAAGTAGATGAGAAGCTCGGTAATGAGAGAGAAAAAGAGAGAGAAAGAGAGAGGGGGCATGGAGGCAGAAATTCATGTGTCTCCACCAGTCAAAGATAGTTTACATAGCTAGATTGGGTATTAGGTTACACTTCTGATTGAGCATTACCATACTTATAAAGCCTTTGATTATCATTTTAAAAAAATGTATAAAAGCCAAATGGAAAACGGGGGGGGGGGGGATATCTTGGTTTCTCCATCTATGGTAATTGAGAGTTTTGCTGGGTATAGTCCCTAGGCTGACATGTGTGTTCTCTTAGGGTCTGCATAACATCTGTCCAGAATTTTTTGGCTTTTATAGTCTCTGATTAGAAGTCTGGTGTAATTCTTATAGGTCTGCCATTATATGTTATTTGACCTTTTCCCCTTACTGCTTTTAATATTCTTTCTTTGATTTGTGCATTTGAGGCTTTGATTATTATGTGATGGAAGGAATTTCTTTTCTGCTCTAAGTCTATTTGGAGTTCTGTAAGCTTCTTATATGTTCATGGGCATCTCTTTCTTCAGGCCAGGAAATTTTTTTCTTTAATTTTGGTGAATATATTTACTGGCTCTTTAAGTTGGGAATCTTTACTCTCTTCTATATGGCACTAAACAAAAAGTTCTCAAAAATGAAATGCAAATGTCTGAGAAAAATGAAAAATAAGGAAAATGCAAATAAATCTGTGATTTTTGTTTTACCTCAGTGCAATTGGGTAAGGTTTTTAAAATGACAACAAATACTAATATCGACGTTTGGAAAAGGAACCACTTACTGATGGTGGGAGTGTTAGTTTCTTTCTTAAATATAAAATTTGTCTACCAGTAAGCCAGATATAGTACTACTAGACATTTTACAATGGACTTAATATATAAATACAGAGATATTTACCTACATATATGTTTCAATCATAATAGATTGAAAATTAAAATAGACATTACTCCCATCAAATGATGAATGAATAATGGAATATTAGTTAGTTATAAAAGAAAAGCAAAATTTGCAGTAGTTGAACATAATCCATTATAGAGAGTTACTATAGACTAAGAAAGTCAATTTCCTTCAGAAATAGGGCCTCCTAGATGGTATCCATGATTTATCAAATTCTTCTATACCAATACACACAGTAACAGGGGGCTCTATTGGGCTCAGCAGTTCAAAATAAAACAAAAACAACCAACCAACCAAGCAAACAAACAAAAAACAAAGCAGATGATGGTGGTAGTGGTAGGTGGAAAGTAGAAGTCAAAAGAGAAATATTAGACCAAACATGATATGGATGTATGAAATTCCCAACAATAAAATAAAGGTAATCCATTGAATACAAATTTAATTAACTTTAATACATACTTCTGAGTTTCTATAATTCTTGGAAAACAAAACTTAGAAGAACAAATTACATATGAAATGTATAAGTAAATTATACTAAAAATAATTTCAAAATACCACAAAACTTAAGAAGATAAATTATTAAAAACTGAAATAAAGCAAGACCTTTCCAAAGTTTTTATTGAAATATACATAATCAATTGTCTACAAAGGCACATTAACCATTTGCACCGGCCTAAAGATAACACTTTTTCCCCCACAAATTCTCCTTCCTGAAATATCCATTGTAAAACAGATGGAACTACTTATATCCTCAACTGGAGAAATGTATCATGATTGACTTAAGAAGTATTTTGGGTCCATTATTAGGTACAAATAAAATTATTTATGGAAATGAAATTAATTTTAATTCCTGTTGAATAATTTGGAACTTACCTATTCTATAACTGTGAAGTCATGGAACACAAAACTGGTGGAATAATAACATAAATATTCTTGTGCAGTTAAAGACTCAAAAGTCTAAGGACATCATGATTGATGCTGACCTTTGCACACTCTGGTTATGATTTGATCTTGATTACATGAGTACTAGTTTTTGTTGTTTTGTTTTCTGCAAAGTAATCTAAGAAATACAAATATAATTTGTGTCATTTATCTGATCCATAGCCTCTTTCCCACTAGTAATCATTTCTCTCTTTAAGAGGTCTTGCCTCTTTTATCCTCTGAAGCTTTTATTGCATTTTGTAAAATCTATAAAATTGGATGACAAGTTTAGACAAAAAGCGAAGCATTAACTTTCAATGTCCTTACACAAGTCTCTTTTATCAGAAACTTAAAGGTATTTTTATATTGTTTTGATACTTAATTTTTTATGGCATGTGGAAATATATTTGTCTGGCAGAGCCTGGAGAAAATTACAGAGAAGGCTGACAGCTGATGCTGCCATAACTCTAAATGTCATTAGCTTGGCAGTTTTCTCTAGAGAAAATGGGAGTTCATCTATAAACAGGAGAAACTTGAGTGGCATATAAATATTTTCATGGTGATTGAATGATATTTGGTCATTTAACAAAGTGTTCTCTACATAGTTTACATATAAGATATACATTAACATAAACGTTCATGTGTAGATTTTAACTTTTTCATTATTCATCACAATAAAGTGATATAAATGATTTCTGAAAAATACCATCATGAAATAAAATGCTTTACTCAAAACTTGTGGTGAATAAAATATTTTAAATAATAGATAGTAGGGAGATTCACTTCTTTAGTCTAACATCTTATTGCTTTAAATTCTTCACCATTTATAAATTTATGGAAGCAAGAATATTTTCTAATTAATTTAAAATTTGAATATATTTTGCCTTTCTTTCTTCCTTCAGGATACAGCAACATTGTGTTCACTTAAAGTTTGTTTAAAAGACATCATATATGTATCACATGCCATTACATGTGATTGCATATCTCATTTTAAGCATATTTTATTTCTTATCTACATTAATTGATCAACTCTCTTATTTGCCTCTCAGCTCAGATTTTACTTTAATGATAAAAGTAACATGTTCCTATTTCTAACACATGAGGGTAATTAACTACATGAGTTATTTGTCTTATAGTTAAGGAAAAATTAGTAACAACAAAAACAAATCATAGGAAAATATTCATTTATGTTCACAATTTGAGCAAACAGTCCAAAAGTAAAGAAATAATGGCAGGAAGACTAAAATGTTCCTGGTCATAATTGTCTAAAATTGGGAACATCAGGAATATGAAATGTAGAACTTAGTTTATTTTTTTTCATCCTTTTATTTATCTGAGGATCCCAAGCATTGAATATCGCTGCCTATAATTAATATGAATTTTTCCAAAAATTAATATAATCTAACTCCTTGAGGAACAGAACAAAGGCTAAATAATTTCAAAAATTTATAACTAAATTGCTCAAAGGGTAATTTCCTAGATGTTTATAGAACTTTACAGAAGATATTAACAATCATGTTAGTTGAGTAACAGAACATATTCTGGCCTTGTGGGCACCAGCAGTGTGGCACTCTTGGAGCTGGCTCTGCCCATATATTCTACCACCTGTAGGGAACATGCTGGTTTGAGTTTCTTTTGGGATGTGGGTCCATGAGTCTGCCACAGCTAAGTCGACTGGAACTGTGGCTCAGCCTTGCAGAAGCAGAAGTGCGGGATCTTTGTCTGAGTTGGCTCCTTGCTGCACTGGAGGGTGCTAAGGGCCTCTTGCGGCAGGGAGAGTTCTCACTCAATCTAAAGTTCTGTGAGGTGCAGAGCTCTTGGATGGGGACCCTGGGCAAGAAGGCTTGTGGGGATCGACTGGTCTCAGATTCCTGGGCTTCCAGGTGCCACTGAAAGCCATGGAAGAGTTGAGACTAGAGGCATGCAGTCTGAATCAGCCTACAGCCAAGAGGAGAGAGAGAGAGAGAGAGAGAGAGAGAGAGAGAGAGAGAGAGAGAGAGAGAGAGAGAGAGAGAGAGTGCACGCTCTGGTGGTGGCCCCATGGAGTGAGCATCACTCACTTGGCAGGGTTGGCTAGCTTGGTTGAATCGGTGGGGAATGATTAGCTAGCATGTGGGTGCGGGCATGGCTTCTTGAATCTTGTTGGGCTGTTGTGATTCCCATGGCTCCAAAGAGACTGGAGCATGGAAGTCTTGACTAAGTTCACTCAGCTCAGGGCACTAGGCAAGTGAGGTGGGGCCCTGCCTGGCATGGGGAAGTCTCAGTCTGGTTCCATGGGGGTGAAGATCTCTTGGGTTGGGGATCCCTGGGTCCTGGATGTGACCAGGGACCGACTAGTCTCAAGCCCTCAAGCTCTCAGACCACCAAGAGGCCACAGAAGTACCGAGAGGAGGGGACATGTGGGAGCCCAACCAGCTAGCCCACAGCTGAGAGAAATGAGGGTGAGGGGAGAAGAAAGAGGCCCTGGCATCACCCCATGGGAGAGAGGTTACTATACTTGTTTGGTTGCATGGGTTTTTACAGGCTTTAATGTCATGGAGGATGGTGGATGGATCTGGATGCACCTCCCAAACCCGGGGCAGACCTGAGTTAAATAGAGAGGGAGAGAGGGGGGAGTTGAAAGAAAGGATACATTATGATATATCAGTAATCACATTTCATTATACAATATGCAAATAGACAATAAATAATTTTATATTTAAAATTTATTATGAAAATATATACTAAATAATCACTTGACAGCCAAAATGTTTAACGGACAAAAATAATAAAACTAATACTTCAGAAAAATAGAAATTTCCTTGGTATCACATGGCAATGAACTTTTACAACTTTGAACAGCCCATACTGTATAAATCATGACAATCAAATATATAATACTAAAACAAACTTGGTGAAATAAGAGAAAACTGTAGCAAATATTTTCCACTGTAAGTGGTTGACACCTTTTATATTGAAAGTAAATGTAAGACAACAGTTTAATGAGCTAATGGGAAGTTGGAGAATAATTATTTGAAATTAATTTAGTATATCTTAATATTTTTTTCTTTTAGGGGGATTTTTCTTTTATTATAAATAGATTATTCTTCATAGAACATGTCCTGATTATAGTTTACCCTCCATTTGTTCTTCTCAGTTGCTCTCTACTAACTCTCCCCTCCAGATTCACGCTCCTAATCATTAGAAACAAAATGACTTCAAAGTAATAGCAACCATACATGACACAATATAATATAATAATATGAAGGAAGAAACACTATCATATTGAAGTCGTACATGGCAACCCAACAGGAGGAAAAATTCTCAAGAGCAGGCAAAAGAGTAAGAGACACAGTTGTTCTAACAATTAGGACTTCACCCAAAATACTAAGCTAATAGCTGTAATATGTATGTAAAGGGACTGACTGAGGTCCTGTGCTTGGTGCATCACTCTCTTTGAGCTCAGATTCACCTGGCTTAGTTGTATCAGAGGGTCTTATTCTCCTGCTTTCCTCCATTAACTCTGGTTCTTACAATTTTTCCAGTTATACTTCCATGCTATTCTCATAGCTCTGATGGGTCTGCAATTTAGACTCTCTCTACATAATGTCTATTTGTAGGTCTCTGTATTTCTTCGTATTTGTACAAGGTGAAAACATTTTTGATGATTACTGGAGAAAAAAAAAACTAGTGTATGAATGTTCAAGAATATCATCAGAAATTATTTTTTTAAATACCAGCTGTTTGGGCTTATTCCCTAGGTTTCTCTGCTATCCAGTCTTGGGTTCTTCATTCTTCAAGTAGTATTGGGTGTGCATTCTTTCTCATGGACTGGGCTTTAGGTCAACTGAGACTTTGTCTGGATTTTCCCACAAGTTTAGTGCCACTACTGCCTTGACATATTTTGAATAAAGAATATGTGTTACTTATATATAATTAATCATTACTCAGATGATAAAAAATGACATCATAAAATTTGCAGCTTATGTGTGAAACTAGAACATATCCAGAGTGAGGAATATATAAATAAGTGCCATTTATTAGTGCTTATTAGTCATTTAGTAAGTGATAACCAAGCTAAAATCCATAGACCCAGAGATGTTAGGTAAAGAGGAGGGTTCTAGTGGGAAAGCATGGAACTCCCTGGGAATTGCAAATAGAATAGAATTTAAGGTAGACTGGAAACAGGTAGGGATGGTAGCTGAAGGGATCAGGTGATAAGAAGATGAGATGAAGGGAGACAGTGTGGTAAGAAATGGCTAGAATTAGGGGGCATTAGAGGGTTTTTATGGAAAGGATTCAGTAACAATTTCCTGGAATCTATTAAGATGATTTTAGTGAGGATGCCTAGTAATGGGTGATATGAGCCTTAACTTGACATCTTTTATAATCAAGCAAGGTTTACAGAAGAAATATTAGGTCACATTCAACTGAGTTGTTTGCTAAGGAGGTTTCAGAAAAAACCCCGAACAACTGAGACTGTATACTAAGACAAAATTGCTGTACACAAACTGAGAGCAGAGGCCCACTGACAGAAAAACACTCCTACAACTTACTGAACATGGAAGAAGTAGAGCTGATGGCTATATGGAGCTTTCATCTCTGTATTCTGAATTCTTTAAAAAGTACTTTGGAGTCTGCCAAAAGAGAAACATGGCACTAACCTTGTCACAAATTCCTTCACCTAATTTTCTTTATTATATATTTTAGACTTTAATATTATATAAGTGCTTATTTAGTTCAGGAAAGTGTTTTTCCTATCACTACAGAAAATTTTTTAAGGTGAACTTAATTAGCAGGATTAATCTAAAGTAAATTCAGGTTCTATTATTAGCAAGTGATTATATGATAAATTATCAGGAGTTGGTACATCAGTGTTTATGACCCTGACTCAGAAGACAGTAGAAAGTTAAATGTAAGTATCCAGCCCTTTCTAGAGAACACTTAAACCAAACAGAATGTCCTGATGTGAAACAGAGATACAGCATGGCTCAAAGCCACTCTGCTTACAGACATTACACAGAACAAGAGCACTCTCCTAATACCCTAATAGTTCATTTCTGATCTAGACTGTCATCATTTGCACACAAAAAGACCGGCTATTCTTTAGCTATATACAAAGATTTATGATTTGTAATTACTTTTTTTATAAAGAGCCTACTTACATGAGCTGTATAATTTCTTAGAGCACTACCCATTTCACTATTTTTTTTTTATGAATTTCAAGAATGCTGCTTTACTGAGTGCTGATGTGGTAGATACTGCAGATAAAATTACCCACGGCTTGAGGTCAGTATTTCTATTTTGGTCAAGCTTCAAGAATGGTATATATATAGATTTATCATGCTAGCTCTTTTTGTCCTGGGAATATTTTTATTCTTGCCCAAAGTGTTAAAGCTTGTCTTTTAACAACATTAGCATGTTGGCATCCAAAGTACATGGCTTGAACCTAAAAATGGACTCCCCAACAGAGTAATTAATTTAAAAGCCTGGCAAGCTAAGGACAGGTAAGCTTCAGCACAGGGCCTTACCAAACTAAGTCAGAGACAGAAGTGCATTTCTTTGGATAATGCATATTCCATGACAGGTAAGGAAACCATTCTTATCAGAACTACCTAAGACAGGCTCAGTATTGTTAATGAAATAAAAAATAAAAGTAGGGGGAGGAGGAGGCAAGAGCTTTGGGGGCTGCTTGGCAAGAATTTGACATAGACCAAGAACAAGAAAATGGTCTGCTTGGCAAAAATATGACATTGGCCAAGGACAATGATGTAGGCTTCAGGCAGGGATCTGATATTATGCTAGAACAAAGTTATTTTAGGTAGGAATCTAAATATTAGGCTAGAACAAAGAAGTAATTTTAGGCAAAAATCTAAATATTAGGCTAGAACAGAGAAGCAATTTAAGACAGGAATCTAAATTTTAGGCTAGAACAACAAAGTAGGCGTCAGACATGAAAATGACTTTGGGAAGTAGGCTCAGATATTTTGGTCATTCTGATAAGCCCTTAGAAACAGTGATTGTGGTAGTGTTCAAGTAATTGTTTTTAATGCCCTGTTTTTTCTTTGACTATTTTTGTTTATTGTCTTGCTTGTTCCTTGACTATTTGCATCTATTATATTGTTAGACCCTCAACCTAGAACTGAACTTAATACATGCAGGTAATAATTAAAATGGTATAAAAGCAAAAAAGAGGCAGAGGGATGGGATTGGGGTTCTAGGGAGGCAAAACATGGAAAGGGGTTGACATCTTAAATGTAAATAAATAAAATAATAAAATATTAAATAAAGAGTTTTCCCTTGTTTTCTAATGCATGATGTTGGTTGAATTACTATAGGTTTAAATAAAAAAGAATGTAATAACTGAATATTTACAAAGAGTGCATTGCCTTAATCCAAAAACTTGAAAATCAGAAGCAGAGATAGTCAGGTCTTTATGAATTAGAAGTCCTTTAGACTACATACTGAATTCCAGGACATCCACAGCTAAATATTAAAACTCTGTCTAAAAAACAAAACAAACAAATAAACAAATATTTAAAAAAATCAAATGAAAAATTATTTTTCATGTATTAGAAATATCAATATATATCACATAATTATAATTGTTTGTTTAAGTACTATTTTAATTTTTTTCTTGATAATGCCGGAGGTCCTGAGAAATTTTCAAGAGATATGTTTCATAGGTTGTAGACATAACTACAGAAAATTATGTAGATGAACTTTTTAAGCAAATCATTGAACATTAAACAGAATGCTTGGGAATGAACAGATGAAGATCTCTGCGTAGAGATTACAGTTTGCTATAAAAAGAAAAAAATCAAAGGAATTCACTTTTTAGGAATAACCTTAATAAGATTTAGTCTTAGACACTTTCCAATAATTAAGTTATAAACTTTAATTTTTAGTAAAAAAATCTACTGAAGTTTTAAGAAAAATAAGTTTTCTAACTTCTTATAAAGTTACAGAAGACAATTTCAGAATAAAAACCTACTCAATCTCAATGTCACTAATACAGGATTGTGGCATATTCTGAAATACTGAAAACATGATGATTTAAGTACAATAATTGTTACTCTTTATGGAGTTAAACTCTCATAGAGATTATCTTGTCAGTATATTGTTACATTCTTTTTTAAAAATATTTCATCTGTCTTAGAAAACTTTTATGACAAAATCTCCATGGACATTATTACTGTGGAAATTTTATGTATATCCATGAATGTACTAAATAAGTATTGGAAACAAAATTAAAATATGAAAGATAGTTTGAGTATAATTTACAATGTTTCCAGAGCTTTAGATACAGGAACTGTTTTGTAGATGTGTCCATTGAGATGGGACTCCTCAACTCCACATTTGGAAGGCTGTGGTTTTCTCTAACTCTAACTATCTGTTACAAAGAGAAAAGTCTTTTGTGGGCAATATCTACACTTATTTCTATCTACTGTATATATATATATATATATATATATATATATATATATATATGTGCTAGAAGTCAACAAAATAAAAAACTATCATACATTTGAAAACAAGAAAGTAGTGATATACTGAAGAGTTTGTAGGGAGAAGATTGAAATTATATTTTAATTGCAAAAATTAAAAAAAATGAAAAGAAACATAATATCATTTCAGCAAAGAAGTGGTAGTATTATGTTTCTTTCAATAAATTAGAAATCAATAATTTAGAAATGTCTTGCTCTAATTTTGCATTAAACCAAATCAAATTCTATTTTAATATTCGATCTGTATATTTTATCTACTTATTTGTATAAGAATAAAGCAAGAGTTTTGTTCATTTAAAGACTCTTTCTCTTCTGATTTCCATGTCCATTTTCTCAAGGTGAACAATTTTATTTGTTTTAAAATTTTTGTTTTCTTCAAAGTCAGTGCAGTTGATCACATGAGTCTCAAAACTATCCACAAACAGTAGACACCAGTAATGATTTTAATAGGAAAAGGAAAAAAATGTGCAGTATCTTGGTGCCAAGTTTTCTTTCAAGGGTACTAGCTACATTTCATTTTTGAATCATTTATACCATAGGTTGGATCTGCACTTCTTTCTGTTTCTTCTGTCATTTAGCATCTGTTTCTGTCTAATGCTTATTGAATAATGAATCGTTCTGTTTCTGCTTCCCTTCACTCCACCTTCCTGCTTTCTCCTCTCCTTTAAGAGAAATAAAAATCTGCTGGGCAGTTGTGTCACACGCCTTTAATCCCAGCACTTGGGAGGCAGAGGCAGGCCGATTTCTGAGTTTGAGGCCAGCCTTGTCTACAGAGTGAGTTCCAGGACAGCCAGAGCTACACAGAGAAACCTTGTCACGAAAAACCAAAAAAAGAAAGAAAAAAAAGAAAGGAAAATAAAAATCATTGGATTTTGTTTCAAAATACAGTTTTCCACAAGGTTCCATTTTTTCCCAATCTGCTTTTATACCATGTTAGGTTAAGAAACTATTTCCTTGACTTTCTTTATTATAATCTGATTAAAGGTCAATAGCTTTAAATGTGTATGTTTAAAATAATATTACAGCTCCTTTCCCTTTGATGTTTATAGATGCCATACCATTAGGGATGTTATGTATCAAAAGTATTTTTGTAGGGCCTATAAAAACACTCGAATTTGAACAATAGTGCTATCATCCCTTTTTAAATGTAGATTATTTTCTCCAAACAAGGATAATAAAACTCAAATAATCATAAAAATATTAATTTGTGATATTCAAGTGAAATCTTATTTGATATATCATTTTTAATGTTGGCATAGTCTTTTTTGTCAGCTTCAGAACTTCATACACGATTTTGAACAAAGATGCATTGTCTGATTATTTGCAAATAAATTCATATATAATAAAAATACACTTATGAGGAAAATGCCCTGACCACTTTCTTAGAAACAGTCATTGTCTCAAACATAGAAATTTTTGATGACTTAAATCTTTAGACCTTTTTTTTTTTCTGGTTTTATTGAGGCAGGGTTTCTCTGTGTAGCCCTGGCTCTCCTGGCACTCACTCTGTAGACCAGGCTGGCCTCGAACTCAGAAATCCGCCTGACTCTGCCTCCCAAGTGCTGGGATTAAAGGCGTGTGCCACCACCGCCCGGCATCTTTAGACCTTTTAATATTGCAGGACTATTATTAAAACTAATATAGTATTTATACTAAATATAAAAATGAATTTATATTATATTCAATTATTATACACATAAAATTGGCCATTGCATTGACCAAGCATAGTATTGATGATAATTAAAAAGCTTCTATCTTTCTTAGCTTCTTAGCTAATAAATAGTACTATATTCACTATGTTATACCTACCCAATGATCTAAATAAAGGACAAAATGTTAAAGTTCAACATATATACAGATGACTTTTAGAACCAGCCCTACATTTATGCTAAGAATACCTCCTTAGAAAATGCCAGTAAAATCTCTGAAGATAAGTTTTAAAAGCTGAATTTTAGCTTCTTTCAGCTATATGTAACCTACAGTCCCTGGTCGGGAAGGAACCACAGTTTTCTTAGTGTTTGAGTTCTTGTCTGTCTACAAAGATTAAAGTAATTTATTTGTTATTTATTGTCTTGGGGCTATGTTATATGTGTTTCTTGTCACATATATGTGTTTCTTGTCATACTAGTGTCAGTTTACTACACTATATTATAGTAGGCCATACATAGGACCCTTTGCTGTCCTTCTTTAACAACTGTCCACACTGGTGGTTGGTAGATAGCCAATTAACCTTTCTGACTGGGAATTTCTATCCAGATGTGAATCTGGACCACTGTCACTTGTCATATGACTAGCTAGTACAGTACATTTTAGTCCTTAGTGGGAAGACTTACTTCTTATTTAAAACTCATAGACACCATTCAGAGATATATTTGGGGAATGGTAAAAGCAATTAAACAAAGAATGATTTACTTTAACTCCTATGGGTAAAGAACTGCATTTTTCCTTCAGGGGACTTCCTCGATTCCAATGTATGCTACAAATGGCAGTGTTCCGATTTTCTAAGAAAAATACACACAAATATTAAAGATTACTTCTTATTTATTTTATCCTATCTCTCTTTCTCCACACTGAATGATACCCAATTTTAAGTATAATCTTGTAGCCAGTAAACTTCCCTGAAGAATATGTGCGTTAAAAGTGTGAGAGAATCATAAAACAGGTTGCAGTTGTGGGTTGCTCTGATTGTAGGAGACAAATAACTATTTTTTCTCACTGTTACTCATGGACAGTTCTGTTTCCTTTTTTAATTGGCCAACTCTTTAGTTTTTCTTATCTTTCAAAGAAATATTCCTGTCAGAAAACTTCTTATAGCCTATTTATGGTTATTGTTTATTTACACATTTTTTTTTCAAAAAGAACCTGAAAATTGGGAACACTCTTTTACAAGAGAGAGGTACACTTCTCCTTGAGTAAAGATATCCACTTTCATCGATATCCTCCTGTTTACTTTCTTTTTTAAAGATTTTTATTAATTATTTTTTTATATTATAAATGTTGCATTACTTTCTGATTCCCCCTCCACAAGTTCTTCACCCCATCTTTCCTCCCATTTGCTTCTGAGTGGGTGCTCCCCCATCTACCCACCTACTCCCACCTCACTCTGCTTCTTTAAAACTATGAGGTTTTTAGGTGATAACCAATAGCTATGTAATTTGACTTAAAACCAGACAATCATTATCAACAACAAAATAAATAAAGAAATAACAAAGAAATGAATTAAATTATAAGTAATTTTAAAATAGAAAAAAAACTAAACAAAAAATAAAACAAAAACAAGATGGAAATTATGCCAAAATCTAGAAATCTATCTAACCACACATTACTAATATACCAACCAATAAATAGTCCTCATCTATCATCAAGTAAAAATTACTTTGTAACACATAGAGATAATAACAGAGAAGTATCGACCTTCAGAATGCAAACTAGTTGTGAAGTTCAGGCCTATTGGACAGATCTATAAAACAACTCATATACCTGAGTCTCAGGAATATTTCAGAAATTGGGGTGGGGGAAAGCTGAAAGATGATAAGAGCCAGCTGAACAAGGGGTTTTCTATGTGACTGTCTCTTTCAGTAATTTCCGAAGTCAGTATCCATAAGGTCTCACCAACTCAACTGCCTAAACATAAGTTGAACAAATACAAAAACCTGTGGGTCTGTAGCTCACGCATAGACGTGGGTATTGTTGTGCTGAGTTGTGGATCCTGCTTGTCTGTCAAGACTCAGAGAGGCAGAACCACGGGAATTTGACTGAGTTTACTCCATGCAGTGCTGGGCAGATGCTAGGTTATGAGAAGCCATCAAGCTCCACCTGGGCATGGAGAGATCTCAACCTGTGACCATGTGGGGGCAGAGCTCTCTCAGGTTGGAAGTCTCCGGGCCAAAGTGGCTAGATGGAGACCACCTGGTCTCTGTCCTTGGGCTCCCAGATGACTCTGGGAGCTGCAGAAAGACTGAGACACAAAGCTGGCCCGACCTGCTCACAGCTGAGAGGGGTAAGAGGGAGAAGCTCCAGCAGCACCCATGGGGTGGAGATTCTTAGTTATGGCAACTTAGCTTGGCTGGTTCATGGCTAGCTCAGCTAGCTTGCTTTAGTTGGGCAGCCTCAGTGGCAGGAACACAGAGAGGTCCTCCATGGGAGATTAGATGGTGGCAAGTATTGAAGTAATTGAAGGCCCACTCTACGATTCTCCACACAGGCCCCAATGACAGGAGGAAGTCCATGATTTTAACAGGTTTATTGTCATGGTGGAAAGTGGATGAAGCTGTACTCTGTATCCTCAGGGCAGGCCTGAGGTTAAATAACATTTGTTAAGGAGAATGGTCTGGGAAGGAATGTTTAATTGGTTATGCCCTCTGGTCTTTAGGTAGCTCATTAATATGGAGATCTCTTGAGGCTCTGCAGCCTGTAGTCACTCCTTCTACCTGTGGAGGGCCTGGTAGGGGGGTTGCCCTACATGACTAAAAGTTGCTGATCAATGGAGGTCTTTGGCCTCATGTCAGGAGCCTGGAATCTGGGAGTGTGGTGAACTACATGCTGTCTCCAGTCAATATTCATAAGTAGACGGGGAAAAAAGTCAGGAGGTCTCAACACTTCACAAAGAAGTATAGGCAACTAAAACGTCCTAAGGGTGGGAGAAATAGACTTCCTCCGGCAAGAGTAGCAAGAGTACATAAATTGCTTATCTGTTAATGAATGATCAGACCTGAAAACACAAACACAAGTAACATGGTGAAAACTTAGCAAGTTTAAATTAGGAATATGCATGCATATAATCATGTAACAAAGTCTAATAAAAAAAAAGGTCATAAATTTTGAAGAGAATAAGGAATGATATATGGGAGAGTTAAATGGAAAAAGAAAATGGAAAGTAGAATTTATGTAATTATAGTATAACCTCAAAAGGTAGAAGAAAAAGGGTATTACAGCAAAACTATTTTTCACTCCCCATGTGTTTTAACATGGAAAGTATTCAACTATTATTTTCTAAGGACTATTTTGCATTGTATTCTTTCATATTACCTGCAATGCCCTAACATTTCCACAAATGGTGTTCACATTGCCTGGGCTTTATATAAACTTCTCTAGTATGATCATACTTTTGTTTTCTTAGCAAATAGAAGCAAATAATCCTCTATATTTAGGGCCTTGAACTTGCTTTTAAAAGGTTGTCTTTATTGGACAACCATGTGCTTGCACATGAAAACTGCTCTTATAAACCAAAGTGGATTTTGTACTAAAGTCAAGAGTTTTTAATTTATGCTTAATATTTCCAGGGGAAAAAGTTTTTTCTTTAGACACCATTATGCTGTTCATTTTAAACTATATTTGAAGTTCCTTACTTCCTCTAGTTTTCAAATGAAATTTTTGATTAGATAATTTGCTGACCATTTAAATGCATTCACTTTTATTTTCGTTTTATTTCCAATCAAGTAGAAAGTAGAAAGCAATTACTTAATGAGAACATAACCCACTCAGCCCTTAAGGCTCACACTGACTACCTTTGTATCAGCTCTAACGTGTGAGAGAGTCAGTTTTCTGACCATCTCATCTCTCATGGGCTGTGACTTCCAGCACATTATGAAGATTGCTTCTGCCCTTGCTGATTCTACTTTCATTTATATTATCTATGATTCAGCTTGGCCCAATTTCCTAGAAAAAATCATTCAAGGACAAATTTGTATCTAGGGCCCAAATACATAGGCTTTGTGGAAGAAATATAATCCATTTATAAATAAACATTTCAATATTCAGAGATTGGCACACATAAGAAAGTTGAAAGCATGCAACTGCTTGACTGAACAAAATGTTTGAAAGTTGAGAGCCCATTAAGTAATCAATGTATTCATTCCTCACACTTCATCACTGCAAGAGTCAGAACAATTGATTCAACCTGGGACAAATGTTCAGCAGTATCCGGAAATTTGCCTTCAACTCATTCTACTTCCCACTAAGTGAATAAAAACTTTTAAAACCCCTGGGATAAAAAGAGCTGCACTAAGGTGAAATGTTTTTCAATATGCCAAAGAGACGAGGCTAAAAAAAAAAACCATAAAATTCAAATAGATCAAATGGCATACTGGCCAACATTTGAATTATTAATATCTGCAGTGGACACAAAGATGGCAGGGTGTAAAACTAATTAAGGATAATAAGGTAACATTTTTGAATAATTATTGTTCTTCTCAAGATCTAACAACTTCATTAATATGTAAAAAATAATGTGTTTTTAAAATATAAGAAGCTATTTTGACAAACATATTAACATGATAGTACAGCATAAGTGTCTAAAATTTAATGTACCCCGTTAAAAAATTGAAAAAATGTAGACAAGGCTGGGTTTAAGCTTACAGAGATCTTCTTATCTCTGCTTCACTCAGGTACATATACATTGCCTTTATGTTAATAAAAATTAAATGTTTTTCATGGAAAAGACTAACTAATAGTACAATTGGGATATCTTGAAATGATGAGGGAAGTAAGAAACACTAATGAAGAATTGAAGACAACAAACTGTGAATACTAGTGAGAGGACATCCCTCTCTAGCCAAGATATTCACATTTAAGCTTTGTCTTATTAAATATCATGATGTTTAAAGAATTGATGGAATATGATAAAATTCTTAAGGTATTTTATAATTTTAGTTGGTATGAAAGCTTTGAATTATGTATAGAAGCTTGTGCATATTTTATTTCATAAATGTTTGAAAGCTATTTTAAATAATTATTACAGTAATTAAACTTATATTTCTAAAAAACTTCCATAGGCCTCATTGCTCAAATTTGGCTCTCAACATTCAAAATATTCTTGTTTGGCATTTTGGAATGAGTGTTATGCTTGTTCAAGTTTATTTGACTTGTAACTATGTGTGGCATGTTAAGTACTTTATAATCCATGGGGTATATTTTAAAATACACTTTTCTTAATGTTATCTCATTGACATTGCTAGCTAATTACTCTTACAGAGGCATTGAAAATAATATTCTTTTCTTTAGCTATGAAATCTTTGTAAAAGATAAGTAAGATTTGATTTGTAAGGAAAATACATATATAAGAGGCATGAAATCAAATGTGATTCAACTGTTCTAATTTTGTAAGACAAGAAAAGCAAAATATAAGAACACAAAAAATGTGCTTGGTCATCCACTTCAATTTCTGCACTTTAGAAGCTGACTCATAAGGATATTTGTGGGCTCAAGGACAGATGCAAAATCTTGTTTGAAAATAATTTCATGCAATGGCATGGTCTATAAGAAGTATGGGAAAATAAAAAAAAAATACATTAATTAGCCTCATTTAGAGTTTAACTCTTCACCTATTATTATAAAATACTTGTTTCAAATGTTTATACTCTCTTCCAAATTATCTATTATGCTTTAATATAATAATGGTAATTGCATATCTATTACAGAGTTATGTTCTTGATGAAATGAGAAGCCTTTTAGTTCCCACCCTGATGGAAGAAAAAGTTATTTGAATTCTGTACAATGATCCACATAGCAATATGCTAACATTCTTTAAATTGTGTAAGTTGGAAGAATTATATTTAGTGGGTGAAAAAAATCACTTGTGTTCAACTGTGAAACCATCATATTTAAATGATATATTTTTGACAACCACTAAGAGTTAAGTTGTACAAGGCTGATAGTATCTTTATAAAAAATCTGAAGATATAGCTGATAATCAGAATAGACAAATAATAAAGGCATACATTAGAAATTCAAAATTTCAATATTATAAGCTAACTTTCATATTTTCAATAAACTTATGGAAATATGAGATTATATTTCTAAAGTTTGTATCGAATTTGAAAGAATATATAATAATTAAGTCCATGGAAGAACATGTTTGAACTGCAATTTTATGGAGCTCCATAAAAAATAATTATATAAAATATGATAGGTAATAGATGACTAATGTGTTTAGATCTGAATGAGTATACCTCCTTCACCTTTCCACCAATGTTGAATTTCTAGCTGTCTAGTGACAATATGAGCAGATACGGTTTTCTGAAGGGTAATTCAATCACTAATGTCAATCCTGCATAACTGTGACTGGTGCTATTATAATAACAAAAGCATCAGAGTGCAAGTTAGACGTTTTGGTTATGTGTGGTCAACATAACAAATTTAATGTGGCCAAAACATGTTACTTGTGAAATAAATACTTGGATGAATCTTCTTACAATGACCATGCAATCAAATGCATGTGATACAAGACCTTTACTTACATATTATAGTCTTTCTGTCTTTCCTGCACATGGTCTTTGAAGAAACATTTTTCCCAGTGACATGTTTCCTCGAGTAGGGGCAACATTTACTAAATCTTTGAAATGGTACTACCCATTGAGAAGTGTTGATTTTATGAATTCCAGATCAAGCACTTGCATTTTGGGAAGTGAACCAATTCATGAGGAAGAAAAACCCTGTAAATAAGCCTTTAGATGCCTCATGATCTGGGCTACACCAATGAAGGCTTAGAGGAGAAAAAACAGTCATAAATTTGAATTGTATTTGTTTAAATTTTAAATATGTGTTGTTAGTGTGTCTTTCTGTGAATGGATGAAAATGCCTGCTGGTTTCCAAGAAAGTTAGACTCTTGTACATTCTTGTACCAAGGATTTCAGGAAATTTTAAAAAAAACTTGACCTTGGAACATGGAGTAAACATGTCTTAACTACTTAAAAATGTATACTTTCAAAAATACATTATCTATTATCTATTTATCTATTTCTTCACTTTTAGTCATATAGTAATCTATATATTCTCAAATATAAAGAAAGACCCATATGCAGATATTCTTAATAACCTATAGACAACATCTGTCCCCATTTTTAGAATGAGAGCTTTTGGTGCTGCTTCTACGATTGTGGCATTTGTCACTGGACTTGGACAAGAAAGTATGCTCAAATAAGAACATTAGAAACAGTGAACACAGATCTTTGTTTACTACTTTGCTTAATTGCTACCTTAGTGATCTTTTTGCTTACGACTTTACTTATTACGTTGTGTGATCCTTTTGCTTACTACTTTGCTTCATTACTGTCTTGTGTGATATATTTGTTTACTATCTCACTTGATTACATTGTCTATGATCTAAGAACTGACCAGGTTTTTTGGATGCACCTAGAACAATGTGAAAGCAGGCTGAAGAAAAATAAAGCTGCTTCAGCCTCATCACTGGCTGGAGTCATGTTATAAGTTTGTTTAATTGTTTTTTTTTTTTCTTTTCAATTTTCACTCCCTCCTTTGAGACCTAGTTGATTGACTGAGCTGGCTTGTTCAACATATCCTTGGTAATAGAGTATTTCTCAGTCATTCTTCAAAGTTGATTAAAGCTATATAGAGTAAAGTGGGCAAATACATAGTTGAGATTAATTGTTCTCATGTCAGTGGTGCAAGAATAAAGACTAGTATTCAATTATTCTAACCTACAATTCAAGTAACACAAAAGCATGCCTGACTTTAATTTAGAGATTAGAGGATGAAGCTTTATATTTAGAAATTATTTTCTAAATCTCTTTATGGTTTGGATGAATGGAAAACTTGTTTTAGATATTCTGTAGATGTTAGAAAGGCTTTAAATTTCCCCTTTGTAGAGGCTAATGAACTTCATTATTCTTTTTATTGTAATAAATGAAAAGAAATGTGGAACTCAGGAATTAAATGATATACCAGGGGCCAAAAATTTATTTGCAAAACAGTAGAAAATCACTAAGTAAGCAGTGATACAAACTGATGGCACTTGATGTCCATTGTGCTCATTAGAAAATTTCTGAGAATCTCTGTTGAAATGCTGAGTGGATATTGTTGGGAGATTTATCTCAGTTAACTACAGTCATTGCATAGGTCATGAGAAGGATACCTGATTACTCTTATTTGTAAAGTATATTTGCATTGTAAGAATTGTCAATAGTAAGAGAACTTCTTTTCTTAGAGGAAGAACAGGTAAGATGACAAACCTGGACAACACTGAATTTCTGGCAGCCATTCTTACTGTGTGCTATTAAAAATCTATTCTTTTAAATAATATATGTGTATGTATTGTTCTTTTTCCCTTTTTTATTGGATATATTATTTATTTACCTTTCAAACGTCATACAATTTCTAGGTTTCCAATCCAAAAGCCCCTTATCCCATCCACCCTCCCACTGCTTCTATGAGGGAGCTCCCACAACCACCTACTCACTCCCAAATCCCTGCCCTGGCATTCCCCTATACTGGGGCATCTAGCCTTCTCACGACCAAGGGCTTCTTCTCCCACTGGTGTCTGACAAGGCCATCCTCTTCTAGGTTTGCAGCTGTAGCCATGGGTCCCTGTATGTGTACACTTTGGTTGGTAGTTTAGTTCCCTAGGAGCTCTGGGGGCTCTGGTTGATGAATATTGTTGTCCTTCCTATGGGTTGCAAACTCCTTCAGCTCCTCCAGTCCTTCCTCTAATTCCTCAATTGGAGACCACATGCTCAGTCCAATGATTGACTGCCAGCATCTGCCTCTATTTGTCAGGTTCTGGAAGAGACTCTCAGGAGACAGCTTCATCAGGCTCCTGTCAGCAAGGACTTTCTGGTATCCACAATAGCATCTGGGTTTGGTGGCTAGATCCCCAGGTAAGACAGTCTCTGGATGTCCTATTTTTCAGTCTCTGCTCTACACTTTGTCTCCATATTTCCTCCTGTGAGTATTTTGTTCCCCCTTCTAAGGAGCACTGAAGCATCCGCACTTTGATCTTCCTTCTTCATGAGCTTCATGTGCTCTGTGAATTATTTCTTGGATATTTCAAGCATTTGGGCTAATATAGACTTGTCAGTGAATGCATGTCATTTGTGTTCTTTTGTGACTGGGTTACCTCACTCAGGATGATATTTTCTAGTTCAATCTATTTGCCTAAGAATTTCATAAATTCATTGGTTTTAATAGCAGAATAGTACTCCATTATGTGAATGTACTATATTTTCTGTATCCATTCATCTGTTGAAGGATACCTGGGTGTTTCCAGCTTCTGGCTATTATTAATAAGGCTGCTATGAACATAGTGGAGCATGTGTTCTTGTTATAAGTTGGAGCATCTTTGGGTATATGACCAGCAGTGGTATAGCTGGGTCCTAAGTTAGTACTATGTCACATTTTCAGAGGAACAACAGGCTAATTTCCACAGTGGATGTACCAGCTTATAATTTCACCAACAGTGAAGAATTTCTCTTTCTCAACATACTCACCAGCATCTGCTGTCACATGAGTTTTTTTTTTTTTTATTTTAGCCTTTCTGACTAGTGTGAGGTGGAACCTCAGAGTTGTTTTAATTTGCATTTCCCTGATGAATAAGGGTGTTGAACATTTCTTTCAATGCTTCTCATCCATTCAGTATTTCTCAGTTGAGAATTCTTTATCCGGTACCCCATTTTTAATAGGGTTATTTGGTTCTGTACAGTCTAACTTGTTGAGTTTTTTGTATACATTGGATATTAGCCCTCTATGAGATGTAGGATTGGTAAATGTATTTTCTCAATCTGTTGGTTGCCATTTTATCCTATCAACAGTGTTCTTTGCCTTACAGAATATTTGCCATTTTATGAGTTCCCAATTGTCTATTGTTTATCTTAAAGTATAAGCCCTTAGTGTTCTGTTCAGGAAAATTTCCCCTGTGCTTATGTATCCAGGGCTTTCCCCCACTTTCTCTTTTATTAGTTTCAGTGTATCTGGTTTCTTGTGGACATCCTTGTTCCACTTCAACTTGAGCTTTGAACAAGGAGATAAGAATGGATTAACTTGCATTCCTCTACATGCCAACCTTCAGTTGAACCAGCATCATTTGTTGAAAATGTTGTCTCTTCCCCTCTGGATGATTTTAGCTCCTTTGTCAAAGATCAAGTGACCATAGCTGTGTAAGTTCATTTCTGGGTCTTCAGTTCTGTTCCATTGACCTACTTGCCTGTCTCTGCATCAATACCATGCAGTTTTTATCACTATAGCTCTTTAATACAGCTTGAGGTGAGGGTTGATGACCACTATTTCTTTTATTGTTGAGAATAGTTTTTGCTATCCTGGGTTTTTGTTATTCCAAATGAATTTGAGAATTGTTCTTTCTAACTTTATGAAGAATTGAGTTGGAATTTTGATGGATATTGCATTCAATCTGTAGATTGCTTTTGGCAAGATGGTCATTTTTATTATATTAATCCTACCAAACCATGAGCATGGGAGATCTTTCCATCTTCTGAGACCCTCCATTTCTTTCTTCAGAGACTTGAAGTTCTTGTTATACATATCTTTCACTTGTTTGGTTAAAGTCTCTTCAAAGTATTTTATATTATTTGTGACTATGTTAAATAATGTTCTTTCCCTATTTTCTTTATCAGCCAAATTATCCTTTGAGTAGAGAAAGGCTACCAATTTGTTTGAGTTAATTTTATATTCAACCAATTTGCTGAAGTTGTTTATCAGATTTAGGAGTTCTCCAGTGGAATATTTGGGGTCACTTAAGTATACTAACATATTATCTGAATATAGTGATATTTTGACTTCTTCCTTTCCAACTTGTATTTCTTTGACCTCCTTTTGTTTTCTAATTGCTCTGGCTAGGACTTCAAATACTATGTTGAATAAGTAGGGAGAGAGGAGATAGCCTTGTCTAGTCCCTAATTTAGTTGGATTGCTTCAAGTTTCACTTTATTTAGTTTGATATTTGTTAATAGTTTTCTGTATATTGCTTTTATTATGTTTATGTATGGACTTTGAATTCCTGACCTTTCCAAGAGTTTTATCATGAAGGGATGTTGAATTTTGTCAAATGCTTTCTCAGTGTCTAATGAAATGATCATGTGTTATTTTCTTTGAGTTTGTTTATATAGTGGATTGTGTTGATGGATTTCTGTACATTGAACCATCCCTGCACTCCTGGGATGAAGCCTACTTGATCATGATAGATGATCATTTTGTTGTGTTTGTTAATTCTGTTTGAAATAATTTTATTGAGTATTTTTACATCAATATTCATAAGTAAAATTGGTCTGGAATTCTACTTCTTTGTTGGGTCTTTGTGTGGTTTAGTTATAAGTGTAATTCTGCCTTCATAGAATGAATTGAGTAGTGATAACTCTTCTAATTAAATTTTCTAGTTTAGATTTTATCAATTTTCCTTGTTCTCCAAGCATTTTTGCCTCATTGAAATTAGAGCATGTTTTGCTTCTATGTATGTTGCTTTTCATGTATGATAAAGTTTGATTAATTCTGAGTAATGCATCCTAATACTTATGCCACTTTTTTATGTATTTGTTTCAAGTACATGCTTAAGTTATTCAAAAAGGAAATTATAAGATGCTCTATCTGGTATAAAAAACATACCAAAATATTAAAATTATTTATAAAATATAACCAGGTATAAACTCTATAACAATATAGAAAACTATCTTTAGGAACTGAAGAAATGCCCTAAATATAATCCACACACAGTACTAACTATAAAATAATAAAGTAGTACAGAGATGAATGTAGTTGGCTGTCAATATAATTTAAGTTTTATTTCAAATGTAGGTTGGCTGAAAGAGAGCGCATAGTTAGTATCCTTGGTGGCACTTAAACATATATAGAAATGACTTATTTATTTATCTACTAGACTTTGAAAGTTACCAAAAGTGATGCCATATTTAAGTTGAGGCAAGTAAATTCAAGAATTCTTAAAGAACCAATACAAAACCAAACTATTTTTTTCAAATTTACTTAAATCAAATGTAGAATCAAATTCAGTTTCTAGTCATTTTAACAGAACTTGTAATCCCTATTCCAGTGGTGGCTTTTGAAATGTCAAATTGAATTTTCTGAAAATATTAATATTCACCATTTATTGTCATTGGATATTATTGTCATTTGACATTTTTTTAAAAGACATGTTTATATGTATGTTATGTGCATCACTTAAGAGCATAGTCCACAGGAGGCAGAAAAGGGCATCAGACCTCTGGCATTGGAATTACAGTCTTGTGTGTCTGTACTCTTCAAACGATCAGGTGCTCTTAAGTACTTAGCCATATCCTCAGCCCTGTGATACACTTTCTTATATTCCACTACTTCCAGTATCATTTTTGTGGGTACAAATGGAATAAAACTATACTTTATATAAAATTTCAGAATCTATTAGTGCCATAATATTGGTCAGATTTTAAATTCCATTTAGAATATTAAAACAACATATTCATGTATACATATGAAAAATAGTCATGTATTGTTATTAGTGTGTCAGTTGAGAGGATCTTTTTTGAACTACTATATGACGATAAAAACAAAAAAAGGTCTCTATAATTTCGAATTTAAACATCTTGCCATTAGTGTTGAGATATTTGGGAAGGTTACAAAACTTTGGGGGGGGAAGAAAATTCTTAGAAAAAGTAAGTTACCTGAGATCTTTGCCTCACTCTTCTCTCTCTCTCTCTCTCTCTCTCTCTCTCTCTCTCTCTCTCTTTCTCCCTCTCTCTCCCTCTCTCTTTCCATCTCTCTGTTTCTGTCTCTCTTTCTCTCTCCTCCCTCTTCTCGCTCTGTCTCTGTCTGTCTCTGTCTCTCTCTGTCTCTCTCTTTCTCTCTCTCTCTTTCTCTCTCTCTCTCTTTCTCTCTCTCTCTCTCTCTCTCTCTGTGTGTGTGTGTGCTTCCTATATGTAAACAAAAATGTGACTACCACTGTTCTTATCTTACTGCCAAGCTTCACCTGACTGTTCTGTTACCATGCCTACTTACCACAATAGATTCTCTTCCAGAACTGTGTGACAAAATCACCCTTCCATATTTAAGCTATTTTCAGCCACAGTATTTTATTACAACACCAGAAAAGTAAATGACACACTCACAGTTAGATGTTAAGTGTTGGTACTTGATTTAAAATATTTTCTTTTTCTGGAGGAAGGAAACATTGGGAGGGCTTGGAGGGATAGAGAGAGGAGAAACTCTGGTTTGGTTATATTATTTGAGAGAACAATCTATTTTCACCTTGAAAAAAGGAAAAGGAAAATTGATATGCAGAAAAAATAATTTTTTCAGTTTTATTTACTATTAATTTTTGTTATTTTCTGCTTATTTTTTGTTGGAATTTGTTAATATATTTTATTAATCTGCAAACTTTTACTTATGCCTTTAATTATCTTCACTAATTTATGCTAAATTTAGGTGTTTCAGCTATATTATTTATTAAATATCAACAACTTATATAAATGTAAATACTTTCTTAAAGTTTTGCAGCTACTTGAAAAGTTATAGTTTATATTTTTATGGCCTTATATTATCATTATCAGATACTGTTATTAATCTGTTGACAAAAAATGTTGCTTAATTAAAATTTTGCATATACTATATATGATATACTTAATTCTGAATTAGAGTCAGGTACACAGATTTAATATAATGTATGGCATCAAATCACTAGGATTTGTTTTGGAATATAACACTGTAATATAATAAGTCAACATACACATTTCAAGAATTAAATAAGTAAATTCATAAAAAATCTAAAACAAATTACAAGTAGTGAAATACAAGACCCTAACATGTAGGGCTCTCAAAAGAAATTGACTTGCATAACAAAGGTAAATACAGTTAAGTAATCAATGTTATCTAGTACTCATATTTAGAATGAAATTTTCATAATAATATTAGTCACCAAATGAAGAGTACACTATTGACTTGTGAATAAAAAAATAACTTACAAAGGAGTCCTTTTAGTTGAACAGCTTACTTCAATTAAATGACTAATTTCTTTTGTGAACCATAATACACTGTGCATATGTGTATTTGAATGTAAGAATGCATTACATGATTTGAAACTGTAGAAATATGTGCTTCAGTATTTCCAGTAAATATATATAGAAATCATATTAATGACAATAGTTGAATATTAATAAAATACTGACAGTAGATAAACCAAAAAATGAAATCACATTAGTATTTAAAATACCAAATATTTTAATACAGTCCCTTTGTTGTGCATTAGGACTCTGGTATATGTTTTATACATACCATGTGGTAAATAAAATGTACAAAGGCACACATAGCATGTGTTTATAATAATTGTAATACATTCATATTTATAGAAACTAGCTAGTTCAAAATTTTAACATGGTGTAAAATTTATTTGTAATTAAAAACACTGAAATATTAATGACTATTAACATTTTGGAAACTATATAATTCTGAAATGACTAAAATAAGTTTTAAATAAGTTTAAGTTTTTAAAGAATGAACACTTTATGAATTTTAAAAACCACTAGTTTATTAATAAATAATATTTCTTGTTATCCTCAATTGTCCACAATGATTTACTTTGCTATATATCTGGGTTTTCTCTAACATAATGATACTTTTATAGGTTTTTCCAACATTTGCATACGTTTTTTTCTTAAGTCAAAATGTAAAGAATTCTGTCTGTTGCTTTGCACCCTTTGGGAAAGAAGTCTGAGGAGAAGGAGGTCCAAAGACAGGACCAAAGTGGGATCAAGCTCAAGGGCCTGACACTATTACTGACATAAAGGGACCTATGATGACTGCTCTCTGGAAGACCCAACAAGCAGCTCAAAGAGTCAGATACAGGTATTTGCACCCAACAAATTGACAGAAGCTGCTGAGCCTTATATTTGAATTAGAGAAATACTGAAAGATGCTGACGAGAAGGGCAACCCTGGAGAAGGACAAGCAGTCTCAATTAAACTGGACTCCTGAGAGCTCCCAGACACTGAACCACCAACCAGGCAGCATACACCAGCTGATATGAGGGCCCCAACACATATACAGCAGAGGGCTGCAGGGTCTGTGTTCAGTCAGAGAAGATGCACTCTCTTTCTTGTTTGTTTGTTTTTTGTTCTTTGTTTTTGTTTTTCGAGATAGGGTTTCTCTATGTAGCCCTGGCTGTCCTCGAACTCACTTGGTAGACCAGGCTGGCCTCGAACTCAGAAATCCGCCTGCCTCTGCCTCCCAAGTGCTGGGATTAAAGGCGTGCAACACCTCCGCCCATCTAGATGCACTCTCAATAGACTGGAGGCCCCAGGAAATTTAGAGGTCTGGTGGAGTGTGCTGGGATTGGGATATCCTCATGGAAACAGGGTACAGGGAGGAAGTATGGAATGGGAAACAGTCACAGGGTGGACAAGGAGGGGAATAAATTCTGGAGTGTTAAAAAATAATTAAATAAAATTTAAAAATTTAAAGTGAGCTCTATTTTTCCTCAAATGTAAATTTCAATTAATTTTATCTTAAGATTTGAAAAGAAGATAATAATTTAGCCTTGAGAATACTAGAGAAAAAGGTTTTGAAAAATAATTCTAAGGGTACTGGCACAAGTTTGCATACTTAAATCAAAGTGCTGCTGAATCAATTAGAATAACTCTCCTTGTAACATTCAACTTCTGGAAAATCTAATTGTTACCATCTCCTCTCCTCAACCTATAATTTACAAATGCCTTACATGCTTGTTTTAACTATATTCCTTGTTAAAAAGATAATTACATTCACAAATAGATGAGTTACTATAATCAGTGCAACAAAATATTACTACAAATAAAATTATTTAATTCAGCTGGCTTGAAGACACATTTGGAGACTGAGACAGAAATATTAAATTCAAATCCTGCCTGAGGAATAAAGCAAGTTTTATGATAACCTTATCTGTAAAATATGACCCTGTTCCAGAAAAGAAATAAATATTTTTAGAAATCTTTTTGCCTTTTAAAATAGAAATGTTTTTACACTGTAGCATAAATAAAACAAAACCACACCTAAGAGTATTGATTGCAGTTAAGGTTATTTATTATTGAACAAATTGAATAAAAATATAACTAAATATTTCATGATTATATATGTATGTACATATATATACATATATATATATTACATATTATATGTTAGATGTTAGATATTGTACACAGAGAGCTAGGCAGTGATTGTACACTTTAATCCTAATACTAGGGAAGAAGAGGCAGGTAGATCTCTGTAAGTCTGAGGCTTGCCTTGTCTACAAAGCATGTTCCAGGACAGCCAGAACTACACAGAGGAACCCTGTGCTGAAAAATCAAAATAAATAAACAGTCAAATTTATAGGTATCACACTTATCAATTATAAATACCCACATTTGTAACTGATAAAAATAAGTAATTAGTTTGAAGTTATATTCTATAAAGAGTATAAACTAATTTAGAAAATGTGAGCATGCTAAATATATTCTGTAAGATTTATTTTATATTCTAATATAAAAATACTTTAATTTATTAACAGTGAACTTCCACAGGGAAAATAAATAATATAATGAAAATTGATTCATTTTGAAAGTATATATAAAAAGCAGAAATTACTAATGACTTTGTGCTAATTTTCACTTATCAGATTGAATGTGATGATTGCTATCATGGCCTCTGTATTGAAGAAGTGCATAATTTCCACCTCTTAATTTATGGGTGTTGAAAACAAAAAGTGACAATGAGCTTAAAATAGGATGCAATGTATTCAACAAAACTTTGATTAAAATAGTAAAAATATTTTATATATTAGGAACATACTAAATATTCTATTTTCTATTTTTTTTCGATAGCTCTTGTCAAAGCATTTGTGGCAGATGACTTGATATAAGTGATGTAAATGGAATGAAATAACATGAGGTAACTTTAGATTATAACTTAAAAAACTAAATTATAGACCTCCATATGGTCCTAAATTTCACTGATATTTGAGGAACTTATATAACTTCTGCTCCAGGCTTTTCATCTACAAACTGTGAGCAAGAACTGAAAGTTAGAAAATGATATTGAAGTATATGGTTTAATTCCCAGTGCCTCTTCACCTGAAGGGAAGACTAACCCTCATTAAATGTGTTTTTATGTCTACCCTTGAAATGAGGCAGAGATGAAAGTAGGGCCTTCCTTGACAACATTTATAAAAGAAGAACTCTGACTTCTCATAAAGAATTGTTCTCAGTATGATACACTCTCAGCCAGTAGAGAAGCAATTCCATTTGTCTTCTTCCTTAACTTCTTCATGGTCACTAGTTTGTAACACTTCACCCTCTGGAGAAATAAGTGCCTCCTTTCTGTTGGTCCCATTAGTGCTTCCTTCAGTGAACTACTAGCTGATGTCCAGCAAGGGTACATTTTTTCAAATGGAGCCTAGCAACAATAAAAGAGATAATTGATTACAGCAGGGTTATATTTTTAGCCACGAAGTTTCTTAGCAAAACCTAACATAGTTTGCTGTCTAGATACTAGTGATAATGATAATAATAATAATAATAATAATAATAATAATAAAAACCTGCTACTGTAACATGAAGAATATCAGATGGTCTTTATGTAAATCATTCAGATTAAAATACTGAAACTATACACATTACTAAAATATCTTTTTAAAAATTTTTTTATTTTAAATTTAATTTATCAATGTAGAGATTGCAGTCAATTTACCAATTTATAGACAGTAAGCAAAGAAAATCTATTAGAAAACCCATTAGAGCCAAACTGCAAACTCTCATGCAGCTTATTAATTTCTTATATATATATACATACACACACATATATATATATATATATATATATATATATATATATATACATACATATGTATATATATGTGTGTGTATGTATATATATGTGTGTGTATATATATATATATGTATGTATATATATGTATATATTTGAAGGTGTGCATGTGTGCTCATTCAAGATGTTCTGTTTTCTTCCTGAAGATCTTTATTTGGTAAATTACATGAGAGAAGTCATCAAGTTGATTTGATTATTTACAGTTAGCCAATCTACATAAACAGTTTTACAATTTTAAAAGTTGGATTTTATATAAAAGATGCATTTGCTAAATGAAACACAAACAAATGGCATCTCTTCATTTTCTACAGCAAGGGCAGAATACAGCTTGTTCCTTAAAGGGTTTTAACTAAATTACATTTCTGAGAGCAGTATGAACACAGTTTATCACATGTTATAATTCAGTACTATCACATAAGGCACAAGAGCATTTAAGATAACATCACTCATTCATCTGTAGGTAGAATAGAAAAACATCTATTCCCAAGCTTTACATTCAATATCCACCTATAAAAAATTAAGTATTTGTGATAACACAAAATAGATAAAAAAAGACATTTTAAAAAGTATAAGGAAACATTCTTTATTTCTTCATTGTCAGGTGTTTCACTAGTTAGATGAAGCATACTTGTTCTTTCTGCTTTATAAACTGTAGCACTTCTTATATTGGCCTAATGATGTAGTATTTAACAGATTCTTGTTTGTGCTTCGTAATTTGAAGACCACATCATACTCATTAACTAAACAATGCCCACATTCAAGGGAGTCTCTGTTTTAGCACCATTACTTTTCTATCACTAATGTTAAGCAATGAAGATTTTAAAATAAGCAGAATGACTGGTAAACTTAGTGATAATTACCAAAAGTGGGAAGAAACAGGATAATGATTAGTTAGATAAACATTTGGAAATGATTTCTCACGTGCTGCAGTTATTGTTCTATTGTTTTAATTAGACTCCCGACCAAGAGAAACTACAAAAGAAAGCATGTAATTGGGAGGGAGGGTATTGCTTATAGTTTCAAAGAGCTACTCCATGACCATTATAGTGAGGAGTGTGGCACTAGGCATGTAGAAATGGTGACGGAGCAGTAGCTGAGAACTTAACATCTGCTCAACATGGTGGAGACAGAGTAAGATTGGGGGCTGAGTCTGGTGCGTGCTTTCAAAACCCTGAAGTCCATGTTCGGCAACACACTTTCTCCAGCAGCACCACACTTCTTCAACCTTCCTAAACAATTCAACTAATATACACCAAACATGCTAATTAATATATAGGGTCCATTCTCATTTCAAATACCAACTCTTGTGGAAACATTGTTATATTTTTCCATTTTATGCGTGAGGTTGACATGAAAACTCAAATCTGGCTTCTCTCCGTGAGGCCTTCACTGTAATTATCATGGCCACCCCAGTGTCATAGAGTTCGACCATATCCTGTTTACTTTCATGCTTGTTGGCAGTGACATAACTGTGAATGTGAGTATGTTCTTTTTGTGGCTTTCATTGTTGATTCCAGAACTAGAAGAACACTGATAGTAGACGAGCGGATAATCCTGCTTCTTTTATGGTGGTGTGTCTCTGAGACAATTTGGGCTGCCACAGAAATGAAATACCTTATAAGATCATAAGTCAGAATGATATTCTCTCTCTCTCTCTCTCTCTCTCTCTCTCTCTCTCTCTCTCTCTGTCTCCTCTTCTCTTCTCTTCTCTTCCTTTTTTTTTTTTTTTTTTTTTTGTAAAGAAAGCACATATCTGCAAATAATTCTTGGCCACAACATTTTGTTCTTGTACTTAGGGACATGGAAGGACATGAGCTGCATTTTTCATTTTCTCTAACCTCTTGATGACAAGACAGCTTGATTAACTCGGTCTAGATTTTCTTTTATTAGAAGTTTGCCACCTGCTCTTTAAGGAACATTGATAAAGATTTTAAGATTTTCTTGAAAACAGTATTTTTCTTCAGGGCACTACAATGTAGTATCTGTATCTATTTCAACTTAAATCACTCATTCCTTGAGGGAGATGTGGCCTCAGGGAGTTGATGAATCTAACAAAACTCAGCAAGATTGCAGAAATTGTAACATTGAAAAGGCTCAGACAGTTAAACTTCAAAGAGACTCCTCCTCACCACGATTATGTAAATAGTGAACTATTGCAGGGCTGAAGAGACTCTCTTGGTGGCAATGCCATAACTTAGGTGAGGTCTCCAGAAACACACATTTTATAAATTACTGTTTAGTGATGGGTGGAAACCATCTTCTATCTCCAAATAGGTTCTTCTCTCACACTCCTCCAAGAATGAAATGAAACAGCAAAAACTACAAATGGTAGTTACCTTATTCAGACCTGACAACCTTCACATGAAAAGCCTTGTGAGATTTAAATGAAACAGACTTGAACTCTCAGTAGTAGCTCTCTACCTGGGAAGAAGGCTATATGAGCCTTCTCCTGGGAAGACATTCCCCTTCTGATGAAAAAAGACTACTGGAAACCACTCTGAAGTCTTTAGGTTTCTTTTCTTTTCTTCGGTACAGGGAAATCTGAGTTTTTTCTGTTGCTCAAATACAAGTGCTGTAATTGTGGCTCTGGAAGACTCAGGTCTTTCCAGTCATCAGAATGCCAGCTGGGCCTGACTGTCCTTAGTGTTTGCTTCTCCAGAGGTAGGGGAAATAATAAAAATCTTTCTACTGACATCTGATTGCTACTGAGAACTTGGAGGCTGACTGACACTTCCACACTGCTTCCTTCCATCAAAAATATCTCAATACCAGCAAAGTGTTTCTTTTGTGGCTGTTGATGTGACATCTGGCAGCTGATACTTCTCAAGGCCTTGAAGCTTGCTAGTAGGCTATCTGAATCTTCTTTTTTCTTCATCAAATTATTTATTTTTTCACTATACGTTCCAATATTAGTCCCCTCTCCTCCCAGCCACCTCACAGTTCCTTCCACATTCTCTTCTTCCCTTCTTTCCTGGATATCATCCCACCTTCACACTTCAACTCACTGCAGAATTAGGCGCATCCTCTCCCATTGAGGGCAAAGTGGCCCAGTTAGGGGAACAGGATTCACAGGGTGGGAATAGGTTCAGGGACAGTCTCTGGTTCAGTTGTTGTGGGACTCCTATGAAGACCAAGCTGCTTATTTGCTACATATTTGGGGGGTAAGGTCCATCCTATGCTCTTTCTCTGGTTGGTGCTTCAGTCTCTGGAAGCCTTCAAGGGTTTAGGTTAGGTGCCTCTATCAGTATTCTTGTGGAATCCTTGCCCTGTTAGTGTTTTGCAATCCTTGCCTAAACTCTTCCACAAGATTCCCAGAGTTCCAACTAATGGTTGGCTGAGGATCTCTGTGTTGGTTTCCATTGAGTACTGAATGAAGCCTCTCAGAAGACAGTTATACCATGATCTTTTCTGCAATCATAACAGGTATCATAAATAGTGGCAGAGACTGGTTCTTGCCTATGGAATGAGTCACAAGTTCAGCCAGTTATTGGTTGGACAGTCCCTCAGTCTCTGTTCCATCTTTGTTCTTGCCCATGATGTATGCAGGACATATTTTGGGTAGAAAATTTTGTGGGTAAAGTTCTGTCCTTATCCCTTTACTGAGAGTCCTGTCTGGCTACAGGAGGTGGCCATTTCAGGAGCCATATCTTCTATTGCTAGGTGTTTTAGTTAGATTCACCCCATAGATTTCTTGGGGCTTCCCCCAGTCCCAGGTTTCTAGCACATTTAAGAGATTCTCCCCTTCCTGACCCACCACCCATTTCTATTCTCTATCCCCTGCTCTTCCTACACCTGATCTCCCCATTCCACTCTCCACTCTTTATCACACCCAGTTCCCTCCACCCATTCACTCTGAATATTTATTGACAACACCATCACTCCAAATGCTCTGGATATTTCAGTGATCTTCCTGATTTGACAGATCCCTACTCCTCAAACTGGTTTGCCATGCTAGACTTGGGTGGAATTATTTAAACTGTCACCAGTATTATTTTTCCTGGAATGAGTAGATAAATGTTCTAGTTTTTCTGGAAATATCAAACAGGAGGAAGAAAAACTAATATGTTGTTATCTTTTCACATATATAGTAGTTCTCAACAGATTTTTATTTTTGTTTCTATGTTATTAGGAAATATATAGTAAATAACTTAGTGTTTTCTAACTGTAATTAGCGGTAGAGTGTACTATGAAATTTTAAGAAAATATTTTCCACTTACTAATTACTTTATATGATTTTATATTTTACATCTTACTGAGATCATTTATACAATAATTAAAAAGAACCTTTAGATAGTCATAACAAATCCATGCAGGGTAAATTTAAAGGTTAATTAAAGAGATACAGAACTGTCTTTGGTATTTCTGAAACATGCTACCATTGTTCGTTGAGGAAATTCAAACACATATATTGCCATATTTATTTTATTAAATGTTTCTAATATATTTGAATACTTTGTACAACATAATTCATCATAAAACTTCTGCCTCTCTCCCGGATCTGAGGCCGGACACAGACCCCCACCTGGTCTGCTTCTGCATTTTCTTTGACAGTTGTGTCAATGTTTTCCATGGTATCTTCTGCACATGAGATTCTCTCTTCTATCTCTTGTATTCTGTTAGTGATACTTGTGTCTATGACTCCTGATCTTTTTTTTAGGTTTTCTATCTCCAGGATAGTCTCCCTTTGCGATTTCTTTATTGTTTCTACTTCCGTTTTTAGATCTTGGAAGGTTTTGTTTGGTTCCTTCTCCTGTTTGGTTATTTTTTCTTCCAATTCCCTAAGGGATTTTTGTGTTTCCTCTTTAAGGGCTTCTATCTGTCTGCCTGTGTTCTCCTTAATTTCTTTGAGAGTGTTGTTTATGTCCTTCTTAAAGTCCTCTAACATCATCATGAGAAGAGATTTTAATTCTGAATCCTGCTTTTCTGGTGTGATGGGGTGTTCAGGGCTTGCTATGATGGGGGAACTGGGTTCTGATGTTTCCATGTAACTTTGGATTCTTTTGCTTACGTTCTTGCGCTTGCCTTTTGCCATTTTGGTTAACTCTAGTGCTCCCTGTACTTTCTGTCTCTGACTGAGGCCTACCTTTCCAGTTATCTTGCTTGTGTCTGGTCTCTTCGGGGTCCCAATGTCTCTGTGATCTTCTCCATCTGCTCTGAATACAATAGCTCTAGCATGACTCAGAATATGGTGTCTCCTAGGTAGCTTTCCAGCTAGGTGTCCACAATTCTGGGTGTAATGTCTCTTCTAGGATGTCTCAGGCTAATGTGTCCACTGCTCTGAGTGCCTTGGCTCCTCTATTATGTCTCGTGATATGTTGTCTGTCGCTCTGAGTTACTTTGGTCCTCTGCCACTCTGGGTTCAGTGGATCCTCTACTGCTCTGGGTTCCTTGCACCCTCTAGGGTGGGTCAGGAGGGATCCAGTGCCCCCAGAAGCAGACCAGGCAGGTGTCTGCTTCAGGCTTCAGATCCAGGAGAGGGGCAGAAGGGGTGTGCTATTCCGCAAGGGCGGAGTTTGGGGTTCTGCTGGAATCTGAGCACTCCCTGCACTCAGCTCTGGGCCTAGGGCAGTGAGCGGGTCTTCTTGTCTACTGCTCTGTGTTCTGTGCACCCTCTAAGGTGGGTCAGGAGGGATCCGGTGTCCCCAGAAGCAGACCAGGCGGGGGTCTGCGTCAGGCCTCTGAAAGCTTATTTTCAAAAGAATGTATACCCATATATAATCTATATATGCAACTCTTTAAGAACATTCTTTACAGACTAGTTTGTCCTAGAAGTTTGTCGTCAGCAATTTTCATGTTGTTGGAATTTTGAAAAATACAGGGAGTGAGAAAATGTCTAATTCTTCTGATTTCCATCAAAGACTTTACCTTTAATTATTTTACCATTAAAATTTCATTAAATTGCATTTAAATTCTTTTGTACTTTGTATTCCTTTTGCATTCCTTGTGAAAATGTTCATAAGATTTAAAGAAGGGAGTTAATTAATAAATAATAAGGAATAAATTATTCCTAAGTGAACATTTATAATTTTATTAAGGATCAAAGCATTTAGATTATATGACAAAAGAGATGCTGTTGAAGCTGGACTTGGGTATAAATATATACCTTTAAGTTAAGGTAGACACATTTAAAAGCTTGTTCAGCTTGAAATTTAAATTTCCATCATCTTTTTTGACAGTGATTAGACAAATCATTTTTGTATATCAAGAGACTTTCTTTCAAGACTTAAATATATAAAATAATAAAGACATTGGGATACTCAATGATAACTGAGGAACTTCTAAGAAATAAAATGCAAGAATTTAAAAACTCTAGAAATGAAAAAAGAAGATGAAATCAAGAAAATACTTTTATGGCTAAGGACAGTTAGAAGTAATAAGAAGAATAATAGATATGAAGTGTAATGCTGGTTATTATTCTTACTATATCTGGAATCAACTGAGTTCCAAGGAACTAGTCATGCCTTTGTGAGATTTTCTTGATTGAATCATTTGAGGTGGGAAAACCAAGTGAAAAGTCTAGTCCACAGCTTTTGGGGTCAAATAGTATAAAAGAACACTAAGGCGAAAGCTTTTACTTTTGCCTGTTTGAATCCACCACTGCAGACAAGTTCATCTATCCTGTTGCTGGGGCATTTCTTTGACGGTATTAGAATCTATTTCTTTCAGATTCCAATGTAAACTCAAGAATGATATCTCTCTACAGTTTCTCTGTGACTCCAGAAGAATATTAGGACTACTGAGAAGTTCTGAGCAACTAATAGATCCCAATTAGGACTGAATGCTCCACTGGCTCTTACTCACTGGACATTATCCAGTTGTGGGTATCTGCACTTGTTTCTATTTATTGCAATAAGAAGCTTCTCTTATGATTGCTGAACAAGGCTGAGGTAGAAAGATATTAGAAGTCATTTTATGTCAATGAATAATAGAATATTTGTATTTGCTTTTCTTCTATGTCCCTGGATTATCTAGTAACAGATTCTTGGCCATCAAGTATGGGTACCATCTCATTGAGTAGGCCTTAAATGAAATCACATATGACTTCATTATTCTGACAAGCTTTGTGTCACTATTGCACTGGCATATTTTGTAATGATCCTGTGGTATTTTTCATCTTTCAGATTATTTATTTGGTAGATTATATTTATTGATTTATATATGTTGAATCATCCCTGTCTCTGTGGGGTGAATCCTACTTGATCATGGTAGATGATCTTTTTGATATGTTCTTAGATTTATATCTCACCTTAGCCTTTTCTTGTTGTTGTTGTTGTGGTGGTGGTGGTGGTAATAGTGGTGGTGATGGTGGAGGTGATGCTGCTGGTAGTGATGTTGTTGTTGGAATACTATTGATTACTGCTTATATTCACTGGGAAATAGAGTTCTGTTCAAGTTGTTTACACTGACTTTGATTGGTGGTATATATCAAGAAAATGATCCATTTCTAAATAGTTTTACAAATTTTGGGAAATAAGAGTTTTTAAATTATACCCTGGGAATATTAGATATCACCAGGATTTCATTCATATTCTTGATATGCCCCATTTTCATCTCTAATTTTATAACTCTAGCTCCTCTCTCTCTCTCTCTCTCTCTCTCTCTCTCTCTCTCCTCTCTCTTTCTCTGTCTGTCTCTGTCTCTGTCTCTCTCTGTGTATGTCTGTCTGTATGTATGTGTCTTTTAGTTAAATTAGGTAAAGTTTTGTCAAGTTTTATATTCTCTCAAAAAAATATAAAACACAGTAACTCTTGGTTTTATTGATTCTCTGTATTTTGTTTGTTTCTATTTGATTGATTTCAGCTTGTAAGTTTATTTTCTGTCTTATACTCCTTTTCATTTTTATATCTTATACTGATTTCAGGTGTGCTACTAAGCAAAGAATGTACATTTATTTTTAATATTTGTCTATTTATATTTGTGTTCTGGATTGGTTCTAATGTTATTTGTGTTAATTCAGCTCCCAAAATCATGGGGATTTTGTCTTTGCTGAGGATCCCAGACCCCAGTGAGCTCTGACTGGGCAATAAACTTTGTGGCAGCCAGTGGCTAGGTGGGATGATTGAGGTGAGAATTTTAGGATTCTCTGGCAAGAAATTCCTAGGAAGGGGGAAAGGGAGAGGGAGAAGGAGAGGGAGAGGGGGAGGGGGAGTGAGAGGGGGAGGGGCAGGGGGAGGGGGATGGAGGTGAGGTAGAGATAGAGATAGAGGTAGAAGTGAAAGTGATGGAGAGGGAGAAGGAAGAGGGAGAGAAGAGAATGGGAAGGAGGAAGAGAGAGAGAGAGAGAGAGAGAGAGAGAGAGAGAGAGAGAGAGAGAAATTACTGACAAGCTGGAGAAACAGGAAGATCAGGCCGAAGAACTGCAGAAGGCAGAAAAGAGTTGGGAAGGTGAAAGTTGCCCCACAAAGGCTGCACAGCAGCGTCCAGGGCAGCAAAGATGAAATATAGACTTAGAAAGTATTAAATCAGTAATAATAGGGGAGAGTGTCTATTAGCCACGTGGCATTAGAGAGTTGCCCAGCTGTTGCACTGTTGGGGCAGGTGGTGAGGAAGCACACTGACCCAGTTGGGAAGTGACCCAGCAGGCCCCCTATTATTGCTTCATATAAGTTTGTATCTGTGCCTATGCAAATATGAATTTTTGTTTAGAACCATCTTTATTGTGTTCAATAAGTTTGGGTATGCTGATGTTTCATTTATATTCAATCCTAAAACGTTATTTCTGTCTTGACACAGTTTTTATTAATTAACCACTTGTTCAGTTTCCATAATATGCTGTAAAGCAGAGCAAGCCATAGCTTACTCTCATCACTTTCAAAATTGTGACAGATTCTAAATCTCAATATTATGTATTTTGATAATATATGAGGAGTAAAAGTTTTTTATTGTCATTTTATCAGATATTTTCTTTATTTACAATTTAAATTCTATCTCTTTCTCAGCCCTCTGAAGCCCCCTATACCATCCCTTTCCCCCCAGCTTCTATGAGGGTGTTCCCCCACCCACTCCTGCCTCCCCACCCTAGAAGTCCCCTGCACTGGGGCATAGAGCCTTCAAAGAACCAAGGTTATCCTGTTCACTTGAACCATATTAAGCAAGGGGATACCCTAAAGTACTACAAAGCAGTAAGGTGAGGTAATTCTCAATTGAATATGAATTCAATTCATAATTGAAGCAAGTTCAATTATGTACTCAAATATTTGGTAAAACAAGTAAGATAGTGATGGAACTAGGAGTGGCTACTAACATTTCTGGATGCACTATGGCAAAGTTAAAAAGATTTATTATTCATTAGACTATGAAGACATTTATAATAGGATGAGATTGAAAGTCTTTCACTCAAGAGGCTTTCTTCTGTCATGATTAAATTGTTTCCATACACATAATCTGAACTTAGTTCATGTACAAGCATAAGTCAAAAGAGAAGTAGCAATATATCACCATCCTTACAGGGCTCAATGAAATACTCAAATATGTCCATGTGTATCTGGGGCAACTAGTCAAAGCAAAGAGAAAGTTAGCATCAATGTCAACCTGTCATAAAACTAATTATGATTCTATGAATTCTTTTCATCTTTCTCTCTAAGTATGTCAACTTAGGAAAAACAAAGGCAAAAAATGACATGGTTGGGGGGAGGCAAGAATGTCTTGTTCAGGATTCTACACAGGTTCAATTACAAGTTCATGCTTCACTGCGATACACTTTTCTACAATAAATCAAAGTAAAAATCTACAGAGATGCTGGTCTGCTTATCAGGTGCTGTTCACAGGGATCAGTGGCCAAAATTTGCAACTCAGGCTCTAAGGTAGAGAGATAGCTGGAAGAAGGCTCTAACTGGAGAGGGAGCAGGAGCAGGAGCAGGAGCAGGAGCAGGAGCAGGAGCAGGAGCAGGAGCAGGAGCAGGAGCAGGAGCAGGAGCAGGAGCAGGAGCAGGAGCAGGAGCAGGAGCAGGAGCAGGAGCAGGAGCAGGAGCAGGAGCAGGAGCAGGAGCAGGAGCAGGAGCAGGAGCAGGAGCAGGAGCAGGAGCAGGAGCAGGAGCAGGAGCAGGAGCAGGAGCAGGAGCAGGAGCAGGAG
>JANHMN010000001.1:231462574-231475298 GCA_030674055.1 Rhabdomys pumilio | reverse complement strand
AGGAGCAGGAGCAGGAGCAGGAGCAGGAGCAGGAGCAGGAGCAGGAGCAGGAGCAGGAGCAGGAGCAGGAGCAGGAGCAGGAGAGCATGGCTTCCCTAGAGTCAGAGGTAGGCAACAGGGCACAGCAGTAGGTCAGTAGAACACAGTGGGTAGCTAGGATAAACATTCAGTGTCACTAAGCAGAAAGTGACTATGCTAAGCTTTAGCAACTTCCAGCAACTAAGGCTTTGGGAGAGAATATTCTTCCCCAAGCTGTTACAATTCTATAAGAAAGACACTCTCAGACAATCTTTGGTGAAATAACTTGTGCACTTTATTACTTGTGGATAGGGTCTTATATATATTTTGGGGTGGGTTGGGGTCTAAAGTCAAATGCTTTCTATCAGTAAGGTTTGAGATGTTAGGGTTGCCTCATCTGCATGTGGAAGAGCTTCAGGTGGTGTGCCCTACATGACTGATTATCACAGTCTTTTCCAAAGGGTGTCTTGGCCATGTGTTCCAGCACAGAAATCTGGTCAGGAGTAGATTTAAATGCCTACCATTCTGTCATGAGAATTTTCAGGGTTTCTGAATCTGCTTGGCTTTACCAAGTTTTCTATCTGGTGACATGGCCCACTGCTCGACACAAAGATAAATAAAAATTTACATGTCATATAGATTTTACTAAGCTAAATAAAATTACTATATAATCAAGAATATCATTCTAACCAGAGTTAGCAGTCATCTGATTTGTATATTTTTATGTGTCCAATGATTTTGAGAATACCTACTCTCTATATCCTCTATGTAACCATATTTTATATTACATTATTGCTTAGTTTTTGGTAAGTTTATTGTCTTTTAGCCTACCAAATTCAGTTATTGTCTGTATGCACATGAGGATTGGTTCATTTAGTAGATCATTGTAAACATCCCAGTGTTCAAACTTATGGTAAAAAATGATTGTTTCTTTGCTACCAGCCATCAACTATCAACATCTCTCAGGTATATTAAGGCCTTTTGAGACCTTTGACTACCCAGGCTAGAATACTGGTGGCCTTCATCTCATCTAGGTGTTATGTAAGCAAACAACAATCACTGTTATTTTATGCATATAATATTAATGTTTTGTCCAGAAGATACTGTTTTGCAATAATGCTCTCCAGCTTAATTTTTATAATCTTTTAAGTTCTTCTTCTTAGATATTTGCTAATTAGTGAGAAATGTGGGGGTATGTTGCAGATATCCCATATATACCTGAACATTTCACAGACACTTAAATTTTTGTACTTTGAGTAGTTATCTCTATAATAAATATTCTACATTGCAAATTATTTTTTTCCAATAAGGTGACAGTTTCACAAGTATAGACATATAAAGATAAACATATAGAAAGCAAGCTGCTATGTCTACTGAGCAAAAATATAGTAAATTCTTTACTAGGTCTAAAACGATGTAGCAACAAGTGCTTGGAGAACTTTACAGCAGCAAAAACAAGAATTTCCTATGTAGTATTCTTTAAATCCAATAAGAAAGTAGTTGGTTCTCCTAATAATATGCAAGCTACTATTTCACAAATGTACATATCTCAGAAGGGCAATGATAGTTGTGGATGGCAGTGTTCACAAGTGTTATTCACAATTAAGACTTTTAAGGTACTTTCTCCTCTTAGAGACTGCATAAAGCCTTCTGGTACTAACACAGATAGATAACATGGAAGAAACATCAAGATCAATAAAACACATGTATATACACACAAACATGCAGACAAATATTATACATATTATATATGTATATGTACTGTGTGATATATGATATATAATTCAGAGGTATACAAAATTAAAGAAAAATGTTCAAATCCACTTGTCTAGAGGACATATTTATCTTCATCAATGTCAAATTTTAGGTTCTCATTGACTGATTATTATGTCATTATTTGCTTTAGATTAGGAAGATAATTTATTTAAAATATACATTGCTTAACTTTTGCCACTGGAACAGATGAGACTTTTCCAATAGATTTATTATCAGTGTCACAAGATACATTAATGGACACCTGTTAGAAAATAAGTATAAAGAGGCTTTTAACACACACACACACACACACACACACAGAGAGAGAGAGAGAGAGAGAGAGAGAGAGAGAGAGACAGACAGACAGACAGACAGATACAGAGAATGTGGGCTATTCAAATCATGAATTAAAATTCTAGCTTAAGAGAATATTTTGCAAGCAGAAAAAGGATAACAGAATATTGCATATAATTTTTGTATAAATGAGTTAATTTCTTACAGGAAACAATTACCAGAATATTGAAGATCATGCTCCAATGAGATGATCCATTATGTTAAAATGCTTGCTGCAAAGCCCGAGATGTATAAAATAGAAGCAGAGAACCAACTCCTTTCATTGTTGTCCACTGACCTGTAGTTGCATGCAATGGCCCAACTGCACTGCCTTCCCCATAATAAGTAAATGTAGGCTGTCAGGTTCAACTCAGCTGATCTGGAACTAAACTCCTCTCCAAGCTGTCTGACCCAACCTGGTTTCCTTCAGCTTCTCACTAAGTTACTTTGGCTTCAAACTAACTCTGGCACTTTGTTCTAATATTTTGGCTCCCTCTTCTTCTTTGGCTTCAATTGTCTCTGCTACCCTGCACTGCACAGACTGCATGAACTGAACAAAGCTCATGAATGAACTCAGCTTTTTTGTATGAACTGCACTGATTGAACTGACTCAATTCACCTGAACTCATCAGAACTGAATGACTTAACTCAGTGTTCCTCTTAAATGGCTTTTTCCTTGCAAGTTGGGTGTGTCATATGTCTGACTCATTCTCTCACATCTTTCTGTGATTCATGACTTTGTATACTCCTCATTTATATGGCATTGTTTGAGATTAAAGTGTTCAGTAAAGGATTGCAGTCAAAGGGGTTAAAGGTGTATCCTAAGGGGATCTGTGCGTTCCCACCAGAACAAACAGACCCAGATGTGTGGGGTTGTTGTGCCCTCGCATGGAGGGTGGTGAGTTCTCTTAGGTGGAGTTGTCATTCCGAGTATCTGCCAAGGATCAGAGAGGCAAAAGCACATGGAATTTTTACTGAGTTTACTCCGCTCCGCCCAGTGGGCGCTGTGGGGAAATCTCACTCAATCTGAAGTTCCATGGGGTGCAGGGCTTTTGAGTGGACCTGGAGGTCGGTGGTCTCTGTTCTTGGTCTCCCAGACGCAGTTGGGAAATGTAGAAGAATAGAGATTGTGGGAGTGCGGGCAGAACCAAGCCTGCAGTTGAGAGAAACTAGCCAGTAGTCTCCATTCTTTGGGCTTCCAGACAAACAGAGATGCAATGGGGAGAAGGAACGGGTGCGACTGTGCCCTGTGGGAAAGTGACTTCTTGTTACTGTACTTGCTTGGCTGGATCACTGGCTGCTTAACTAGTTTGCTTGAAGAGGTGGCCTCCGCTGAGGGAACACAGAGAAGCTCTCCAGGAGAGATTAGGGGGTGGCCCAATGCTTGGAGGGGCCCTCCACGGTTCTCCACAGCAGGCCCCAAAGACACATTGGGTTTACAAGCTTTATTGGCATGGCAGAAATGGATGAATGTGGCTCACCCCCCCCCCCCCAGGACTGGCCTTTGGTTAAATACCATTTGTAAGGAGGAGGGTCTGGGAAAGAATACTTAATTAGCTATGCCCTCTGACATTTACGTGTCTCATTAATATGGAAATCTCTTGAGGGCCTGAGTACTGTACATTCCCTCTACCTGTGGAGGGGCACAAACCTCTCTTTGGGAGGGGCTGTATTGTCCTATGTGACTGAAAGGCATGGGTCAATAGAGGTCTTTGCCCGGGTGTCAGGATTCTAGAATCTGGGAGCATGGTGAGATATGTACCATCCCTCACAGGCATGGACACCTGTTGGGTCTCTGGCTCTCTCTGAGCCAGTGCTCTACCAGAAACCAAACCATCCTTTCATGGTCCCACACAGATGGTCTTTGGATGTGATCTGAGTAGCTATGTTGCTAGATTAATTGTGCATTTAAAAACAGTTTTTACACATATATGTTCAATTATGTATATACCTTTGCATATATTTTCTGTTATTAATTACTTTATGAAGCATGCAGGTGTTCAGGATATAAATATAAACATAAAGTTACTTAGCACTATGAAAAAAAAAAAAACATTGCAAATTTTGGTGAATGTATTTTCCAAAAAGCAAAAATTTCTAAATCTGATTTAGTAATTTAGTGTAATCATTCATTTTTACTGTAGGCCAGAGAAGTTGAGAAGTTTCAAAGAAATAAGTCAGAATGACCGATAGTATAAGATAAAATGTTGATTATGTTTTATGTCTATTATAATTAGGCTTATGGGGCTGGAGCAATGAATTGGCAGTTAAGAGAACTTTCTGTTCTTCCAGAGAACTTGAGTTTGTTCCTAGGCATCCACATAATGTGACTAGATAACATTAATAACTATAGCTTATGGTGTCTATCATTTTCTAGTGGTCATGGGCTGATATTCACACATGGCATGCACTGTACAGATATGAACACACAGACATAAATAAAAATAAATTTGAAAATGGGAGAATAGTAATATACTTGTGACAGAAATTTTTAAAGAACTAAAGCTACTGTTTAGATAATACCAATAAAATTATACAAACCTATAATTTATGTTTTACTTATGTGTCTTATATCTGTGTATATGTGTACACATACATTTATCATGTGTTTGTGTGCATGTGTGTGTGTGTGTGTGTGTGTGTGTGTGTGTGTGTGTGTGTGTCTATATCAATAGACAATGCAATGTTGAGACACAGTGTGCTTTTGGGGTCAGAAAACAATTTTAGGAGTTCTTATATTCATATTTCTTCCTACTTAAGACATCAGGTTTGGCAGCAAGTTCTGGACCCAGTGAACCAATCACAAATACAACCCTTTATTATGTTTAATATCTTCTTGAATGGATAAGAAATAACTTGTCATTGTTAGAATAATCATTCATTTTGTATATGATGCTTATTTAGCATTTGCCCTGCTTTTAAATTTGCATGTATAATTGCAGAAATTCCTACTGTGTATGGATCATGGCAAAATATCAAAGTTGTCTTGAGATAATTATCTTTCTTTAAAACTATCATATTAGTAACCTATGCTTACTGTTCAGGTACCTGGAGGTTTACAAAACAACTAAAGACATTTGTTCTGATGCTCTGAATTTATAAACCAGGGAATCTTGTCTCAAAGTTGGTGTTCTGAATTCTGCTATTTAATCTGTATCTTTAGAATAGTGAGTTGACCCTGACTGGCATGAATATACTAATTATCTCAAAAGAATTGTAGAGAAAAACACTATTTTCTCATTTTCTGTGATGAGACATCTGTGTCAACTAAACAGGAAATCAAAGCAGCTTTATTTGCTAGGAAAATATACTGAACACACCGCACTAATATGCTGTCATCTTCATTTCCAGAATTTGGTATCATTATGACATAAGTTGTACATAAAAATCTGTACTTTTTTTGCCTTTTTTCATGCAAATATGTCAATGAATTCTTTTTAAGAATCATTGTTGTATATTGGAGCATAAGAATTGCCTAAAACATGTTTTTTTTAAACAAAACAAAACAATTATTTCTAAAAATTTTTTAGGCTGGTTTGCACATACAGATGGTTCTTGGTATCCCTATTCTGTTTCTCAAGAAAGCCCAGTAACATGACACTAGGTTACAAATATGAAAAGGATTGTGCCTTTCACTCTTGGGTTAATTGCTTTCTTGTGCTACCCTTATGTTGTTTTCTAAGATGTATAGAATGCCCAATGCAACAGATCACAATATAAGAAATAAACAGTGCATTCATAAACAATCTTGGATATCTAAGCATGTTTTATATAATAATATTTACTTTGTTATATACACACACACAAGTGAAAGAAAAAGAGAGATATAGAGAAAGTGAGAGAGACAAAGGCAGAGTACCGACCTTCTATTAGTTTAATTTCCAATTTCCCTTTAAGTATGAGAACATAATATAATAAATGGGAACTTTTATGAATAGGTATGTATACCTCAATTACAGAGAAATTGTCTAGAATACATGAGACCCAAGGCCCAATAATTAACACTGCTATAAAATGATTCTAACGTAGATTGTGTGTGTGAGTTCATGCATGGAATTCCAGCATGTCATAGGTGTAGTCTGAAGGATTTATATTCAGTTTCAACTTCTCTTACACAAAAAAAATTGAAACCACCCTGAACTACATAAAACCAAATAGATGGAGAGTAAAACATAACATTTCTTTTCATGAAATTATTAAGTAATAGATGTTTTAATGTATATTTTTCTTACACATCACTTTATTGGAATACTCTTTACAATGGCTAATTTATGTTACCGATCTAAGTAATAAATAATTATAAAATGAAAGTATATTATCTTATAAATGTTCATTAAATGTTTAATAGAGTCAGTGCTAAATCTAAAGAGCTAATAAACAGTACAACCTAAAAGATGTGAAGGCAAACAATGGACAATGGAGTTCGGGGAAGCCCTGATGGACAATATTCCAAGGTTATTTCCTAGCTTGTCAAACTTTGATTCATCATAAGTTTGTCATCATATACTTCTCACCATTGGGACAACATATCTTTCTAAAGGACAAACTCACAGTGAAACATAATTATAATGCTTCTTTAACTTTTCCCTTTTCTTATGTGTATGTGCTATAAAATTTAGTGTAGACTGGTAGACTGAAATAAAATTATTTCTTTTCTTTTTTTTTTTTTAAGACAGGGTTTCTCTGTGTAGCTCTGGCTGTCCTGGACCTCACTCTGTAGACCAGGCTGGCCTCAAACTCAGAAATCCACCTGCCTCTGCCTCCCAAGTGCTGGGATTAAAGACGTGTGCCACCACCTCCCGGCAATAAAATTATTTCAATCTTTTCTTTCAATCTTATATGTGGCTAGGTACACTACCAGCTAGTTTTACATGCTCACAAATATATAAATATAAACATTTTTCTCAGATACTATTAATCGACATAATTTTTCTCAATAAATTTCCTCATCACTTTGCAAGTTTACATAAATGTTTGAGGTTAATTAACATTTAAATCATGTCTTCAGAAATTAGTTCTTTATTGTGTGTTACCTATTACCCTTTCCTCCCTTCTATTTCTGCTATAGTATTTGGATTCTGGTCTATAATTTTGGATTATGTGTATCATCCCAATAACTTCCATACATTTATTAAATTGATATTTGAATCTTATTTTAAAAATATTTATTCTAGGGACTATCCAGGTGTTCAGTGGTCTCTATAAATTGGCTAAGTTTTAGAAGCCATGCTTTGTGCTTCCCATAATTTCAGTTAACTCAATCATTCTGAATTTCTGATGGGGTTGAAAACTTATAGGCTCATAACCAATCCTGGCTATTTACTTTGAGAGAAAAGATTTTGAGTGGAGGGTTTTTCAGCTGATATTCATTCCAAGCCAAGAAAAAATCCAGGTTCAGAACTAAGTGTTTTAGTTAGGAGAGATGACAGAAGTTCTGGTTAGTCAACAAAATGATGGACTGGTTAGTAGGACTAACTAGTACCTCACTGGTACAAATCGGCACAATTATGCACTAATTGTATTTTAAGAGAAGAGTTTTATTTTAACAGGAAGGGTGATATGTAGGAAGAGTTAAGGTGGGAGGAGTATGGAGAGGAAGAGAAGGAGTAAGGAGAGGAGGAGAAGAAGGACAGAAGAAGCTAGGTGATGAGAAAGAGAAAGAGAGAGAAAGAGGGGGGGGACATGGAGGCAGATGTTCACATGTCTCCACCAGTCAAAGATAGTTGATATATCTAGGTTGGGTATTGGGTTACACTTCTGACTGAGCATTACCAAACTTATAAAGCCTTTGACTAACATTTAAAAAAAAATTATATAAAAGCAAAAAGGAAAAGGGGCCATGGGATAGGGGTTTTCTAGGGAAGGGAAATGGGGAAAGGGGATGAATCTGAAATGTAAATAAAATATCCAATAAAAGAAAAAAATAAAAATATTTATTCTATTATTTTTCTAGCTTACTTTAATATTATCACATATTCACAATGATAGAACAAATATAGATACTTGTTTCTCATATCTTTGGTCAGTGTTTCATTGAGACACCAGCCAATTTAGTGTATCTAGCAGGGCTGAATTCTGCTTACAAAATGGAAGCTAGTTATTGCATCTCTATCAACACAGGGCAAAAGGAAGGGGAGAGAAATGCCTTAAAAGCACATAATCAGGCATTCATTGATATATGAGAGTAGATGTCTCATGCTCTAATGACTTACAGGCCTTATCCCTTACTAATTTTTACGTTGAAGATTATGCTTCAATGTAAATTTTGGTGGAATAACAAATATTAAATTATAACAACTTCTCATCGACCAAATTATATAGATCAATAAGTGCTCTACGATTAAACCTTTTCATTTTGTTCGTCCTATATTTACTCTACTGTGTTCTTTAATGAACTAATCCTTGTAGATAACATTACCCTGTTGTTTTGTAATACTGTATCTTATAACTGTCTATAGTAGAACACACAGTTTCTTTTTCTTGGTCTTGAAAATATTCAAGGGTCTCTCTTTGACTTGATATTTTCATGTAAGCTTATTTTTTTTTAACCTTTCTATCTTCCAGTCCTCCTCTTAAAAATAATTTTTATCAATCAACAATGTTTTGACTAGAGAACTGTACCAGGAAGCAAATCTACATCTTCAAATATATATTTTTCTTTATTCGTTGATAACTCTCTTTCACACATTCTCATACACTCAAGCACACACACACACACACACACACACATACATGCATGCAGGCATGCACTTGCATGTATGCACACACACACTTCCATGTGTATGTGTCTCTGTTTGTCTGTGTATGCACATAGATGGTGTTAATTTTAAATGAAGACTTTTCAGCATGTTTACAGTAGTATATCTTGATCTTTACACTGCATTAATTCTTATTATTGTAGTCTGACTCTGTTTTGGAAATTGTAGTTACCTATAGCATAAATTTTTACCAAGAAAAGTCTAGTATTTCTCAGCTGTAACCTTGGATTTTATTTTCTGTGTTACTGATTTTCAGTGTTCCAAAGGGAAATATTATAAATATATGTCACATATTTATAAAAATAATATATCCTTGCAGTTTGGTACAATTGCAAATCTCTTCCATTTTTTCAATTGTAATTGAGTCTTATGTGTGAACTGCTCTTGGCTATATTGTAATTATTTATCGCCATGAGTTATGGTATGGTTATACAAGAACATAAATGAAACAATATGCATTTTGATGCATCACGACTACTTCACTTTTGTTCTATATGATAATAATAAGTTAAAGTGCTCACTTTCAGACACTAAAAGTTACTAATAAATTCTATAGTGTCTGAACTCATTTTCTATCATTACAAATTATTACAACATTGACAAGGGCCTGCCACAATAACACAAGGTTACCCTGGAGCTGCATCTTACACAAAATACTACCAATAATATACGGGACTAATTTTTTTCTACATTCACAGGGTACATTTAATGGTGGAAATAAACAAATAAAATAACAGCAAGATTTTCAGTAAAAAAAACATCAAATAGTGTTGTTGTAAAATATGTACTTAAATCTTATTTATTGGAGAAAAAAGCCCCAAGGTTATGCTGAATTTGAAAAGGTTATTTGTATCACTTTCTGTTCCTCTTAGCCATGTAGCTAAATGATTCATCACAGATATGTCAGCATTCAGCCCTACAAGGTTTCTTACAATGTATTGAAAAGCAAACAAGTCACAGTGAATGATTATGACACAAATCACTATATGTGTTTTGGGTATCACAAGTGATTAATACGCTCAAGGTATTTGCCCACTTGTTTCTCTAGACTGTCAGAATCAAATGTAACTCTACAAAATTTATCCTTGACTGATGAAAGATGAAGCTTTATGAATAAACTGCCACAGAGACCTGCACAAATATGTGACGCAAATATTTGGGGTTAATTTTCTTAGGTTTTCAAGATTATTAGTTAGCTCTTCTTAGTTTTAGAATTTAAAACTTGAATTCATGATATGATAAGAAATTTAAGATGAGAATCTTGCTCTTTCTGTAAGCACTTGGCAGTTATGTAGTTATTTTTTCTTTTCTTTTATTCCTAGAGAAAATAATATGAATTAAAAGATGGAGTCTTATATACATTTTGGATTTACAATAGTAAGATTATGGTGACAGTCTACCTTTATCATATTTGAGAGTTCTGGGGGCTGGAAAATTGTTTTGTTAGATATATAAGGAAGTCTTTATCAAATATACTGTGACCTATTTCCAATCTTATATTCTCTCAGATGTACAACAAAGTTACCAAAGCCCAGAAGAAATATATCCTTAATATTACATTAGCCACCCACCACTTACTTTTATGTCAAAGAGAAATCATAACCTATGCCAATCTTTGGATTTGTACTATATTTTGAAAGGTCAGTTATATATTTGGATGTTATGATTCATTCTTTTAATATATACCCATGATTTTCAATTTTGAATAAGTAATTCAATAATAATAATAATTCAACTGTTATTGAAAATTTAAAAGTGATATTTTTTCTTTATCCTGACTAGCTCCCATGTATATGATATAAAGAATATAATATTTATCTAATCAAGATATACACCTCATTGGCAGAGCAGGCATTCATATATTCTTATTCTCCAATCTAATCTGGTTACCTCCCTGCGAAAATCACTGATATACTTTCATTTTAGTATTGATCTGACTTTCTCTGCTTCACATGTGTTCCCATAATGTTGCTTGGACCCTTTCATCATGGTGAATCCTCATTTCATCCTCTCTTTACCCCTCCTCTGGCTGAAATCTTAAGTCTAGCTCTAATTTTCTGTGATGCTCAGCCACTGGCTGATCAGGTTTATTGACAATTTAGAGAGTAAATGGGGAGCCTTTTTTACATAACATTGAGATAAGAGATTATAAGAATAAGGTTTACAATGCCATGCCCAAATTGATTCTAGATATGGGGGTAGAGAAATCAGTATTTGAATAATACAAGGATTATCTTTACACAATGCATAGTAACATTATGCCTACAATTCTCCTCTTTCAGTCTACACAATAGTTTTCTCAAAATAATGATATACAATAAAAGCAATTATAAAAAATAATTGTCTATTAAGCTGGGCAGTGGTGGCACACACCTTTAATCCCAGCACTTGGGAGGCAGAGGCAGGCAGATTTCTGAGTTTGAGGCCAGCCTGGTCTACAGAGTGAGTTCCAGGACAGCCAAGGCTATACAGAGAAACCCTATCTCGAAAAAACCTAAAAAACCAAACCACAAAAAAAAAAAAACAAAAAACCCTGTCTATTAAAAACTACATTAAATCCATTTGTATTTTGCAAATGTGGATAAAGTACTACATATCCTATATTGGTGAGTTTGCTTAAATCATTTTCTATCAAAAATTACATCTATAAACTTAAGAATGTCTTTCTCTAACCAAAAACATTTTCTTAAATCTTAAACAAAGTAAGCTTAATGGGATTCTATAACTATTTAGTCATAACCTGAGCAGAGACTTGAGAAAGAATAAAGATTACCTGAGTATGCAAAAAGTACAGGCAAATAACTTCCAAAACAATAAAAATAACAGAGAAAACTGACTGCTCAGGATACTACCGCCAAATTCCTCAATATAATTGGAGTATCAGTCTTTACACATCTGGCCCAAGATTTCTGACAGACCTTTTTTGAAAAACAGGAATTATGAAGAACTTGTTATCTTGCTTTGTCGAAGCTCAGCATTTGACTTCCCTGGATCCAAATTATGCATTTTGATCAGGATACTGCCAATAGTTGAAGCAATGGCATTTTTCGACCAGTGGCAGCTTATCATATTTTGAAGCAAATTCCATGTGAAGGTTCTTCTATGTTTAGTATCTTCTTTGTGGTAGAATGGGAGTGCTATGCTTGGCCAAAAAATCTTTTGCTATAAAATCTTCAAGACTTGTCAAATATCAAGATCCTTTCAAATATCATAGATAGAAAATTAAATTATACTTTGAATATACAACCCAAATTAACTTATAAAGACAGATGCCTTACCTTCTCATAAAGAGAGTTTGGTACACTTTATAATTTTGAAATGATCTTTTCCACCACAATTAAAACATTAATGAGTGGATTTTCTCAAAACCTTCAGAGATCGCTTAGCCTATTAAGTTCATATCACATGAATGAGATCCAATATCAACTAATTTTCTAATCTATTCATCCATTGGTGTTGATTTAGCTTTCTAGAGACTGATCACATTTTTTATTCAGCATTATCATTTTTAAAAGCTAAATATTCAGTTAGTACTTTTCTAGCTAGTGGATCTGTTATGCTTCTATGTATACCTGCAGTCAATATCTATAAAAGTCACCATATGTTTCTTTAGGATCTTACATAATCTGAGTAAATAGTTCAAGTCTTTTTCCTGTTAATTCAACCTTGTCCCAAGCATTTAAGGCAGACATATGATATAATATCCTGGTTGCCTTATCATATATGACATGTGTCTATACCTGAGAATATTGACCTTCCCCTAAAGTGGCTGGTCTTGAGAAATATTAATACCTTTCATCCTATCACTCTCTTTCTCTCTCTCTCTCTCTCTCTCTCTCTCTCTCTCTCTCTCTCTCTCT
>JANHMN010000001.1:231428135-231462564 GCA_030674055.1 Rhabdomys pumilio | reverse complement strand
CTCTCTCTCTCTCTCTCTCTCTCTCTCTCTCTCTCTCTCTCTCTCTCATCTCTCTCTCCTTAACCTCTTATATCTAACATGAATAAAATTAAAATTATAACTGTGGACCAGGATCTAATACTGCTTCTGTCAATTTTTTTCCAGTCTGGGGGACATAATTTATTTTAACTGACCAAGAAATTAATATTTATTGCATTAATGGTAAATTCATTCTGAATTTAGTTATACTTTCTTTATATTTTCTCAAATCCTGCACATCTATAGGTTGTCACCCACACTGTTCATATCCTTCTTGCTTTTGAGCATCTGCTGGTATTTTTAATGTACTAATCAGATAAGCTAATACTTATTTTCTAATAACCTTTGGTGGATTTTCATGAATATCATAATATCATGCTGTATTAGGCTCTAGCTTTATTTCTATTATTTCTATCTTAGTATCTTTCTCAACTTTATAGTTCTAATTTTCTCAAAAAGGTTTGTCTTCAATTTTCTTCTAAGGCCTGTCTCTGATTTTCATATTTTTTGTTTTCTTGATTACCAAGATACTGAGTATCAGAATGGTAATATTCAGAATTGATCATGTATCAATCTTAATTTATTTATTTATTTCTCTTTTATTTCATTTATCTCTTTCTCTTTTATTTCTATGATTATGCTCCTCATCTTGATGTGCCTTATTTATTTTCTGTTTTGATTTTTTTTATTTTTATAAATTATTTTTCATTTACTTTAGAGCCTGATCGCAGTAATCCCCCATCTTATTCTCCCAGGTGCAGCCTCAACCCTACCCTCATTTTCTCACCCCCATACCCTCAGAGAAGGGATGGCACCTCCATGAGTACTAACACACCCTTGAACATCAAATCATAACTGGATTAGGAACATTTTCTCCCCATAAGGCTAGACAATGCAGTCCAGTTATGAGAAAGGGATCCAAAGTCTGCCTGTTTCTAATTGTTAGGGGACCAACATGAGAAACAAGCTGTATATCTGCTACATATATGTAGGGGGCCTAGGTAGGTCCTGCCCATGAATTGGTTGGTTGTTCAGTCCCTATGAACTCTCTTGGGCCCAGATTAGTTTACTCTGTAGGTCTTTTTATGGTGTCTTTGATCTCTCTGCCTCCCTTAATTCTTCCTCAAAGTTTTCCATTGAACACTCTAAGTTCCATTAATTGTTCAGTTGTGGGCTCTTGTACTGTTTTGCTATCACCTGGTAGATGAAGCCTCTCTGAAGGCTGTTATGTTAGGCTCCTGTCTGCAAGCATATTTGAGAAACATTAACAGTGTCAGAGATTGGTTCTCTCCCATGAGGTGTGTCTTAAATTGGGCTAGTTGCTGGTTGGCCATTTACTTTATCTCTTGTCCATATTTATTCTTGAACTACTTATGAGCAGAAAAAATATTAGGTCAAAGAATTTGTAGGTTGGGTTATGTCCTCCTCCCTCTATTGGAAATTTCATCTGGCTAGAATTAGTGGCCTTTTCAGGATTCATATCTCCATTTGTTAATGATCTCATCTAGAGTTACCCTCATCGACTCCCAGAAGCCTTCCCTGTCCCAGAGATTCCCCCATCAAATTCCATCCTCTCTGCTAGTCTTCCTCTCTCTCCACACCTGATCCCCACCTGTGTTTCATTTCCTATCTCTCTCTCTCTCCAGTTCCATTCCTCCATCTGCTTCAGACGTCTATTTTATCTCTACTTCTAAGTTAGATTTCAGCATTGTCCATTGGGCTCTCCTTGTTACTTGGCATCTTAGGGTCTGTAGATAGTATTCTTGTTATCCTACATTTTATAGCTAACATCCACTTATAATTTTATACCTATCGTGTATGTCTTTTTGGGTCTGGGATTCCTCACTTGGGTGATATTTTCTAGTTCCATCTATTTGCCTGCAAATTTCATGATATCCTTGTTTTTAGTAGTTGAGTAGTATTTTATTGTGTAAATGGACCTCATTTTTTTAAAATCTATTCTTTGGTTGACAAACATTTAGGTTGTTAGTTGCTGAACTATCTTTTGGGTATATGCCTAGTAGTGGTATATCTGGTTCACGAGATAGATTGAGTCTCAGTCTTCTGAGAAATCATTGCCTTGATTTCCTGAGTGGTTGTGCAAGTTTGCACTCTCATAACAATGGAACTTTGTTCCACTTTTTCTGTATTCTTGCTAGGATGTGCTATCCCATATGTTTTTTATCTTAGCCTTTCTGATCTGGCTTTGGAGAAATCCTGGTAGTTAAGATCAAAGTCAACCATGACCAGATATTTTTCTGGAACCAGGTACACAATGGAGAACTTCTTTACCAGTAGGACTTCACCTCTCTGACCTTCTCTGCTGATCCTGATTCCCCACACCTTCTACCTGAGGAAAATTAACTTGTCCTTGGCTGACCTCCAAACTTCCTCTTTTTCCAATAAGAACCTACCCATTAAGTACCTAAGATTTTTTGAATGCCTCTCTATTCAAATGAGGTATTCACACAACTTTACAATTCTAGCCAATGATTTTTCTTTTACCCTGAAACCCACACTCCACTTTCTGAGGTCCATATATACCCTTTGTTCACCTTGAATAAAGTGTATGAACACAAGCTAAGATAATCTAAGAGAACTGGTTCGTTGAAGATTGTTAGAAAAGACCTTCATATAAAAAGGTTGTAACACCAAGATCCTCAGAGAAGCTCTCCTCTGCCTTCTCCTCACCCCTGAACACTCACTCTCAGCTGTACCAGGAGCCTGCAGAACTCTACCCAATATGTACTCTGCTTCTTCTTTCCAGCCTGGTGTGCAGAGGCATCTGAACTCCTTGAGAGGAAAAAAGCAGAGGATGTGGAACCACAGCTGGACCTCTAAAGGCACACTACACCTGCCCATTGGTGAAACTAGGGTGTGGAAGTCTCCCACTATTAATGTCTGTTATTCAATGTAAAATTTAATGTTTAGTAATAGTCTTTTACAAGTGAGAGTATGCCATCTGGGACATAGATGTTTAGAATTAAAATGTCATCTTGGTGTATTTTTTTCTTTGATGACTATTCCTCCTTGAATAAATGCCTCCCTAATGAGTTGTACCAACAAAAATTAATCAAATGATTAGAAAGGACACTTCATGCTCCTTGAAAGTGTGTTGAACTAGGTACTAAAATGTCTATTCCAGATTGCTTCTTAGGTCTATTTGTTTGGAAAAAAATGTTTCCAGTACTTTACTCTGAGGCAATGTCTATCTTTGTTGTTAAAGTGTGTTTCTTATATGCAGTATTTATATATGGATATTTATATCCAGATCCTTACATTATTTCGCATTAAAGCAACACTTTAAATATTTATTTAACTTGCCAGAAGTTTTGTTATTTTGGATTTCTTCTTCTCTTTTCTCAGTCTGTGTAAGGGATGTGGGATTGAATCTGGAGTTAGAAGAAGGATGGAAAGCAAGGTGCCATAGGTCACTGGATTGCTCTAGGAATCCTGATCTGACATACGTGCACATGATCTAAGTTGGCTTCTGTCATATCCTTGTGACAGAACAAAGGACCTGAGAAAGGACCTCAGGACTAGGGTGATGGCTGCTTCTCTACCTCCTTTTTTGGCAGGAACCACCTCCTGTCCACAACCATAACTGACTCCCTCCGCTACAGAGTCATGGGCAAGTGAATTAGATTCCACAGGAAAATTTGTCCCTTGATTATATAACTCAAACTAATCCTGAACAGATGTATATCCGTCTATTTTACAGAACTATTGTTAGATTTGCATTCTAATGATGCTGGATGGTAGTCTCCAGAGTCTGAATCCTGTGAATCTTCTTGGTCTCTGTCTTCACCTTCCCCATTTTCTGTCCAGTTCTCACAAATCTGGGTTTGGCTATGCCCCTTTGTTTTTGTTCATATTTCTGCCTCCCAGGAGCTGCCTGACCAGATCTCACTCTTCCACCGCTCTGGAAATTTGTTGGGCCCACAAGGCTTGGCCTTCAAGCAAGAAGGAGCTCCCTCTCAAAGGGATTTATCCTCCTGCCTAGCTAGAAAATTATGTCTGGTTTTGGAAAGTTTGCTTTTGTTGAATAGCAAGTGTTTTTTCTCAGCAGAAGTTTCTTAAAAACAAAATATATCTCTTTTTGTTTCTCTGGGGTTTTATATACTATTTTGTGACTGGCCAAGGGCCTTGGTGCACCTGGAGTGTGAGGGTGGGGGACAGTCCATTCAGGGAAGTTTTAACTCCTACCTAAGAAACTGCATTTGCAAAGTAATCATATTGGTTTTTTTTCCTCTTTTCATTAGAAATTTTCTAAGTTTGAGATTTATGTGTCCAAGGGTGCATGATTTACTGAAGAATAACACACTATACTCAGGTATTATGTAAATGCAAAATGTGTATTCTGCAGAAGTCCAGCATGACTCATTGTCCTTGCCTCAGGTCATGTTCTGAGGCCTGGACTTGCCTGAACTTGGTTAGTCCTGAACTGCCAGTTTGAAGTCTGTCATGGAGTCAGCCTAGCCTTCTTATGTAAAACCATGTTCTCATACTTTTAAAAGTGATTTTTTTTATTTATCCCAAGTTATTCCCAAATAAATAAGACAGAAAGTATGAGATTTATTTAATCAAGCTTTATGGCACAATAGTTGAGCAGTTTTTAGTTTATTTTAATCCATTAAGCTAGTATGGCTACCTCCCAGTCAAAATCCCCAATATACTTGCATTTAGTATTGATCTTTCTCCTTCACATATATTCCCATGGTGTGTCCTAGACCTTTTCCTCATGGAGAATTCTCTCTTATTCCTCTCTCTACCCCTTCCCTGTCTAGGAGCAGAAGTCCAGCTCTCTGCTCTCTACTGCTCAGAGATTGGCTTATTAGCTTTTCTTGACAATTAAGGGAATAAATAGGTATCTATATTTATGCAAAATTGAGACGGGAGATTCTTAGAATAAAATATATAATGTCATGGCCAGGTTACAACTGGGTATGGTGTCCTAGAAATTATCATTTGAATAATAGAAGGATAACCTCTATATAGTGAATAATATTATGCCTACATTAATCAGATACTGAGATTTTAATCATGGAACATACTATGTATGAATTTCAGACTGATAGACATTAAAGTAAAATGAGACAATTTTAGTTATTATGAAATATTTTCTTGATATTAGATATACACAGTTCACACATGTATATAGCACAAAGTGATAAATCTTGCTCATGTTCATGTAGATATATCATCATAATCCAATTTACAATATTCTTATTCTTATTAATTCATAAGAATTAATATTCTTATGACACAATAAATAATTGAGTAAAATACACATCCTTTTATGTATTCTTTTATATAGAATATTACATATATATTATATATAAATATGTTCTCATATGTTATATATATTCTATGTATCTTTGTATGTATATATTTATCAATCTTATAAAGTTTTATAGGCAGAAATAAATCCTAGCTATCTCTAACTGGCTATTAGATTATGATTGAGATATATAACCAGAATTTGGTGCAGAGAAATGTACTATAGTGTACAGGAAGATCTAATAGGAAAGGAAATAGAATACCCAGTTATGGATATATGGGTGGAGTGGAGCAGGAATAAGAGGATCAAATGGGGAAAGGAAGGACAGAGGGGTTGAGATAGAGAATGCCCTTATCCCTGGGGAATTCAATAAGGACCTGGGGTTGGAGGAATGAAGGAGTGAACAAATGAAACAACAAGAGACACAAAAAAGGAGAGCAAGTGGAGGGTTTTGATCAAGTTCTCAAATTTTAATTTCAGACAGCAGGTTATAAGGCATAGCAGAAAGGGAAGTTTAGGCAAGGATCACTGCTTAAGGCTATCCTTCTAACATATGCTCATTGCCTAAGACCATCCCACTATTGTAACTTGCTTCCAGGAAATAGTTTCCAGGAAATACAAGTTCCTGGGGCATGAGGCCTCTGAAGTTTTTTGCTAACCTTGTACTTTAAAAGACTAGGTTTTCCAGAACAGCAGGTAATTTCATGGGTTTTGCCCCCACAAGAGAATACTGAAAGAGATAAGTTAAATTAATGAGAATTTTAGAAATAGCACCAAAACCTGATATGATAGAATCTTCCTTACATGTACACATACCTCATAAAAATAAATACACACACGCACACCGTGTATTTTTTTACCAACAAAATGAATTAGAAAAATTTTAGTTTCTAAGTTTATAAAGATTGTTAGTGGCTTAGGACCTCCAAGGCCCAGTTTCCAGGACAAAGGGATTTATTTGCCCAAGAGGGACAAAGTGTGGGGACTGAAAGAAAAAGACTGGATGTAAAGGACTAAAGACAAATAGAACAGAACAAGAGTCAAGGGCAAGGGGTATTTGTCCCAGAGTTGATCACAAAGAAGGGGGTGAATGAGTATCTCTTGATAGAGAGATATTTTTTTATGTGGCCTGTAGGAGGCGGTCCCGGCTGACGCCTGGGTGCATAAGGTAACCGCGCATGCACAGGGTTTTTTGGACACGCCTAATTTCCGACGTCACATCCACCATTAGACTGCGCATGTACAGCGCAGAGGAACCTGGGAGTTTGAGCAAGCAGCCAATCGTGATTGTCTACGCCAAGGGCTATATAAACGGGAGCAAGACGTCCGACCGGCCTCTTTATGATTGCTTCTGCCCTTCTTCTGTCTTACTCTCTCTGTCTCCCCCACTCAGGTTGAAAGAATAAAAGCACCACGAAAGAATCCCCACGTGTTCGTGTGAGTTCCTGCGGGTAGGGATACCACGCGCGTTACAGTGGCCCATAGAAAAATAGTAGTTTACAAAAGTAAAAGGATAAATTTCATATTAGGTTGGAGTGTTTAGTTTTAATTGAATACATTAATTAGGTGAGTCATAGGAGGCCTTTGATTGCTGACCTTCAGTATTCTGATATCTGAACCTTGATAGTCACCCTCAGGAGGAGGAAGTGGCCAAATGAAGGAATAGATACTGGTAGTCAACTTTAGGAATGTATCTCACAGTTTTTAACAAGGGAGAGGGAATGGGGTAGATGGACATGGACTTCCAGACCACGCTTGAGGGCCAAAATGTCATGGACCACTCTGTCAATGTTGGGACCCACACGGCCAAAAGCTTTGGGGGCTACACTATTAGAGCCTGCACTGCCCCAAGCTGCTCCAGTCCGAGGGTCAGGTTCAGCAGGAGAGAGAGTGAGGACAGACTCGAAGAATGGAAACAAGACAGAGTGTGATTCAATCCCATTTATTCCTTAGTCTCTCTTCTTAGTTCAAGTCCCAAGTCTTGAGTTCCTAGTCCCTAGTTCCTAGTTCCAAGTTTCCAGTTCCAAGTTCTAGTCTCGAGTCTCTTACTAGTGTCTAATTCCTAGTTGCTTTCTTCTGTCTCAAGTGTCTAATAACTAATTCTCTTTCCAAGTCTCTAGTGTCTAATGCCTACTCCAAGTGCCTAATGTCAAGTGTCTAGTGCTTAATAACTAATAATTTCTTCTGTCTGCCTCTTGCCTTTTATATGTCTCATTTCTAAGTCACTCCCTTAGGTCTTATCTCTCAATTACACCTTTAAGTCTCACACACCCAAGGGAAGATCCTGGGTATCTAAAGCAAGATGTTATCAGAGTGTGCTCAGCTGTTTTAGTCTATTGTAAACAACTCTCTTGTCAGGGTATATGGCTCAAGATGGCTGCAAGGATGATAGCCACCTCCTGTTGGCTCCCCACAAGCACCAATGTCTTAAAATACAAAAAACAAGGATATATATATATATATATATATATATATATATATATATATTCTGTTAGATATAATCATAAAGTCACAATGAATACAGTGTTTTGAAAGACATAAGAGACAATCCAGGGCACACACCATCTATACAGTTCACATTTTTTTTTAATTTTTACTTTTTTTTAATTGGATATTTTCTTTTTCTTACATTTTCAATGTTAATCTCTTTCTTAGTTTCCCCTCTAGAATTCTCTCATTCTATCCCTCTCCCTCTGCTTTTATGAAGGTGTTCCTCTAGTCATTCATACACTCTCACCTCCCAACCCTAGCATTCCTACAAGGCTACATATGATGCTGGAGCCATGGGTCCCTCCATGTTTACTCCTTGGTTAGTGGTTTAGTCCTTGAGAGCTCTGGGGTGGGGGGGCGGGCATCTGGTTGGTGGATATTATTGTTCTTCCTTTGGGGTTGCAAACCCCTTCAGCTCTAAGCACACTAAAGTTTAATATGAAATGAAAGACGTTCTACTAAAAAGTACTAGAAATATGAAATGTCAAGATAAAATATGAAACAAGGAAAAGTCTACCTTATATAATACTAAAAGTAAAAAACAGAACATAAAAAATATAGTGGATCAAAAAATAAATCATTGAGTAAATTGAGAAAAGTATATACAAAATTTGAGAAGTATATTCATGGTTTTAAGATGAGAAACATATTATAAGTAAATATAAAGTATAAATTATAAAACCTGCCTCCTTTAACTTAAACACTTTTAACTGTAATTAATTTCTAACATTTCCTATTACCATTAATCAAAATATATCACTAAAAGAAAAATAGACAAACCACATATTATTTCAGTAATATACTACAATTCTTAGTTTCATGGGATACAACATCAGAGCTTTATATGTGCGAATCAAACACACTGCCAAGTGAGCTAATTCCTATCCACATCCTCAGGTTTTTTTTTTCTATATTTTGTAACAAAGCTGACAGATATATGTGTATTTTAGTCTAAAAAAGCTTTTAAAAAAATGCTACTATTCCAGAAAAAAAAATGTCCAGATGTTCTGTAGCCTTAATAAGAAATAAAAGCTTTTTTAATTTGAAAATATATTCTATATATGTCATTCATGAAGCTTGACCAAAATAGAAATACTGACCTCAGTCCATGGGTAATTTTATTAGTGGTATCTTCTATAGCAACATTCAGTAGAATGGCATTCTTAAAATGTATAAGCTCCCTATGTATAGTTAAAACATCCAGAGAGGTGTTAGAATTATGCCAAATACACTGCAAGAGTCTTTAACCTTCTTCTTAATTATAATGACTACCACTGTAAATTTTAGAAATAATATAAATCCAATGGTATTTGGCATGACACTCAAGATAGCTCCTTACACTTAAATTCTGAACCTTCTTCCAGTAATTTGAATAGGATAAAGAACATCAATCCATTCTTCCAAATGCCTATCTAAATCCTCTGGTATATTCAACACATTAGTAACATTTTTTGCTAAAAGATTAACAAAAGTAGTTGTATTAACTTCTTGTGTCACATCAATTGAAGAAAAAGTGGTACTAACAATTAATGTAATCAAAGCTGTTATACCAGCAATAATCACACCCAGTACCCTCTTGATTCTCCTTAAAGCCTGACTCCTCTCTTCTAGTACTTGCAAGCTATTTTTAAATATCAAGGTTCTGTTATTCTCAGGGTACTAAAACAAAAGCCAGTTAATAGGCCTCCATAACTGACATACTTGATTTCAAATTATAAACAGAATTAGAAGGTGTACAATCAATGCAAGTTACATTAAATACTGTAGAAGAAACAAAAGCATTTTTAACTTGACAATTAAAAGAGCCTTAACACATGTCCTAATACCTATTTGACATCCAGATCCTGTCTCAACTTTATCTTTTGCTAACATAACATCATGGAGAACTGCAGCTAATTTTCAAATAGGTCTCTGAAAATTTCCAGAACCAGACTTCCAAATGAAGACTGATATTTTCAATGTTGGATTGATTTCTAGACCAGTCCATGACTGAGTCTGAATAACTGCTCACATTTGTCCTGGGAATACTTTTATTCCTGCTGATCATGTTAAAGCTTTTTTTTTTTTTTAACAACATCAACATGTTGACAGCCAAAGTACATGGCTTGAACCTGAAAATGGATCCCAGACAGAGTTATTAAATTAACAGCCTGGCAAACCAATGACAGGTAAGATTCTGCACAGAGCATTACTAACTTAAGACAGAAATGCATTGCTTTGGATAATGCGTATTCCATAATGGGTAAGGAAGGCATTCTTGGCGGAATAACCTAAAACAGGCTCAGTCTTGTTAATTAAATAAAAGAGGGGGAGAGGCAGAGAACTTTTGGGAGTACTTGTTAAGAATCTTACATGGGCCAAGGACAAGGAAGTAGGCTTTAGGCAGCAATCAGACATTAGGCTAGAACAAAAAAGTAACTTCAGGTAGGAATCTAAATCTTAGGCTAGAACAAAGAAGTAATTTTAGGCAGGAATCTATATCTTAGGCTAGAACAAAGAAATAATCTCAGACAAGAATCAAAATTTTAGGCTAGAACAAGGAACTAGGCTTTAGACATGAGAATTACTTTGGGCTAGGACAGGGAAGTAGATTCAGATATTTTGCTCATCATGATAAGCACTTAGAAACAGTGATCATGGGAGTGATCCCATAATTGAATTTAATGCCTTTCTTGTTTTTTGACTATTTGTGTCTATTGTCTTGCTTGTTGCTTGATTATTTGCATCTATTGTATTGCTAAACCCTCAACCTAGAACTGACCATAATACATGCATGTAATTAAAATGATATAACAGCAAAAAGGAGGAGGGTGGATGGGATAAGGGGTTCTAGGGAGGGGAAATGGGGAAAGGGGATGACATCTGTATTGTAAATAAATAAAATATCCAATAAAAATAACAGAAAAATGTATTCTTCTCTCATACAATACATTTTGAACAGTTTCCTCTCTTTCCACTCCACCTAGCTACCCCCACATCACCCTCTGTCCCAGATACACTCTCCCTCCATTATCCTTCAGAAAGAAGAAGATATCCAAGCAAGAGACAACAACCAAATATAAAACAAAATACAAAATTGAAAAAAAACCCTCATGTATAAATTGGATAATGCAGTAATTGAAAACAGTTTATAGTGTAGACTCCTGCAGGCTCCATGGAGGACACATCAGTCTGTTTGAGCCTATGTGAACCCTGCAGTTTATTCAGTGGTCCATGTTCTCCTGGTGTCCTCCATGCCTTAAGACTTCTACAATGTTTTCTTCCCCACTTCAGTTGGGTTCCCCAAGCTAACTGAAGTGACTGTATAGAGACCTCCAATTTAGACTCACTATAAGCAAAATGTCTGCCTGTCGGTCTCTGCAGTTGAACATACCTGCTGCCAGAGAAAGCCTCTCATCATGAAGGCAACCCTGGAGACAGAAAATTCAGGAAGCAGAGAAGGACCTATATCACCAACAAAATAAAAGATATAGAAGAATCTTAGATGTAAAAGATATCATAGAAGTTATTGACACATCTGTCACAGAAAGTTCAAAGTGTAAAAGGCCTCCAAACTAAAACATCCAGGAAATTTGGGTCACAGTGAAAAGACTAAATCTAAGAATTATAGGACTAGAAGACAGTGAAGAGTCCCAGTTACAAATGCCATAAAACATCTTTAGCAAAATCACAGAAGTAAACTTCCACAAGCTAAAGAAAGAGATGGCCATAAAAATACAAGAAGCCTACATAACACCAACTAGATTGGACCGGAAAAGAGTATCCTCCTGACATATAATAATAAAAACGCTAAAAGACAGAACAGAGAAAGAATATTAAAAGAGATAAGGGGAAAAGGCCAAGTACCATATAAAGACAGACACTTTAGATTTACACCAGACTTTTCAACAGACACTAAAAGCCAGAAGATGTGTGATAGATGTCATGCAGACCCTAACAGAACACAAATGCCACCGCAGGATACTTAACCCAGCAAAATTCTCAATCACCATTGATGAGGAAGAAGATATTCTATGACAAAACTGAATTAAAGCAGTATCTTTTTACTTATCCAGGTCTACAGAGGATACTAGAAGGAAAACTCTAACACAAGGAGAGTCAGTACACTCAAGAAAACAAAATAAATTAATCAACTCACAAAAACCACTAAACAATCAGGCACATAGTAGCACTTCCAACAACAAAATGACAGGAACTAACACTGTTCTTTAATATCTCTTAATATCAATGGATTCAATTCTAAAACAAACAAAACAAAACAAAAAAACAAACAAACAAAAAAAGACACAGGCTAACAGAGACAGGGTACACAAATAGAATCCAGCATTTTGCTGCATATAACAAACACACTTCAGTGGCAACGACAGACCCTACCACAAAGTAAAGAGCAGAAAAAAGTTTTTAAAACAAATGGGCACAAGGAACAAGCTGAAGTAGCCATTCTAATATCAAAATTTAAAAAATGTATTCAAATGAGATGAGGAAGAAAACGTTATATTCATCAACGCAAAAAAATCCACCAAGATGAAGTCTCAATTTTGAACATCTGTGCCCCAAATTCAAGGGCACTCACATTCAGAAAGGACACTTTATTAAAACTTAAAACACACACTGAACCTCATGCAAGAATAACTGCAAGCTTCAATACAACACTCATCAATGAACACAACATTGAAGCAGAAACTAAACAGAGAAACAGTAAAACTAAATGAGGTTATGAACCAAAAGAATTTAACATATATTTTCAGAACATTTCACCCTTAAAAAATAGAATATGTCTTCTTCTCAGCACCTCATGGTACCTTCTACAAAACTGACCATATTATCAAACACAAAACAAGACTAAGTAGATACAATAAGTTTGAAACAATCCATGATTTCCATCAGATCACCATGGTCCAAATCTGGATTTCAATAACAACAAAAACAACGGAAATCCCACATACTCTTGGATACTGAACCACTTTCTACTCAATGATAACTATGTCATGGAAGAAATAAAGAAAGTAATTAATGACTTTCTAGAATTCAATGAAAATGAAGTCAGAACACACAAAAACTTATAAGACACAATGAAAGCAGTGCTTAAAGGAAAATTCATAGCACTAAGTGGCTTCATAAAGAAGTTGGAGAAATCCTATGCAAGCAACTTAACAGTATATTTGAAAGCTCTAGCACAAACAAAAACAAATACAGTCAATAAAAGCACACAGCAAGAAATAGCTAAACTCGGGGCTGAAATAAACCAATTAGGTACAAAGACAACTATTCGAGGAAACCAGTAGCTGGTTCTTTGAGAAAACAAAGAAGATAGATAAATCCTTTACCAAACAAACTAAAAGGAGCAGACATAGTCTCCAAATCTACAAAATTTGAAGCTAAAGGAGAGACATAACCACATAAACTGTGGAAATTCAAAAAACATCATCAAATCCTACTACAAAAACCGATACTCAACAAATCTAGAAAATCTAGATTAAATGGATGGTTTTCTAGACAGATACCACACACCAAAGTTCAACAAGATCAAACAAACTATCTAAACTAAATTGTCCCATAACCTCTTAGGAAATAAATGCAGTCATTAAAAATCTACTATCACCCTATCCCCTAAAATTAAACCTTAAGATCAGATGACCTTAGTGCAGAATTCTATCAGATCCTCAACAAAGAGCTAATACCAATACTCCTTAAGGTATTCCACAATATAGAAGTAGAATGAACACTACTTAATTCAATATATGAAGCCACAATTACTCCGATACTTAAACCACACAAAGACCTAACAAAGAAAGAGACCTTCAGACCAATTTATCTTATAAATATCAATGCAAAAATACTCAAGAAAATTCTCTGGAACCTAATGCAGGAACAGAATCATTCACCAAGATCAAGTAGGTTTCATCCCAGTGATGCAGGGATGGTCCAATATATGAAAATTTATTAATGCGATTCACTATATAAACAAACTCAAATAAAACAATCACATGATTATATTATTAGATGCAGAACAAGCCTTTGACAAAATACAACACCCTTTCATATTAAAAGTCTTGAAGAGATCAGGAATTTATTGTCCATGCCTAAAAATAATAAAAACATTATACTGCAAAACAATAGTCAACATCAAATTAAATGAAAAGAAACTTGAAGCAATTCACTAAAATAATAGACAAGACTGCCCACTCTCTATCTATTAAATATAGTAGTTGAAGTTCTAGCTAGAGCAATTAGACAGTAAAAGGAGATCAAGGGGATACAAATTCGAATTGAAAGAGTCAAGACTTCACTATTTGCAGATGATATGATAGCATACCTAAGTGATTCCCAATTTTTTCTAGAGAAGTACTACAGCTGATAAACAACTTCAATATAGTGGTTGGATATAAAATTAACTCAATTAAAGCAGTTGCCTTTCTTTATACAACTGATAAATGGCCTGAGAAAGAAATTAGGGAAACAACTCCCTTCACAATAGCCACAGATAATATAAAATATACTGGTGTAACCCTAACCAAGCAAATGAGAGACCTATATGACAAGAACTTTAAGTCCCTGAGGAGAGAAATTGAAGAAGTCAGAAGATGGAACAATAACCCATGCTCATGGATTGGTAGCATTAACAAAATGAAAATAGGCATTTTAGCAAAATCAATCTACATATTCTGTGTAATCCCCATCAGAATCCCAACACAATTCTCCAGAGCCATGGAAAAAGCATTTCTCAACTTCATTTGGAAAAACATAAAAGCACATGAAAGTGAAAAGAATTCTCAACAATATAAAAACTTCTGGAGAAATCACCATCACCAACCTCAACATGCATTGCAAAGCAATAGTGATAAAAACTGTATGGTATTGGTACAGATACGGAAATGTTGATCAATGGAATAAAATTGAAGACCTGGAAATATACCCACAACACTCTGGATACCTGATATTTGACAAAAAAAAAAAAAGAAAAAGAAAAAGAAAAAAAGAAAATAAGAACCCCATGGAAGAGGTGACAGAAGGAACCTGAGAGCCAGAGGGAACGAAAGATACCAAACAATGTCCTCTGACTCAAGTAAGCTAATTTCCTGTGAATTCAGAGACTCAAATATGAAGCACAGGGCCCACACAATTCTTTACCAAGTTCTCCGAGTATCTATTGTAGCTTTCTGCTTGCTATTTTTGAGAATCCTGAGCATGTCTGTGTAAGTGGGTATCAGATTCTTGTGTCAGCTCTTGACTGCTATTTCTTCTATTGATTTCCTTATTCAACTTCAATAAGATGGTTTTGTGTTTTATTTTGTATTTTGTTTGTTATGTTTGGTTATTCTGTCTTAGATCCCTGTTCTAGTATGATGAGAGACAACTACAGATGGGGATTGTTGTCTATATGCAGGTGAGGGTAGTACAAGATAAGGTGAGGTCCTGTGATTGGGCAGTGAAAAAGGAAGGTGGGCTGAGAATTTTAAAGAGGAGAGAGACAGAGAGGGAGAAGAAGGGAAGAAGAGGAGGAGATAAGATGGAACTTATAGGAGAAGAAGAGGAGCCAGAACCACACAGTCTTGGGAAGAATAAGTACTGGGGATTTCTTAGATGATTAAATAATAATTAGTGTGTGTCTGCACCATCTAGGGGTGTAACTTGTGTTTATATCAATTAAATTTTGAGTTTATTGTTAGGGCGTTTTGTGGTTTGAGAATTTACTAATATAAATCTGACAGATAAATTATTCTAGAGTTTTGATTTTACCGGGGCTGGGAATGTGAACAGAATCTGCAGCAAGAGAACCATGAGATGGGTGGTCGCTGCATGGGGCCTAGCCATGGAGGCTGTGACATGGTGGAGCCAGAGAGTAGCACTAGCATGGGTTGGTACCTTTTTAAAAATTCCTGCTACATACAGTGGATTCATAGGTTAGGGGAGGTGGAGAGGAACTAGGAATGTTGAAGGAGGGAGGAGATACTGTAGTCCAGATATATTGTAAGAGAATCGAATCTACTTTCGATAAAATTAAAATAAAAATAGAACCTCAGGTTACACAGAGGAGTTAAATTTACAATTTAAACGAACTATGACAATGCCCCAGCATTCACAGGAAATTTATGTCACTCTAATTCTTAATTATCTGCAACAATTTAATTAGTATTCAAAGTAATAGATTCTTAAATTCTAGATGTCTAATTTAATGAGTTAAAAAGGTATATTGGTGTTAGTTTCTCATTTATGATACCTAGGCTGGATATTTTGAACATTATGTGCTCCATACTAATTATTTTTAATTATTTATCTTAGTAGTGTAATGATCTGTAGTAAATCATACCATTTGAAAACAAGATTGATATATATCACATTTACTCAACTTGTGAATAGAATTCAGACCTTTCACTAGATTTTATATTCATGAAGGCATCTGAAGCAAACACTGTTCTTTTTAAGCATCAACACCATACATGGAGAACCTAAAGCTAGTTATCTGCAAGTTTAGAACCTTCTTATGGAAGCTGAAGTTTACTTAATTTTATGGAATGTGTTTTCTCTTTCAAACCAAGCTGGCATTTCACTGCTAAAGTTAAGTAGTGAAGAAAAACAACTATGAATTTCAACCAAATCAGCCAATTTCAGAACATGTTTCTTTGTAGTCATTCTCAACAAAATTATTTTTGAATAAATTTGACATTTTTTTTCATTTTCATCAGGGTTATTTGTGAACTATTATTATACTATAGGTTTCTGAAATTCTTATCTTAATACTCAATGACTATTAGCATTATGTTCATTAAAGTTTCTTATTTGCATAAATTAGTTGAATATTTCTTAAATTTAACCTACAATATGTTTTTTTTTAGTTCATGATTACATATTCAATTATCTTCCTACAAAACCAGATAGTTGAGACTCTTCAGAATTAATAGGCATTTTATTTAAATTTGATAGATATTACTATTTAAGGAGAAATCCTTTATTGTAAAGAATATTGTTTTATTAACCAAGGAGTGTACAGGGAGGGATCCATGACTCCAGATACATATGTAACAGAAGACTATTTTTTATTAATTATATTTTGATTGCTTTGGAAACTAGGTCTTTCAATATAACAGTAGATATTCTAGAGCTGGTTATATAGATCAGGCTATATTTGAACCCAAAGTATCAGTTTAGCTCTGCCTATTGAGTGCTGGGATTTAAAGCTTGTGGTATAAAACCTAGCTAAGATTTTAAGAATTTTATACAATGTATTTTCAACATGGAGCTAGATTTTAAAAAACATAAACAAAAAGTAGAAAAAAATATGTTCCTTAAAATGATTACTCAGAAAAAATATGGAGGATACTACTCAGGCAGTAAGTTGTAAAATAATATTTTTCACTAAGAAACAGCTAGACAAAATTCACAATTTATATGATGTACAATGAATAGGACTTTATTCACACACTTCTGAGTCCTGAAAATTCTTCCCAAATCAACACCTAAACACCTCAGTTTATTCCTGTAGTCATGTGCAATAATACTAAGTAGTTGTAAAAATCTCTTAAAGAAAGATCCAAAATATATTTCTTTTTTCATTTTCGAGCCTGACTGATTCTATTCTCAACTGGTTGTCTGCATCTGTCAATTTTCTGAAATCTAAATACATAATAGTTTCACCACTAGAAATGTCCTGTATTTAAATTTTTTCCTTTTAATTTTTCTTCTTTCTTTTAATCAATGAACTGTGCATATGAACATCTTGCTTGAACCTGTATGTATCATTTTCCTAATGGCTTTTGGACACAAGTCATGTGCTTGCTTTATTTTACTTTACGGTTAATTAATTATTTCATAGGTATCGATATATGTACTGTTAAATGGGCAATGTTCATTGAAAATTGCAATATATGGGCTTTCTAAATAACAGTCTTCCCTATCCTGTTTGTTAAACTATAATTGAAAGAATATATATATCAGCTTTTTTCCCTTCCTTCAGATTATACACTATGTAAAATGAATGAGTTCTGTTCTCTACATTGTTTCCATCACAGAATATAGTAAAGCACAATATGGATGTGAGCTCTTCATAAATATTTTATGATCTCTCCTAGTTGACTTTCTTTCTTATTACATTCCCTGAGGGGATAGAATTGGATTCCCAATCCTGCAGTTCTTACCTGCAAAAGAAGATTTCATGCTGATTTTGATAACTGCTAGATCAGAAGGTGAATATGCCTTTCTCACTGCTGGATACTTTGTCTGTGACCAAAGGTTGTCTATTGATGTACACACAGAACTCTCATTAACACTGTAGAAGTTATGCATGTACTACACCAAGATATGTACCCCTTAGTGTTGAAAAATGATCATTCCTAAAATAAACTCTTTTTACATATAAATTGTAATTTACAGGAGGTCTCACTCCTGAGCAGTGCAAAAATAGAGAAGAACACTCTCGTGTGGATAATAAGTATATGCAGAATTCTTTAGTGGATAATCACAGACACTGGCAAAGGCAGAATGCATCTGTGCATGCATAATAACAGTCTCAAAAGCTGTGCTGCTTGGAGCATGCCTTGTTGCTGTGCGTAAAAGAAATTAATCTAGGGATGAAAAGTTATTATGGCACTAGCTTAACAAACTATAAAATAAACTTAATGTAATTACATTTGATAAGAAGTTAAGCATGTAGCATAATCACTGAATTTGAAACAGATGACTCCAAGAGAATATGAACTACCCAGAGTGACAATTATTTAGTAATGCCTCAGGATATAATCTAGTTAGAAAACTGGTTGTAACTTAAAAGCAATTGGTAAATGTTTCACGTTTACAATGTAATACCTCACTTTGGTAAATAAAAACCCCTTTCTGAAGTGGATGGCCAAAATGAGGTTTGGAACTTGAATCTGGTTTGCACAGGTTTTATGAAGAGGCAGAATATTTCCTCTTTCTATTTCATGATTTCATGCCTCAGTCTCTCCCTTGTTCTCTTTCCAATTTTGAATTGTGTCTGTTTCTGAACTTACTTTTCTGTACGTTCCTCTTTCTTCCTGACAGGACTTCATTTTACCTCATTTTAAAGGATTTCCATAGAAGTTTTTCATTTTCTTACACCTCACCAATGAAAAACATGTTTTACTTTTATTATTGTTCTTTGTGGTTTCTGCTCATGTGCATATATGTGCATGTTTGTGAGTACATGTGTGCTTGGACATGTGTGTGTGTGTGTGTGTGTGAGTGTGTGTGAGTATGTGTGAGTGTGCATGTGTGTGCATATTCATGAATGCATGTGTGCATGTTTGTGTGTTTGAGTGTGTGTGTGTGTGTGTGTGTGTGTGTGTGTGTGTATTTTTGTAGATCAAAAGACAACATCAGGAAACTTTTGACCTCTTCATTATACATCCTAGCAATCAAACACAGGTCAACATTGCAGGATAAGCTCTTACCAATATACCCTCAGGGACAATCTTTAGGTCTTTACCCATGACATTTTAGTGGGCTAAAACCTTACATAAGCATGTTCACATTTGATATCTCTACTCACTCTCAGTTTATTGAAACAAGATCTCATGTAGATGATGTTGACTTCCTTCTCCAACCTTGAACATAGATGTCATTTTTATCTTTCAGTTAAGATTGAGTTTTTTTTTTTCATTTTAAATAACTTCAGATATTCTGTCACCCAGGAATAACATCCTGATACTCTAGAACGAACCCTGGTATGATTTCCCCAGAACCTTTGGGGAAAAGAACCTTCTATATTTTCATTTCTTGCCTTCTTCAATAAGTTCCTCACAGTATGTATGTAGCCAGAGAATGTTTTGTTCCTCCTGTGGGATCCCAGCTACATACTCATCCGATAATGCCTGCCTTTGGCCACACAAGGCAGGTTTCTAGTTTCTCCCTTCCATCCTTCCACAATGTTTATTCTTTGTGTTGTTGATATCCTGGGAAATAGAAATAGAGCAGTGAATATAACATGCAGAAGCAGGTTTGTTCATTGCTTTGCCAGTATGCTATTTTCTAACATCCATATAAAACACTTGGTTGCTGAGACAGACTGGGTATGAGACAGATACCAGGATCATTCAATTGGACTTATATTTGACATGATTTCCACTTCTGTTCTCTCAGACTTAAACATGGTTGTGAAATTAATGATGACCACAAAACCACCCTGTCAACAAAATGGTAGAAGTGAGGTAGTTAGAAATAGATAGAGTTGTCAGTAGGGGACAGGAATAGATGGTGCTTGATTGGAACTATGCTTTTTCAATAAATAAAAATAATAAAAATGTATGGAGAAAGAAGAGAAAACTTGAGCTATAAATAGATTCCACTCCATTTGCATCACCTTAAAAATATTTTAGTTCAACTTTCAATATAAAATGAACATTAATTTTTTTCACATGGTCTCTGAATATTATCCATTATTTTCATTGAACTGAAAGAAAATAGCATGGTTTTCAAGCAACATAGTCCAAAAATGTACAGAATAAGTATTAACGTAAGATTTTGTATATCAATTTATTCCTTATAATAAATATAGCTGTTAAACTTTGCCTTTAACAAATGTCATTGTGACTTCCTACAATTCACAATTCCCTTTTCTATTAATATTTTGGCAAGTACAACTCCCACAATAAGTATAGAAAACAGCTCCTACAATTCATTCTGTAGAAAATAGCTACCTAAGGACTAAATTAACTCAGCGAGTAGAAATTGCCTTCTGTAAACACACTTCTGTGACTTAGGTATGCAATCTACTATGAGTGTTTTAACATTTATAAATCATTCTGTCTGTTGGTGAGAATAATTTCTGGGTAATGAGATAAAATATTTAACTGAGGGATAAAAAAATTCTTCAAAACAAGGTGTATATAACCTGCTGTCAAAGTTTAATCATTCATGGAGTTTCAGAAAATACATGTTTTGGGCCCTGTCTCTGCCAGGAGCCATCTAGGAGAAGCTAAAAGTTAACGGATGACCTTCCTGTGGTGGATCTGCAACAGATTAAAATCTACAACAGATTTTCTCCTTTAGGCAGGTCTGAGGAGAATTTCATTTTAGAATAGACTCCTGTGATTAAAATGGTATATATATATATATATATACACACACACACACACACACACACATATGTATGTGTGTGTGTGTGTGTGTGTGTGTGTATGCACGCACATGTGTGTGGTTTGTGTGTGTGTGTATGTGTGTGTTAGCCTACCCTTTGAGCAGAACAACGAAGATATGCTGTCTTGTAGTGATGCTATATAAACAAATAGGAGAATTCTTATTCTTTAATGATGATCCTATATAAATTCCTAAAATTATATTAGTATTTATTAAGTTCTTTTATAATAAGAGTGCTATTGATGTTCTTTCTGGTGTCAGAACTGAATTGAGAATCCAGCCAGTCTTCATGTGTCATGAGATCATTGCTTCTGAGAGATAGCAGGAAGGTCTCTGCAACTTGAAGCACATTCCAAACATGTAAACATTTGTGATTTGTATTTAAGTGAAAACTTCTGGTGAACTTTTTACTATGTAATCATGTATCCTGGTAGATATGTAAGTGCTGAGGACAAAGAGAAAATGCTAGACTCATAAAGAATGTTTTGGACAGAACTGAGCTCAAGAAGAACTTAGAACTAAAGGCATAGCATTGGGAGTAGTGGTATTGAGAGTAAGGATACTATGGCTTTACATCAGAGCAATAGGAAAAGGCAAGATTCAGAGAGCAGAGAGAACTTTTTGGAAGAGAATTTTTGTAGAAACATTTTGGAGATTTAAGAACACAGAAATAAAAGCTGAGATGATTTTTCATCATGCCCATTTTTCTACTTGTGAGTTCAATTTGAGGGCTGGAAGTCGGAGCAGAACAGTTCCTGCAGAGATAGGACAAAGCCACTTCACTTAATGCCCTGCTGTTTGATGGGGAGGTGATAAACCATTTCTTGCCTCAGAGGAACTCAAAATACAGGTCATCTACTGAAGCAAAGTGACTTAGACTTAAAATAGGTAAAATTTTTATTATTAAGCAGCAACCCTAAATACCTCATAAGGCATAGTCTTACCCCTGTCAGCACTCTTCTCCCTCTGTTGCCTGAGGAAGAACTGAAAAGAGAGAAGAGCTGCTGGGGCTGGTCCCCAGCATATCTCTATATTATTTTGGTAACATTTTGGGCTTTGGTAACTTATGAAGCTTTGAACGATTTAAGTTTTGATTTGGTTGTTTTTGTTGTTGTTGCCTATTTTTTTTTTTTTTTTTGAAAACTACTAGACTGAAGAATGTTGTCTGAAAATAACTGAGTTAGATAAATTGGTGTGCTTGCAGAGAAACCAGGTTCACTTTCCAGCACTCCTGTGCTGTCTCACAACCATACATTCCTCTAGTTCATGAGTGTCCTACAGCTATGGACCACTGCTGAAACCCATCATGTACTTGGCACTCATACATATCTACAAGCAAAGCATTCATGTGTATAAAATATATCAATGCGTTTTTAAAGGGAAAGCAAGTAATGTTGGCATCATACAATTTATTTGTGAATATGAAGTGCAGGAGACACAGTCATTCATTTTCTATATGATTCTATCTCCATTATTTTGACAGAATGCTCTTAACATGTTTTCTCAAGTATTTTGAGGTTCTAAAATACATATTTATACTTTAAGGTAATTTTCAATTCACCTGAAGTTAATAATTGCTTCTTTTCAGTTTTGTCTGTTGGGAAGACCTGTGCCAGTTGCTATTTGTAGAAGATAGCCTTCAGGGAAACTGAATTTTACTATGGTGCTTTGGAATTGTGTTTCATCTAAGGTTTCTAGGGTTACTGTGTGATGTTGTTGAAATTACCATGAATTAGTAAGCCAGAGTAGTTCTATTTCTGAAGTGTAAAGCTAGTATTACTCATGAGAACATTTTTATTACAATGAGATAACATATCTTTCTGAAGATATTTCATATAATTATGTCTTTTTGTTTCAGTTTAATTATGAAATTATGTAATTTCATTATTAAAATATTTAGTTACACCATAACATACCAGACTGTGCTAGGTCCTGCCATAACTCACTACTACTGCAGTTGTCCAGACAAACTTTAAGAATTCTGTTCAGCCACACAGAATAACATGACACTCAGTATAGGTGTGGAAATTTCTGTTTCAATACATTCTAATATTTTGTTACAAAAGCACCACTGACTTGGTATCTGGGTATTCTCACATCTATTTGATTTCAAAATGCTTTTGACTACTCTTTTTAATAGTCTATTCTATTTCTTAAAAAGCTTAGAGAAAATAAGGTGTGTGTTCCTGTGTAAAATAAGTAGGCAGCTCATACTCCAAAAGATATACAGCACATATTACTTGATAGGTTTTCTTTTTTGTCTCTCAAAGTTAACCACATACCCATAATAAAACAATTTGATTTCCATCATCCATCTAATAACTTATTATTTATGTTTAAAAGATATGCCAGTAAATAGTCTTTATAAGAATAGAAATCATAATTGATAAGTCTATTTTTTAAGGGAATATAAAATGTAATATATAAGCAGATAAAGACAGTCAGGGTCTACTAGCATTCCACTGATACAGCCTTTTTCATTTTTCCCTGTGGTCTTACTGTATCAAATGTTCTATAACAGCATAAAATAATGAATGTGCTAGAGAAGGTTCAAGTTAAATAGGAAAGAAAAATATCCTAATGGATTAAAAATATTTCTAAAATTTCTAACTGAATTCCCCCTATTCAGTATTTAATACAATAATAATATTTGCATGTCAGTGGATTAAGTTAGATAACCATAAAAAACACCCCATACTATATAGCAAAATCTCTTTAAGATTTAAAAAAGGTAAGTTGTGTAAAGATAAAAATATAACATTTAAGAAAAACAATTGTAGGGCAAAAGTTACATAAGGAAGTATTTGGCTAGAAAATTCAAGGTAATAGAACATATCTTTTAAAACACACACACAAACACAAGCACACTCACAAAGAGACAGACAGATAAAGAGAGAAGAAAGGGAGAAAGACAGAGAGAGACAAAGAGACAGAGAGACAGAGAGAGATAGAGAGACAGAGAGAACAAGAGAGAACAAATTTTAAGAAACTCCACAGTCTCTTTCTTTGTCTCTCTGTCTCTGTCTGTCTGTGTCTCTTTCATTCTCTTTCAGTTTTACAAGGCAAGATTTCTCTATTACATAGCTCTGGCACTGGCTATTTTGTAATTCACTGTGTAGATCAGGCTGCCCTAGAACATAGATATCTATGTACCATTTTCTCCTGAATGCTGAGATGAAAGATATGACTATGTCAAGCCCTTTATTTTTTTCTTGTGTCTAGTCCCCTTAAAAATTTTATTCTGTAAGAATTACTGTTGTGTGTGGTAGCATGAATAACATGCTAAATAAAATATGTCAGACATTCAATGATTAATAAATGTATAAGATCCTTAATACATCCACTTGCATAGAAGCAAAGTACAAAGGGATTGAAAATCTCAGCTCAATATTTCTAAATGAAAAGTTAACAAATATAATAAACCACATTTCTTAAAGTGCTACCAATTTACTTTATATTCTTAAATTAGAGCTTTATTCTTATATTTATACCCTACATTCCAGTATCAGCACATCATTCGGTGATGTTCAGGAGAATATTATACATGTATGTATATATAGATACATATGTTATACATATATATATGTATATATATATACATATATATATGACTACTTCATGAAAATCTAATGAATGTTCTTGTAAACTTATTTCTCACTTACATATTTTAATTAAATACATTTGTTTTAATAAATATTTTATTTTTAAAATAATTAGACTATGAATAATATGGAAAATACAATATGGTTATTTATAGTGATATATTCAAATGATAAATCTTTCCCAAATGAATAAATGATTACCAAGAGAGATTTGTTACTTAATCTTATATCAAGGATATTGTCAAATCATGATTTATTATTTTTTCTATTTAATAATAATATTCACATATAAGGTGGAATTGCAAGGCAAATCCTGGTTAGTGTTGATTTTTCTATTTATAAAGTCTATAGTGGCTAATGATGCTCTCTTAGCAAGATAAATCATACTGGCTTTCACAAATGACTTATGAGATTCTGTTGTCTCTATTCTAACCTCTTAGAATGATTTAAAGGCTTTCATCAGTTTGATTCTGATCATGCGGAATGCAGACACAGTAAGGAAATTTATATTTACTATGTGCAGATAGACAAGAAAGACAAACAGAAGCTTACATTGTAAACTGGTTTCTCTATTCCCAGAAAACTTCCTTTGTGGACAATATGCTTGTTCAGTCCCACTGACACAGGAGAGCTGAGGCATCCTAATAACAAGAATAAATATTTGAGGGAATATATTTCTCTGTCTTTCTTTGCCATTCTCTGTATAGTGTGTTTAGTAAGTGTGTCAGTAAGTTATTTCTTTATTTTACCTGATATTTAAGTGTGTCAGTAAGTTATTTCTTTATTTTACCTGATATTTAAGAAGGTAAATTGCAATTATATTGAATTTTTACCAAAATATTAAAAACTTCTAAATCAGCATCATGTAGAATAGGTAGTATTTTCTTCATTCTTACAGATGAACATTGATTACTCAAAGTAGAAATGTCAGAACTTGAATTTCAACAGGTTTTCTGACTATTGACCTGATAGGTATTAGCCTATATTTGAATATCTTTGAGCTAGTTTTTTGTGGAAGACATCTTTTAACCATAGTAAAAAACAAAATGATTTCTTTCGCTATGTTTACAACTTGTAGAGAGTAACACAAATGCTGTCACAAATATAATTTTTAGAGTAATAAACACAACATGCTATGAAGCAAAACCCTGTAGAAAGCACGTTCTGAATAAAAAAAAATATTTAAATTGGGAACTATCTGATTATAGAAAACTAGGGTCTCTGCTATGAAGGTAAACTTTTATTTTCAGATCTCAATCTTCAGGTGATATTTTGCCTAAAATTTCCTGTCTCGGTATTAAGAATAATGGCCATATTTTTTTTTTTAATCACAGCTCAGTTACGGAACATTTAAAACAATACCATTGAATTTGACAAATATGATGAACTGAAAAAAATAGTGTTAGAATATTTTATAGTTAAAGTCAGATCAGGCTAATTTAAAACTTAATTGTTTCTCAAGACCATAATTGTAAAATATTTATTACTTATATAATATGACAGTATGAATATGCATCAAAAGTGTTACTTAGAAACACAATACTAATATTAACAATACAGAAATGAAAAAACTTATGGAAAGCTTATGTCCTAAGCTGAATTAAAATCTGCTAGTGAAACAGAAGGAAGTAAAGGAGTGCTTGCTTCTTTGACACTGGAGAACAATAATGAGTAAGTATTTCTACCTTCAAACACTATTTTAAACATCATAATCCTATGGGTTGTGGAATCAATACATTTATTTATAAATAATTTTAATAAACATTATTATTCTGCATATTTGTTCACTGAAATGCCTTTTAATTAGACAATTAATGATTCTCATAATTTTAACTATATAAAATTTTTATATTGTTATTAAAACTATGAAGTTTTTATATTTTAACTACACAAGGTTTACTATTCTCTGAATTTTACCTTTATAAAGTTAACTAGTCTCTGAATTTTCAGAGTATGTAAATAGTATAATTATCACTAGCCAGATACCTTTATTCTTTCTTTGAGTAAAGCAAACTTGGACTAAAACTTTGGAAATTTTTATAGTTAACCATTTAAAAGAAGTAGAACCTTTTAAATTAAGAAGACATTGAAAACTGTTTGTGTAAGAAATGTCAGCATGATATGCAGCTAGGCTGACTGCATACTGTGAATCTTTCTATCAGATAGCATAAGTCTCTTTGAATGTGGCCTGTTATCTAGGTGTGAGGATCAAAGGAGAAATAATTGCTGAAGGTTGCCTCCAGCTGAGTCTTTATTTTATCTTTTTATTTATGAGAAAGAAGATAAAGAATGGTGCTCAATCTACCAAGATCAGAGTTTATGACTCTTGCTGGATGTTAGTCTTGAACTGGTGCAATCAGGACTGCCTTACAGCAAGCTGATAAAACATAAGAATCAACAACCTAATATTTCTAATAATAATAATAATAATAATAATAATAATAATAATAATAAAATAATAATAATAAATATTTTATTTCAGTAGGACATGAAAGAAAGCAATTAGTTATTTTTTGTAAAATTTTACCTTTAATTTAATCTTAGGTAATTATTGTGTGCAATCTTACTTCATCTATAGTAAGTGGGAAAAAGAAATATTCAATTTTTAGGAAAAAATTAATGTAAACAGAAGATAATGGAAAAAGGAAGAGCAGAGACTTTGCAAAAACACCTTTAATCAGACTATATGATTCAATATCAATATGATTAAAAATAAGTTTACTCAGAAAACTGAGTATTCTTTGCAATTGGTATGTTAAATTAAACCAATGTTAAAAACTCAAAATGCTTGCATATATTTAGTTAAATTAAAAAGAAAGTTTCAGAAGCCACTATCCTTTGTCAGTCTGAACTTAGTTGTAAAATGTAAGAATATGTGTTCCCAGTATTTTATTTATTAACAATATATACTCAGAGACCACTTCTATGATACTGATTATTGAATAAATGAGGATACATAAGGATATTCAGAAGTGATTCTGACACAAAAAAAATGATAATTTTTTATTACTTTTATTTTTTTTTCTACAATCCAGTTTTACACAATCCCAGTCCATCCTTCCACAGTTCCACATTCCATTCCTCTTCTTCCCTATCTCCAGAAGGATGCTAATCACCTCTCCACTCCCTGGGGCCTCAACTCTCTTAAGGGTTAGGAACATCTTCTCTCAGAGACCAGAGGATGCTGTCCTCTGCTGTATATGTGTCAGCGGCCTCACACCAGCTGGAGTATGCTGCCTGCATGGTGGATCAGTGTCTGTGAGATATCAGGAGTTTGGGTTATTTTAAAATTTATTATTGACTATTTAAAACTACCTATAATTGTGTACAAATTAAATAAAGGGCAATGATTTACACTAGCATACACCAGTAGGCAGCATGATTTTGATTATTTAAATTATAAATATTAGCCCTAATAACCCTTCCACTGTGCTACAATATAAATTTAGTGTTATTTAACATGCACGTAATTTAAAATATTGTACAAACAATTTCCAAGTGTAGTTTTTCAAATTTACCAGCTAATTTCACAGTGAAGAGCTGGATTTGACAGTGTTAGAGTCAATAACATGAACTGCTTCATAATCAGATTAATCCTTCTAAAGTAAAAAATAACTTTTTTGTTGTTTTAAAAGCAATCTAAAACATTGCTTAAATTTTACAGAAAAAATAATTTTGATAGTGTTATGAGTTTTCAAAACTGAGAGTTTTCAAAGGGAAACACACTAGGGTATTCACTGTCCACTATATTTTAATCGGTGCAGCATTCAGTCTTGACAAGGGAGGTGCAATGTTCTGAGTATTTGGAATTGACAACATGAACATTAATAATTAATTTGGGGCCATTTATCATTCCTCAGAAAACCTTGAACATAATGGTAACTCTGAAGTAAAAGAAAATAAAGTTTTACTACTCTAAGTGATATCTCAACTAGGATTGAGATACAAAACTAATATTAAAATATAATAATATTATATAATATATAATTTATTATTGTAACATAGGGATAATCAATATTTCCCCATGTAACTGATGGTTAAATGTACCATATTGGCTTCAAAATAAAACAAATAAAACATGAGACAACACTTTACCTATTTTTTCCTTAGCTTTTAAAGTAATTTCAGTTCCTTATCAAGTAGAGTAATCACTAAAATTACTAAATTTATTTTTTTCACTAAATTGGGTAAATTTTTCTTTGCTTTCCTCAAGCAAGCAAGAAACTTTCTTCTAGGCTGGGGCAGATTCCTAGCTGGTCTGCTCCTGTGAAGACATCATATCCTGACCCGTCATAGAGGAACCACTGTACTCAGAACAGCTAGTAAGAACCTTCCAATACAATGAAAAGCCTCAGAGCTGCAGCTGGGAGTCAATAAAAGGGCACCCACATCCATTAAAGAAACCTTACTAAAACTCAGAACACACATTGCACTTCACACAGTAATACTGGGAGACTTCAACACCCCAATCTCAGCAATGGTCAGATCATGGAAACAGAAACTAATAGAGACACAGAGAAACTAACAGAAGTTATGAATCAAATGGATTTAACAGATGTCTATAGAACATTTCTTCCTAAATAAGAAGAATATACCTTTTTCTCAGAACCTCATGGTACCTTCTTCATCATATACCATATAACTGATCACAAAACAGGCCTCAACAGATACAAAAGTCTGAAATAATCCCTTTCATTCATCCTATCAGACCACCACAGACAAAGGCTGAACTTCAATAATAACAAAAACAATGGAAATCCCACATGCATGTGGAAACTGAACAATGCTCTACTCAATGATAACTTGGTCAAGGAAGAAATAAAGAAGGAAAATAAAGACATTTTAGAAATTAATGAAAATGAAGGCACTACATATTGAAACTTATGTGACACAATGAAAGCAGTGCTAAGAGGAAAACTCATAGCTCTAAGTACCTACAAAAATAAACTGGAGAGAGCGTACACTAGCAACTTGACAACATACCTGAAAGCTCTAGAACAAAAAAAAGATAATACACCGAAGAGGAGTAGACAGCAGGAAATAATCAAACTCAGGCCTGAAATCAAACAAATAGAAAGAAAAAGAACTATACAAAGAATCAACAAAACCAGGAGCACATTCTTTAAGAAGATCAACAAAACAGATAAACCCTTAGCCAGACTAACCAGAGGGCACAGAGACAGTATCCAAATTAATAAAATCATAACTGAAAAGAGAGACATAACAAGAGAAAGTGAGGAAATTCAAAAAATCATCAGACCCTACTACAAAAGCCTATACTCAACAAAACTGTAAACTCTGAGGAAATGTACAATTTTCTAGAGGTTTACCAGGTAGCAAAGTTAAATCAGGAGCAGATAAACCATATAAACAGTCATACAACCCCTAAAAAAAAAAATAACAAGTCATTAAAAGTCTCCCCACAAAAAAAAAAAAAAAGTCCAAGAATAGATGGTTTTAGTTCAGAATTCTATCAGACCTTCAAGGAAGACCAAATACCAATTCTCTATAAACTATTCCACAAAAGAGAAACAGAGGGAACATTACCCAATTCATTTTATGAAATTGCAATTATGGTCATTCCTAAACCACACAAAGACACAACAAAGAAAGAGAACTTCATACCAATCTTCCTTATGAAAATCGATGCAAAAATACTCAATAAAATTATTGCAAACCGACTCTAAGAACACATCAAAACAATCATCCATTATGATCAAGTAGGCTTTATTCCAGGAATGCAGGGATGGTTCAATATAAGTAAATTCATCAATGTAATTCCCTACATAAACAAACTCAAAGGAAAAAAAAAAACACATGATCATCTCACTAGATGAAAGCATTTGACAAAATTCAACATTTCATGGTAAAAGTCCTGGAAAGATCAGAAATTCAAGTCCCATGCCTAAGCATAGTAAAAGCAATATACAACAAGCCAGTAGCCAGTATCAAACTAAATGAAGAGAAAAGAAACAATCCCACTAAAGTCAGTGACTAGACATGGCTTCCCACTCTTTCCCTACCTATTCAATATAGTACTGGAAGTCCTACCCAGAGGAATTGGACAACAAAAGAAAGTCAAAGGAATACCAATAGGAAAGGAAGAAGTTAAAATATCACAATTTGCCAATGATATGATATTACAACTCAGGGACCACAAAACTTCCACCAGAAAACTCCTAAACCTTATAAACAACTTCAGCTAAGTGGCTAGATATAAAATTAATTAAAACAAATCAGTAGCCTTCCTCTATTCAAAAGATAAACAGGCTGAATAAGAGATTAGTGAAATGATACCCTTCACAGTAGTCACAAGTAATATAAAATGCCTTGGTGTGAATCTAACCAAGCAAATGAAAGATCTATATGATGAGAACTTAAAGTCTCTGAAGAAAAAAAATCGAAGAAGATCTCAGAAGACCGAAAGATCTCCCATGTTCGTAGTTTGGCACTAAAAATGGCCATCTTGCTGAAATCCATCCACAGATTCGTTGCAATCCCCATCAAAATTCCAACTCAATTCTTCCTAGAGATAGAAAGAACAGTTTGCAAATTTATTTGGAATAACAAAAAACCCCAGGATAACAAAAAATATTTTCAAAATTAAAAAAAAAAAAAACTTGGGGAATCATCATCCCTAATCTCAAGATGTACCACAGAGCAATAGTGATAAAAACTGCTTGGTCTTTTTACAGAGACAAGCAGTAAGATCAATGGAATAGAATTGAAGACCCAGAAATGAACCCATACACCTATGGTCACTTGATCTTTGACAAAGGAGCTAAAACTGTCCAGTGGAAAAAGGACAGCATTTTCAAGAAATGGTGCTGGTTCAACTGCATGCCACCATGTAGAAGAATGCAAATTGATCCATTCTTCTTTCCTTGTACAAAGCTCAAGTCCAAATGGATCAAGGACCTCCATATAAAACCAGAAACACTGAAACTAAAAGAACAGAAAGTGGGAAAGAGCCTCAAACATATTTGCACAGCAGAAAACTTCAAAAAAAAAAAAAAAAAAAACCACTAATGGCTTATGCTCCAATAACAAAAATTGAGAAATGGGACCTCATGAAATTGCAAATGTTTTGTAAAGCAAAGAATACTGTCAGTAGGACAAAACAGCAACCAAAATATTGACAAAAGATTTTTACCAATCTTACGTCTGATAAAGAGCTAATAGCCAATATATATACAAAGAACCCAAGAAATTAGACTCCTAACAGTCAAATAACCCTATTAAAAATGGGGTACAGAGCTAAACAAAAAATTCTCAACTGAGGAAACTCAAGTGCCTGACAAGCACCTAAAGAAGTATTCAGCATCCTTCATCATCAGGGAAACAAAAATACTAACAATCCTGAGATTCCACCTCACACCAGTCAAAATGGCTAATATCAAAAACTCAGGTTTTACCAGATACTGGCAAGGATGTGGAGAAAGAAGAACATGCCTCCATTGTTGGTGGGATTGCAAGCTGATACAACCACCCTGTAAATCAGTCTGGCATTTCCTCAGAAAATTAAACATAGTATTACCTAAGAACCCAGCTATAACACTCCTGGTCATATACCCAAATATGCTCCAACATATTACAAGAACACATACTCCACTATGTTCATAGTAGCCTTTTTTATACTAGCCAGAAGCTGGAAAGAATGTTTTTCAACAGAGGAATGGATACAGAAAACATGGTACATTTACACAATAGAGTATTAGTCAGCTATTAAAAACAATGACTTTATAAAATACTTAGGCAAATGCATGGAACTAGAAAATATCCTGAGTGAGGTAACCCAATCATAAAAGAACACACATGGTGTGCACTCACTGTTAAGTAGATATGAGCCCAAAATCTTGCAGTACACATGAACAGATACAACTCACAGACCACATGAAACTAATGAAGAAGGAAATCCAAAGTGTGGGTGCTTTTGTCCTTCATAGAATGGTCCTTCATAGAAAATGCTCATGGGGGCAAATATGGAGACAAAGTGTGGGACAGAAACTGAAGGAGGGGCTGTCCAGAGACTGCCCTACCTTGGTATACATCCCATGTGCAATCACCAAAGGCATAAGCTATTGTGGATGCCAGGAATTGCATGCTGACAGGAGCTTGATATAATGGTCTCCTTAGAGGTTCTGCCAGACCCTGACATATACAGAGGTGGATGTCCCCAGCTAACCATTGAACTGATAAAGGAGTTCTTAATGGAGGAGTTAGATAGAAGACTAAAAGAAGTTGAAAGAATTTGCAGCCCCGTGGGGAGAGAAACATTATCAACCAACCAGAGCTCCCAAGGTCTAAACCATCAGCCTGGGGGCACATAGGAAGGGCCCCATGGCTTCAGCTGTATATGTAAGGGAGACTGGCCTTGTTGGACATAGGTAGGAGAGGACGTTCTTGGTCATGTGAAGGGTGGATGCTTCAGTTTGGGGGTATTCAAGGGTAAGGAGATGGGAGTGGGTAGATGGGTGGAAAAACAGTATTAGAAGCAGAAGGATGGGATAGTGGGTGTCTGGGGGAAATGGGGAAAAGGGACAATATCTGAAATGTTAATAAATTAAATACCCAATCATAAAGAAACAAATATGTTTAAAAACATTAAAATGAGAGAAAAAAATAATAAAAAAATGCTTTCATCCCCTTTGTTCTGTTGTCCAATCACATCTCTCCTTAGAGTGCACTTTAGTATGTGGCTTTATATTTTTACACTTAAAGTCTTATTTCCTAACTCAGATTTTTATGCCAAATACAGAAAGAGATTAAAAGTTTCATGTTTCTCATTCTGCATATTTTTTTGGATAAAGAGAGCATAAAGACTTGTGCTGTGTACTGTGTTCTTAATGTGTACTGCATGTTGAAAAGAAGAAGGGTTTCCTTCCTCTTAGCAATGTCACTTTTAGGTTATAAGCTTGTGCTGTTATTTTTATTTTTTATGTAAGTATAATGTTTACATGAGCAATGATAATGGACTTTGTTTTAAACTAAAAGAAAATATGTAATAATTGTCATAATTCAGTTAAAATGATAAGAGACTATTATGTAATCAAAAAATCATCATCCTCTTTTTCCATCCACATAAATCTAATATTTGCCATTATAATGATTCAAAAAATATCACTAGGTATGTAAAAGTAATTGAGCACTGAATATTTTTATTACAATTCAAAATCTCTACAAAAATTTTCTAAGATTTTCTTAGATTTGACAGCATATATCTTATCAGAATTTCAAAGTACACTTAGTCATTTCAATGAGCAAATTGCAAATAGCAAGTGCATAAATATGTTTAAGAAAAGAGATAAAGTAAAAATCTAAAAGCATGTTTGCTTTCTGTCTAGTAAGCTTGGTACACAGCATTTACCCTTCTCAGGACCACTTTTTATCTTTTATTTTCACTCTAACCATCATGAGTCTCCTAAAATTATAGTGCACCAAGGACATGCATGGGAAATGACTGACCTGAGTTTAGTTCTTTTACAGCTTTTATAACATCTTGCAGAATATACTAATGACAGGTCTCTTTTCTTTGTTAAAATATGTACATTTCACTCATTTTATATTTATCGTTGGTTATCTGCCTTGGGAGGTTGGAGTCATTTGAGCAGAATGACTTCAGAAGTGGGCAGCAGTTCATGTTTCCGAAATGAAGTGAATCACTACCAGAGAATAGATAGCTTCATAGTTGACATTCAAGTGAAAGATGAGGAGACGCAGACTAAGTTTTACCATATTTTCTCTACTGCTTCATCTTATGTGTGGATTAACATTAGATAGCCTGCATTCCTCCTTGTTAACAGCCAGTTACTCACATTAAAAATCAAAGTCTTTATTTTTTTGTTTACTCTTTCAGATTTTATAATATATACAAGATGTTTCAGTTCACTTGCATTCTCTCTCTCTCTCTCTCTCTCTCTCTCTCTCTCTCTCTCTCTCTCTCTCT
>JANHMN010000001.1:231381943-231428125 GCA_030674055.1 Rhabdomys pumilio | reverse complement strand
TCTCTCTCTCTCTCTCTCTCTCTCTCTCTCTCTCTCTCTCTCTCTCTTGTGTGTTTGTCTATTGTTATGCACTAGGTCTTATTACTGGTGCACTTATCTACTAGATAGGGGTGAACCGTTCTGGAACATGGGCCAATTAGGATGAGTAATACCTTTGAAAAAACTGAGTCAGCCTCCCCTAAAGATGGTAATGGCTAAGAACTGCACAGTTATTGGTAGGAAGTCAGGGACTCTTCTTCAGTTTTACTTGAACTTTGAGTAGGTCTAGGTCTTAAAAAGGAAATAAAATTTTTCACAAGCTGAGAACAAAATAGAGTTAGAAAAGAAATTTTCTTCCCAGTCATTCTAAGCTGCTGGTTAATCATTGTCTCTTGTTTTATAAAGTTTCTCTTGTCAAGAGGAGAACTACACTAATCTATGTGTATAAGGGTAGGTGTTTAGAAGGCATTTCCCTTTTAAAATGTGAAAGTCAACCATGAAATGAGGAGTGAGGGAGGGAACTGAGGGCAGATGGGATGGGGAAAGGAAATAAAAACACTTGTACACCAAAGAATACAATTTTTCTCTTCCGTATCAACTTATATTACAAAGTTTATAAACATAAATGCATAACAAGACAAATAACAACCCTGAAAAAGAACAAGTTGCAGAACTCGCATTGATAAAACAGGGCATTCATGGTCCAAGTAATGTCAAGTATGGGTTGTAGTATGTCTGCTATTTTGTCAAAAAATGCAGCCTCTGAAAAGGTGCCATACATTCAACTTTTATGACACACTTTGATTTTTAATTACACAGATAGTAAAAGAGGCAAACAATTTTCCTTCTAAAGCCACTACGTTTTCTCATTTCAGAATATATTTCTCTTTCTATAATCTGGAATCATTTATCCTCAACCCACAAAGATTTTGTATTGCCAGTAACTAATGTGTCATCTTCTGCATATTTATGATCTTTCATTTGAACTGATTTTTCAGCAGTATGAGGTGTAATAGTGTTTATTTAGTGATCCTTCTCACATACCTTTTCATTTTTCCCTACATTCATTAATATTCTTTCTTATACATATATTTGACATATCGCCATGTTAGCAATAAAACATAATCTTAAGCCTTTAGCACAGAAAATGTTCAGGGTTAATTTGAATATTCAGGACTCACACTCAAGCAGATGGTATCATCAATGCTAACTTCTCATAAACTTTACTTCAAACTCTTCAACGACAGTAATTTCATTGTGATTTGTAGTACTCTATTTTTGTTTTATAGTTCTTTTTTATTTCATCTATGATTACATAAACATTCTTTTGAAAATTTACAGAACTTTAATTTATATAAGGGCAGTAGTTTTATCTTTTGTATTTATGACACTTGGCTTACCGCACTCTTCTCAGAGAACAATTTATTACTTTTAGCTCAAAATGTACTTATCAACATATTTTCTGCTCCCATTGGCACAATATTTCCATAGCAATTTTTTTCTTTACAACATGTATTAGGCTAAATTTTCTTACTGGGAAGTACAAGAGGGAGCAAATTTATGTTTTAGTTCTGGCTGCTTATAGACAGTGTGCCTTTGTAGATGAACCATCAACTGTTACTCTATGTGAAGTAGTAAAGTCCCTCCCATGCCATAGAGACTACAGAATTCTTCCTGAAAGTCTTACAAAAGCCCCTTATTTTCTGCCTCAAAAATATTCTGAATTCCTTTGCCCCCTCTTTTTCTGTGAATCACTTGTACCTAACTATGGCTAGGTGCTTACTAAAAGTATTGAAGAAATTTAATTAATTTCCCTCTGTGAGGGTAAAAGTCTAGCTGGCTTTTCTGGATGAACTTATTATTGGAGAATTAGAAGCCTAATTTCTAAATATAAAAGAATAAAAACAAATGATAACTGGCTAAATAGTATGCAATTGTATTTTCTGCCTAAAATTCATTGTTTTAATCAGAAATAAAGATGAAGGAAAAAGCCGGGCAGTGGTGGTGCACACCTTTAATCCCAGCACTTGGGAAGCAGAGGCAGGTGGATTTCTGAGTTCGAGGCTAGCCTGGTCTACAGAGTTAGTTCCAGGACAGCCAGGGCTACACAGAGAAAACATGTCTCGAAAAACAAAAACAACAACAACAACAACAACAAAAATAAAACAAAAAAAAGAAGAAAAAAATAAAGTTGCATTTGTAAAAACATGTCATCATAATATAATATTACCAACATGTAACTGACCATTTTATTTATATAATATTAATAATTGATGATAGAACATATGCTTCAAGCTTATACATTCATTTTTTAACAGAAATTATGCAAATATATAAAAAATTCATGTAACACATTTTCAATTACTCAGTGATTTTGTTTATAAAGTTTTAAGACACATATATTTCATATTTTTATAGCTTTCAACAGTGTTATTCTTTTTAGTTGCAAAGTATTAAAATTTACTATTCCAATAAGTTTCCTCAAGCTGATGCTAAGATAAAAAAAAAAAAAAAAACAATCAAAAGCAAAACCCAATTACAAAAATTAAAAAATTATCTGGACCCAATAAAAGATGTTTTAAGGTTTTATTGCTGTGATGCTTATAAAGTCAAACATTTACTTAGTGCTGGCTGGCTTATAGTTTCAGGGTTTCAGTCCATTATCATCATGGTGAGAAGCATGGCACCATGCAGGCAGCGTTGGTGCTGGAGGAGCCAAGAGTTCTATAACTTGATCTAAAAGCCACCAGAAAAAGATTCTCTTTCTACATTGGGCAAAACTTGAACATAAAATCCTCAAAGACTATATGCACAGTGACACACTTTCTGCAAAAAGGCTACAACTACTCCAACAAGACCGTACCTCCTAATCATGCCACTCCCTATGATCCAGGCAATCAAACACATGAGTGTTTGTGAGCCAAACCTGTTCAAGCCAGCACATTACACTCCCTGGCCCTCATAGTCCTGTACACATAGAGCAAAATGCATTTTTTCCAATTTCTAAAGTCTCCATAATTGATCACAGTTTCAACAATGCTTAAAAGTTTAAAGTTCAAAGCATTTGGAGATTTGTGTAATCTTTTAAATGTAATCCCCTATAATATCAAAAAGAACAAATCATATAGACTTAAAATTAAATAAAAAAACTACTTTAATAAGTGTTCTTAAATGTTTAATTCTTCCTTCTACCCCACTTCCCACCAGAGGTAGTAGAAATGAAAGGTTAACAGGGCATAAAGGGTTGTGGACCTGTTTAAATATAGTCTTTTGGGGATGGTTCCAATATTCATTGTCAGGATATCAGCAGTTCACTTCACAAAAGTCAGTAATTGTAGCTTGATCCAGAAAAGCTGTGAACCTCTGCCAAGCAGCCAGAATCTGTGAAAACCATAAAAAAGCTGCCAGAATATCATGATAAGTTCTTTGGTGCATTTCGCTTTATGAAGTCATCACAAGCAATGATCAGAGAAGAAAGCAAGGTGAAACAAGGCCAGAGCATCGTCAGTGAAGATCAATGTCAGGAAAGTCTAGTGAAGACCAGCATCGAGTGTCAAAGCAAACGAATGCCAGACTGTAATCTACTTTCTTTTGTATTATACTTACACCCTTTGCAAATATCTCATGTCCCTTTGAGTTTCTGCTCCAGGAAAACATCCCATGCCCTTTTTTCAGGCACCTTCCAGAATAACACCACATGTCTGTTCTCACCAAAACATTCTCTCATGAGACAGTTTCAGGGGGGGGGGGAAACACATGATACAATTGAGTTTCCAAATACATTAGAAATTTTCACTTTCAAATCATATACTTTCAACATCATATGATAAACATTTTCATTCCAAAACTTCATATTAAGGAAATTCTAGATGAATGCCAGACCAAAAAATTGGATGGACATGTTCTAACCTCTTCATCTCCATGTCTGATGTCCAACTTCTTTCAGCTTTGTTGACTGTAACCCAATCCTTTCTCTTGGTCTGTTTCTAATCCCTGTTAGCAGTTTTCCTTGGCTGGTATGTCACACCTCTGGCATCTTAGACATCTTGGAGTCTCCAATGCAACTTAAAATTCACTGCTTCTAGATCCAGTGTCTGGGATCTACAGATGATTGTCTGGGCTTCTCCAAGGGGCTTGGATCATTTCTCCATTTCTTCCATCTGTAGCACGATAGGCCCTACTAACTCGACTCCACTGTTGCTGCTATTCTCCTTGAGGATACTTTATGGTACTGACAAATACAATATGCTGGGGTAATCTGTTGCAACTAGCCAAAATTTTACCAAATTTTACCAAAAGTCTGTCATAGGCTCTCCTCATGGTGCCACGACTCAACTTATTTGCATGACTTCTTCTGTCATGCCCTGTAACCTGTCATGAGGCTAGTCTGTACCTATACCAATAGCCTTTCATGGACTTTCACAGTCCAAAGCCTTAGCTGTTCTGCATGACCACTTCATGTGTTCAAAAGCAGTACTATCTAGGTAATTCTTGCACATTACCACGTTCAGCTGCCAGCACAATATCTGTCTCTGAAACACAACTTATTCGTGTACTACGAAAAGAGTTTCCAGAGGATTTCACCTTAGTGATGCTTGTCTCTTCTTATTCACCACTAATTTCTTTCTTCCAGGAGACAAAGAAAAATTGACCCACCAAGATAAATTGACCCACCATGTGGTTCTAAAGCCAGAACCACATGGCTAAGTTTTCAAGTTGTGCTACTAGCTGGGTTTGGAAAATGGGATCCTTGTAAATCTGCACCAGTTTTCTGTTGTCAATGATTTCATTTACTACCTAAGCTTGGCTCTCCTAAAACTTTCCCTGTATACAGTGTATGAACTCAGAAACCTACATGCCTATGTCTCCTGAATGCTGGGACTAATATAGTGTACCATACCTAGACCTAGGCTTTTCTTTGTATAGAACTTTCTTTATGCACACTGGCCTTGAACTCACAGATAGTTTGCCTCTGTCTCCTGAGATTAAAGGCCTATTTCACTAATCCTGGAGCTAAGCTTTTCTTTAATTCTTTTTCACAGATCTTTATACGTTCTAGATTAAAGTTCATTCCAGATATAGTCAAGTTGGCAACCAAGAATAGCCATTACAATACACCTTTGTCAATTTGACACACAATCATATCTCTTTATGTCTAAAGGAAAACAATAACCAACACACGATAACTACTAGCATGATATAACTATCCCTTGTTTAGCTGCGAATACATAAATAATAAACTTAATTAGGTGGGAATGTGCTCCTGTGTCACCAATCCCTTCATTACATTTAAAATTCTTGAATACAGGATTTAACTTCATTCCATGTCCTATTGACCCCTTAATCTTTGAACAACATATTTTGTATTTTTTTCAGTTTGCAATAATCAAAATGTTGTTCATAAGAGTAAACCGCAGGACAGAGTCTATGCTAGGCTTTCTTGAGACATCTTTTATCAATGCAATTGATCTGAATCTCTTCACCATATTCTCAGGCAGACAATTCAGACAAGGGCACATTCTTCACTAAAATATCACAAGAATTTCTATGCAACATACCAAAGTTCTTCTACTCTTACCCTTTTTAAACCAAGCCCACATAATTCAAATCACCTTAGGTAAAACTGTCTTCCATGTTTCATTATTACGGGTCATCAGGCCCCTTATAAAGCTTCCACTGCCTTCTTAGCCAAAAGTTCCAAAATCTATACCCTTTTCAATAAAAGAATGCTCAGGCCTATCACAGCAATAACCCAGTCCCTGGTATCAACTCATGTCTTAGTTAGGGTCTTATTTCTGTGATGATAAACCATGATGAAAGCAACTCTTATAAATCAAACATTTAGTTGGGGCTAGCTGGTTGGCTTCTAGTTTCAGGGTTTCTGTCCATAATCATTATGGTGGAAAGCAAGGCATCAATATAGTCAGACTTGGTACTGGAGGACCCAGGAGTTCTCCATCTTGATCTGAAGGCAACAAGGAAGAGATTCTCTTTCCACACTAGACAGGAGTTGAGCATAAAAAAATCAAAGACAGCTGGGCAGTGGTGGCACACACCTTTAATCCCAGCACTTGGGAAGCAGAGTCAGGTGGATGTCTGAGTTCAAGGACAGCCTGGTCTACAGAGTGAGTTCCAGGACAGCCAAGGCTACACAGAAAAACCCTGTCTCAAAAAAAAAAAAAAAAAAAAAAACAAAAAAAAAAACCAAAGCCTACAATACAGTGACACAATTCTTGCAACAAGGTCACATCAACTCCAACAAGGTCACTCTTTCTAATAGGGCCATAAGCTATGGGCTAAACAATTAAACACATGAGTCCCTGGGAGGCAACCCTCTTTAAAGCTAAAACATAAGATTTGTAACATGTATTTGGTTTAAGAAAAACAAACCACAGAACTATGTATCAGAAATAAAAATTATTGTATTTGGAAACCTTGATTTTATCACAATAAATATATGTGGTTTTAATATCTTTTCATTATAAGGAAAAGTTTTTAAAAATGTACAATTTACTACATTTCAATACTCTAATAGGAGCTAAAACCTATATGTATTCTCTTTGTAAAAAACAGATGCTCTTCAGTCTTGAACATACATATACAAATAGCAATACATAGCTTGATATATATATATATATATATATATATATATATATATGAATATACTATTCATATATATTTTTTCAATAAAGCAATGAATTTGAGAGCAAAGAGTGTTTTTGAGAAGATATGACAGGAGAAATGTAAAGAAAGATTACAATCTCAAAAAATTAAATAGTATAAGCAGAATAAGCAATTGAAAGTTACTTCTATGTTTCAATAAAATATAAATTATCTATGTTCATTGTTTAATTATATGAAGTATTTTTGAAATGTAACATATACACATTAAAGGTATATAATAAAGCTGAAGTTTGGCAATAAAAGTTTAATTTCCATTTAAATAAGATATATACCCACTCAATGTTGTTAGGTATTATGAATAGAAAGTATGAAATGATTTGTGTGTGTGTGTGTGTGTGTGTGTGTGTGTGTGTGTGTGAAAAATAGTTGTCTTTTTATAATTCTGAAATATCGATCAATCTGAAAGAAATATTCACGTTCAGAAGCTGATTAATCACAAAACAGAGAAAATATGTGGTGTAGTGAGAATTTAAATGAGACCATGAAGGACTTTTTGTAAAGCAAGAGAGCATGAGTTAGATGTTTCAATAATATTTTGGCCATACAGTTATGGTTTAAATTTGTTTTGGAAATTAAGATTTTAAAATGTTTATCATGGAGATATAAGTGTGTATTTGTGTGCACATGTGAAAGACAGGCAGAAAAGCTAATAAAGAAATGTGGATACTGAGAGAAATATACAGAATTCAATCCTATTATCTCACAGATACCACACTCAAAAAACCTGTAAAATAGTTCAAATAAACTAAAATTGCAGAGTTTATAGTAAATATTTAATGATCTTATATGATTTATAAGATAGAAAATAATAAAAGTGTGAGATTTAAGAAAACATAAATCAAAATTGTTGGGAAAGAATGTATTTGCTTTATTTAAAAAAACTTATTTGAAGCTCTCAATAAACAAAGGAATCTCTGTTCATGTTTTATACTTTTTACTAAACTTTTATTTGGATCTTTGTGAATTTCACACAATACAACCCCTATTCCAAGGGAGGGGAGGAAGGCATCTCTTTGCTTTTGTAAAAAGGGACAAAGGGAGGAAAAGCTCTCCTTTTCTCAGGAGTCCAGGGTCAAATGTACAATCCACCTCCAGATACGAGGGCTAATAGGAGGGGAATCTCTCTGTCAAAAATTAAACCACACAGCAGACAAGAAGCATGGCTCTCTGGTTATCCCACAGTCATATCTTTGGGTTAACTAACAAGCAACTCACATATCCAGGGTCAGGTTTACTGTACTAAAGAGGTGAGGTACACCACTCATTCTTCTGAGTGCTGCAGATGGTGAGCAGCAGGTCCAGTATTTCTGCTCTCATGACTCCAGGAAAAGGTCTCCTATAGCTTCAGGTGAAGGGTGAGCAAGGTGAAAAGTATCTCTCATCGTCCATTCTACCGTTTTGGAGAAGAGTGGTAGGAACATCTTTCCCATGGTTGCATCTTCAGGACTGCATCACCCCTAACCACAAAAAAGAGTGAAAGGCTGCTTTATGGAGTACTGCAGCTGACTAGGTCAACTCTTCTGCCCTTGTGCCTCAGGGACACTTTCCCACAATGCCCAGTTGAGGTTGGTACCAATTCTACACAGCCAGCAAACATCCACATGTCCCAGAGCACTATTCCAGACCAGGGAGTTCTGCCTGGCCTTTGGTGATAACATACACCCCTACAGCTGCAAGGCCAAAGGGCCCAGACATGGCCTCTGGTTGCAACAGAGCCCAGGAACCCACCAGGTAGCATCATATCAAGCTGTTTCTCACTACCTTTGAATCTCCAGTTCCGCCTCTCTTCATTTTGCCCACATCCTTCCATTTCTCTTTCCCTTTCATTTCTTCAACACTTACTTAATCCTCTCAATGTTACCCAAGGTCTTGAAATTTCTGAGATCATCTCCGGAGTGCTTTGTCCTGTCTGTGCATTATGATGTCACACTGATAATTCTCTCAGGCTAGCTCCTTAACTGGACCACTTGGCAGTGGCCTGGTGGTCATTTCAGACTTTATCCTTTCCCAGACCATTCATTTAAAGATGACAAAAGAAATGATGACATTTTGGGAACATATTTAAAACATCTCCTTCTTTCACAATTAAAGATTAAAGATCACTGGTGACTGATATTCATACATACCACAGAAGTTAATTTTCAATCACATAATAATATAAACATGTTTAGAGCTCACACACAATTATAATTTCTCATATGTCAGTACTACATATGATTGAACATAATCATTTTGTTCATATAAAAATGTTGGAAGAATAGACGTCTTGAGAGCAAAAGGATTAACATGATAGGTAAAAAAACTGTGGAAAGTATAGAAAAGGTCTTATGCTTAGAAGGATTTGAGAATTGTAATTACTTTATCAAGGTAGAAGAAATAATACTCATTTTAAGCATATAAATAATACTTAAATTAAAAAAGATTACTTCATTTTCTTTTTTCTTTATTTAAAATGCTGACTAATTAATGATGGCTTCACAAGTGAATAAAATTAAAAATATTGGGACAGTCAAAGCTAATTGATTTCTATTAAAATAGTGAAAATTGTAATAATATAGACAACACAATTCTTCAAAAATACAGACTACTTCTGGGTCTAAAGTTACTAGATGTTTTGCATACTGTAGAAAAATCTGAGTTAAGGTCTCTTTAAGATAAATGTAGGTGTTGAATTATGTTTAAAGATTTAAATAATATGGCTAATTGAACAGACAACAAATGTGTGCTTATACTAGCATCAAACAGGTCATAATAAAGGCATTAACAGAATGTCTTGCCGCATTACTTGGTTTTTAGATTATGCTTACTCAGTCTCACCTCGCTTCTAATTATTCATTTAACCTCTTGTGTCTCAGAGGTTTTCCCATCTGAAGGAAAATGCAATTAAAGCAAAAGCTGAACATGTTAAGGGCTTCAAACACACCTGGATATAGAGTGACAACACATATAAAATACTTTGATCAATTACCACTGATTTAATTTAACAAACTTAAATGTTAACACCGTTGATTTCTTTTGGTTCTAGATAATCACTTTCAGGAAATATTAGGTATTCAAAATAAAGATTATTTTAATGTAATGGTTCTCAATACCTTAAAATACTTGTGTGTCAATCTTTGTACAAAATACTCATTTTTGGGGGTACTATAAAATTAAAATCATAAAAATTTGTAAATTAAAGTAATCTCTAGGAATACTATTCCTAAATAATGTTATCTTGTTGACTTCATGAGAGCTATGTGACTATATTAAATAGGTAGACTGTCCATCACAATTTACAAGTGAAAACAAATTAAAAGAACTATCTTTATTATTATATCCTCCTTTAACTTTAAAGCATTACCTTAGCTTCTCTTTTTCCCTGCTTCTTATCTATTTCTTTTTCACAAATCTTACTCTTTTAACAACTATAATTATAGAAATATAACATAATTCTTATAGCCATGACATAATAACATTTGCTTTAGGTGTTATTTTCTTTTCCTCAGAAGACCATAATTTCACAATGTCTTCATTATCTTACCCATTTGGAAATTAAGACACACTAAACTTTTATTATGTTACTTTGAACAGAATATAAGAAAAATATAAATGAAGTATTTTGACATCATGAAAAATGTACCTTCAATTTTCAATTCTGGTTACATGTTAAATAACTCACCACATATTTATTTTTAATGAAATCAAATTGAAATTCAAAACAATTTTTTAATGAATACAAGCAAATCACTAAAGCTTCAATATAAATATGTTATAGTTTCTAGCATTACAGAATAAATGTGTTAAAAATATGAAGATAAAAGAGAAGTTTCAGCTTTGAAAGTGAGATATCTCTTAACATAGATTATGATGAGTTTGTTTTGATAGTGCACATGTAACAAAGAAAAAATATTTCATTTAAACGTAGATGATACGAACATTGTGATCAAGATATTTTAAATCTCAAAGATTTTCAATAGCGTTTGGAATAGGTGAGGGGAAAAAGCTGTTGAAATAGCTTGAAGACATGATGTTTTTTAATGCTTGCTTTAATGGAGTGCCTGATGCCAAGCTCTTTGGTGAGTTTCCCCAGTTCCTAATTTCTTAATTCTCTCTTGAGTTAAACTTTTCACTTATGTCTGTATCTTTGTGGGGTATATATAAAATAGAAAATTTATGAATAAGGTTGAATAGAGCAGCAAACACAAAACAATGCTGAAGTCTTATAAACTGCATATGTCAATTAAAAATTTCTATGGGAAAAAGTTGTAAATGACATAAATACTCAAGTAAACATGTTAAAAATAACGGAATAAAGAACAGTGTGTGAGCTAATATGGACGGGATATAAAAAAATCCTGTCACTTGAATTTTTGATCTTAGCCATTCTGACTGTTGTGATGTGAAATCTCAGGTTTGTTTTGATTTGCATTTCACTGATGACTAAGAATGTTAAACATTTTAAATTTCTTCAGTTAAGAACTTTTTGTTTAGTTCTGTACTCCATTTTTGATAGGGTTATTTGATTGTCTGGAGTCTAATCACTTGAATTCGCTGTATACATTGAAGCTTAGCCCTCTATGTGGTGTAGGATACATAAAGATCTTTTCTGAATCTGTTGGTTGCCATTTTGTCTTATTGACAGGTCTAGGCTCTTCTCCACCTTCTCTTCTATTAGTTTCAGTGTATATGGTTTTATGTGAAAGTCTTTTATCCATTTGGACTTGAACTTTGTACAAGGAAATAAGAGTGAATCGATTTGCATTCTTCTACATGTTGTCCTCCAGTTGAACCAGCACCATTTGTTGAAAATGCTGTCCTTTATCCCCTGGACAGTTTTAGATCTTTTGTCAAAGATCAAGTGACCATAGGAGTATGAGTTCATTTCTGGGTCTTCGATTCTATTCCATTGATCTTCTTGCCTGTCTCTGTACAAATACCATGCAGTTTTTTGTCACTATTGTTCTGTAGCACAGCTTGAGGTCAGGGATGGTGATTCCTCCAGAAGTTCTTTTATTGTTGAGAATAATTTTTGCTTTTCTGTTTTTTATTTTTTTGCTATTACATGACTTTGAAAATTTTTCTTTCTAACTCTGTGAAGAATTGAGTTGGGATTTAGATTGCCTGCTTGAAGTTACTTCTTTGTTCTAGCCTAATGTCAGATTCCTGCCCGAAGTATTCCTCCTTATTCTTGGCCAATGTCATATTAGAGGATACTTTCTTTTTTTTATTGGATATTATATTTACATTTCAGATTTTATCCCCTTAACCCATTCCCCCCCACCCAGAAACCCCTCATCCCATGCCCCCTCCTCCTGCTTCTATGAGGGTGTACCCACACCCACACCCCTACTCCCATCTCTCCACTCTCGAATTCTCCCCCACTCGATGTTCAGCCTTCATGTGATCAAGGATCTCCTCTCCTACCTATGCCCAACAAGGCCATCCTCCATTACATATACAGCTGGAGTCATTGGTCTCTCTCTATGTGCTCCCAGGCTGGTGGTTTAGACCCTGGAGAGCTCTGGTTGGTTGGTATTGTTGCTCTCCTCATGGGGCCACCAACCCTTTCAGTTCCTTCAGTCTTCTCTCTAACTTCTACATTGGGAACCCTTGATCTGATCAATAGTTAGCTGTGAGCATCTGCCTCTGAATATGTCAGACTCTGGCAGACCTCTAAGGAGACAGCTATATCAGGATGTAGCTATGTCAGCATGCACTTCCTGACATCCATATCAGCATCTATTTTTGGAGACTGCACATGGGATGGATACCCAGGAGGAATGGTCTCCAGAAGGCCTCACCTTCAGTTTCTGTCCCATACTTTGTCTCCATATTTACTCCCTTGAGTATTTTGTTACTCCTTCTAAGTAGGACCGAGGCATTCATACTTCTTCCTTCTTCATGAGCTTCATATGGTCTGTGATTTGAATATACTTTTAAATACACCTGTTAACATTACTCACACCATTATACATCAAAAGTGTGTACTAAGGAGATATCTGTATTCCAGAGAGATCATGTTGTATCAGATGTACCGTTGTATAAGGTATATCTGCATTCCAATGGGATCCTATAGACCTAGAAGGATTTTGGATGTGATCATTTGTCAGAGTAGCTGTTTTGCTGGTTTAAAATTCCTCTACACAGTATTATCTTCCTAACCCCCCCCCCACATACCAAGTCTATTCTCTATTGTTTCTCAACATTCCCACCCCTTTTTATAATCCTCTCCCTGTTCATCCGCAATTTATACTTTATTTCTTCTTCTTAGTGAGACTATGTATATCTCCTACAACGAAGTATACTTTTTGTCATCCATATGGCAGTAAAAGGTATAGTATGGTATAAATATAGTAAAATATACTTCTTCATGATTCCAGGTACTTTGGGTAAGAATATCAGAAAAAAAGTACTTATTTCCCAATTTGTGTATCAATTTATTCCTTAAATATTTTATATATTTATAATATTTATTGATCTTTTTGCCACTTAATTCCTTTTTTTCTAACTCTGCCTAATACATCCCATCCTATTTCCACCCAACTCATGGCTTCATTGAAAAATTATTAATGTTATTAGAGCCTAATTAGTAATGGCTATAAACACATGGAATGAGGTTATCCAGTGGGGCATGAACAATTTATTATGGCCATATCACATGGAAGTATAATAACACTCCTTCCTTCAGCAAATAACACAGCCTGTAATTCCTGTGGTATTAGTGTTTCCTAAAAGCCTCTCCACCATACATGGTAGATTTATCCAATTCGATCTTGATCAGCTCTCCATGCAGTTAATTACTACTGATATCAGGTGACATCCTCAACAACTTTGTCAAGTCTAGAAGTCAGTAATTCATGGTTCTCTACCCCATCTGTAACCTTACATTCTTTCTGCCTCCTCTTCTGTGATTTTCCCTTGGAGTTGGAGTTTATGTATTTTTAATCCTTTATTTATTTATTTATTTATTTATTTATTTATTTCACCACAATCACTTTCTTCAGACACATCAGAAGAGTGCATGGGATTCCAAAAGAGGGTTGTGACTCACCATATGATTGCTGGGAATTAAGCTCAGAACCTCTAGAAGAGCAGTCAGTGCCCTTAACCACTGAGTCATCTCTTTATCCCTGGAGTTGGAATTCATATAGATTATCATCTTTAGTTAAGTACTCATAGTTACTTTTACCTGAAACCCTAAAAGTTATGTGTCTTTGCAGTTACCACTATGCATTGTGAAAAGAAAGTCCTGACCAAAGTTGAGAACAGCAAAAATATATGGGTATAGACATATTTTTTAGAAGGCAAATTGATACAATAATCATTTAGTAAAATAATTACAATGGTTGAGACATTTTGATGCATGCTGAGTCTATATTCATTTACTTGTCTGATTCAACAGTTTCCTTATCATTTGCTTGTACTCATTTATTCTTTTTCTGATGAGTTATTTGGTTCACAATGTATTTATATTTTCTTGTTATTGTAGTAGTCTCATTTGTTTACAGTTATGGTATATTCTTGGCTATAGTTAATCTTATGCTTCTTAGTAATTACTACAAGTAAATGGTCTATGTTTGTGTGTGTGTGTGTGTGTGTGTGTGTGTGTGTGTATACACATGCGTGCACACGCTTGCATTAGTTGTGGTAAAGTTTAGAGCTCCAGATCTCATCAGCCTCCTCCAAAAAGACTAAGAACACCCAAAGCTGACCTCACTATGAGCCAGTGTCAGAAATTTACATGACATAAATTAAAACTCGTTAAGTCAACAGAAAGAAATCTATGTGAATCCAGTCTTGATAGTCCCACAAGGTGTTAAAGTTCATCTGACAAGGTCGTAAGGCTATTTCAATAATATGATCTATTATGTTCTATCTCATATTCTTCAGTGACAGACTGTTTACTGTAGCTCCTAGGAAACAGTCACATTATTATCAGTGATAACTGCTATCATTAAGCCAATATCTAAGTATAACACTAATTTGAGGTCTACAGCAGAGCTTTCTTAAGAAGCATTACATGAGAGGATGTTACACTTACTTTAACAGAAGTGCATAATACTAATAAAGCAGTAGAGAGCTTTCCATGAGCAGATGCCTCACTAAACAGTAGAGAGTTCTATGAGAACCAAAGTTACTCAGACATGAGCGTAGCCACAAGTTTGATGTGTTTGATTCCATGAGGGAATAAAAAGAAAGCAAATGAACAATAATTATAGTCATTTTTAAAGGTCTGATCATAACCATCGGCTGCTTTTAAATTATAATAATCCATCTTGATGATGCAGGAAGTAAATTAAACTTGTCTGTCTGGCCTCACGGACAATGATTCCTAGCTAGTAATATTGAGATAAGCACATGGGTGTGGGCAGAAATGAGGACAAGACAGAGCAAATGTAAAGATTTTAAATATTTTCAATATGCATATTATTTATAAGAAAGGATGTGTTAGATGTTCATCTCCCTTGGCTATATTCTGTTTGTTATCACCTGGAATCTCTTAAAAGGCTGAATGCCCCAGCTATTAACAGTCCAATTAAATCAGAATGTATATCAGTGAGATTCAGGCACCTGCATTTTACAAAGTCTCCAGATGTCCTTGTGATACAGAAAATAATAACCAATGAAGAAAATCTATCTATTTATCTATCTATCTATCTATCTATCTATCTATCTATCATCTATCTATCTATCTATCTATCTATCTATCTATCTAAATAGATTTGTGTACATTCTGGAATATTTTTTCTGAAATAAAATGTTGTTTAAGTTAAATTAAAGCTTCAACAGTAATTTATTGGTTATTTTATTTATTTACATTTCAAATGTTATCCTCCTTCCTAGTTTCCCTCGGCAAACCCCAATCCCATCCATTAACAAACCCCATTTTTACTCCAAGAAAGTGTACTTTGATTTGGAATATTACGCCAACTATCTTCTGAATGTAAGGAATGATAACCAATATTTTTTAATTTATTTTTTCCTTACCAGGGCAGAAAAATTTATATAAATTAAAATTTTATTTGTGACATTGGATATGCACTCAGATTATTGACAAACATTGTACCTGCTTTTTTTATCCCAGCATGTATATTTATATTTGTATTGCCAATACATGTATATGTACTGTAGATTTACAAAAATTGTGAATTGGGATGTGTGTAATGTGTAGTGTGTATGGTGTGTGTGTGTGTGTGTCTGTGTGTGTGCTTGTATGTGTGTTTGTTTTTCAGGAAATTTTTGGTATTTCTTTATAAATGGACACTGTAAGCTTCTATTACAACACAGCCAATTTATATAAATGAAGAATTTTATAGCTTTGCTACATTGTAAGAAATATCAATTTTTAAAGCTTTGTCTACCTTGTTATTAAATTCTTTGACTCTATGGATTTTAGCTATCATATTCTGTAATCTATGGTTATAATCCACTTATATGTGAGTACACACCATGCATGTTTTTTGGTCTGATTTACCTACCCCCAGGATAATATATTCTAGTTACATCCATTTGACTACAAATTCAATTATGTTCTTATATTTAATAGCTAAATAGAGTTCTATTGTGTAGATGAACCACATTTTTTAAATCAATTTTTCATGTAAGGAACATCTAGGATTTTTCCAGTTTCTGGCTATTCAGTTGCTATCAACATACATAAACAATATCTATGAGGTATTATGGACAATCTTTTGGGTATGTTCCCAGGAGTGCTATAGGAGCTTTCATGTAAAACTATTCCCAGTTTTCTGAAAAACCCCCAAATTGATTTCCAGAGTGTTTGTACAAGTTTGCACAACCAAACACAATGGTAGAGTGCTAACCTTGTCTCACATCTTCACCAGCATGCGCTATTCCTTGAGTTTGATATTAGCTATTCTGATGGGTTTAAGATGGAATCCCAGAGTCATTTTGATTTGCATTTCCCTAATGACTAAGAACATTTCTTTAAGTGTTTCTCAGCAATTACAAATTCCTCTGATGAGATTTCTCTATTTAAGCCTATACCCCATCCTTTAATTGTTTTATTTGGTTTGTTGGTGTCTAACTACTTGGATTCCTTAAATTTTAGATATTAACACTCTCTCAGATGTAGAGATGTGTAGTGTCTCCACAATAAGAGCAACAGAGTCAACTAATATGGACACTTGGGAGCTACCAGAGACAGAACCACCAACCAATGAGCATGGATAGGATGAATCTAGATCCCTGCACATAGGTAGCAGATGTGCAGTTTAGTCTTCATACAGGTCCCCAGAGGACTAGAGCAGGGGCTCTTCTGACTCTTTTACATAGCTGAGGGTCCTGTTGCCCTAACTGGGCTACCTAGTCTGACTTCAGTGGAAGGGAAAAAGCCTAATTCTGCAGTGGCTTGATGTCTCAGGTAGCTTAGCATACCTGTGTCCTGAGGGATGTCATCCAGAAGCAAATGGAAAGAGATGCAGAGACCTACATCCAAACATCAGGTGGAGTTCAGTGAGCCCTTTGGAAGAGTGGCTAATAGAACTGAGCAAGCTTGAGGCATCCAAGACACCACAGGAGAGGTACAGAGTCAAGTAACATGTGACCATGTAGGTTCATGAGACTAAAACACCAACCAAAGAATATGGAGGGACTGGATCTACTGTTTCAACATAATTTATAGCAAATGTGCAGCTTAGTAGTCAGGTGGGTCCCATTATAATTGAAAAAGGGCCTGTTTCTGACTTCTTCCTTCCCTTTGGATCCTATTGCCTTAACTAGACTGCCTGCTTAGGCTTCAATGGGAGAGGATGCTCTTATATCTCTGTATGTCTAAGAGCAGGTGGAAACTAAGTGAGGATTCCCCTTCTCTGAGGAATAGAGGCAGACGTATTAGAGAGAGGGACTGAAAGGAGAGAAAGGCCTGGGAGCTGCGACTACCATGTAAAGAGAATAAGTAAATGAATAAATGAAGAAAAGAAAAAAAGTTTGCCCATATATGTTTACTATGTGCTAATTTTTCTGGACATAGCTAAGTTTACAATTATACATTAACTTGATAGTTTTTGTTTATGCTCTCCAAAAGAATATCTATCTTCACTTCATTGTTTTCTTCTATGTCCATGTAATGGTAACTTCTTATAAGGATAAGCATTTCTCAATTTTATTATAATAACATGTCATCAGTTTCACGCTAGCATTTACATAAATTTCCTAAACAGTTTTAGAAATTTTATTTACAGTAAAATATTTACATGAAATTGGTATTTAAATTATATACCTGCTACACTACATCACACTATACAAACGCCAGTAATTTAAAACAAGAAACTTCATTATTTGTCAATTGTCTGGAAAATGAATATCCTAGCAAAGATTCTATCTCATTTGGCCTTGGCCTCAGCCACTATGAGTTAATAGGTGATTGTTTCAGTAAGGATTGAGTTATTCACTTAAATTCTGCTCCACTTAAAAGGCTCACACAGTAAAATATTAGCCAAAGTTTGATCCTGTGTTATTTTAATAAAATACAGAAATTTACAAATTTACTGAGACATACTGAAAATAGGAAATCATCATATAGAATTATCTTGGCCAAAGTAACATTTACATCTGATCATAGGGCCAATATGTTAATTCTAACTACTGAAATGAGGACTTAAAGTTAAATTATGAATAACACATGTAAGTATTAAGTTCAGGAAACATGTTAGGTTGTTATTGAAATTTTGATTTAAGAAAGCTTTAAAGCTGAGTGTGATGTGCACTTGGGAGACAGAGGTAGGCAGATCTCTGTGACTTTGAGGCTAACTTGGTATAAAGAGCAAGTCCAGGTCAGCCATGACTGTTGCACAGAGAAACCCTGTCTTGGAAACCAAGAAGAAAAAGAGAGAGAGAGAGAGAGAGAGAGATAGAGAGAGAGAGAGAGAGAGAGAGAACAGCAGGGAGGGAGGGAGGGAGAAATGAAGGAAGGAAGCTTAAATAGTACATCTTCACTATTAAGCAAGCTTAAATAGTACAGCTGTCTGAAATTAATTCTTTACTCAAAAATTATTTAATCAAAAATGAAACTAAAATAATAATACATTATCGAATATCATAATATATCATAATTTAACTTTAGTTCATTTTATTAAAAGATAATAGTTAATGCTATCTTGAAATATCACAAAATAAGTCATAACCAATTTGCATTGTTCATTTTTTAAATTTCTCTTAAAATTATGAATAACTGTATCCATGAAAATAAAATATGTATAGTTTCATTTCATGTGAATCCATATAATACCATAAAGTTTCAGGAATGTTTATTTTAAAGCTGTAATTCATTTTTCAATGATTTATGCAAACGGATGAGTGAAGAAAGTTTTTATTCAATTTGCAAAGTGTTATTCAAACTTCTATACAATGAAAAGACATTAAAGATTGCATTACTGAATTAATCTTGACATAATACATTTTACAAGTCCAATGACCTCAATTATGGAATAATGAATCATTGCAAACATGTTTTATCCAGGAGACTGGCATTATGTCTTCATTTCTGAATAAAATCCAATATTTAGTTAGTTACTTTAGACTCAAGGTCATCTTCATTACATCTCATACCATTTATCTTTGTTTCAGATTTCTTCTTAAATTAAGTGTGTTTTTCGTATAATGTTGTTTATTATCATTAAAGCGAAGTACAGATATTTTGCTGCATTCTCTTAAAAGAAAAAGTGAGTTTCTCCATTGAAACCTAGTTGAAATAACAGAAAAATTTTTTGAAAGCAGTTTTAGTTAGAGTCACATAAAGTATGTTTAAATTATATATTTAAATTCCTTAAGGCAACACATGATTAAGAGAATTATATTTTGTTTAATAATGAATTTTTGCTATCTAGCAAAACATGGTGGCTCAATAAATATTTGTTTAAGAAAGAATTATGCAAATTATAATTGAAGGTACACAGAGGACTGTCAGCAGTTTTAATATAAGTTATAAGGGCACAATTATTTAATTGTCAAACATTTGTGTTTAATAATAAAATTACAAAAAGGATGTTCAATGTGATCTGAGTTAATGTTAAGGCTGAGTCTCAAAGCAGCTTTATTTTTGAGACTAAGGCTCATGTAACTTGTTCTGCTTTGAACTTGCTACATAAATAAAAATGACTTTGAAATTCTGATCCTTCTAACTCTACTCACTCGATGAAAAGTATTTATATATTATAAATACTTTAAATATTTTATGTATTCTTGAAAAAAGTGAAGATAATGATTTTTAACAGATGGTTTAAAGTAATAATTACTTTGTACCCATCTCTCCAATATAACTCACTATAAAATAAATAAAGATAAATTTTATTTTCTATAAGATCTTGCTTCGAGTGGGAATATTTTTTTTCTTTAGCACTAGTATTACATTTATCCTTTACACTAACTTTTCCCTTCTTCAATTAATTAATAATTTTTTAAAAGAAGTTTGAATCTCAGCATCAGGATTTCTTGGTGGATGTGGTCCTTAAGACTTATCCTAGGTGAAAAAATTGCCAAGGGAAACAGACTCAAAAGGAATGGAAACAGGATAAAGACACTTGGAAAACATCAAAGACAGCACAAGTAAACTGTAGATATTCAAACACATGAGTCCATGGGTTTCATTTAATATTCAAAGGGTAATATTGGCTCCAATGAAACACTCACAGATTCTGTTTTTATCTTACTCAAATGGTACATAAAATGCAGTGAAGAGAGTACCACAGGGGTCTGAATAAGGGAGTAAACTAACACTGAAAGAAAACATAAGTCTGCGAACAGCATAGAAGAGACAGTAATTTAAAGGTACTCTTTAAGCACAGGTAGGGTTGGATATTATTGAACTGGGGACTCAAAGAGAAGGTAATTTTTCTAAGCTTAAAATCAACAATTAAATTTAGGGATCTAATACAGGAATCAGAAATTAATAGTTATTTTATTATTAGGTAACTTCAAACCTGCCTAAACACCCTTGCCATATTTTGTTAAATTGAAATAATAATGTGTACTGAGATTGCAATTTCCTTGTACCTTTATTCAGTATCCTTTCTCAAGATCCACATGCTAGATAAGTTTGATTTCTGTGTTCTTTCTATGGAAATTTCATCTTTCAGCTTTATAGGCATCTTCACATCATTTGTCTATGTATTTTAATTTGCTAAATACATTGCTAAATACATTTTCAGCTTCAAAATTACATTAAATTATAGTACTATATTTTCCCTAAATTTGAAATTCTGAAATTTATATTTTTAAATCATTATTACAGTGATTAAACTGTAGTTTTATATTCTAATAATAGTATCAAACAGAAGTCACAAATATGTGCTTGAAAACTATTTAACTGATTATGACACACGGGGACTGATACACTATATGTAGACATGATTTGTGAGTATTTAATTGTATTGTTGAGAAAAGGAATTTGAAATATAATTAGATTGTTGCATCAACTTGGAAATTACATGGGGCTATTTGAAACATGTGAGGATAAATGGCCAGAATTATAAAGTTTGTTAGGGGAATATGTGAGTTGAAGTTGTTGTTGCTTTTTTTTTTCTATTTTATTTTTTTATTTAAACAGTGATACCTGGAAATCAAGCCTAGAAGATACAACCACAATGTTTGTAGTTGTCTCCACACTGATTTTTTTTTTAAAACCAAATAGATAACAGGATTAAATGAGGTACAAATCATGTTAATATATTTTTTAAAAGGATAGCCCTTGAGAGAGGAGGACCTTGGTCCTGTAGGAGTTTGAAGCCCCAGGGTAGCAGGATGCTGGAGCAAAGCAACAGGAGAGAGTGGGTGAATGGGTGGGGTAGCACCCTCATAGAGGCAAAGTGAAGGGTGAGAGAGAAGTTGAGGAAGAGTGAATTTGTGAAGAGGTAACCGGAAAGTGGGGTATCATCTGAGATGTAAAGAAGTGGAATAATTAATAAAAAATATTATTTTTATTATTATTTTTTAGTTACATGTATGCACATTTCTGTTTACCTGAGATGAGAGGTCATATGATGTATAGGGAAGTGCTTATGGAACCCCTTTGATGAATGACTCCACAAGATGTAACACATTCCTGACACTGGAATTGATGGAATATATTTTGTAGTTAAGGTATTTCTTCCTCTATTAAAAGAATTACTATTTGAACATATATAGTAGATTTCCAATGTCTTTTCAAATAATCTTTAATATTAGTTGTACTTACTCATCTTCCCACCTTTACCCTGACCTCATATACAAAGCAGCATTTATTCCTTTTAAGTTAAATCTCTTTACTGTTTTTTTTTTTAAATAACAGTGTATACACTGTTTTCTCTTCTGTGTAAGATGTCCTTTTAGAGATATGCATGGTCTATTTCTAGATAGCTAATATTTTTTATTCAGATTATAGCACATATATCAAAAGCTTAACACTACCATCTATGTACAAAACAGAACTTAAGATACTTGTTCTTTTGAGTCAGTGTAACTTCACTCAGGATGACTTCATCTAGCACCATTCACTTTCCTGCAAAGTTCGTAATTTCAAATTTTTTAATGATTGTATAATATTCTATTGTTTTAATCCTCCTCAAGTTAATTATATGTTCATCAGTTAACAGAAATTTATACCTTTATAATATGTAAACAGGATCCAGCACTTTGCTACATACAGGAAACCCACCTCAGAGACAAAGACAGACTCTACCTTAGAGTAAAAGGCTGGAAAACAAAATTTCAAGCAAATGGTACTAAGAAACAAGCTGGAGTAACCACTTTAAAATCTTCAGCCTGAGAACACAAAGAGGGAGACTTTGGTTCCACCTGTATAGGTAGTTGAGGGTGGCCTTCCCTGGCATCACTGGAAGTGGAGAGTCTTAATGCCTGAAAGTTTGGATTTCCTAGAGTTGGGGAATTCAAGAGCAGGGAGGCGGGAGTGGGAGGATGGTGGGAGCACACCCTCACAGAAACCCCCAGAAATATATGGATTAGACATGACAGAGGCAGGCTGACAGAAGACTAGATTCCAGAATTCAAACAAAAAATTATCATGATACTAAAATTTGTTTTGAGAATTGTATATGGCAGAATACACAGCCTTGGTGAATCTGCTCATCAAGCAAGCTGAGCAGACCTCCTCGAACCTCTGATGTCCTGAGTTTTCAGCTGGATGCAGTGAAGAAAAGGACGACAGAGGGTTATCAATTTATTTTTACTCCCACCCCTCTTTTAATATCTCAACTCCCATAATCAGCTTGGAGAAGTTAATGAAGAGTTGGTGCCCCTATACCCTGGCCTTGGGGACTGAAGTGGTTAATTTTGGGCTGTCTTTCTAGGGAAATTAGTGGTTTGGGGGGAAACAGGGAGGATTAGCTAGGATTTATTGCATAGCCATAATCTATTGGTAAAAATTTGTATAATTGTTATTAAGATAAAGTTATGATTTCTTAAATAGTACAAAATTTACTTTGATTTACAATTTAAGGTTTTTATAGGTATAAGTTTCTTATTGATATAAAAGTGAGATTAATATTGTTACTCTCATAGGCAATATGCCTATATAACACATTTAAAAATACAATGCTTAGAATCAGTCCTTCTTTAACTTTTTAACTTATTTGAGACGGTTATCCTGTAGTTTAAGGGCCTATAGGAAATTCATGGCTCAGAGTTTATTGTTAAGAATTTTTCTATATTTTAGAAATAGCTGAGAGGAGTTAATAGACAACAGTCCAGATTGCCTTACATGGATAGTTGGTTTTCAAAATATCAGATGTCTACAGAAATGACGTTACAGATATTTCTGAATTAATCTTCATTTTGATTAGAGTCCTCTCTGCTCCTGACAGCTTCCTGTCTTGGATTCTAAGAAGAAATTGAGTATGTTGGAGTTATTCCAGTTACGGTGAGACAGCCACTAGGCAAGAATTGCCTCTTTCCATCTACAGACAAATTATTGTCCAGAAAAGGATACACTTGCAGAACAGTCGACTGATTATATCTGCCTAGACAGAGTAATCTGTCTTTAATAACTTTGCATGACTAGGTCTGTCAGATGATTCTGGGCCAGAAGGAAGATTAGATGCTCCAATGTTTTGTAGTATAGGGACTGTCCAGGTGTTCAGCAGTCTCTATAAATTGGTTAAGTTTTTGATGCTATGCTTTGTGATTCCCATAATTTCAGTTAATTCAGTCATTCTGGATTTCTGACAGGATTGAAGACTTACAGTCTCATAGCCAATCCCAGCTCTTTACTTTAAAAGAAAAGATTTGAGAGGATGGTTTTCAGCTGACATTCATTCTAAAGCCAAGAAAAAAGCCAGGTTCAGAACTAGGTCTTTTAGTTAGGAGAGATGACAGTGGTTACAGTTAGTCAACAAAATGGTGTATTGGGTATTAGAACTATCTTGTACCTAACTGATACAGATTGGTATACTGTATTTTGAAAGAAAAGTTTTATTTTAACAGGAAGGGTAAATATGTAGGAGGAGCTAAGATGGGAGAAGTAAGAAGTGGAAGAGGAGGAGTAAGGTGAGGAGGAGAAGGAGAGGAGGAGCTAGGAGATGAGGAACGGGGACATGGAGGTGGATGTTGTTGTGTCTCCGCCAGTCAAAGATAGTTAGTATATCTAGGTTGGATATTGGGTTACACTTCTGATTGTATGAGCATCTTGTTATTGAGCATTACCAAACTTATAAAGCCTTTGATTAACATTTTTTAATAAAGGTTACTAATAGAAAAAATAAAAAAAGACAACAGAAAATGTTTAAAAACTAAAAAAGAAATAATATTTTTATTGGACGTTTTATTTACATTTCAGATGTTATCCCCTTTCTTCATTCCTCTCCACCCTGGAATCCTCTATTCCATCCTGCTCCTCCTGCTTCTATGAGGATGTGCCCCCACCAACCCACCCACTCCCACCTTCCTTCTCTTGAATTCCACCACACTGGTGCATCTAGCCTTCATGGGACAAAGGACCTCCTCTCCCACCTATGCCCCACAAGGCCAACCTCCCCTACATATACAGCTGGAGCCATGGGTTCACAGGCTGATGGTTTAGACCCTGGGAGAGCTGGTTGGTTTGTATTGTTGCTTTCCCCATAGGGCTGCAAACCCTTCCTTTACAGCTCCTTCAGTCTTTTCTTTAACTCTTCCATTGGGAACCCCATAATGAGTTCAATGGTTAGCTGTTAGTATATGCGTATAGATGTCAGGATCTTGCAGACCTCTAAGGAGACAACTATATCAGGCTCATCTTAGCATGTACTTCCAGGCATCAGCCTGTGCGTCTACCTTTGGTGACTGTATGTGGGACAGATATCCAGGTGGAACAGTCTACAGACCGCTCCTCTTTTAGTCTGTCCCACACTTTGTCTCCATATTTGCCCCTATAAGTATTTTGTTACTCCTTCTAAGAAGGGCCAAAGCACCCATACTTTGGTATTCCTTCCTCATAAGCTTTATGTGGTCTGTGATTTGAATCTTGCGTATTGCAAGCTTTTGGGCTAAAATCCAACTATCAGTGAGTGCATCACTTGTGTGTTTTTGCTTTTCTCATGGGGTCACAAACCTTTTCTGCTCCTTCAGTCTTCTAACTTCTCCATTGGGAAACCCTTGATCATATCAGTTGTTAGCTGTGACCATCGTCCTCTGAATGTGTCAGTCTCTGGTAGACCTCTAAGGAGACAGCTATATCATGTTCTTGACATGCCAACCAACCAGAGCTCCCCAGGGTCTAAACCACCAGCCTAGGAGCATATAGGAAGGGACTCATGACTCCAGCTGTATATGTAGGTGAGGATGGCCTCGTAGGGCATAGGTGTGAGAGGAGATTCTTGGTCCCATGAAAAATGAACACAGAGTGTGTGGGGGGAATGTGAGGGTGGGGAGGGAGTAGTGGGGGCCGGGGATAGGTGGGGGCACAGCCTCATAGAAGCATGAGGAGGGGGGATGGAATAGGAGGTTTCTGGGTGGTGAGAGGAAGTGGGTTAAGGGGATAAAATCTGAAATGCAAAATAATACCCCCCAAAAAATTTAAAAAAAGAAAACAGGTTTGTAATTATAAAAATGCCAAGCCAATGAATATATAAAAATTTGTTATTTTTTAATAGAAAAAAAAAACTTGTGTGCTTTTATGTGATTGGATTACCTCACTCAGGATGATATTTTTGAGTTTCATCCATTTGCCTAAGAATTTCATGAATTCATTTCTTTTAATAGCTGAGTAATACTCCATTGTGTAAATGTACCACATTTTCTGTGTTCATTTCTCTGTTGAAAAACATCTGGGTTCTTTCCAGCTTCCAGCTATTCCTTGTTTCTTTCCTTTCATTTGTTTGATTCTTAGGATTTCTTCTTTTATTTTTATTATCTTGAGAGAGAGAAAGATAATATAGTTGAATGACTAAGGAGATGGAGAATATATGGAAGGGGTTTGAGGAGGAAAATAAACATATGATCAAAATACACTGTGTGAAAACTTTAATTTGAAAAAGTAACTAGATATACTGAATCCCCTGGAGGTGGAGCTATAGCCATTTGTGAGCTATCAATTGTCAAATTCTAGTGTTCTACAAGAGCAATATTCATTCTTAAATACTGAGTCATCTCAGAAGTTTTGTGTCAGTTTGAAAATACTTAGTGTCCTGTTCCCAGCCCCCCTTCCCCTTGGTAGTACAGAGTAAGAGGTCTGAAACCCTGAGCGCCAGCAGAAAGAATGGAAACAGGCAACCTCAGAAGGTAGGAGGATTGAGGACCCTCCAGAATGCACCAGAGACCTGGAAGTTAATATACTCTCAGGACTCAAAGGGAGGGAATTTAAATGTAATGCCCTACAGTGGGGAGAGAGAACTTATAGAGATCTCTCCAAAAGGAATACAGGGCCACAAATGGGGGATAGGGTTGCTGTACTACAGTCTAAACTTTGACCCATAATTGCATCTGTCTGAAAGAACTACAGGGACAAAAATGGAAAAGCGTCTAAGGAAAAGAAGTTTCAATGACAAGCCCAAATAGAGATCCCAGCTCAAGGGAGAGGACCCAAGGCCTGATGCTATGACTAGTGCTATAGTGTGCATACAAAAGGGGGTTTATCATGATTGCCCTTCTAAAGCCCAGCAAGCATCCAAAAGACTCAAAGTCAGATATTTACACACAACCAATGGACAGAAGCTGATGACCACTGCTTTTGAATTCAGAAAATATCGAAGAAGCTGAGGAGGAAGGTGACCACATAGGAAGACCAGCAGTCTCAACTAACCTACTACTCTGGGTTCTCTTAGACACAGAGACACCAGCCAGGCAGCAAACACCAGTTGATATGAGGCCCTTAACACATCTACAGCAGAAAAACGCAGTGTCTGAACTCAGTCAGAGAAGATGCACCTAACCCCAAAGACACTGAAGGCCCCAGGGTGTGGGAATGTCTGGTAGGGTGGGGGTTGAGGGGAGGGACATCCTCTTGGGGCTGTCAAAAGGAGGTGTAGGATCTGAAACAGTCTGAGGCTCAACCTGGAGTGGTATAAAGTCTAGACTGTAAAAAAGAGGATAAAGAATAAATTAGAGAAAACAAAGAAAATACCTAGTGTTTATGTTGAGATAATATCTTATTTTAATGAAAGAATGAAACACTGCAATTATGTTTGTTCAAATGCTATTATACCTGCAATTAATTTATGCTTTATACTGTTATTTTTAATAACAGTTATTATATCTTATATCTATTTTATATTTATGTTTAAGCCCTGTTGGGTGTAACTTTATAGGTTTTTCTCATGCAGTAATTTATCTTCGTCTTATAGTAAGCTTTCATGTGCTTCTTTTACAGTTATTCTACTGGTCCTCAGGAATGTTTTAGTTCCTAGAATACTTCATACTTACACTGTGTGTGTTCTGTATATTCACTTTATGATACTATGTGAGTTGGTGCTCTTTCCATGAGATGCTGAATGCCTACTTGATAATAATCTCTGTATTAACTACTGAGTGTTTCCATACCATAATGCCTGAAATAAACAACTGAATGAAGAAACATTATCTCAGATGGTTTTAATTGCTCATGCTGGGGAAGAAATGGTGTAGCTTATGGCATTACCATGAATTGGAGGCTCTTCACATCAGCAGATCAAGCAGGAAGTGCAAATTGGAAACGGTGGCCATGCTAAGTTCCAGCTACTAAAAAGATGTATCTAAAAGGATAGTACCACTTTTGAAATATTTTACAAACCCAAGAATAGCACATACCACAAACAGGGAAATAAAATTTGAAAATGTGCCTAATGGGACAGTTCAGATATAAAGGATAGCAAGGACAAGTGAGGTAAGATAAAGAGCACAGCTGAATCAATATCATTTGTATCAAGTTGACATATGTACAAAACCTGGAACGTCCACTCAAACCTGGCTATCCAACTTCAGCTAATTCACTAGCTGACCTCTAAAATATATACAAAGTTCAGACCATTCATTTCTTACCTGACCTGTAAAACACAATAAGCTGAGCTTTTTAAAACCATAGTGACTTTTGAACAATAGCTTACAAAACAATGACAATCTGATGAACAAATTAATAAATGTTATTACACAGAGTACAACCAAATGGTTTTTTTATTAATTTATTTTGCTTATTTATTATGAACTACACAGATTTATAACTTATACATAAGCATCTGAATAAATAGTTTAAAGTAACAATCATCTAAAACAAGTTAATGATATAAATAAAATGAAAATGTAGTTTTCCTTCATTATTACATTTTTTTTCTGTCCTAAAAATCAAACTCATTGCCTTGTACATGCTGGGCATGCACTTAACTACTTTAATATCTGGAAAAATGAGCATACTTTTAATAAATTAGAATACTTAATTTTATTTGAAATTATTCAATTAGATTTAAAATATAAAATATATACAATTGTAAATTTTTGATTGTTATAAATATTGCAAAAATTTGAAAGAATACAAGTAGCTTAGTAAAACTGTCTCATCAGTATAGAGGTCATTGGACTTAATCAAAAATTATTATAATATGTTAAAAGTTAACTATTGTTTATTATGAATACATGTAAGCTATATTAATATAAATACATGACAAGTTACTAAATATGACAAGTTACTAAAAATAAAAAGTATTTAAAAAACATTAAAAATACATTTTCTATGAATACATCACTGATGTAAAATTGTTTCCTCGCTAAAGGAGATTAAATATAGTTCCATTCCACTAATGGTAAATTTCAAAACTCTTTAAAATAGTTTCTAATAATAGATAAAATAATTTTTATGACATTTACTTTTTGAAAAAACCCATGTTAATTATACATCATCAAAGATTATAAATCATGAAAAGATAAACTTAAAATAATTGCTGATTTTATTTCTTAGGAAAGAACCGATTTTTTTGTTGTTGTTAAAGAATTGATACTTTGGTAACTACTCATGAAAATGTGAACTTCTCTGTATATTTGAATTAGACCTGTGTCAAACTATGCATTTTTGAGCAATTAAATAAAATGTAACAATTATCATTTATGGAAAGCATGAGTTTATGAAAATTAGGTCAGAAAAAAATATAAACTTTAGTTAAGAAGTCATGCAAATATATTGTTAAGTAATGAAGGAATTGTGACTAAAAAACTCATTTAATTGAAATAAATAAAATTGTTTATGTGGATGTATTAACTTTTAATATATTCTGAAGTAATATATATTGTATCATGATAGTCTGAATGTACTTTAGAGACATACCTATACAGGATACCTGAATTTTATTTCTGAATGGCAATCTTCTGCAATCTTTCAGCAGTGTTACAGCACAGGATCAAATGGTCTCTGAGACACATACTTTTAAAAATAGATCTATGATAACTGGTTCTAAGCAATCAGTGTTTGGCACATAAAAGTGCTACTAGCCATAAATAAGAGGTTTTACATTTGCTCATGCTTATGGTCAAAATTAAATTCTTTAGCCAAAGTTTAATATAAAGATATAGGAAAATTTAATGTTTTCATCCTCTAGGCCATGAACAAATTTTACAAGCTTTAGTTTCAGTGATGTTACAATATCAAAGACATTTTGTATTAGTGGAGAATAGCACATTTGCTTAAAGAATTCAAATGAAATTTTGATCACAGTGATTATGAAAGTTATAAACAATTTATATAATACATACAAAGTAAATACTCTTGAAATCTCTTTCAAAGAAAATACATTTAAAATACCCATAAAATGTAAAGGACTCATGGAAAGCATTTTTAATAAAGATGTCTTTTTCAAAAGATTCCCCACAGATTTATTAAAATATTAATATTTCATTTGTCTCTTAAATAATTTATTAATATCACTTGACATTCAAAACAAGAAGCATTTTATAATTTAATCTATTGCATTTTAACTCAAATTCATGAGTGTATACTTAAAATTAAGGAATTTTTATAAATTTCTCATGAAATGTAAATTTAACGAAGAGAGAATTTTAGAAGATTTTCTTTTTTAGAAACAGTCAATCAAAATTATGTTCCAATGACAATATTCTTACAACCACCAAACTGCCATTGAATGCACTGAGTTAATTAACTGACAAGAGAATAATTTAAAATTGCTTCTGTACAATCTGCAACGTGAAATATATATAATTTATGAATACTACATATAAATACAGAATCATTTATTTGTGACATTAATAATTATCCTCTTGTGTCAAATGTTTTAAAAATGTAAGTCTCAGTAAACCAATAGCAACTTATAATATAAATCCTGGTGGTTTAAAAATCATTATAGGAAGATGTCTATGAATGAAAATATGTTAGAACCAATTTCATGATTCTCTTTTTTTGTAGTCATTTTTGGATTGCCTTCTTCTATTTGTTCCTTGATTCTGTATTGTTGTTATATGTAGTTATTTTCTGTTCCTCTAAAAATGTATAACATATATGCAATGAGTTTCTAATTAATCTAAAATTATTCATAATTTAGCAGACTTAATATGTCACATAATAAAATTAGATCTAAACTATTTGAAAATATTTTGATACTCATTTATTTTTATTTTATGCATCTGAGTGTTTTGCCTGCATGGATTTCTTTGAACCACAAATGTGTTGTTTCAAAGTCTAGAAATGAACGTCGAATACCATCAGGACTGGAATTACAAACTAGTGAGCTGCCTACTAGATGCTGGTATTGAATCCAACTTCTCTGGGAGAGCAGACAGAGTTGTTAACTATTAAGTCACCTTTGCAGCCACCGTGTGTGTGTGTGTGTGTGTGTGTGTGTGTGTGTGTGTGTGTGTGTGTTGGATATGAAATTCAAGGCATTTAAGAGCCACTAGATAAGGGTACTCTGATCCAAACTCTGTTCCTCTGAAAGAGAACAACATTTTAAATTCTGAGCCATTTCTGAAGTCTCTAAATCAATGATGTACTGGATTATTTATTATTTCAAGAGTATCCTAAGTGATTGCATGTAATATACTTAGCACTTGAACTGAGAGTTAAAATTAAAACAAAACAGTACTAATTAAAGAACAACCAACAAAAAGTATGGCAAACAAACAGCATTAAAAGGTCAATCATAAATTCCAGTCAATAAGGATCTGATTTTTATATGTATTACATAACATATGAACATTTATTTATATATTTTAGGAGTATCTTAAACATTAATCATAATTTTTATTATATAAGTTGTAAAATATTTTGCCATTTAAATTTTGCTATGTATTTTGCTACTGATTATCCATATTTAGAAATATTTAGAATTAAAGCTTTGGCCACTCTTTCCCTGTGAGGAAAACAATTATTTTTATAAATCATATGGCATTCTTCATGCTGCCTCCCTGATCAATTTTATTTCACTCACTCACAAGATTGCTTGGTGTCTCATCATTCCAAAGTTAATGAAGATGGTAGATGCTATAAACGTGTGGACCACCAAAGTAAATGAAGTATTATATTATCAAGTTCTCTGACAGGTGATAAAATTCTAATATTAAAAAAAATCAATGACTAGATAGTCTTTAGTGCCCAAATTCTTTTTTATATCAGAAGCAAAATGTTATGGAAACACATATAAATAAATGTAAAATGACTATTCACATGATATTACTAGAATATACATTTTACTTAAAAATAAGTATAAATAACATCTATAATACCTTTACAAGAGTGTGTACATTTTTCATTATAAAGGTTTATAATTTACTTCACATTTTCTTTCATTTTAAAAGACACAGGTTGGATACCTTTGCATGACAGGTTCTGGGTAGAAAGCTAGCTCAGCATCTAAGAGGTTGTAGTTCTTTTAAAGAGGACAAGTCTAGTAGCTAACATCCAGTTGTTGTTGCAGACCCAAATAATCAAATACTGTTTCTCACCTCTGTGGGCATTGTATTCATGTGCTGTTGTTTGGCACTATTTCTGGAGAGACCTGAATAAGTATCATTTCTCCAAAACTGAGAAACAGAAGAAAAATGAAAGTTAGAATATAATCAAAGTCCAATTTGATGAGCAAATGAGTTTTACCAGATTATCTATGGGATTGGTGTTGACCTACTTGCTGTAGCAGCAGCTAAATGAGTGCTGATTCATTTAAAGCCCACAAACAGCTTTTCATAGGGTCCATGAATGCTAGAACCATGGAGCTAACTATGCAACCTGCGGGTAGCTGCAATTTGGAGGGTGTCTTTTTGTGTAGCTAAGTGAGCATGAGCCTCATGTGGTTGGCTTTGCTTGTCTAACCCTGCCCAGCAATAAAAGTCATTATCTTGGTCATAGTTTGGAGGGGCTTTGTGTTTCTGATTAGTTTCAGCAGATTTCCAAGGCATGAGGTGTGTACTTGATGAGTTTTATCAAATTACAGGACAGAATGTTTTACTCCATTTTACTAAGAAAATGCCAAGTATTAAGGAACTTTCCTAAAAACTGGAATGCTTCATCTTGAGAGAAATGAGTGCAGAACAGGTATATACCCTACATACAGACACAAAACCATAAAAAAATATCCAGAGGGATGAGGAGTATTAGAAAGGTTGTAATATCCCTTGTTTCACCTACAAATAGTTTGACAAAACTATCAGTATGGTAGAGGTTTCAGCATTAGTAAAACTGGAAGTTTTTATAATTTATCACAAGAACTCTTCCAATTTCAAGGTAATATAAAGTAGATTCCCTGCTTTTAAATTAGCTTTATTGAGCCTTTTCAAAATTGTATTATTTAGTTTAGCTTTTCCAATAAATCTGTTTGTAAATATTTAGCCTTTTTAATCCATTAAATAATGGACACCAAGTTATAATCATTAGTTTCTTATATAGGTCTTACAACACTCCAGTGAATGTATCGATTCAGTTTCTGTACCATTTAATTACCTCACATGGGGTCTCATTCTTTAATAAAGAAGAACACAGAGGCACACTGAATTAAAAATGTGTTAGTATTCATAGCTCATTTATATATATTTTGCTGTACATATTTAGAGTCATCCTGAAAATGTTATGATTCTTCTGTGAATATTATTCTGCACCTGGCCTCCAGTAACTACCTCGATTTTTAAAAGACATTTGTCTTAATCACTTTCTGTGTTCTTTCTGTCTCTGCCTTTCTTCTTCTTCTTCTTCTCCTTCTCCTTCTCCTTCTTCTTCTCCTCCTCCTCCTCCTCCTCCTCCTCCTCCTCCTCCTCCTCCTCCTCCTCCTCCTCCTCCTCCTCCTCCTCTTCCTCCATCTGTCTCTCTGTCTGTCTGTATCTATTATTATGAGGAAGGGCTAGCCAGGATTTCATTTTAGTACTTCTGATTTGTCTTAATAATATGGAGATTTCAGGTTTATAGGAAACATACTGTCATAAAATTTCTTTCAGTTTTATTTATGTTTTATGAAATAAATGTTAAAAATAAATAAAAATAAATGCTTATTTTTTAATTAGGAAGGGATGTTACACTTCACATTTTTTTTTTTTGTTGATGTTGTTGTTCATTTTCTCTTATAACCTGCATGTCTTGAGAAAATGTTTACTGAGAAATCTTGCTAAGGCATCAATAATTAAAAGTATCATATCTCTTTTTTAAACATACTCATAAGACTCTAGAAAACTTCCCAAATCATACTTAAGTGCACTTACCTTTGGAGTAAGAATCTAAATACGTTACCTTGTTTTTCTTTAAAGAAATGAATTAAAATCACACTGATGACACTCTAGTAATGGAGTATCTCTGCTTCTTCCACAGAAAGCAGCCATCAGTATTTTTCCATAGCACTGGGATTTCATACTGTCTGATAAAGGTTTCTGTACTTTCAGTGTCTGGCTTGATCAAGTCAGGATAACAAGAATAACAAGCTTTTTATTTTTTTCTTTTCAAACTGCTGAGATATTTAGAAACTCAGCAATCGGATTCACTAAATAATCCTTTACACTAGCAAGGATACTTGTAGGCCACTTTCTTTTTAAATAGGTTTAGGTGAATCATCTTATTTAGCCTGACCTCTTGTCTTCCTGTACCAGCTAAGACAGATTCCTAATTTAAAAATACCTGGGGAGCAAAGTCGGAAGCATCTGGAAGGGAAGGCTTTGTAGCATCTGGAGCAAAGAGAGCTTTTGATCCCCATTCCCCTGTGGGTTCCTGCCTTTGCAATTACATTTCAAGGACTTCTTCATTGAATAATAGTTTTAGTCAAGGTTATAAAATCACAGGCTGAGAAGAAAAACAAAAACAAAACCCTGAATTGGAGACATTAGCTATATTCAGAGCAAATGAAAAATATTCCTGTCTTTGATAGTTCTCTTAATTTTTATATATGTTTCCTTTACTATTATTAGTAGCAATAATATTTGTTAAATGTGTTTATAATCTCATAGGTCTTACAAAGCATGAAACACGTACTTTGTATAACAAAATTATATAAAATAATTTTAGCAGCTTATTTAGTCGAGGAGGTTTGCCATTAAAACTATTCAAGTGTTTTCTGGCTTTTGTTTTATTATATAAACAAAATTTCTTATATAAATAATTGACATTTTACAGAGATAATACTAAAGACAAAAGTGGACCAGAAAATTGATAAAAAGGCAGTGTCTGAAGTTGTCATTTCTGATGAGGAACCATTTGAGAAAATGCATTAGGTGGGGAGAGTTGTCAAGTATGTCCCAGGCACAACCTTTAAGAAGGAAACAAAGCAGAGTCAGAGACGTGAGGAAGCAGCTTTCAAGGATATTTCTTGTCTGAGAAAAACTGAGGTTATTGCTTACTGCTCAGCATGAGTACAATGGAGTACAAAAGGAGTTGAAGAGGATCAAGAGAGGAAAGGATACAGGATGCTCAGAAAAACTGTACACTAAATGGCTTGTACTGAAAAAGAAAATAAGCAGAGATTATACACAATCATATCTATCTTTCATTATTTTATTTCAGATCTCACACAATATGTGAGTTCTACTATAGTAATTTCATGTTTATGAGTAAGTTCACATTTTTTTTTCTAATTCATCTTTCTACATGACACCACTAATGTGTCTCTGTTTTCCTTCTAATTGGTTTGTCTTACCCTCAAAATATCACTGACGATGAGACTCTTCTTTCCTGGAAATAGACTAAACAAGGTTGATGGTAAAAATACAGAAAACCACTTAGAAGTAATTCCACTGTCCTAAGCAAAAGATGTTGAAGAGAAATACCAAAGTATCAACACCTAGAGTACTAAAATAAAGAGTTGTTTGTTTAACATGAAATGATCTGAGATTAAGTTAGATTTTAGAGCAGAAATTTGTTTGCAAAGCAAAAAAAAAAAAAAAAAAAAAAACGATGCTGACTTTATTGGCATTAGAGACTAATATAATGTAGTTTCCATTTATTGTGAAAAGATTGTGCCTTAGTTAGGGTTTTACTGCTGTGAATAGAAACCATGATCAAAGCAACCCTTATACAGATGGCATTTAACTATAGCTGGCTTACAGTTTGAGGATTTAGTCCATTACCATCAAGGTAGTAGTGTGGCAGCATCTAGGTAGGCATGGTATAGGTAGACCTGAAATTCTACATCTTCATCTGAAGGCTGATAGGAGAAGACTGGCTTCCAGGCAGCTAGGAAGAGGGTATTAAAGACCATACCCACAGTGACACATCTACTCAAACAAGTCCACACCTACTCCAACAAGGCCATACCTCCTGATGGTGACACTCATTCGGCCAAACCATTACACTTGTTTAATTTGTATGGTTTACTATGATACATAGATATCTGAAGATTAACATTTTATAAAAATTAGAAATTATCATCTAAATTTATTAAGTACAGATCTCAAAGTGAATGCCTTTTATTAGAAACAAATGATTTTTATTGGAAAAACAATTTCTTGTACAATACATTTTAATCATGATTTTCCCTCTCCAATTCTTGATTTTATCCAACCCCTTTTCCACTCACCAGACTCCATTCCCTTTCTTTCTCTCTCTGTTTAAATATGAAATTATTCAGTTTTGCATAATTGCTTTTGCTTTTGTGAGACACATCTTGCAGTAAACCCAACTATGCCTTTAAGTCTGGATTTCCCAGGATTGGCCTTCCCAGTACTGAGAATTTGAGCATGCTTATTGTATTTTGTGGTAACATATTGTGTTTTAAAAAATCATAGTTACATATTTTTAGATTACAGAGTAGTATGAAAATGTGTTTTGTAGATGGACACATCAGATTGGAATTTTTGTCTTTTTATTACAGTAATTCTAAACAATAAAAATATTTGTCATACTTAGTAAAATATTTGGGATATATCCAGTTTATGTGTATTTATTGCTGCTATATAATTAAAAGTATACAAATTTCATAATCTATAAAACAAAATATAATTATAGTATTTCACATGGAGTCATGATATTAGAAAAGAAAAACAGTTTTGTGTTCTCAACAACTATATACTCATTGATGTGATAAGTAGTGGACTGTGTGAGAGGCAAGTAGAATCATCATGAGACAAACAGAATCAGCCAGAAATCTTATTCAATAATGTTAATTAACAATATTAACAATGAAAAAACTGTGTGATCTCCAAATAGCAAACACAGTTAAACATGAGTTTTCATTTCATCATGCACATATGATGTGTTCTATAGCTTTTAAAGATATTGTTAGGAAGTGACAGAATAGATCAAATCAGGACCTTTTTTGCTGGGAAGTTCCAAGGTATTGTCCTCCTAACACCTTTGTATAGAGAGTATTGCTTTACCTGTGATATTTCTTTTATTAAAATTTATAGCATTTTCCTGAAGAAAAGGTGATTGATGCATGCCTCATTTGTAGATCAGGAAAAGGTCATCTCTCAAATATTGGAAGTGCACCTTGTGTGTTAGCTGTAGCTGAAGAAATATAGACTTCTATCTCATAGTCACTGAGGATAATTAATTAAATCTAAGGTATAGATTATGTTATGTATATCTCCAAGTAGCTAAAAAAAATGGCCATGTGGAAAAAAAGTACTTTCATAATAGTGAAATACTTCTCATGCTAAAAATACTGTGACCATAATTGTGCTGAATAACATCCCCAAAGAATTAACTGTAGGATAACAGTTTCAGCCAAACCATGTTGCATGACAAGAAAGCATCAGAAATTAACATTTCCAATACAATAGTCAGTTTCATAATTAAACTTAGAAATTGCCATGAATACTGAAACATCTCACTGGACTGCATATGATATTCTATAGTTTTGCTTAAGAGAAGTACCTTAAAGTTTTGTTGAGAGCAAAAAATAGTATACTTATTTTACAGTTTATTCTAATGTATTTTATATTTACAATCTAGATATACTTTAAGTTAAATAATGCCCAAAGTCTATTTATATTTGTTTTCTGTTAATTATTTTTATCTTTATTTTATAATTCTTTTATAAGTCAATAAATTGCATAAATCAAATATTAATAGGTTTTAGCTTTCAATTTGCTAAGTATAATTGACACAAATGTACTTGTAAGGACTTTTCATACTATCCCAGTTTTCTAAAGAGTTATGTGATTTTCCCACCAGAAATTAGGTATCATATTTGTGGTGTAGAGTTCATCTCGGTGGACAATTTCCTGCCAGCAACTCCCTATGCCTTTAGTTCCTCCTGGAATTCCCCAATAACGACACATTTATGCAATATCCTGAAATAAGAATGTATTTGCCATATGAGTCTTATTCTATACTAAAATTTCTACAATCAAAATGCAACCCCCATACTTTATGACAGATATTTACATCATTTCAAGATCGGAAATAGAGAGATAACATTTGTTAGAGTTAATCGGTTGTGAATGAAGAGATACATGTAAAAAGGAAACTCTATTTGGCCCCTGTAAACATTTAGAAGCCTGTGTTACAACAATTTCTACCCTTCCTTGGTCCTTTGATGACTTTAGTAATGATTCTACTTTGTAAAAATTGTAATGTTAAACATTCTGTCTCAAAATCTAATGCATTGTGGTTTCCTATTTATTTGAGTACTTGCAATTAAAAGGAATACATTGAAGTTTCACATCTGTTGAGCCTAAGTGTGTGCTCACTCTTGCATCAAACATTGGAGAGACCAGCCTCAGTTTTCTTCACCTATCTTTCTCATCACCATCACCACTAAGAGAAAAGAATCTACAAGGAAGCATGAGAAAATTGAACAAAGAAAATGGTTCTAGAAGGAACACATCAAATTAACAACTAAAATATCATAACTTTATGAAAACAAAATTTTTGGCGACTTGCAAGCTAATCTCGTTTTCTTTAACATTCCTATATTTGACTTCTATTTTCAAAATATCTTTGATTTTTAAACATGCACTGAGTTGAATAAAAAGCAACAGGACAAACATGATGACTTTATTTGTTCTCTGTGTTTGCTTGTCTATCACTAGCTGAATTTGACAATGATTAATGTTTTATTATCACCCGTTGGATAGTCAGTGTTGATGTGTTCTTCTACTTAATACTTTGATAACAACTTCATGAGGTTAGCGTTGTTAATGTCTTGTTTTCAGATCTGTAAATGGAAGGACAGAGATTAGAAAGCCTCTCACAGATCACATAGCTTTCTGGTGCAGAATAACACTGGAATCTAACCCAAAGATCATATTCATTTATTTTATATTTGGGGATAAAGGATATTGCTCAAATCACCCATGCATTGCCTCAGTAATTTATTTAGAGGAAAAAATAGGCAGTTTATGTTTAAAAGTCTAAGCAATTTTTTTACAGAATATGATAAAGAAAAACAAAAAAAATGATTCTTTGTGTTCAAAGGAGTAAAGCACTATTTTATTTTAATTATGAAAATCTCTTTAGTGCTTGCTGTTACTATTGAATACACACATTCATAGCTAGAATTTTATTCTAATAAGATTTAAAACACAGAATCAGTCATTCCTTTGTTGCTGTTTAAAAGAATACATTTTAAAATAATAAAGCAGTGAAATAGGGAGCCACGGACTTTTTAATAAAGACGAACAATAAGAATAAAACCTCTTTCATTAATACAAAAGTTAGCACTAAACATATTCACGTCATGTGAATCAAAAATGTCATATGTTTCTTCTACCAATTACATCACCATTCATATGAATAATATTACAGTCTTCTAATTAAAAAATAACATTATTTGTGTTCAAGTAGAAAGTATGTCTACTGGACTGATGATCTTTCTATTTTCAGCAGAGTGGTGAAGCTCTGTCGTCGGCTCTTTCACTCTTATTAAAAAGCCTCTGACAAAAGGCACCAGACACTGAAAAAAATCCTGTCCTTGAGGAGAGATTTAAGAATCTTGGTTTAGAGTTATTGGAGAGCTATTTTTAGAGATTCCTTTCTCATGTATCTTTATTGATTCAAAGTGTCATTACATTTCTGGAGCTGTAAGGAAATTGTCTGTTCACCACTTAAGGATTTTTCTACTGTGGACCAAATCTGGGGTAGTTCAGTTTTTCATTTTATAGAACTGAGAGAAATTGCTCAAGTGCAGTTTAAAGTGCTGACTTAAGAAATAGCCTTGAGGTTTTACTAAGTAGACACTACATTTATAGTTGTCAAGCTAGGAGTTTTCAGGCAAATATTTATTTTTCAGTTGGCTATAGAGAGGGAAAGTGAATGTTTTAGGTTGTACATAGACATAAAATTTAGACTAAAATATGACTATTGCAAATATAATATTTTTTAGATTATATTATTTAGCCATTATTTCTATATAAAATTATGTATAATTTTATAAACTATAAAATTATAAGTTTAAATGTTTAAATGTAAATGTAATAATAAATTTAAAGAAAATATAAAAAAAGAAATAAAGATTATTGGGGGTAAAAGAGATGAAGGAAGGCAAATTTCTTGAGCTCTCAGTTCTATGAAGAACTGAGATAGTGCTTAAATAAAATATTATTGCAGATAAAGTATTTTAAATATGCCTAAGCATGCTACTTCAAGCTTTTTTTGGATTTTAAAATTTTATTACAATTTCTCATCTTTTAAGTTAATATTTCTATTTATTTATTTAGATAATAATATAGATACGTCATATCCTTCTTCCTTATCTTTCCTGCATCTTATTATAGCAACATCTTATCATATCAACCGCCTTGCTATCTATTAAATTCATGGCTTCTTTTTTCATCTTTATATAATAATAGTTACAGAAGAAGTTACAGGGAGGTTAAATGGGGATAGTAGGCTGTAAGTAATCTGATAGAGATAGTAAAGGAGAGGGTTGCCTTATGGAAGAAAAAAATTAAATAAAACAGAAGGAGGTAGGTAAATAAAATATAGGAGGTGGAAAAAGCATTAAGAAATCATATTAATATCTACCTTAACCATAATACCTATAATGCATATAATTTGTATAATATATTATAATATATAATATATTTACTTATAACATAATCTATTTAATTAATTTTTCTCATATGAGCTATCAATTTTCTTTGTAAAAGCCTAAAACCACCAAGTAATAGCAACAACATAGTGGTTATTTGTGCTAACACACAGCTCTAGACTCAAAATTCTCTTTAATGATTTTTGGCTAGGACTTTCTAAGCGATTCTTAAAATACTAGTCCATTTTTGCTGTCTTTGGTTAAATTTAGTGTTGGGATGTAAGTCCCTGTTGCTCAAGACTCCATATATGTCAGACATGGTGGGTCGAAATGCCTGAGCTGGAACTGACTTGAATGACCCCTCTCTGACATCAGTCTTCATGAAGACACTAGTCAAGATTACAAAGTATGGAAGGAACCAAAGGTCATAAGCAGCTTGGAGTTCCAATAAGCACATCATTGATCAGTCTGACTCAAAAATCTTACTGGTACAGTAGTAGTATATATGCTGTGGTAGTAAGTAACAGCAATTTTATTGGACTTAAGACAACTTGTACAAAAGAGATGTCATGGCTACTACTGCAATCCTAGCTAACTCCATAGTGCTAGTGAATTCATGGTTACAGAAGAAGAATCTACAACTGTCAATTTTGTAAATAATCATAATTCTGAACAACATTCTGTAAACTTTTATCTCCTACCACAGACAAGTGCATAGTCTTCAGCCCTCATCAAGAACTATTTTCTTTTCCACAGGCACTACAGAGAATCAGAAACAATCAAAATTCATATTTGTAGAGCACAGTCACAATAATGCATCTTCAAATCACCTTATATACCTAAGGCTCAGGGAATTATGTGGAAGAAGAAACAGAGACTTCTGAGAGTCAGAGATTTAGGGGTTTGTCATAAGACTGTTTCTTCTAGTAACATCAGAAGCTACACTCATAGTTTCACAAACCTAACCATCCAAGAGGACACTGAATGAGGATGATACCACTGAATTTGCTAAGTTGGATGTGAAAAAGCTCATGAGCCTCAACCTTTCACAAAGTACAATACAGCACTGAGGAATACTGGGAATGTCAGAAGTAGCCCTGACCAGAGTAGAGCACACGGATTGGTTATCCATTACTCACTGGTTAATCAAGTCATATATAGACTTAACATGCTGTAAGTAGAAATATAGATGTATGTATTCACATATACATATATATTTATATACTCTAAAAATAGCCATACTAAATATTGCATTTGATCAAACAATAGTTGTTCTCAGTGTGACATGTGACATTAAACCTGAATAGTATGATGAGTTTTGTTGAATTTCTGTCAAACTTGTTATAATCAACTTTTGCTTCACTGATTCTCATCTTGTTCTTTTAGTAGCAGTTTCACTGATATATGCCCAGATCTTATGACTGTTTCTATTTCAATGCTGTTTGAGTTGTTCCTGATTTTATAAAAACTTTAAGTAGAGGATTACATTATCTAAAATTGCCCTATTTATTAACGTAACAACATTTTTTTCTAAAAATGCCCTTCTGGTATTTCAAATGCTTGATAAGAATGTACTTATTTACATGTTCATTTGTCAATAACATTCACATCCTCTCCATGGCTTCTTCAATGACCACTGAAATATTATATTCTGAGGATTTATTTTTAGTATTATTTGAAATTTACAAAATATAATCCAATTCTTTTTAATTGCTAAGATTTGTTTATGGCTGAAATTATATGGATTTTTTTAGGAAATGTAATGAGCTTCTGCAAAGAATATATGATATATAGGTTGTCAATGAATTGTCTTGTAAATTTAGTCCCTTTAATATATGCTGCAGAAGACCTTTGAACACCTTTATTACCTTCGAGTGAGGATGACCCATTCTAGTGATAAAAAAACGATATAGAAGCCAAGCTCTTATATTTTTTCAAAACCAACCAATTTTTGTTGTTTCATTGAGTTGGGCATGGTGATTTCTCTTCCTGTTTACTGTTTTCTAGTTGGACTTTCTTTGCTCTCATGAACTTGACCCTTTCAGAGTTCTTGTGATTGGTACTGTAGTTCTTCATTCTCTGTATATAGTGATTCTTCAGGTGTTTTCTGTAGTTCTTTCTTAACAGCAATGAACTACTTCAGTAGACACTTCCAGTGATTGTCTTTATTTCTTCATCAGTCTCAAAAGCTGACTTTTGGAAATGGCAATTTTGGTTGATGATGATTAACATTAAGTATGTCATTCCAAAATTGGTAATTTTGAGGTTTTTTAAAAATATTATTTTATCTTTATGAATGATTTTTTAAAAAGTTTTGTATGGTACTGTGTGAAGTTCACACTCACGCATTTCCAGTCATTCCCCCTCCATCCATCCTTGCAACTTCTCTCCAAAAGATTTTTAAAAATCTTATCCAGGACCCTGCTAGCTCAGTTGGTAGAGCATGAGACTCATAAAATTCTTGTTGTAGAAGATTTAGTGTGTCACAGTAAATTCACATATGCTCTTTGACTACACTGTTTTGCTTGCAAATGTTCATTGTGAACATCGGTCTGCTATGAGTTCTCAATTTCTGCTACTCTATCAATACTGGAACTTCCCTGCTATTGTGTTGTGTCATGGAGACCCTGTAGTTTGGATCTGTAGGACCAGTCCCTTCGTGTACTCCGGCAGTTCATAGATGGATTAGAGATTGGGTTGGGCCAAATCAAAGCCCTGTTACCAAGGACCAGCCTCAGTTATTCATGGTTCTTGAGAATAATATTATTGGATTGGCATGAAATCAGAGTTTTAGGCAATGATGCAAATGCAAATTGGCAGTCACTCATTGCTATTCTGAAGCTGCCCTTGAAGACAGCTTGCAGTCTCTCTCTCTCTCTCTCTCTCTCTCTCTCTCTCTCTCTCTCTCCCTCCCTCTCTCCCTCTCCCTCTCCCTCCCTCCCTCTCTCCCTCTCCCTCTCCCTCTCCCTCTCCCTCCCTCCCTCCCTCTCTCTCTCTCTCTCTCTCTCTCAGTTACATACTTCTTTGTTATACAATAATACATAATCAAAAGCCTTACCATTATTTTCCTCAAGCCCATAAGTTTTCTTGAAAAACCCCATGTAACTATGTTACCAAAAAGCACAATGAACACACATAGTCACAGTTCAGTGTCTGCTAGAGCAAGTTATACATTAACTTTTAACCCTCTTTAAAAAAAATGCTGTAAGTCACAGGTCATTTGGGCAGAAACTTTTGGTTGCAATACAACATTAAAACAGAAAAGTGTTAAAAAATTCAGTGTAATATTAATATTTTTAACTTGTCTAAATGTCCAGAATCTTTTTCTCCAGTTTATTGAACTAATCTAGATGTCTATTTTTACAGTGCTTTTCAAACTGTTTTTAATAATCCTCTTGTAGCTTTCCCTTGGGCTCCTTCCCAAGCCCAAATTCTGTCTCTAAGAACTTGTACCCTAATTTCCTTAGGCAGACAATGCCAAGACATCAAATCAGTATGTTGTCATCTTTCCAGAAAGGTCAGTATGTTAGTTCACTCATCCAGTAGACTTAGCTATTTTTTCCTCCATTTTATCCATTATATTTCTTATAGATACCTCTGTCCTTAGTGACTCAGGCTCAGTATTCCCTTTCCTTGGAGGTCTTCAATTCTCTTAACCACTAAAATTCCAAGTTTCTCAAAAACATTTTCTACACAAAATATTTCCTGGTACAACTTAATCATCCTGAGTCGGCTAAGATTTTCCACAGAAAAGTTAATGTAGTCAGCCTCCACATCTAGAATCCCCTGTCCCATTATGCTTGGGTTAACTGCTTAAATGGCCAGGGACAGAACAGTTTGTTCCTATAGACATCAGAGCCATTTCCTTTCCTAGTTATGCCCTCAATCCCTTTCTCAGAATTTTTTGCCTAAGTTTTTGTTTGTTTGTTTGTTTGTTTTTGGGGGGAAGGGTTCGAGACAGGGTTTCTCGGTGTATGACTGGCTGTCCTGGAACTCACTCTGAAGAACGGGCTGGCCTTGAACTCAGAAATCCTCCTGTCTCAGCCTCTCAAGTGCTGGAATTAAAGGCGTGTGCCACCACTGCCCTGCTTTTACCTAAGTTATATTTGAGGACAAATATGGTATAGAAAAAGAGAAAACAGACAAGCATACAAGAAAAAGTAACTCCACCTGTATACTGGAAAACTAGAGATGCATGATTCAGGAAACATGTCATGCAGCTAGCTTCATAAGGAATCATGTCAACCTGACACCCTACATCTGCAACTGAGAGGTATCTGAGCTGGATTCACCTCTGATTTTCCTAGCCTCATACTCTCAAGGCCAAGCAAGCTCCACAACCAGGGCCAGCTCTACCACAAGGAAGATAAGTGGTAGGGCCAGCTATTTCAAGCTTGTATCCTCTGTGCTGGCTCACCTCAAACTGACACAAATGTGCAAGATGTGCTCTCCTGAGTACTGTCACTGGCAAAAGATAGGATCAGCATCACTTTTCTCTTGCCCCTATGCCAGGACACTAGTGATGCTGAGGAGAGAGGTGGGGCCAGTTCTGTACAGCTCTCAGACATCAGCCTGTACCTCAGCAGCAGCCCGGATGTAGGACATCTACCTGGCCTTTGATGGTAACACAACCCTGCTGCTGTAGAGACACAGACAAAGACAGACATGGCCCCTTGTGGCAGCACAGGCCATGACTCCACTATGGTTCCAGGTGACATCACCAGCTACTTATATCAGGCTTGTCCTCACTAGCCACATGTCTCTAGTTCTGCCTTACTTCATTGTGCCCACATGCTTTGGCTTTTTTTCCACTTCTCTACCCTTTCTGTATTCCTCTTAATGTCACTCTCAGTCACTGTCTGTAGTCAGCTCAGAATGGTCTTAGGAGTCCTATGCCACTTTCATGCAATATAGTGCCAGGCAAAGGTCATTTCAGGTGTGGTCTGCTCCCTCCAGGTCTGTGCATGTTTGATGGTCATCTTAGGCTAGCTCCCTTTCCAGACACCATGACACAGACTAGTGGTTGTCTCAGGCTTATTTTCTTCAGGCAATGTAAGAGCACTGATCATTCAGATGTTCATAAGGTCAAAACATTGAACATAGACATAGTCGTTCTCCCCTCTGGCACCTACTGATGCACATGTGACACAGCAGTCACATCTGCAAAGCCTCTAGGGGCAGGTGATTTTTTTCTTTCCTGGTATATGAATATAATACTTTCTCCAAGTTGTTTTCCATCCTTAGTATTCTTTGTAGTCTGTTGACAATTCTGGCAACTCTGACTTACATTTGTTTCACTAAGTTTCTTGTTAACTGTTTTAACTTTTATTGTTTATAATACTGCCCATGCTTTCTTCTTAATTCTTTTAATATTGAAAATTAAAACGTGGGCTTCACCTGTTTCTCTGCTTTAGTTGCTAATCCATTGAATTGAATAGCACAATTTTATTTGAAACTTTTTCCTAGTGAGCTGCCCTTACTCAGGGGTTCAATCACATTTTGTAAAATTTCTTTTCCCTGTCCACTTACTGGTGACCTTTACAATGAACTCCCAGAGCTGTCTTCTTACTGTTGGCTTGAACCTTCATAATTCTCTTCCTTTATAATTCATGCTGTTTTTTCTGTTTTGTACATTAGTCCCTCAGTCTCCTTTCTCTCTCCCTCTCTCTCCTCTCTCTCCTTTTCTCTTCTCTTTCTCCCTTTCTCTATCTATCTATCTATCTATCTATCTATCTATCTATCTATCTATCTATCT
>JANHMN010000001.1:231352840-231380418 GCA_030674055.1 Rhabdomys pumilio | reverse complement strand
TGTGTGTGTGTGTGTGTGTGTGTGTGTGTGTGTGTGTGTGTGTGTGTAGCTAGCCAGCTATATAGATAAATTGCCAGAAAGTTAAACAGCAAAATAAGATAATTTAAGCTATCTTTTATTTAGTAAGTAGCCAGAGTATCTTTGTAAATTATTTTGCTCTCAACATAGGCATATACAAATTCTTTTTTTTTTTCCAGCCAGAGTTTCTAAAATACAACCAATGATATAAAGCGAGTGTGAGACCCTATTCTCTTGACTGTCACTGATTATAGAAGAAAAGTTTTATCTAGTCTTTTGGCTGTCACTGATTATAGAAGGAAAGTTTTATCTAATTCTAAACACTTTGAGTGTATATATGTTTGTGCGTGTGTATGTGACTGTGCATGTGGGTGTGCATGTGTGTTTGCTAGTGTTCTACAGTTCTGTAGATATGAAGAGACAGTATGACAACAGCAATTTTTATTAAAAAAATCATAAAACTGGTATCTTGTTTACAATTTCTCGGGCTTGGGCTTAGCCCGGTGTCATCATGGCAGGAACATGGAGGTCAATGTAAGCATGGTGCTAGAGGAGTAGCTGAGAGGTTCACATCCTGATCCTCAGAGAGGAAGCAGAGAGTGAGAGTGAGTATGAGGGAGCGAAGATGGAATGAAAGAAAGAGAGAGAGAGAGAAAGAGAGAGAGAGAGAGAGAGAGAGAGAGAGAGAGAGAGAGAGAATCTTAAAACCCATTCTAATCACACATCTCCTTCAAAAAATTCAACATCCCAACATCTCCTAATCTCATGATAGCCCATCACCTAGGAACTAAGCATTCACTACAATTACAGGAGCCTGTGGGGCCAATCTCATTCAAATCTCCACAGCTTCATTACCTATGAACTTTAATGTATCCTCTATGTTGTCTACATCACTAATTCATTGTTCTCCATCATTGTCCTGGGTTGTTGGAGCTAAATAGCACTACAGAGAGCCAGTTTTCAGTATTCATTGTTTACTAAAATGGATTGGAATTTTCTTGACCCAATTATTTACCAAAGCAACTAGAATATTCAGGTCATGATCTGAGGCATGCTGAACACTCTAAAATTTCTTTGATGTAGAAAAGAACAATTTTCTATTAATGCTTATAATGCAAACCAAACAGAACAGTATTGCAAGGAGGTTATAATTGTAAATTTGTGTTCACTAAAATGAACATGTAAAACTAAAATAATTTTAAATATTTTGCATACAAAACATACTTTATTACTGACTTAGGAAGCATAAAATTGTATTTCTGCATTAGGGACAACATGGAGTGGTGAAGACGTGTATGAATAGAAACTGAATTTGCTTATTTGCTTCAATCATATTATACAGAATCAAGACTTTCAATAATTGCAAAGGTATCTTTTACAGGGGGAGAAGAATATATTTTAGTTTACAATTCAAAGTATGGCTCATGTGTTAGGTAAGTTAACACAGCAGGAGACTGAGGCATCAGGTCACACTACATCCATATTCTAAAGCAGAGTGAAAATGAATTTATGTATGCTAGTACTAAACTCTCTTCCTTCAGCCTTGCTTAATCCAGGATCCCTGCCTAGGGAGGGAAGGTGCTACCCATAGTGGAGAAAATGCCTACATAATATCCAGCTGTAAGAGATTTTCTCAATTAGTGATCAAGGGTCGAAGGTACCATTGTGGGTGCTGCCATCCCTGGGTTCTGTAAGCAAGCTAGTAAGTAACATACCTTCATGCTCTTTGCATCAGATCCTCCTTCCTTATCTACTTGAATTCCAGTCCTGACTTTGTTTGGTGATAAAGAACAATGTGGATAAGTAAGCAGAATAAATTTTTTTTCTCACCAACTTGCTTCTTGGTCATGATGTTTGTGCAGGAATAGAAACACTGACTAAGACTCTATCTCATAGTCAAAATCTGTGACCCATATATGTTCCTGTCTAAAAGAACTGCAGGGACAAAAGTGGAGAAGAGACTGAGGGAAAAGAGATCCAAATGAGATCCATCTTAAGGGTAGGCTCCAAGGCCTGACACTATTATTGATGCTATGGTGTGTTTACAGACAGGAGCCTTAGCATGGCTGCCCTCCAAGTGGCCCAATGAACAGCTGACCGTGACAGAAGAAGATACTTATACCCAACCAATGAAGTGATGTCTGGGACCTCTGTGGTTGAATTAGGGAAAAGCTAGAAAAAGTTGAGGAGGAAGGTGACCCCATAGGAAGACCAGCAGTCTCAACAATCTTAGACTCCCAAGATCTCTAAGACACTGAGCCACCAATCAGGCAACATACAAGAACTGGTCTAAGACCTCAGACACATATACAGCAGAGGAATGTCTCAGCAAGAGAAGAGTGTACCTAACCCTTAAGAGACTTAAATTCAAAGGGATTACAAATATATTTTACTGGAATCAAAGACTGTGTTTTATAGCATTTTCAGCAAGTTGAGGACATTCAATTTTAATTTTTACCATAGAGGAAATATATGAGTATTTAGAATTTCAAATGTCCCAAAGTAATTAAATTAAAACGAACTAAAAGGGCTAGGGTAACAGTGTAAAGCCTGATGCTCATAAAGGAAAAAAGCCTGTATCAACAGAGAACAGGTAAAGAACTTTGAAAGAGAAATGAAGAACACTGATCTACAAGCCAAGGAGGCAGGACATAGAAGAAAAGTACTTAGTGTCAATACTTCTTTTTTTCTTTTGTCTTAAATCTTTAGTCCTCCATAATTGTGAGGTGAACTCCATTGTATTGACACTTCTTCAGGATTTTCTCACATGATGTTTAATGTTCATTGTGTGAAACATAAATTAAGATGCATTCAGCAAAATGAATATGAACAATGTGCATACTGATCAAATATGAGCAAATGTATACTGATCAAATTTAATTTTGGTGAATTTAAGACCAAATTCTGTTTCTTAAAATGAAAGGAATTTTGTCTATTTTTTTTTCAGTTATCCTAGTGGCATGAGATACATCTCTATTCAGTCATCAAAGAAGTCTAATAACTTTAAATTATATTTAAAATAATCTTTCACAGAAGAGGCATTAGGTTTTATGAAAAGCATTTTGAAGTGTTTAAGAAATATAAATGACATTCCCTAAGTAATTTTTGTATAAAAAGGTAACTGCTGAAGTAAAGACAAATGTTCTGTTATGAGATTAGTCATGCAGACTGCATCATTATTGGATAGCTTTAGTTTTAGATCTGTTGAATGTAATGTGGAGTATATAAAATAAAAAATTTTAAAGAAGATGTAGTGAATTTTTAACATTTAACCTGCTTATAATGTGCATTTACTAGATTGATGAAATTCATAATGACAGAATTGACTTCAAATTAGATAATTTTGAATCTGTGTGTATTCATTATAGTTTTATATTTGTTATAAAGTCTTATATTTATTAAAATATTGGTATTTTACAGGTAATCTAATGCTTTAAGATTAGGCAGATGTATCTGCAGCTGCTCCACATTGTTGAGCTATGTAATACTCAACCACTTTCCTATTTTTAACAAGAGTGAGATTTTTGACTTGATAAAACTTTTGCAACATGTAAGTGTGGCCTCACATGAATAGTTTTAATAGGACCAACAACTTATTTATGCTTACCTTAGTCTTCTGAGTACAAAGAAGAGGTTAGCTTATTAATTAATTCATAAATATTGTGTTATATCCTTGAATGATTACAATAATACATCTCAGATTTTGCTCATAAAGAGCCAACAGGGTTTTAAGAGTTATACAAGGATGTATTTGAATTATCTCTATAGTTAGTCCATTTATTACAGGTATGTATAATCCTGGTAATTATTTCAATATCTCATCCTACCAAGATTTTGTTTTATGTGTTTGTTACTAAATATTTCAAGGATATTAAAAAGCATAATATAGCATATAGGATTTCAAGATTTTTATCAGTTATCATGTCACCGGTGTATTTAATTCAATTATATTCCCACTTGTTACTCATTTCTTCTCTCATTTTTTTAGAGTTTATAGATAATACAGCCAATACAGAATAAGAAATCTCATTTCATAATCATAGACATATATTTATCATATTTTAAAAGTAATAATTATCAACTATTAAATGAGTAATGATTTTTCCACAACTGCCTGTTATTTTTAAAATTATCGTATTTTCTTTTCTTTGTTGTTCCCTTTTCTTAGCATCTTGCAGACTCAGGTTCTTAAATTATTTATTACTTTTGGCTAATGTTTTTTCCTTGTTAGCTACTGCTGCTTCATAGTAAGTCTTTGTTAAATACAGAAAATGCATGTGGATTTATTTCTGTTAGTCTTGTGTTCTGTTCTTACCTTTTAGTGGAGATAAGTGTCTTAAGGATAGGTGTAGTTTGGATATCTTCTTCCCCAGAGTTTTTTAGCCTCCCATAGAGTAGAAAAGTATACACAGTTATTTGTCCAATTGTCAACTCAAAAGAAATCAAGTACTATCCTGCCCGTACTTTAATAGAACTTCATTTAAAGTTATCTGATATCCCTTCGTTTGTGCAAAATTATCTGGACAAATTGAGAATGAAAGAGAAGAGATTTTAGCATCCCTAATATTTAAGGGTACACTTAAGTGTTATGTGACAAAACAATTTGCTTCGTAAAAATAAGTCAATAAGAAAAAAATTCATTTAATGCATTTTTCTGCAACCACTTTACTAGCTTACATTAGAAATTCCACCTTTTTCAACTCATTTTAATTGTATGAGTTTTGCTATCATGGTTTTCTGTGTAGTGGAACTGTAGTAATAGATGGGTCAGTCATAAACCACCATGTTAGTGCAGGAAATTAAACTTGTCTCTTCAGCAAAAAGGACACAATATTCTCAACTGCTCAGTCATTCAACTTGTTACCTCATTTTTAAATACCAAGTATCCTTAGGTTGGGTACTTTAAAGGAAAGGAAAGTGATAGAAGTTTTGAAATATTTATAACTGAACGAAAGATAAAATGAGCTTTGGAAACAGATTGCTTCCTGATGGCATCAGTTCTGGGAGCTCTGGAGGATCTTGCTGGTTGATGTTGTTCTTATGGTGTCGCGAACCTCTTTAGTTCCTACAGTCTTCTCTCTAACTCCTCCATTGAGATTTCTGTGCTCAGTCAAATGATTGGCTGTGAGCATACCCCTCAACTGCAACTTTTGAGTTCATATTTGTGTTTGAGAAACAATATTATATTTCCTTGATAAGAAATTATTCATTTTGAAGGGAGCTGTCTGTAACGTTGAGAACATTCACAGTGATTTGGAAACATTAGTTCCAAAATATTGTTCCATAAAAAGGAATAGATGTCTTAGCAGCCCCAATTTGTTGCTAGATTCACAAAATAATTCTTGAAAGTTGCTAGTTTTTAGTGTATGTTGGAATCCCAAGAAATAGATTCTAATTCCAGTGCAGGAACGTCTTAGCAACAGGATCAATAAACTCACCTGCTAAATAAAATGAGGACAAACAGGTAAAATGCAAAATCTTCCTTCTTTTCCATTCTTTTCTATTAGTTGCTATGTAGAGGCATGGGTCTTTGTTCCAGTGGGCCTTCTACCTTCAAATAATCAAGCCTAAAATCCTCCAAGGTGTTAGTGTTGTAGTTGATCCCAAATAATAGTCCAATAGACAACCAAAAATATAAAATATGTAAAGTTCTGTCAGATATTTAGCTAGAACTATTTTATTTCTCTTCTCTTTATAGAGATAGTTTCTTCATGCACTTAATTCTTTGTTTACTGGAGAAAATCTTCAGTTTCATGAGGTCTTATTTGTTAACTGGTAGCAATATTTTCTGAACAACTGGATACTTACAAAGAAAGTTTATCTCTGCTTTCTAGGGTTTGTTTCCTTTCTTTTTGTTTTTATAAATATATAATGTAAAGTTTGTCATAGTTGTATATACACTAAAATTATACAAATAAATAATAAAATTGAACCGAAATTTAAAATAGGAAATATATTATTTTTAATTTTTTTATTTCTGAGATTTGTATTTATAGACTTTCTCTCTTCTCTTTTCTCCAGTCCTTTTCATATTATGATCTCTGTGCTTCTTCAAATGTATGGCCTTTTAAAAATTTAAATTTGTTTTATTGTAATTGTCTCATATTTCTTCAGATAGAGAGATGAGATGAAAGTCAAAGCCAAGCATGGCGTTTCTATCTATTTCTAGGCCTAGACCTGGGAATTAACTCACCTTTTCTTGCTCTCTCTATACTCTGGCTGGCTGGTTCAACTCAGCTGTTCTGGCAAAAATTCCGTTCCAAGCTGACTGATTCAAATAAGCTTCTCTTCAGTTCTGAGTGAGTTGTGCTCTTCAGCATCAAACTAACTCTGGAAATTTGGTTTAATCTGGTTTCTTTTTATTTTCTCAGGCTTCAACTGCTTCTGGTAACAAGAACTGCACAAATTGAACAGAACTCATGACATTACTCAACTGAACTCCACTGCACCACTTCCACACCAAATGTACTGACTGAACTGATTTGAACTCCACTGCAATGCCTAAAGTCAACTGACCTCAACTCATTGAACCTTTCTCCCTTCTTGACTCCCTCTGCACTGGAAGTAGCCTCTTTCTTTTTTTTTTTTTTTTCCTGTCTGTTTCATATAAGTTGTTCTTATCCTATCTCTGACTCATTCTTTCAAATCTTTTTCTGATGGTCCCTTTTTCTGCCCTTGAATTAGTTGTCACTTTCCAACTTTACCTTCATTGTTCAAGATTAGTGGTGTATGCTAAGGGTGTGTCTGATACCAGCCAGAAGAATTAAAGATGTGTGGTTTGTCTGCATTCCAGCTGGATCACACAGACCTAGTCTGTTGGATTTTATACCTTGCCAGAACAGTCATTTTACTGGATTAAGATTTCTTTACAATTTTATGCGCATCTATATACATGTTTATTTTAAAATACAAGCTGTTCTGTCTGTGTAATGATACCTGTATATTTTCAGGACTAACCTTTAGCTATTGAACAACAAATTGGTGTGTCCTTCCCTGGAGTAGATTATCAAATCCATTCTAATTATCCCTTAGTAGCTTGTGGATATTTTCTTTAGGGCTGAGGCCTGGTGGTCTGTCCCATCCTTTTTTACATTTGCATTGTTTCTGTTCCACTCAGTAGTAGGTGGTCATGGGTTATGTTGCTAAGAATTTATAGGTATAGCTTCTGGAACTACTAGGAGACATGGTCTTTCAGTACTCTGTACCCTCTGGCTCTTCCAGTCTTTCTGTCCTAGGTAAGATAGTGTTTTGTAGAAGAGTCCACTGGCACAGGGCTCAACAGCTCTGCATTTTGATTAGTTGTGGTTTATTGTAATGCTCTTTATCTATTGGAATGAGAAAAATTTTTGGTGACAATACAACTCTAGTTACTTTTGCATAAAAAAATACTTAGAGAGTTTTAGGGATTATGCTGGTTTAGTAAATTGGTGGCTACAGATTTTCCTCGAAGATATTTTTTATTTCACTAGCCTTGGTTAGTTTGCTAGGTTTTCAGTAGCAGGCATAATTAATCATGTTGAATCTGTCTTAAGTCCAATTAAAGAGCCATTGGTTATCACTAAGGTATCTATGCCATGAGCTACATTTTTAATTCACCATTACTTATATCTGCATACCTTAACTTTTCTGTATTTAAATGCAAATTAAATTTTTATAGACTATGGCCTACTTTCTTATTAGACCATAGGTTGGTTTGATGATTATTTCCCTTGGACAAGAAAATTATTTCATTGTACTTGTTTTATCTGACATAATTAACATATTATTTAATGAGAAAATGATAAAACTGAAGCAAATATTGTAAGGGAAAGATTTGACAAGCTTTGCTCTGTAGAAAACAGGGAGAGCAATGAGGCTGATGCTAACAGTTTAGCCAAGGGTGATAATCCCCATTTCATCAACTACATTTAAACAACTGAGTTTCCCATTTCCTCCAAAGCACTTTGCACATGTCACAGCACAAATTAGTGAAGTCTAAATTTCAGCTTAAGGCTCTATGTGTCATTTAATAGCATACATTTGCTAACTGTAGCCAAAAAGCAGGCTTCCATCAGGGACTCTGAAACTCCTCATTTAAATAAGAATGGGAAGTTAATTGTGTTACAGATATTCTGGTCTCCCCAAGGAGTTCATTAAGCATGCTGAACATGCTGAGATTATAAGTTAACTGTCACTTCTGAGAAATTGCTAAAATTCCACTTCAGATACAACACCGTTGGCAATAACAAGCATAATTTAATGCATACATTGCTCAGAATCTGAGGCAAGCTTCTATTGAAATTGTATCCTCTGTGATTCCCAAATTCATCTCTAAATACTTATGTACTTAATGCCTGAGAATTAACCAATCCAACAGTCTTTCAACCTGCCTGCTCCCTGTCCTTACACTGTTGAATAATGTACATGCAGGTTTTAGTTACTTAAAACAATTTGTGACACCTTGGAGCTTGTCTACTTTACAGAAATAAAGATGAAGTAGAAAACTGGCAGAAAATAAAGACAGACTCTGAAAAAAATAAAATCTAAAATACATATTAATATATACTAATATGCATATTTAAATTTGTATAATATATTGTCACAATCCTAATAATTTAGAAAGTCACAAGGATAGCCATAAGGACCTGAGGGTTTTAGTATTTTTCATATAGTGCCAAATCACATGGTACCACCCAAAACTCCAAATCTTATGGTAAAATTATCTTCTGATTTATAAAACACTTTATCCAGTTATAATTAGAACACAGATTGGGAAAGTGGCTCAGAGTTCAAAGTACTTGCTGCCCAAGCATGAGTACCAGATGGTCCACCTCTCAGTCAAGCCTCAGAAGGATTCCCAGAAGAAACTGACTATGCTATATTGCTAAGTTCCTATTATCTATGAACAACATAGAAGAGGAATGGAGTGGATTTCTGGCATGAGCTTCGGCCTCCCTTTTAACATGTATACATGCACATACACACTTGTGCTCACAGATATGCAAACACATACACAGGCACAGCACAAATGACAAATTGAGAAAAAAACAAAGTTTTTGAATTTCATTGATTTAAATACATTTTACTTAATTACAAAGGATGCACTCATAAAGTTATAACAAAAATTGCTTTATGTTATTCACCTTTTGTAGTTTATTTCCTCTAGCATAAGCAAGGATATCTCTGCTTTATATGACTGTCATAATCGGAAGTGATATTCAGAAGTAAAATATATGTAATAATCTAAGAAAATTATTTAAAATTATGACATAATGATAGGATATAGAAGAAAACCATGTAGTTACTACGATATTTTTTATTTTTGTATTTTCTACTTGTTCACTTTATATTCCACTCACTGTTCCCCACTTGGTCACTCTTCTCTCACAATCCTTCCCTGATCCCCCATCTACTTCTCTGAGCATGTGGAAGAACTCCTGGATATCTCCCCACCCTGGCACAGTGTATCTTCTGCATCCTTTCCCACTAAGGCCAGTCAAGGCAACCCAGGTAGAAGAATATAATTTAAGGACAGGCAGTGGGTTTTAGGATAACCTCTACTCCACTTGTCCAGAACCCACATGAAGACCCACAGAACTAATAACATTAAAAAAACTGAGACAGAATCGATTAGTAAGAATGAATTTATGAAGCACATTTTCATGTGTTGCAACTGGAAGGAAACAAAAAGGATAGCAGGTTTTCTAACCAAACCATAATATAAAATTTTATGACTAAAAGGGTATTTGAATTCAAAACTCTTGGTGCTGTGAACTCAGCTGGTGGAATTGTCTAGAAAACATTTGGTGGTATGGCCTTATTGCTGGACATATATCATTGTAGCTGGTTGAGCTTGAGGTTTATAAAGCCACACCATTCACAAATAGCTCTCTGACTCCTACTTGCAAATAAGTATGTAAGTCAGACCTCAGGTACTGCTCTAGAACCAGGCTTGCCTTCTGGCTGATATACTCTTTACCATGGAGGACATGGACTCTCTTGCTGAAACTGGAAGCTCCCAATATTCCATGTCTTTTAGAAGTTTTCTTGTTCATAGTGCTATATTTTTGCAGTAGAAAAGTGAAATAAGATTAATATTGGTGTCAGAGAATGGACTATTTCTATGAATGCCTTGAAGATGCTGTTTTTATCGGAATGTGGAAGACTTTGATCTAGGAAAGTGGTTGAATATTTTAAGTGAAACTAGTGGGTCATTTTTGAAGAAGCTTGGAAGACAGTAGAACTGTGGTCAATCCATACTGTTGATGTCCAGGAAGGCTACAGCAGGAAGCTGTGAAGATGAATCTTGAGTTGTACTATATATAGATCACAAGATGTTGGAGATGATAGAGCCATGGAAACCTGCCCCAAAGCACTATGTTCAGGGAGTGTTTTCAGAAAAAGAGACAAACATGCATTGCAGTAACAAGTACAGAAGGGAAAAGCCATCAAAATGATTGGCATCAGAATTAGAACTACAGAATTTAGAATTTTCTCTGTTCTCTTTCTTTTTTTCTTTTTTTTAAATCTTACATTAGTCTAGGGCTCCTTCATTATGTCTCATTATGCATGTTTGGACTGGTAATATATATTCCACACTGATGTATACTGAATATATGTAATTTGCTTTATGATTATTTTTATTTTAGAAAAGGTTACAAGTAAAAGATCAACTTGAGTCTCATAAGAGACTGTGGGTGTTGAAACTGCATTGAGATTGTGAAAGAAATATGGGTTCTTTTGAAATCAGACAAAGTACATTTATATTATGACATGGTCACAAGATGACTGGGACCTTTCAGTGAAATTAATATTTTGAAGGAAGAACAATGTTGCAAGGAGTAGCTTTCTGGTTTTAAAAGCTCATTAATTTTTCCATTAGCTCTCTGCTTTCTAGTTTTGAATAAATATAGAAATTCTCAACTACTTCAGCTTCATATTTGTCTGCCTGGTGCCATGCCTACACTATTATAGTCTTGTATTCACCCTGTGAAAAGGGAAGCCTTCAGTAAACTCTTCCATAAATTTCCTTGATCAGGATTCCTTATCAAGGCAATAGAAAAGTTATATATATACTTAACAAAGTTTAATTACCAAGTATTCCAGAATAAAAGCAAGAGGTAAACCAAGGGCAGGGAAAGCCTATGTTTAGACTTAAGTAATGGGATAAAAGATAAGAAGTACACAAAGTTTCATTTCCAGCTATATGGATTTTTATAAGAAAATTGCCTTTTAAGAAAAAGGCTTGGTAATAATATGCTAATGATAAGTGTTCTACTCATACATGCTACCAAGTTGGGAGGCCAAAACTGCAGTATTTACCTTCCTTTAAATTCTTTTATCACTTTTTTCTGTTGAAATTTTTACTCTTTTCTCAAATTTGAAACACAAGAAATTTCACTTTGCAGAAATAAGTGGTATGTGCTCCTGTTTTGTTTTATGAATATGTTTGGTAACATAGTTTGAGTGTATTTATATTTTCAAATTGATTTCAGAACAGTTGTGTAGAATTTACTACCACATAAAAACAGAACTTAAAGCTAAGCTTGTTTACCATCATTAAAACAAACAAGCTTCAATTTTCATTCACAGACACATATATACACACATTTAAATATTCTTAAAGCAGTTTTTAAATACTCATCAACCAATGTTTACTAAGCATCTGAGTATCATGTATCCCATGCATAGTTTAAACAATTGATGGCTATATAGAACACACACACACACACACACACACACACACACACACACACACACACAATCATCATTCACCACAGACAATGGTACACTACCTCATATGCAGAGATGTACTACACACGTATTACATAACTTTCAGAACTTTATTTTAACATGTCATGACATTCAAGCACTCATGGTATTTCAACATAACATGACTAACAGTAAGCTGGTTTTAGATTAAATAATCAGTGGAAATATTTAAGGCTCTCTTTTCTTACCTATAAAATAAATCTGATATTATTTGCAAAGCCCCTCACATTAATGAGAAGTTTGAAGTGATTTTGGAATGAAACTAAAAACCACATACTGCTTAGGGTCAATATATTTATTGATTGGTTTGAATTGTGTTAAGATCTTAGCAGGGTTCTGAGTAAGGATAAAATATATGGTAGCAAAGTATGACATAATCAATTAGAAATATTTCAATATTTCAATAGAAATAACAGTCATTATTAACTTATTTAATCATTTACATATTGTTTTAAGTATTTGTGTTTTGAATGTGTGAAGGAGATATGTGTATCTGTGTGTTAAGTTCATGTATGTATGTTTGTGACTGTAAACATGGTTTACCTGGAGCATTTCTAAAATTCAGAAAACAAGTTTGGGCTGGTTTAGCTTCCAACTTATCTTTTCAAACAAGATCTCTGTTGTGGCTGACTGCTGAATGTGTCCAGGCCAATGGGTCTGAGAGAATCAGATGTCTATCTTGTACCTGCTTATTACCTCACCTTCCTGTAGTTGCATGCTTGTATTATTGATACATATACCACTGTGTCTGTTACTTAAATATGCTCTAGGAACATGAATTAGGTTACTATGTATAGCAAGTAAATGTCTGAAACATCTCCTAAGAGTCGAATGACTTTGAGGAACATAGTGATAATTATAAATATTTGTAATAAAAAATATTTGTAATAGCCTGTTAGTTGACAGAACTGTTTATACTTAATAATTAAGTAAGGAATGTTCCACAATATTCAGTTGTAATTAAATTTAGATAAGGGGTTAGAGGATAATCCAGTCCTCATAGTGATTGTCTTGGAAAACACAGGAACTCAATTTTGATATGGAGCACCAACAAAATAAATCAAGGCATCATGAAACACATTTGTAATTCCAGACCTAAAAGGTAAAGACAGGTGAGAAGGCAAATGTGTTATCACACTGGTTGACTCCGAGGAGACTGAGATCTTGCCTTTGAAAAAATGCATTGTAGCTAAGCAATATCATCTCAGAACTGTTGTTCTCTGGCCTCCACATAGATAAACAGACACATGTGTGCATAGGAATCATTACACACCCGAACGCTGATAAGAAAGTATAGATAGGTAGACTGCTTATCCTATAATTGACCATTAGCAACATATGCTTAAAGAAGAGCGAAACGTTACAACTATCTAAATGTGACTCTACTCATGCCCTAAACACCAAAAGCAGATTATCAAATTCTGTTTTTTCCCATAGCTATTCTCTTTAATAAACCCCTCCATGTCATGTGTATGTCAAATTGTGACAGGAGCAACATGTTCTTTCAAGTGATATTTCTTCAACACAGAGTTTTGACTTCTGTTGATGTGGACAATAGAGTTAGGGACTTGATTTTATGAAAGTGCAATTCATATTTCTCATGGAAGATTTACGTACAGTCTCTTATCTTCACAATGTATGTACTAAGACTGTGCAGGCCCTTTCATTCTAATGATTCTCACTTTCACGTATTCCCTCTCCATTGGATACATCTCAAAATTCAGGCTGTACATTTCTACTTGAAACAATATGGTAAGTCTGGAAAACCAGGCTAGAGTGAAAACCTGCTTTTCACACAATTCTATAGATATAGATATAGATATAGATATAGATATAGATATAGATATAGATATAGATATAGATATAGATATAGATATAGATATAGATATAGATATAGGAGCTTTTAAATTTTACTTTTATATTTTTCTATTAGATTTTTACCAGTGAAATAATTCCAGAACTAACAGAAATGAAAATTTAAGATATAAATCTATAAAGATGCCTTAAATCATACCCCTAAATGACACTGAGGGGAAATAATTTTTACTACCTTAAGACACCAGTATTTTTAATATAGAATTTATATTAATGAGTGGGGGTAATATTGTTAAATAACCATCTTATTAATATTGTACCTATAACATTCCCTAGTTGCTATATTCTTTCTCTAAACATTAATCATCCATACAAGTTTCTGTAAGATCTGAAGTTTAAAATAACATCCTTCTTTTATAATGACATTTTAAAAAGGATATGTTCACTTTAATTTCTAAGTACACTTAACACAAATATTTTCTCTCTTATTTCTCATAATGTCAGTTTTTTAATTAAGATTTTGTTTACCATCTGTTCATGTTTTACTAAGTCTGTTAGAGAATTAAAATGTATCCTAATGGACATTCCCCAAATCTTTTATTCTCTGCCACCATAAACAAAAATCAATAAATGAAGAAAACATTACTATCGATTTTAGATTTATCACAATAACAGTATTTTATGCTTTGTGTCTTTCTCCTAAAAATTATGTGTACAACATTTTCAATAGCTACTTTCAAGTCATGCATCTTATGTTAGAGCCAAATACCTTAAGTCAGCTAAATCTTAACCAATGCATTTGAAATGCTTTGCTCCTAGTATGTTTACAAATACAGACCATGAAATTCCACTGTGTTTTTCTATCAAGACCTGTTACTCAATAATAAAGCAGGCATTCCTGACATTTCTGTATATAATAGTCATTTAAATAACTGAATGCTTTTACATATGTAAATTAATGGGTCGTTAAATGGATTAAGGGTAATTATAACCATGGATGCATATCATGGACTATTTCACTAAGGGGTTTTCTAATAGCTCAATAGTGGTAGTAATATATAAGTTTAAACTTGTAGACCTATTGAACACTGTGGCTGGAAGTAATAGGGAAAGTCGCATACCATCGTGTGCTGTTCTCTGGTTCCTTTTTTCCAAGTGTTTAGTGATACTTCAGGGATGGTATTTTTCTTATATATTTCCTGAGTGTCTCTCAATGATTAAGAAAGTTTTACTGATTGTATCTGAGATGAAAACATTCAGTGATTTTTGTCTTCATTTCCGATAACACCCTGTTCCCTCTCAGTTTTATTTGTCTTTATAACTCACATATCAGTGTATGTTACAGTCTCAATAGAAATTATTCATCTATGTGTGCTTTAACCTGACACTACCTGGGTGGCCAAGAAATTGAGGTAGTATATCCTAGAGGATAGAACACAGGCACAGGATAGAACCAAACACAACTGCCCAAAAATATCAATGAAATGATTTCTACAGCATTCTGTTTTACTCATAGATCTATGCCTACCTCAGTTATAATCATAGGGGCATCATCTAGCAGGTGATGTGAGAAAATGAAGAGACCCACAGCCAAATACTAGACAGAGAGATAGGAGAATCCCATAGAAGATGGGGAGGAAGGGTTGTATGAATTAGAGGCTGAAAGGGCAAAAATGGAAATAGACACAGACCAATTAAACAGTACTCATAGGGTCTAACAGAGACTGAAGTAATAAACAGGGGCACTCTATGAGTCTGACTTTGTCCTCTGTACGTATTTTATGTTTCTGTGAGACTCTGCACAGTAGGAATGGTGATGTCTCTGAATATTTTGCCTGCACTTGGGACTCACTGGGTCGCCTTGTTCATCATTGATAAAGGGGATTGTGCATACTCCTATTGTAACTTGGTAGGCCATGTATGGTGGATGTCCCTGAGAAGCTGACACTTTTCTTTATTCTTATTTTTTTAATTTGATATTTTATTTATTTATGTTTCGATTGTTATCCCTCTTTCATGTTCCCCACCCCCAAATCCCCTATCCCATTCCCCCTTCCCCTATTTCTATGATAAGAGCCCCTGAAGAAACCACTATCTCAGGCTCCTATCAGCATGCACTTATTGCCATCCACAATACTGACTGCAGTTGGTGACTGTATATGGGATAGATCATCAGTTCGGGCAGTCTCTGGATGGCCTTTTCTTCAGTCTCTGCTCCACACTTTGTCTCTGTATTTTCTCCCATAAGTATTTTATTCTCCCCTCCAAAAAGAACCTGAGCCTCCACACTCTAGTCTTCCTTCTTCTTGAGCTTCATGTGGTTTGTGAATTGTATCTTGTGTATTCCAAACTTTTGGGCTAATATCTATTTATCAGTGAGTGTATATCACATGTATTCTTTTCTGATTGGGTTACCTCACTCAGGATGATATTTTTTAGTTCTATCCATTTCTCCAAGAATTTCATGAATTCATTGTTTTAATGGCGGAATAGTACTCCATTGAGTAAATATTACCACATTTTCTGTATCCATTCCTCTGTTGAAGAACATCTGAGATCTTTTAAGCTTCTAGCTGTTATAAATAAGGCTGCTATTAATGGAGCATGTGTCCTTGTTATATGTTGGAGAATCTTTTAGGTATATGCTCAGAAATGTTATAGCTGGGTCCTAAGGTAATACTATGTCCAATTTTCTGAGGCCAGACTGATTTCCAGAGTTATTGCACCAGCTTGCAATTCCACCAACAATGGTGGAGTGTTCCTTTTTCTCCATATCCACAACAATATCTCCTATCACCTGAGTTTTTGATCTTAGCTATTCTGAATGATGTGAGGTAGAATCTCAGGGTTGTTTTGATTTGCATTTCCTTTATGACTAAATATGTTGCACATTTTTTTAGGTTCTTCTTGGATATTTTATATTCCTCAGTTAAAAATTCTTTGTTTTGCTATGTGACCTGTTTTTAAATAGGGTTATTTGATTCTCTGAAGTCTAACTTCTTGAGTTCTTTGAATATATTGGATACTAGGCCTCTATCAGATGTGGGATTGGTAAATATCTTTTACCAGTCTCTTGGTTGCTGTTTTGTGCTATTGACAGTGATTTATAGAAGCTTTGAAATTTTATGAATTTACAAATTCTATTTGTAGATTCTTAATCTTAGAGCATAAGCCATTGATGTTCTGATATGATAGTACATTTAATTGACCCCAAAATTCGACTATAGTACTCCTAAATCTTATAAACATCTTCAGTAAAGTGGCTGGATATAAAATAGCTCACACAAATCAGTAGCCTTCCTCTACTCAAAGGATAAACAGGCAGTCAAATAAATTAGGGGGTAGGACAGCCTTTACAATAGTCACAAATAACATAAAATACCTTGATGTGGTTCTGACAAAGCAAGTGAAAGATCTGTATGACAAGAACTTTAAGTCTCTGAAGAAAGAAATTGAAGAAGATTTAAGAAGATGAAAGATCTCTCATGCTCATGGATTGGCAGGATTAATATACTAAAAATGGCCATCTTGCTGAAAGCAATATACAGATTAAATGCAATCTCCATCAAAATTCCAGCTCATTTCTTCAGAGTTAGAAAGAGCAATTTGCAAATTCATTTGGAAAAACAAAATCCCAGGATTGAAAAAACTATTCAAACAATAGAAGAATTTCTGGGGGAAATCACCATCCTTGACCTGATGAAAAAAATTAACCAAGACATTCTGCAAAGCTCAAATTCCAGCCAAGTGAATACATTTGCCTTCTTTGCATAGCTATAATTTTTGTCTGTGTTGTTACAATGTTTAAAATGTATAATTGTAGAAATAGTAGATAAAACAAATTGTTTATAATGGTCTTTTTCTCACTTTATGCTACATATTGGGTTCTTATACATTTTGCATTACTGGAATATTTAATCCTTTGATGTAAACAACTTATTTCCTGCTATGTAATCTATGGAAATCATCAAATCTTTATTAATAACTTGGAATGTCTTACATGCATATATGCATGAGTTACTTATTTCATTTAATATTATCCTGTTTATCATTATCTATACTGTCACGAATGGAAGAATTTTCTCCAGCTATAGTCATAGGCTATTAAAAACTCTATTATCAGGTAAGAGAAATCTTCTTTTGAGCTGTTGATCAAAGAAGTCCAAAAGACTCCTGTAAAAGTAAGTATAGGAGTTTGCTATTGCACTTGACTGGTTTTTATTAGTTGAAGATAATAGCTTTCCAAATGAAGACATAACACACTTTGGGCTCAGTACTTAGAAGCTTTGAACTAGATGTCAACGGAGTATCTTCTTCCTGAGGAACAGTTTTCACAGTTCAAGAATATTCTTCCAAACTGTCAAAGGAGGACAGCCTTCAATAGTCTTACCCAGTTTACGATACCCAGAAATCTCAACAAAAACTAGAAAGATGAAATATCTCTAAGTGTTCAATAGTGGGAGCTCCACTTTGGGGGTAACAAACCACTGTCTCAGTAGACACAAATTCTTCTTGACAAAAGGTAAATCATGCCTGGTACTGTAAACCTAATGAGATATTTGTAGCTAGAAAGTTGATGCTTTTATTCAAATGGAAGTATTATCACCACTCTTGTAAACATTACAATTTCTGAATGAATTCTAGGTATTCCAAGTATACCTACAGATAACTGTAGCAATCTCATACTTCATCAGAAACATTTTTTTTTTTTTTTTGCAAAATAACAAAAAAGGAGACAAATTGAGAAAGGTATGATTTATATATTTACTAATCAACACTTATACCTACTACTCAGACTACTCCTCAAAAACTGGGGAGGTAGGTACTGGGATTGAGAGACTGAAGGATATGAAATTTGCCATGAAATTGTATGTTCAATATATGACTGTGATACTACACCTATGAATTCTCAACAGTATGTCTTCTTACACAAGACTTAAATAAGACAGTGCCAATAGATAGGATGATGTGGAAGAAGAAAAAATCTCATATACCTCACCTTAGATGAAGAGCTATTGGCTAATAATTTCTGAGAGAGGGGCCCTTTAGTCTTCCCCATAGATGAACTCTCTAAATTGTTATTCACTACCAAGTAGTGATAATGAATTATACACACAGTAACAACACCGATTAAAATAATTTTATTTATATATTTGAATGCACAATTAATTAATAATAATAATTTTTAAAGTGAAGCCATAGGTTTGAGAAAGAATAGTCATTAGAGTATTGGGAAGGACAAAGGATGACAGAAATGAATTAAGCAATTTATAAGAATAGAATAATAAAGTACATATTCTTTATCACATATCTTTTACAAAACTATTAGGTTGATTTTGTATATTGATTACCGAGCATAATGTATTAATGAACATTCAAATATAAACATTTAGATATCTATTACAGATTATAATTTCAATAAGTCCTTAGTTCTACCTGTACCAAGAGATTTACACACGCTGTTACAGATATTTATAAATGTGTCAAATATGGTGTACCCTCAAAATATAGTGAGGTAGACAATAGTAGAGTTGATTACTAAAAGGTAGGTGGCAATCAAATAGTATTGCTTTATCTTCACAACTTAATTCGATATAGCCTACTGTGGATTCAGGCTATGCTAACCTACAGCAGCTTCTTTCTCTATCTACTTTTAACAGTTAACTTTAAATGTCACTGCCATGGGAAAATCACAGTCACATGCTACTGCACAGTCTGTCTGTGAGTGTGTGAGTATAGTTTCGTCCTCTAAGGAACTATTTTGACTACAGGTATTAAGGTTGTACATCCTTATCATAGACACACATTAACTAAAGGATCAAATTTTTCTCCCTTATTTATGGAGGGAAGATATTAGACTCTCTCATTAACAGAGATGTTGAATAATCAAGGTGGTTAATAGTCCTTGATGATAATTAGACTCAGGAAAAAAATACCTAATGATATCTCCCCATCCAATGTATCTGATGGCAGCACAATAGAAAACAACATACATTAAAAAGATTTTATTACTCACAGTGTTATGTCACAGGAGTAGTCATCATCAGGAAAGTTGCTCACAGTACAGTTATGTTACTGTAAAAATAACAATTCAATTACTGGCAGCAAAAGTTACACCACAGAAAAATTAATAAAATAAATAATAAACACAACTTTTAAACTTGTGATGTAATATTTTCTATTCAAATATGCAGTGAATTGTTTTGATAATTCTGTTGATGTATATTTTTCATATAATAGTTGCTTAAAATCTGTGTTGTATTGAAAAACAAACTCACTAAATAATATGATTTTTGCTATTTATGAAAGTTTTTAATTTACCTGGAATTGTTACATTCATCCTATAAGAACTTAAATGTCATCAAAGCTATAAACTTTATAATGCGTTTCTATTTAGAGTATTCTGAAACTATTTTACACATGCTATTCAATGATATATGTTTATACTCATATAAAAAACTTTTATTGACTCCAATACCTTATTTGAAGGATGAAATACAATTATACGTTACAGAAGACACATTCAATGTCTAATAAGAGTCATTTTCCCAGAGAAAGAAAAAAGTGAATTTTGAGTCAGTAAGGAAGATAATTGTAGCTTGTGAGGGTTGAATGGAAACAAACAACAGAAATGATAAAATATATGAGCATGTAAAGTATATTGGCAATTAATCTGAACAAAACGATCAAACATGACATACCATTTTAAAGATTCCTAAACGATCTCCTAAAAGATAAGAAAGTGTAGTGAATACAAAAATTCCTGCAGAAAGTTACTGATAGTGCAAAGCAAAAGAATATTTTGGCCAATGTGGGTATTAGTGTATACAAAGTCGTGATAGAAAACTAGGTCATAGGGACAGTTTCAGGACAATGGACAAGGAGTTTTGTTTAGGTGTGATTGGAGAACTTTGTAACAATAATAACTTGAGTTAAGTTGCTAGACAGCATCCTTCCTATGCCTAAAGGTCATAGTTCAATAAAATATACCTTCTTTTAACCATTCTGCAAATGAAATATGTTTAACTGTTACTGTACTATACTGACAAAAATGGTTTGTCTTCAGGTGTTTTATATTTTTAAGTTGCTAACATTTCTTGTCTATTATTTTAATTACTTCTTATGTGTTGGTATAATTAACCTATAAGAATACTTAGTATGCAACAGTGGTCTGATTCTTACTGCTGTGGTTAGAATGTACCAAAAAAGTAGCATTCTGACATCTCACTTACTGTGCTGCACCTGTTTGTCTTGGCCTGTTGCAACTATTTCGCAGTAGCGTTCATTCCCTTATGACCAGTCCAAATGTTATGTACTGGACATCTGCTTGTATGCTGTATAAACCCAGTTGCAGGCTGCTTATCTGAAATTACAGTTGAAAATTAATGAAGTAATGATATGAACACTTCTAAAAACCAATGATATTTCCACTATAAAACAATAAGCACTAGCCAGACAAAGGAACCTAATATACATTTGATTTTGAAACTTAAATATGTGTTTTGGAACAGACAAAATTTTGAAGAATGATTCTTCAGTCCGTGACTTATATTACTAAACACTATAATGGGAAAAAAAGGAAATTGTTATTACATAGATATGATTAAAACACAGAATAACTAAACTATATTGATAATGTAATATGTTAGTGGACCATAATTTGTTTAAACTTTACCACTGATCAGAAACTTTCAAAATTTTAGAAGCTAGCAATAACTTGACGTTTCTTATATTACTGACAAATGACCTAAATCAAAAATACTTGAGATGCATATTCATAAAGCAATTTGTATACTAACATTTCTGACCACTAGGGAACTCTTGATATAATTATGTTAATTTACAATATGTTACCCAATGTTCTCACCATACCACTGATAGCTTACATGAAAGTTAATATTTTATTTTAGAAAGGAAGAGGAAAAAGTTGCACAATTTATTAAATCGTAGCTATATTTTAGGAATTACATTAATATAACCAAATACAAACATAACTGAGAGAATGCAACTGAATTAATAGCTAAAGCTACACATATATTTTATTTGCTTTCACTAAAACTCACCATATAATGTTATAAAGAAAAATATACTAGCTATGCTCATATAAATTGCCTGATAATTTCATGGCAAAACCTTTTCCAATTTGAGTAAATCTATGGCTTTGAATGTGCTTGTTTTATCTTTTTTGATTTGTTTTATGTGTTCTGGTGTGTGTATGTGTGTCTACTATACAGATAAAATAAATAAACTGACAAGTCCTTATCTAGTACCAAGTAGAGTTCAGCATTAATGATTTGTATAGCAATCTATGTCCTTAGCTACCATGAAATGGGAATGAAAACTACTTTAAGATTTCTTCTTACACCTGTAGCAATGGATCAATAAAACAGCCTATGGTGGTATAGTTTTGAGTCAGGAGGACTCAAGACAGTAGAAATGCAAAATTATAAAATCCTGATAAAGATCCTATGAGCCAAGAGGAATGAAGGACACCAAAAAAATAAAGTTCTTATAAATCAATGTAAACAAAGCTCATATGCTCTCACAAAGATTGGTGCTGTATGCATAGAGCCTGCAATGTCTAAACCAAGTGGTCTGAATATACATATATGTGTGTGTATATACATACACATATATATGTGTATATATATATTTTTGTATATATGTATATACATATACATATATACATATATATACATACACACACACACACACACACACATATATATATATGCGTGTGTGTGTGTGTGTGTGTGTGTGTGTGTCTGTGTGTGTATTTTGAGTGTGCAAAACAATGGGTACTTGATTACCTAATTCTTCTGGTTTCTCTCTGGCTTTTTTCTTCTGTTGGTTTTTCTTGTCCAACTTCAATGTGATATAATAATTTTTTAAAAATTATTATATATTTTATTTTATTTCATTATTACTTAGAGGCCTGTTATTTTCTAATATGTAAGAGAGATAAAGTAGATCTCATTTAGATGTGAACAAAGAAAACCTGGGAGTGATAGAGGAATTAGAAATCATCACAATATACTATGTGTGCATGAATCTATTTTCAGTAAAAAATAAGAAAAAAAAATTTTAAAAATTTAAAAAAAAAAGAGAAAACCCAGTCTAATTTTGAAGATTTTTCTTTATTTTACTAGATAATTTTTTATTATTTTTGATATTTTTCCCTCCCTCCAGTCCTTCTTTCAAGATCCTCTATCCCTCTCTACCCACCCACGCACCTTTATTTTTTTTTCTATGAAAAAAAAAAAACAAAAAACAAAACATCCACCTTGGAATTCCTCTGTGAGCCAGGAGACTTTTTTCACTGGATTTAAACACAAATGACAAAGAGGTCAGTAACCAAAATTGTGCAAATATCTTATACATTTAAATAATTTATGAAAGAAGTGTATTTCTGTATTAAATCGTCATTGTAATGAACACTGTGGTTGAAAGATAGTGTGGATGTATGTTGTGGGTAGACTAGATAGAAAACCAGAAGGTCACATAATTTTTAATGTTTTCTCTCCCGAGAACATTTGTTCTGTTCTATGCTAACATTATGTAACTATAACCCTATACATATTATATCCAAAGTATAAAAACATACTTTACATATGTCTGTGTATTAACTACTTCTATTACTGTTACATGGAACATATTTCCCAATGTTATAAGACAGAAATGAAAATATTAAGGCATCTGAAAACTATAGTATGTTGTATTTATCCAATAAGATATAAGTTTGTATTCAAATCATAAAATGGAAGATGTAGTTTTGCTATTCAAATAAGTAGTCTAAGGATAGGGTTTCATAGCTCCTGGTCTACAAGTTGTTCCAGGTAAATTTTCTACCAGGCCAAGAACATTTTAGATTATTTTCCACAGGATCCTCTACCTAAATTTCCATTTATTATCACTATTATAGTCATTCTTCCACATTAAGGAACAAGGGCTCTTCTTGCTATTCTACTTTATGACACTGCCCAAACTTTCTATTTTTTTATGTCAGCTTTTCCTCATGTGTTGAAATAAGAAGGACAAACATAAAAGCCATATATATTATTACTTTTATCTTTTAAAGTCTAGTCATTGCCCCTCTCCCGCTCTGCCCTCCCACAGTTTCTCATCTCATTCCTTCTTTCCTCTGTTTTCAAAAGGATGTGTCCCACACCCCGCCAGGCATCCCCAATCACTGGGGCTGCAAGTCTCTTGAGAATTAGGCTCATCTTTTTCTACTGCGGCCAGACCAGGCAGTCCTTAGCTGGATATGTGTTGGGGGCCTCGGACAAGCTCATATATAGTGCCTTGTTGGTAGCTCAATGTCTGAGAGAACTCAGGGGTTCAGGTTTGTTGAGACTGTTGGTCTTCATATGGGGTCACACCCGTCAACTTCTAGTCTTTCCCTAATTCAGCCACAGAGATCCTCTACTTCAGTCCATTGGTTAGGTCTATGTATCTATATCTGTCTCAGTCAGCTGCTTGTTGGGCCTCTCGGAGGGTAGCCATACTAGGCTCCTGTCTATAAGCACAACATAGCATCAGTAATAGTGTGTTGAATATTTCTGAAGAACTTTTATTATCAATGTCATATGTGTAGTTCTTTCTTTCAATTGAAGGTGATTAATTTCCTTCTCTTTAGTAAGCATTTTATTCACAATATTGTTGTGTACTCCCATTGAAGGGAGTACAATATGTAAAGTGAGATGCCCTAAGGTATGTGAATGCAAGTCACTACCTACAATTTAGGTACAATTGGATTATTAACCTATGGCAGCAGTCACAGTATTAGATTTTTGAAATCATGTTTTATATATTATTTCACTTTAATTTGTAGGCAGCATATAAGTGTAAAGTATTTGCCAAATGCAGAAAAAAATAGGAATACACAGCTATACGTATGAAATATAACTTACTCATATCTTTGATGTTTATTTAGATAAAATAAACTTTTCACAAGGCTTACATATTCAGTAAAATATAATGGATTATTGTTTATAAAATATTTAAATTAAAGTAATGTATTTATTGAAATACATAATAAAACAAAAGTCAGTGCAAAATTAAATCTTTATTTTATTATACATTTTACATATATTGTGTCTATAAGGAGATATATGCACATGAGTGTAGTTGCCTACATAAAACAGAAGAGGACAGTGAATCCACTTTAACGAGATTACAGAAAAATGGGAGTCTTCTGATAAACTCTGTGTGCCAATTTATATCAGGTGGAAAAAGAATAATTTTAACCATTGTTGACCACTAAGCCCTCTCTGTAGTCACATTAATGAACAGTTTCATGCATTTATCTTTCCTGTTGTATAAAGTCAAATTCAGTATGTCCAGCAAAGTCAACATAGTATAAAAATAATAAAATGTTTTAATTTAATCTGGTCAAATATAAAAAAAAAATAACAATATATGATGAAAATACTGTGTGTGCCTCACATAAAATTCAGCAAGAAAATCAGCAACACAAAGTATAATTCATCCACACATTGTATATAGTTCATACCATTAGAAATAAAATGAATAAGACTAGGAAAGTAATAAAAAATACGCTTTTACTTTCTAATGATTCTAGAGAAATGGAAATTCCAAAAACGGCTCCGCTGCCTTAAGGGTTGGTCTCTGCTTACAAGATTATATCTCATTATCATGGATATTATGTTTCCATGGAGAAGAGGAGGAAGTCAAGACACATAGTCTCTTATGAAATCATTACATTTTTAGAGAAAAACACTTATGTCAGAAAAACTTCTTAAATTCCTACCTCAACATCATTACATCAGACATATATTTCAACACGTTAATAATATATTGAAATTATAACTTATGAATAATCAATGAAAGTAGATGAATCATATAAAAGAATAACAACTAATTGTTCTTTATGAATACAAAGTAAGAATAAATGAAAGGTATTACAGCATCTGTATTTAAGGAAAATATTAAATTATATATTAGACAATTTTCCAAATAACCAGGAGATTAATTTAGCTTTAATATATATTAAACTCATGACAAATTTAATTACAAACTTCTGTACCTTTGTCCAATGTTTATTACATATCTCTAATAGCATGACAAATTTATCTTGGACCTTTATGCACCTGATATAGTAGTGTATTCTTATGTTGAAGAAGAAAATCTCTTGTTTCTTAATTCCATCTCTTTTAGCTGCTACTCGGGCACTGTATATATGTTTCTGTCAAGCTCAATTCATTTAATAATGACTACAGTATCCTTTTCTGATGGCCTAAATTTGATTAAACATCAGGTGAAGACTCTTCCTGGCTGCACAGATCAGATTCATTTCCAGGATGTCCCATTTCTGTCAACAAATAATCTAAAAACTCATCATTCCTTACACCTTATTCTACTTTGGGTGAACAAATTTCACATTGTGTGAAAATGTCAGCTATCTGTTAAATTGACAGCAAGGTGACTCAGATTTAATTTCCCATAGTCATATATTTCAGAGAAAGGACTCAGCAACAGATAACTTCAATCTTCAAATGTTAAATAGCATCTGGGCAAGGAGAATATTTTTTGTATCATTAAACTTAACATTAACAATGAAAGGTAGGTGAATGTTATAGTTTTGTTAAAATCCCAAGTATCATAGAATTAATGTATAGAATATCTGGGTCAGGATCTAATAATACAAACTTCCTATAAATATTTTATATATTTTGTTGATTCATAAACGAATATAAAACATAAGATCACATACTGTGAGTATGAGAACATATAAATATATCATCATATAATTTATCTTATTATATAAAGATATTATATGTTTGGTAATCATGGATCTAAGCAATAGTGACTGTGGTATTTTTGCTAAGTCAAACCAGTTCATTGTGTCATTGAGAAACATCGAACAAGTGCCCATATTAATGGTTTCAGTATAATATTTCAAAATGTAAATAACATGTTCACTGATCAAATTCAGTCTTTCTTTATCTACTTTTTTCTCTCTACCATTACCAACATCTACTAACTTCTAAATTTATACAGACATTTTTACTGTGTCATATGAGAAAAAACCCTCATTGTCATTTCACGTCTGAGGTGAGTATGTTTACTTAATATTGGGATTGCTGGTTTCCTCCATTTTATTTTCTAAATGATAGAACTTAACCATTTTTGTACACGAAGAAAATCCTGTTATGTAAATGTGGTACACTATGTTGTATATACAAACCAAGTCAGTTCCTTTTGGTGTTAGTTTTTCATCATCATTTGTTTGCTGCTCCAGTTGATTTCCAATTCCTAACAAGATACTTCCCAATAATACCATAAAATCCTAAATCCATCCTTGATTATACACACTGGTAGTATCATACCACTGTCTTCTCTGAGTGGTCAGATACAAGAGCTGAGGATTAAATAGTCAAAACTTGACTTTTTTGCAGGACAATTCTAGTTCAAAGATGAAGTAAATCAGTGGTCTTTGAAACCATGTAGTGCAGAGCTTAAAATTCTAAGGCTTAAAAATTAGACCAGTATATAGAAGAAATAGAAAATACAATTTTAAAATCTCCTGGTGGTGGTGTTCTCTTACCACATATTCTGAATCCTATATTAAGGGAAAAGGTTTTCTGCAGTAATTATACCCTCTGAGAATTAAATCATGTCTAGTACTTAAGTCCCTTACTGAAAATTAAAAAAAAAAAAATGAGGAAATAACTCAAAATAAAAAGTTAAGAGAATTTCAAAGTATTAGTAGCAACTTGTGAAATGTACAATTATAAAATTTTCAGATAACTCCATTATCTTGATTGCTATGACTTTATGTAGGGCACATGGACTTCAAGGACAGTAAAAACAATGAAGATAAGATATTCTCACAATAAAACAGGAATTCGAGATTACCTTGTTTGTTTATAGATGGTGATGATAATACAGATTGCAAATTTACCCTGAGTATTTGTGACATATCAGAAGTAGAAAACAATAAACATTAAGTTAGGGGAATATGTAAACGTGCA
>JANHMN010000001.1:231318020-231352830 GCA_030674055.1 Rhabdomys pumilio | reverse complement strand
ATGGTCCAGCACAGGGCCAATTTATGACAGATATAGACCGTGTGCTGTAGTTGTAAAATGACATATTTATTTTCATACCACTGCTTTTATGATGTCCAAAATTTGAATTTATAGTATAAAATATATTAACTATGAAATAAAAACACACTCAAAAATACATTTTATACAAAAACTTACATGGGTGCTTATAATTAGCCCCTTCCCTACAAAAAAGATTTCAAGAATAGCCAGAAACTACAATTGGTAAAAGCACTTTTAATGAAGCCAGACAACTGATTTGATCCCAGGATCTACATGATGAAAGCAAAGAAATAACTCAAATAAATTGTACTCTGACTTCTATTCAGGTGCTATATGATATGCATATGAACATGCATATGTACATGTGCAAATGAACAGGCAGATAAACAAGTCAAAGTATCTGCTTCCTTATTCACTACCTTCTCCTACTACTGCTACAACTACTACTACTACTGCTACTGCTACTGCTGCTGCTGCTGCTGCTGCTGCTGCTGCTGCTACTACTACTTCTATTATTTATTCATTTATTTATTTACTTATTTATTTATAGACATGCTTTTAATGCATTTCCCTACATGCCCAGGAATATACCATGAGATCCAGGATTCTGGGTTCAAACTCCTCAGAGTTATCTGCTTTTTTCTGTTCCCAAGTACTGGGATTCAGTGTGTGTGTGTGTGTGTGTGTGTGTGTGTGTGTGTGTGTGTGTATTTGTGTGCATGCGTGTGTATGTGTGTGCATGTGTATTTGTGTATGTGTGTGTGTTTGTGTGTTTATGTAAGTCCATATTTGTCATTGTAAGCATATAGAAATAAGAGGATAACTTGAATCTTTGCTTATCTCCTATCATTTGGGTCCTGGGAATCCAGATTTGATCATCAGTCTTTTCAAGATTTCTTGATTATCATGCACAAACTACTTTTATGGCAGCTCTTGTATTTTTGTTATTGTTTTAAAGAAAATCTTGCTAACATATTCAGAACAGGTATGACACATCTTTTGTACATTGCCTTGCATTACCACAAAACAAGTAGGACTATTATGAACCAAGGAGCAAAACAAAACAGAGCATGTATCTCTTCAGCAATGATCATGAAATTCTTATATTTGAAGTAGAATTTTCAAAGGATTGGAGAAATGAAAAATAATATAAAGAAGTGTTATCTATTCAGATTATAATTTGACTTCTTAAAAAACCTATTTTATTTTTATATTTATTGTAGAAGATTCCATATTTAGGACTATATTCCATAGTATGTAATTTGAGGATAACAAAGTTAAAAGTTAAAAGTTATAGTTACAGTTATAGGGTTATTTACTGATTTTAGACAATTTACAATGTATGCCTGTAATTATAGAATTCTTGGAAGATTATTCCAATGTAAAGACTTTGAATAACCATAAAATTTAGTATAAAGGTTGAAAATGCAATAGTAGTGATGGAGAGGATGAGAGCTATAGAGAAGTGAGGAAAGAACAGGAGAGAGAGAGAGAATGAGAGACACACAGAAAGAATACGAATAGACATCATGTATAAGTGAACAATTATGTGCTCATGTATGTGTAACATATATACATATATTATGTATATTATATATATTATATGTATATAATATATTATATGTTATACAATGTTGTATGTTATATTTATTATATATTATGTATTATATATGTATGAATATATTTATGTTTGCATATAAACATATTTTACAGACACATATGTATTGAAATTAAGAGAATTCTTAATATCCTTTTATGTGTTATTATATTTTGCCATTAATACCAATCAAATTCACTGAAATATTTTTCGAAATGAGATGGTGTAAAATGAAGTAACACGATGTGCTGATTGAATGTTTTAGTTTGTTATTATTATTGTGGTAATCTTTTTTTGTTTTGTTTTGTTTTCTCTGTTTTGTTTTGTTTTGTTTTCTCGGTTATGTTATTTTCAGCAAGTAGGGTAACAGAGGGGAAAATAATTAGCTTACATGACAATATATTAAATATATTTTCTGTACTAAAATGAGAACTCAATAAATAACTTGAAGTTGTTTGGGGTCTATAACTTTGAACATTTACTTCAATATTTACTTTATCTGTATGTGTGCATGTGTGCAAACCTGTGTGTGTGTGTGTGTGTGTGTGTGTATGCGCGTGCACGCGTGCATGCACGTGTGTAATATGTGCAGATGCTCACAGTTTCTTAAAGAGAGCATTAGAATCTTAGTAGTTAGAGTTAAAAACAATTGTGTGTTGTTGGATATGTGTTCTGGGACCAAATTTGTGCTTTCCAAAAGTGTGCCAAGTTGTAGCCTTTTAAAATGACATCCTATTAGCCATTTTTGAAAATATATATTTAAAAATTAATTAAACACATATCAAAATAGGGCCAATAATGATAACAGAAAATGAGTAAAGTTTCCGAATTGTTATGGTCCGTTTTCTGTGTGAAGTGATCTTCAATTTTAAACTGCAGATAAGTGAAGGCAGGATATGTTCCCCTACCGCCATTCTCTCCTAGTTAGTGGCTGATAATGGCAAATCTAAGAACTCTGAGAGTTGGACAGTTACAGGTAGTCTGCTAAGGCACTAAGTCTAAAACCAGCAAAAGCAAAAAACAGAAGACTCAAGCCCCCTATTATTATGTAGAAGGTCTTGGTCATAAATCAATAAGATGCAGAGGTTGGGAAGGGGCATGTTATGATTATTGGAAAAGAATGACTGAAATTTCTTATGATTGGAATTGCAAAATAAAAGCCATTGTCATGAACTTTGCCATATAGCACAACAGTTATTTTTACCTTTCTCCATGTTGATATCCCTGTCTATAGAACTGTGTGTGAAAAACAACTTTATAAAAACAAACAAACAAGCAAACAAACAAATAAGTAAATAAAGTCTACCTGAAATCAGAACATAGGTACTTTATCTGTAAGCCTGCTTAAGTAAGATGATTATTTTTTTTTCAAAATGAAATGAAATACTATCTGCAGAGAACTCCATCTTACAGTTTCATGGAAAGTGATTTTGGTAGAAAATCGGATGAAGACGCTAAAGTTATAAATGCTAATTCGTTTACACGATGTTACAAATGATAACATGATCACATATAATGGGAGTGATAAATGAGATGAAGACATCTCTTAGCTGTCTGGTTATTGACACTAAAGAAAGACAGGTATGGATAAAGCGTTAGAAGAAAAGGAATTTCAGTTAGGTAAGAAAATTTCTCAACATACTGGACAGTCACTGCAAAAAGAGGTGACTAACACTTGCAAATGCACCAAGGTACTGCTGTTTCTGTAACTTTTTTTAGATTGCTGAAAGGCATAGTATATCCTGCATTCTACATGAAAGCTACACAGCTAGCAGTGATGTGTCAAGTACATCTTTTGATAAATAGACTTGTCATTGATCACAGTTGACATTTTTGCTCAACAAATGATCATCATATTTAAATTGCCTTTCTTCCACAACAGAAGCAGTGTTCTTACCTTCTTGTGCTTTGCCTATGATGCACACTTTTAAATTATTCATAGTCGTGTATTTAAAATAGCTGGTCTCTAACTGCTATGTATACAGGCTTTAATAAGCAAGAAATTTCTCAGTTTCTCTTAGATGTCATTTTGTGGTTGATATATATGATACAGGAAACAACTTATAGTAAAAAATATTTGAATTACTTCATTGGAAGAAACCCATGTGCATATGGCAACATCAACACAGGAGACTGTACCATAGTTTCATCAAGGATTAAAATTTAAATTTATTATTATTATTATTATTATTATTTAATAATTATTAAGAGTGTTCATAATTAAACAAACTTGGATCTTATTAACTGTTTCTTATACTCTAGTGTGTTGGAAATATGTATTTGTGTTCAATTTTTCATGAACATACTTTTCAAGTCTATCTTAGCCTTTGATGTTATATTATTGAGCAAAATTATTAATTTGTGAATGTTAGTGACAGTCCCATCATTTAAAAATATAAATTTATTCTTCAATTTTATTTTATTCTCACTTTTACTGACTGAAAAGGGGGAGTGCAAAATACCATCTTAGTGATGTTTGTCTGCTTAAAGTTTCTTTAGTCCCAGCCAGGGAAGTGTTTGTTTTGTCTGTTCTATGAGAACAGCTTCTTATCAGAAGCTTTCTGAACTGTTTGTTTAAGCAGTAACAATGGAGAAAAAGTATTCCAGGAACATATTATCTGGTATCTTCTCCAGATGGCAGTCACACTATTAGCAGCAGGAAGCACACTTAAGCTCCCAGCTTGCATCCAATCCAGTGCAAAGATACTCTAAGAGAATTTCTAAGTTTGGTCATCAATTAAACTCACTCTAAGGTGCTATTAAGGTATAATATATTGTCAGTTCAGCTAAATTACACTCCTATGCACAAAGGGTTTCATTGTCTTCTGTCTTTAGCTCCCCCTGTTGGTAATATCATGCTGTTTACCTACTGCATATGGAACAGTACTCAAGCATTGGCAAATAACTCATCACCCGCAAGGTCAACCCGTCTTCATATTTCTATCCAGACGCTGTGAGCTCCAACTTCTTACACCATCTCTCACAATTGAAATACATTGGTAATAAATACATTCAGTGAGAGGACTGCCTCATTTAGAAGCCAAGTGAATTCTCCATCATCATCTCTTATATTTCAGATCAGTCCTTCATATAAATCTTCATGAAACATGGGTGCTTTTTATCTCTGAGAGTGTTAATGGCTAGCTGCAGCTTAAAATATTATATTGTGAGCATTTTATTCAGAAGTCACTGCAGTTGATTAATCCTTCAGGAAACTTTGTGGGCAGTGAGTGGAGATGAATTCTAATGTTTCTGCGTGAACCTTCTTTGTTTTATCAGGTAAATTTAAAAACTGAATCCAGTATGAATGAACTTGAGAGATAATTGTGACGTGTCAGAGCTTGTGAAATATAAGATATCAATGTTTACTCCTCATCTTCTTAGTAATCTGCTAGAAATATGCATGTTAAAGAAAATATATTGACAAACACCACTCCAGCACTGAACATTATACACAGTGAACTACACTGAGACAATTAAAAAGAAATTTTATTCTTTCCTCACATCTGTCAAGGCACATTAGAAACATGTAAATCATAAACACAGCTACATTTCTCAATAGCTGCATTTGCTTCACCAGTTTTCTTATAAATCACAACATAAAAAGGTATCAATTCACCAACTGCTACCAGCAAAACTATCTGTAAGCATCTTCTTTATTACACTGTGGATATGTGCTGATTTTAAAATTGATAGTATCCCATACCTCTAATGTATTATAGAAACCACATGCTCATTCTGACTGAAGTTTCTTCTAATGGGATGGGTGGTAAATGCTAAATTTTCAATTATACTACTCTTTGAATAGCAAAACTGATATTTATTGGGCAATGTTTCTTTTGTTCATGGGACTTTATAAACAGCATATTTTTCTGATTTGAGGAAACTTTAAATTATTTTTTTTTGCTCTTATAGTCAAATGGTGAATTACAGTAAATGATAAACTCTAACTTGATTTTCAAGTCTGATTTTCTGAATTTGCTTGCATCTTTCATTGTATTTACCTTAATCTTAACTAAACTTATTATAACTATAGTAAAAATAATTTGTGTGTTACTATATTAATCATGTGGAGGTTCAATACTTATGTATTGTATTATTAAGTTAGATAACATATGGAGTTCCTTAAATAATTGTTACTTAGTATGATGAAAACATTTCAATCATTTTATGGACTCTTGAAATAAATAGGACTTTAAGATCATAGTCTCTCCACGGTACAAAATCACTACAGAATATCTTAATCATGACTGACTCTGTGTTTTTATACCATACTTACTTTGTTTCCATCCAGACCTTTGCCTTACTCCTCCTGGCTTCTCAGAACACCTGTCTATCCTTCAGTCATAGAAGATCCATTTTGATGCTACGTGATTGATGTAGAATTATGTCATTTCAAACTATGCAACTTGTATTTCTACTTGAAGACATATAGTAGCTAAAAATAAATCAGGGGGAGTCAAGATACTTCATATGCTACAATTTATTAAAATACTTGTCTCTTTCATTCCTATTTTTGATGTTGTTTAGCTGATACTTTTTGAGTCTTAAGTTCCCCTATGGCATAGAGACATATGTTGTGTGAAGTTTAAGATAAATGTATGAAGTTTAAAGCTCTATTATTTCATATTAATAGAACTCTTGCCTGAAAATAAGTGCAATTCTCTAATTTTATCATGTTTTCAAAGCTTTTAGGAAGGTCTGCTAATGTATCATTGCCTTTCATTACCTTTGACTAAAATAATATCATAAAATAAAGAGGAAATATTTGGAGATATTTTAAGTGTTAGAAACATGAATATTCATTGTTATGAAAAAATATATCAACTTGTAATTTTAACACACATATGATAGATATCACCCAATCATAAATGATTAGAAATTTTATGATCCAGATTATTTTCATGTCATAAGACAGGATGAGTAATACACACTTTTATACTCAATTAATTCAGGAAACTTAGGTACTATTTACTACATTAATACTTAAATGAACTATATTAATGTGTTCTATTAGAATATATTCTAATAAATTAGTTATTCTAATAAACTAATATCAAAGTAAATTTGATGTTGAGAGCATCTGTTTGTTAATCTTATTATTACATATTTTCCTGATTCTTATTTTTTTTTCAGATAGTGTTCTATTGCTATAAGAAGAAACCAAGAACAAGGTAACTTAGTTGGGGGCTTGCTTACAGTTTCAGAAGGTTAGACCATGAGCATCATGATGGAGAACATAGCAACAGGAAGGATGACATCATGCTAGAGCAGTAGCAAAGGCCTCATATTTGATCTGCAAGTTGCCGGCAGAGAAAGACCTTGAACATTGACTTGGGATAGCCTTTTGAATCTTCAAAGCACATCTCCAGTGTCACACTTCCTCCAAGAACCCTGTAAGTCCTCTCACACATTCACACTTCCTAAACCTCCCCATACCATTCCACTAACTAGGAACCAATCATTCAACTGTATGAGCTGTGGGGGCCAACTGTGTTCACATCATCACACACAGACTGCATACTAGTTTCTAATAAATATTTTTCTTATGTATTGTGTATTGTTACAAATAGGAGTAGAACAAGTTCGTAGAAACAAGAAGAAAACTATCACTTATAATAAAATATTACTGAATAATAATTGACAGGGTGGACCTAGCAAATTAAAAAAAAAGTTCTACATTAAAATTACTTAGAGCAAAAAAAAAGAAAATATGTAGAAGATTTGCCAACACGGCTTAATAAGAAAATACTATCAGAGTTTAGTCGTGAGTTCAATAAGAGTTCTAAACTTTTTCATATTCTCTTTATTATTTATTTTGTTAATTTAACACTTCATGTAATTTCTTAAAATCTTGTGAAATATTCTGTATTGAACTTGTTATTATAAGCTGAAAACAATTTGGTAAGTATTTATATGATATATCAAATGATGTATTTTCTTCTAAGCACTTCAAACTTAAGTTCCAATTGCTTTAGTAAAGAATTCTGTGTCATGTTAAATTGGGAGACTAAAAAGAAACTTTGTGTTGATATATATTATCAAAATGAAGGAAGTTACATATTAATTAAGATTAACTTAAATAATCATGGCCTATAATTTGAGATAAAAGTATTTTTTTATTTGTTGGTTTGCTCACTTATATACTTTGTCCTCTCTGAAAAAAATTATATTTAATGAGAATTTCTTTAAGGCAATGGTATAGCACTACACTGAGAAATATGACCTATAGAAATCAATACAGTTGGTTTGCATTTTTAAGCAATAATATCCTAATATTCACAAAAGATCTGTGGAATGTATAATTGCAACTGAGCACTACTCTTCAAAAAATCCAGTGGTTATGAGAATAGAACTGTCAAAGTAAGCAAGAAGAAAATTTGTTGATCCACCCAAGTACAGGTATAGGACCTTGACTGATAATCTCCAATGTACCATAGAAGTGATGCAGGACAAACAATTGGGATTAAGGCCAAGCAATGTGAAAGAACAAAAGAGAATGGTCATACAATGCCTTTGGCTTGTGTTTCTACCAGCTTACATTTGTCCCACTGTGTACATCTGGCTCATTTCTATGGTTTCATTATAATAGTCAAATAGGTAAATGGACAGGACTAAGATTGGCTACAATATTTTATAGTTTAACAGGAAATATTAATTGGCAGCTTATAATTTTGTTTTCTACAACTTATTCCAGATTTGGATGGCTAATATTTGAAAATTTGATAGATTATGGAGAAGAGAATCGTAAATATCAGTTTCAGGAGATGTAAAAGATTTATGTTACCAATTTATCTATCTATATTTACTATTAATTAATATTATCACTTTATTAGAGATATATTTATTTTGTCAGAATAACATTAATTTACTGCATATAACCTGAGTTTAGAATTTGTGATTTACTGAGCTTAACTTTTGGATGCATCACTTTCTATTAGAAAGACTCTTGAAATTGGTATTTCTTGGCATATATATATATATATATATATATATATATATATATATATATTTCAAGCAGACAAGGACAAGCAGCTTTAATGTGTGCCATGAGATCATTCATCTATGGAGAGAAGATCTGATCATGAACATATGTCTTGGTTTAATCATTTTTATCCTCATTGTCCTTAACTTCTAGCATCCACAAATAAACGAAGCCTGTGCATATTGATAGTGAAGTCTCAAACACTAGCAGAATGAATCTCAAGTCTCTACTTCATAGCTCTTCTAAACTTGCTTAGTTCAGATAAGTTTCAATGAAAGACATGAGACATCTATCTCCAGAAATGTCAGTAAAAATGAGTAACAAGCCTTCTAACTTTGTCAAAATAGTGGATGAAGCGAGCCCCCCGCAGATATTCAGAGGGCCAGTGGAAGTGAATTGTATTTTCTGTTATATATAACAATTTCTCCATTTCTTTCAGATGTTGCCTGTTCCATTTTCTTATGGCTTCATTTTGTTTTATCTTCCAAAGCAAATTTATGCCCCTGAAGCCCTGTCTCATGCTGTGCTTTTGGTGAATTCAAAGAGTAATAGTTATAATAATCTATAATATGTATTATCCCAATTCTTTCAAGTAGTATTTTATTCTTACTTGAAAGACTTTGAATTGGTGGTAAGAAAAAACTGCAGGAAATTTATGACTCCCTTTATCTTCTGTATTTTATTACAGTCTAAAAACACTGATGGAACTATGCTTGGTGATTTGGAAAGGGTGGAGAAAGGAAAAGTGAAACTAGTAAACGACAGGATTGAGGGCTGTGATATTTCTGGTTCAATGTGAAGACACTCATGCAGCTACGTGGTAATACATGAGAGTGTGTTTACTTCAGTGAACTTCTCTACATTGCAGAGTTAAACACAATAACAACGCTACAAGTATTTTTAGATTATACATCCAGAGAAGCAAAACCCCATTGACATTAACTTAGTTCAGAAGTTTAAACACACGAAATTTTGTAGTGAAAATATTTAAGGTTAAAGCATTTTACCTACTAAAACATACAGATATTCATTAAAAAGTTGAAATGATTTTTATTAATAACTAATCACATTGTTTTGATAAATATGTATTATTTAATCAAAATTACATTAATTTAATACAATAAATCTGAAGTTTTGGATTGAGATTTACTGAATTGACTCTTACATCCAACTGAAACAATCTTGAAATTGATGTCTCTGTTTTTATGTGTGCCACCTGTGGTTTTCTGATGGTAGTCAATCTAAAAGCATAAATAATAAAGAGTTTGTTTTTACTCCATTTCAGGTAGATTACTTGGTTAAAATACTTACATTTTTCATAAAGTTAATCTAAATTATGACTTGATGCTTCATGCTAGATTTTATCAGCTCTAAGGCTATTCAATTAAAAATTGGAATATTTCAGCACTTAATAATTAGGCATTCTATTTGGCAGTAGTATTTATCTAATACATTGAAATTAGTGTAAGATAGATTTCAATGATCAAAACTGAGGCCATATGACTTTTGAGTTTTATTTAAATTGACAATTTGATTTTGTCAGTAGAATTCACAGTCTAGCAGGCTACCTGCTTCTGCAGAATGCTTCCTACACAGAAATGCACACTGTATTCTTGCCTGATACATTGCTGCATTAGTGCAAATATAACTTAAATTTCTCAGGAAATATTTTACTGATTTATATAATCTGAAAATTACATTATTTTCTTAAACTAACTCGAGGTCATAGTGTACATCTGAGTAGAAAATAAATGAGAAAAATATGGATTGCATATATGCTCATGTTTTTCACTGTAGAGTACACATAATAAAGCACAAAGATCATTGCTCCTATTTAGGAACAAAGCTACATAGGATCATTTTCTGAAGGAGTAGTATTATTTTCATTGTAAAACACAGAAAACTTCTCACATGATTTTCTTGTGTATTTAAAGTAACCTGCATATATTTGCAAATGTATCATAATGTAACACATTTTATTTCACTAGGGGTAATACACACACATATATATATATATATATATATATATATATATATATATCCCCAATGTATATATTTTAATCCATCATATATTACTTACATATCTGAAAATAACAAATACTCATGCCAAAATGTCTAGAAGTCTAGTCATTAAATGTTGAAGTATTTCAATGTTACTGATGTATCAATATTAGGAAATTATTCAAAAATAACCCTAGATCTGATAAATCTAATGTAAATCAACTATATATATATATATATATATATATGATAAAGCATTCATATATATGCTACATAGAATTAGAATAAACAGCTTGTTGAATCTATCCTCTCAAGTATTTGGCAGAAGATGGATAGACGATGTATTCACTTGTTTACTTTGATCACCTGTTTTATAATTCTGACATTAGTCTCTTACCACTCCTTTTATTTTTTAGGACAGTAGCTGTCCCTGGAATTAATGACTCTGTTAGCACAGGAATTAAAAAATATTGATGACTATAGTGTATGAGAGTAAATGAGTTTGTGTGGTAATTGTAAAGAATAATGTGGATACACACACGATCACAAGGCAACAAAGGGATAGTAGCTAATGTGGTAGGAAATGTGGCAAGAAGACATATAAAAAAGACAATATTATGCGGAAACACTAACCTAAAATTCAATAATGGTAACACCACAGAAATGAATGAGGAAGATTTTAAAATATGGAGAAACCTTGTGGAGAGTGATAAACAAGGTTTAAATGTTGATAAAAAGAGAGATAATTACATGGAATATATTAATTAAGAATCTGGAAGACAAAAGAAAAAGTCTGAGCTCAAGAACCTAATATAGAAACCTTATCATAGGAGAAGGGAAAAGAAAGACAAGGGCATAAGGACAAGCAAGATGAAAGAAATCAATCCCACCAGGGACGTGCATCTTGTCAGTTATAGGTGGGAGAGATGTTTCATTTCAGACAACAGGAAATGAAAGCGTCACAGGTAAGTGCTGAATGACCGCATGGAGAGTTTAAATGAAGCAGAGTGACCACACTGATAGTAAACAGAAAAGAGAAATAGAAAACCTACATGTATACGTGACCCAAGTGTTATTTAGTTTGACATCTACACAGAACTACATTTTCAGAAAAAAAAAAGTTATATTACAGAGGACATATAAAATAAATTCACTTTGCTATTCCATTGAGTACAGTTTTTTAAATAAAATTAAATTTGTTGTGAGATATAAACTGCTTTTTTTATTTTTTCAGATATACTAGGTATACTTTTGACCCATTAGATCCCTTAGTGTCCTTGAGACTGGGGGAAGGTAAAATTCCAAAGCATATCTTCCTTTTATCAAAATCCCATTCTTTCACAGACACACAGACACACATTCTATTTTATACAACTCAATATGCCTGGCTCTAAGGATTTAGAAATGAATTAGATACAGAGTTTCTATCTTAAAGCTCTGAAGTTAAAAGTAACAAGTGAACAAAGCCATGGTGGTGAAAGATAAGGAGTAACGATCATTAAAGCCAATGATAAATGTTCCCAATGATACATGCAAGGGAAGTATGTAGAGAGGAAAGATTTAGAACAGGATAACTATCCAAAACAGGAGAGGAGGGTGGCAAATCAGCAAAGGAATGAGAGGATCTAAGGAAGCCCAAACTAATTCTATTTACATTTCAACGTAGAACTGAGTAACATGTATTAATGGATCATTAAAGATTCTTGTCCATTTCTTCCTTTTGTGTTTAGTATTTACTTTAATTTTAGCTTTAACTATTAGTAAAAAGGAAATGCAGCACAAATGGCAATGTTTTTGATTGTTTGTTTTGTGGTTTTTTTTTTAACTGAAAGTGAAAGAAGTTATTACATTAGAAAAAAAAAAGATTTAAGGTGAAAACTGTCACCTTTCCTTGAAATTTATCCTGAACTTCACACAGAAATGCACTCATCACAAAACAGCCAACACTCACACAAACACATCCCCTGCCAACACACACATACACACACTCCCTATATCACACAGTTAAAGACAGAGCTATCCTTAAGCTACTTATAGTATCAAATCTCGTCCTGGGTACATGCATAAAGATGCCATTCATTTTGGAAAGTTTCAAATCTTTGTTTAAATACAAGAAAAGCTTCAGCTTCCGGGGTCAAAGACCCAGATTTCTCCCTATTTCTGTCTCATTTTCCATCTAAGTTAATGTCATTTGTCGTCTTTGCTGTGACTTTCCCTGACTCACAGCATGCATTTTTCATATTCAATTTGACTTTGTGTGTCTACTACTGTGAAACCTTCTAAGTCTCTGAGCTAGTGACTAAGACAGGCCTAACATGCCCTGAAATAGACTAAATTTAGTCTGTGCTCTTCCTGTCCAAATTTCTAAGTTTTGACCTCCAGTGCCTTAAAATATTCAGTTTTAGCAAACCTGCAATTATATTTTCTCCCTCTTATTTGGAGATATAAATCTTGTCTGACTATATTGCACTTCTTACAAGTGAAGCTTGTCTATTTCAAGAACCTGAGAACTGTGCCTTTGAAATGAGCTTTGCCAGAACAAAATAATCCACAGTATACCAGTAGGAAGACATGAATCTAACTTTAATACTTATTAAAAAGAACAAATACTATAATTGGATTGTCAATTACCCTGTTAATGTCCTCTAGTACACTTCTGTAAGCATATTTTAGCAATAAACCAAGAACCTGAAAATGTAAAAAAACTGAAAATAATTAAAAAAAAATTTCTCTCTTATGTTTTTGAAAAGCTGAAGTCAGCTCCAGTGGGGTCATTCCTATAGCAGTTGCACAGAATAACAATTTCTCTTCTTAAATCATTTGGCTCAATGGTTCTTTGAGCACAAAATAGACTGTCCACCCTAAGAATATTTCACATTTTAATTTCTGAAACCAGTAAATATGGTATCTGATATTTTGGCAAAAATTTGATAGGTATAATTTCATTACAGATTTAAAATAAAGAAATTGTTCTGGATTACCCAGGGAGGTCAAATAGAATCACCAGAGTGATAAGATTATACAACATCTGTCTACAAGCAAAGGACTCATTTAACTACTTCCAGGATTATGAGATCACAGATATAACTTATAGAAGCACTAAATTCTCTACCTGCACAGACACCTAATAAAGATTCATAATCACTCTCCTCATATTAAAGAGTGACTTGGTTTGGGTATGTACATACTATATATCTTGTTAGAAAATTTTCAGAAGGCTCTGAAAAGTCAGATATTATATCATAGACATGCCTGTAGGTAGCTGCCTTTAAACACACATTAATCCTCATTCTGCTAAGACATGGCCTTGAAAGTAAAATCACAGCCCAGAAAGCATTGTAATGAATAAGGAAAGAAACAACATGAGCTACTCTGTCAATAAAAGATAATTATCTTCATAAGAACTGGTGCTTTTATAATCTGCTCAGTTGCTAACTCCTATAGCTTATCTTAAATTATTATTGTAGATTTAAATGATTAATTAAATTTTAAAGCCACCTTTAAAAGAAGTGTCATTCTTCTTGACTTTGCTGTGGGCACAGATGGTGACTTATCTACCCTTGTAAGTCTCCCCAAACCATGAGAGAACAAGTTTAGAGAGCCAACTCCAACAAAATAACCACGAATAACCTAACAAAATAGTCTATGGGATAATATCCTTTTGATTTTTAAAGGCTAGGTTTCAATATAACATGTTGGGTTAATCTGGGGGTCCCATGTCTGCCCCACCACAGGGCTAGGGCCACTCAAAAAGGCAGGACATGGGACGTTTGACTGGCTTATCCAACGCTGGCGCTGGGTGTGAGTTGGAATATGTGAAGCTTCAGGACACCTTAACAGGGGTGGTGGAGCACAGTCTGAGGTCTGGGGGGCAGGCGGGAATGGCTTTGGGGTCCCCGGGCCTGCAGGGTTCTCAGGCTCTTGGGCACCCAGGCGCTGCTGAAAGCATCAGAAGAGCTGAGAACAAAGTGGGGGCCCATGGGCTGGACTGGCCCATGACTGAATGGGAGAGGGGGAGAATGCTCTTGCTGGGTTGCAGCAGAGAGGAGTCTTTGTCTTGGTCACTGTGGTCAGCTTGCTTGGGTTGGCTTGGTAGTCACCATGGCTGGGAATGCAGAGACGTCTTCTATGAGAGATTAGATGCAGCTCTTTAGGCGAAGACCTGTTCTATTATTCCCCATTGAGGATCCCAATGAAAAGAAGCAGCCCATGGTTTTAAGATGTTTAATGTCATGGCAGAAAGTAGATGAGAAAAGGTACGGTTACCTTGTTTTCTCAGGGTTGCCTGAGGTTAAATACCTTTTGCAGGGAGGAGAGTCTGGGAAGAAAAGCTTAATTGGCTACGCCCTACTGACCTTTAGGTATATTATTAATATGGAGTTCTGTCTTGAGACAACATGAACTATGGTCATTTCCTCTACCTGGGGAGGTTCTAGCAGCAGTGCCCATATGTGACCGAAGGACACAAATCTATAGAAGGCTGTGGCCTCATATCAGAATTTCTCCCTCAGAAGCCTAGTGTCCTGGGGGTGTGGCAAAATGCCTGCCATCCTTAGGGTCACCTGGGGTACCTCAGAATTACCTGGAGTCACCGGGGTTTCCAGCTTGTGCTTGATCAGAAACCAAACTATCTTCCATTTTTCTACAGTAACATATAAACATGGTAAATGCTACACCAGAGAAATATCTCAGTAACAATATACAATTGTTAATTTTCAGTGTTGCAGTTCTTTCAAAATGTAATAGGGTCAAGCAAATCTGAAATATGATACATTTCTTACCATGTTAATTTGAAATGCAACAAAGAATATAAACATGCTGACTTCTTTACTAGAGATTTTGTGTTGTCACGTTCTTCATTTTTCCATAAATACCATGGAGATCCATCAGCTCTTCTAAAACAAAGTCTAAACCTTTATTTGTTCAAATGAAAGTTTAGTAATTTTCATAACCTTTGCATTTGTTAAGTTGTTTGCTTTTTATTGCAGTCTGGGAAGTATGTGATTAACTGCTAAACACAGATCTGTCATCTGTGGGAGCAGTTCATTGTGTAAACACATGTAGACTATAATAACAATATTCCTTATTAATTAATGTAGCCTAGTGGAGCTAATTAGGTCATTTAATTAGCTGATGTTGTTATCCATTTATTAATTGTTACCTTTTGTACTATTGCCAAAGTTATCAGAAGAAATTAAAGGTGATCATAATGTTTGTGCCATAAAAAGCTGGGAATAGCTAAAACTGGAAATGAAGGTAGGGATGGAACTGAGTTAAATAATGCCTAGGGATTAGTTATGATATAGAATCGGATTAACCTAGGTTAGTCATTGTATCAATCCTGGAAGCTACTACTCTCATATCTACTTAGCAAAAATGCACCAGTTTTTCTACCCTAGCGGAAACAGTATAAGCCCAAGTTTTCTTTACCCTCTGATTTGTAGAACAGACATAAAAAAGTGACTAGGGATACATAAAGTGAACAATTATAGAAGTTATAATAGATCCTGAAAAGACTGTATAATAAAATGAGGCAATGTTGGAGATGTACTTTTAGTTTCATGAAAACTATATCATGAGAATTCTGAGATAAGAAATTAAATAATCCATTGATAGATTCATAATTTAATGGTATTTATTGAGGTAAACATTAGAATAGTTATGAGGCTGTCATAGGAGATGGGAAAACGGTTCAGTAGTGTATTTTGAGGAGCCTTTGTCTTCATCTCTGACACTCATTAAAATTTATTGTTCTATGTGTTTTCTTCTGTAATGTTTAGCTGAAAGTCAGATACATAATAGTAGAACCAAGTCAGAATATACTGTAGCTTCTGAAACCATGGATGAAATTGAATTGTTTCTCTCAACTTGTGCTTGTTCTTTTGTCAGGTAAGTATCATAACAATAATACAAGTGAACCAACCAAACAACCCACGAACTACAGCAAACAACAAGAATAAGAGCTGAATCTTGATATATCAAGGAAATAGTTTCTTTGTCAATAGTAACCAGAATATATATGAAAACCAGTCAATGGGCAGTCAGAATAGACAATTACCTATATATAAATATAAAATGTAAAGCAAGCAAGAAATATAAGACTGAACAATAAATAGCCTTCACAATGAAGAATAAACAGATAATGGAAACTCACAAGCAAACTGTCAACCTAGAAAATCACTGAAAAATTAAGCAAAATAAAAATAAATACAAGTAATGAAACACAAAAATTTAAACTTTAAAGCAACAAAGAAAAGATATAAGAAAGTAGAGAAGGAAAAGTTCAGAAACATTGCCAGTCTCTTTATATACAGGCCATTTCTTCTGTTCTATTCTTTTTTTTTTTTTCTCAAAGAGTCTAAGTGGAACATTGCTTTAAGTGCTTCTTGGCCATTCAAAATTTCTCTGTGAAGAATTTTCTGTTTAGTCCTGTACCTCACTTTTTAAAATTTGGTTATTTCGGTTTTTTGGAGTTTAATTATTCGAGTTCCTTACATATGCTTGATATTAGGCCAGTGTCACATGTAGGGTTAGTAGAGATCTTTCCCCAATCTGTAGGATATAGTGAGAGTGTCCTTTGCCTTACAGAACATTTTCAGTTTCAGTTTATCAATTGTTGATATCAGAACATGAGTCATTGATGTTCTCTTCAGGAAATTTTCTCCTGTGGCAATGAAATCAAGCCTATGTCCTACTTCCTCTTCTATTAGTTTCAGTGCATCTAGTTTTATGTAGAGGTCCTTGATTCACTTGCACTTGAACTTTGTGCAGGGTGATGAATATAGATCAATTTGCATTCTTCTAAATGCAGATCACAAGTTAGAGCAGGATCATTTATTAAAGAATTTTTCAACTATTTAATTTTGGCTTCTTTGTCAAATATCAAGTGTCCATAGGTGTGTGGTTTTATTTCTGGGTCTTTAATACTATACCATTGATCAACCTATCTGTCTCTATACCAATACCATGTAGTTTCTATCACTACTGCTCTGAAGTAGAGCTTGAGGTCAGGGATGGTGATTCCTCCTAAATTACTTTCATTGTTTCTAACTATTTTGGCTATCCAGATCTTTTTTTTTTGTTTTGATTTTTTTTAATGTTTGTTTATTTGTTTTGCTATTGTTTTTGTTTTGTTTTGTTTTGTTTCCATGTGAAGTTGATAATTGTTCTTTCAATATCCGCAGAAAATTGTGTTGGAATTTTGATGGGGATTGAATTGAATCAGTAGATTGGTTTTGGTAAGATGTATTTTTTCACTATGTTAATCCAACCAATCTATGAGCATGTGAGATCTTTCTATCTTCTGAGTTTTCTTTGAGTTCTTTCTTACACATGGATATGCGTTATGAAATCATTGTGTTACTGTAGAAGTAAAAATTAAAATACAATCTACATACTTATTAAGATGAAGATGAGTAACTTTAAAATATTTTTCCATGTCTTTACATTCTCTGAGAAAATTATAATCAAAAAGGAATCACATAAGAAAACATTAAGTACCATTTCAAACTGTTATATTATTTGATATTTTACCCAATTATTAACTCAAACGTAAATTTTATTTGGCTTTATTAAATTGGTTTTTCTCCATTTTATTGCTTCTAAAAGTGATAAGACTGATATTTTAGGAATATCACAGAAATGGCATAAGGAAAGAAAAGAAAAATTAACAGACTAAATACAGTATAATAGTTCCACAAACATTAATAAAGAACAACAGTCTAATAAAAAAGCAGATTTATCTTCATTTTCACAAAGTATGAGTAGATAGAAAGGTATGTCTAACCTCCACGAGCAAGTGAAAGATGGTAATATTGCAGTGTGACACGTAAAAGAGAGATTTGAATAAAGTTATGGGACCAGCATTTTAGATATTAGGCCCAGGATTCTGATTCCCATGGTTCAGTTGTGCTTGTCACCAAAGTTGAAGGGAATATCAGGTGAAACTCATCATGTTTTTTTTTAAATGATTATTCCTACTTCTGTTTTCTAAAAGATAATGCATTTATTTCTGAAATAACTCCAAATTAAAATTAAGAAAAAAGTGCCAGTCAACACTGATGCAGCTTGCAAGAGGAGAAAATATTTCTACAATTCCGGTGAGGCAGCAGGGGTAAAACAGCAGATTGTGGATGTGGTAAACAAGGGAAATCAGCTGGGTTGATTAGTCCTTACCTCAGATGGGCATGCTCCTGGTATGGAGAAATTCCATCTAGTTTTGTAAATGAGTGTGGACTGAAGTAATGTAAAGAAGAGCTGGCCAAGCACAGCTAATCGAAATCTATCAGAAAGCATTATGCTGGGTATTGTGCTTGGCTCTGTATAAAATCAGATTAACTGGACCTGAGACTGTGCCCTCCAGACTCCTGTGTCCAGTTTTCATGTTTATAATCAAAAACTACTATGCTTAATGTGGAGTAAATATAAACTTTGGGAATAACTTTTGTTTTATTGTAACTGAACTTATCATTTCTTAGAAAATAGAGTCAAAAAGTGAGAGAAAATACATATAGAATATTTTTTTAACAGAAAAAAAAGTGTATGTATAGTATCACTCTGTGTGTAAAGGAAAGGACATTTCAGAGTCGGGATACCATGGAGACTTAAGAGATGGTGCATTGTATAACAGATATTTCAAATATACAAATTTTCTGAAGTAACCCCAATGATACTGAGTTTCTCACACACACAAAACGCACCTCTTGCTTTCAATACCCCTAACAATGTATACATAATAAGCCCATTACAATCCTCACATGTGAGAAGAAGGGATGATTTCTGAGAAACTTGGATTGAGGAGTACAAATTCTCATGTGAGCTTCACTAATGAGCTTTCATCTTGTGATAGATATAAGATCTGAGAGGTCAGCAACAGCATCCCAGATAAAGGAGAATGTAAGGACACACTATTTATCTATGTTCAAAATCACAAACTGAAAGCACTCTGTTTCTGTCAAGATAAACTGCCATCAGAAAACAGAAAAGGGCATTTTGAGGTTTCCACCACCTTTCTAACTAGTTCATTAAAATTACACACATCATATTTTGTTTGTGGCTTTTGAAACACTTATAATGCCTCTACATAAAAGACTAATAATTCTTATTTTCTAAACTGCTATTAAGCTCTTGCTTTCTCTCCCCTCTCTGTCTCTCTCTTTCAATTTCTGTGATATATTAAGCATTATACAATTAGTGAATATATATGTACATGGAGAAATATAGACAGAACTATTATGCATGCAATATCATAATTTTTTCCATAATTTATATCCACTTTTGGTGCTTAAGTAGGAAGAGTGTAAGAATACACATCCCAGCTAACACTATATAATCAATGACAGAAGAATTTGGAGATTTTAGCATCACATCACAATCCTTGGAAACCAGGCATTGTTGAATTAGTATTTGTTCAGATCAATGAAAACTCAATGATACATTCTGTGTTAAATCAGAATTTATTCTCCAGGAGAGTTAAACACATTTTTCAGGGAAAAAAATGCTATGATATGGATAACAAATTTTGAGTCTCAGATTGTTTACCTTACAACCCAGTTCCTACTTACTCATAAAGTAGCACACAAAACATACAAATAGATTATCCTGCATTGACTTTCTTTGGATTTAATTTTAATTAAATTAAAATTATAAGTTGATTGCCGGCACATATGTCTGTGCACAATATGCATGGCTGGTGATGGAGAAAATGATGAGTGTCATTGTGGGTGCTCAAACCAAACCCAGGTCCTTCATAAGAACAACAAATGCTCTTAACCACTGAGTCAACTCTTCAAACTCACAAGTAGTCTTTTTTTTAAATTCTGAATTTGAGACACTAAGTTTTTGTGTTATTTACAGAAACAAGGGGACAGCAGCTGTAGAGAACAACTTGAGAGTTCCTAGTTGAAGAGTTAACATAGGTTTTCAGTGATTTTACAAATGCTATTAACTCTGTGTTTAACATCTTCCTGATCATTCAAATGATCACTGTTTTTTTTTTCTTTTTATTAAATACAAAGCACCATCTTAGTACAATGAAAATGAGGAAAGTCGAGGATACTATGCTGTCATATGTCACCTAGATTATCTAAGGATAACTTGACAGAGCTGTGAAAAACAATCATGTTTTCATAGTAAATCCTTCAAGTATATAAACTATCTTTATATTTCATTTGTAAATTTACTTGTTGATCCAGATTTATAGTAATTCAGAAATGTAGATTACATGCAAGTTAGAATGTCAAAGTCCATTATGACTTCTAATGTAGAATAAGTTTTATGATGCTTTAACTCTCAGTTATAATGCATTCCATTTTCAGGTACTTTCTCTTTACATGCCAATGAAAGCTGTTTTTCTACATACCTGCACATTAAACATACTATTGAATCTGTAGTATACAGTTCCTGAGAGCCAATGACATCCCTTTGACTCACTTCACTTTCTTTATGTGTTTCTCTAATAGTTGTGAACTTTTTTATCTATAGCTCAGACAGGAAAAAAGAACATGTTTTTTTTTTATTTTAATTCCCCCTATGTTCATGCTCATTCTCTTTCATTCTTCATTAAATAATCATTTACAGTTTGGATTTTAAGTATTTTAAGAGTCCACAGGTAATACTTAGACTTCAGTATGAGAGGGTTTGGAGGTAGTCTTGATCATGAAAGTAGGTAATGAACATCGTGGAAATCTGGTCTTTACATTCATCGGTATTTTGATGTGAGGGGTGATTAGTCATCGCTTCACAAATCGTTGCCATAATGTACCAAACTCCATTGTTTATACCAGAGGCCAAAACAAGAGTTTTGCCTAGAACACTCATAAGATGGTTTCTGAGTAAAACACACTGATTTTCTATTAAGTTATGGCTCCTCATTGTAGTGGGTACAGATTATTAATATATTACATGAGTAACCTCTCTCTAAACACTACTTTATTTTCATATCTCCAGGGGATTTTATAGAATCTGACAGAATTTCATGAGATTAAGGTCAAGTTTCTAATAGTGAATATAGGTTTAGCAATGTATCCTAATTTCCACTTTCCAAATATAAGAACAATGTTTCTTACAACTCTAAATTAACATATAAGATCTTTTATCTTAATATTAGGATCTGTACTGAAGAAGTCTGATCATCCTGACCCATGGATGTTTTATTAAGACTTTATCTCACTCAGCTACAAAAATGAATAAAATATTATAATTTCTAAGTATATTCTAATAATTATCATTATATGCACAGGTAAGTATAATATTCACTTCTCATTAAAGTACCTTTTTTGGAAACATAGAGAACATTAAAGATACAAGTAGTCAAAAAATGCAACTATCTATAGATTATTTAGCTTCAATTGTTATATCTATAACACTATGTATGCAAGTAGGCCCAAGGAACATTGTGGAAGCAGAGGTGAGATGATTATAATGTCCCAAAGATTCAAATATGAGCTGAAAAATGTCTTCTATATATAACAGGAAGCTGAATACATGAAATCTCAACAATAGGTTTTCATAAACAAGACATGGACAATGAGACTGCAATTACCATGCAGCATAAAAGTGGGAATACTAACTAAACCTCACACTTAGGTGAAGAACTGCAAGTAATTAATTACTTCTGTGAGAGGAAAAATCATTTTTTTCCAGCAATTACTACCTTGATAGTTCTGTCAATCCCAAGTAGTTAGCCTAAAAAACATACATATGAACAACATGAACTGGACTCTGCATGTTGCATTAATGTATTTATTTGGGTTCATCTATGTGTGTGTGGAAGCAAATGCACACGTATAAAATAATAAAGCAAAAAGAAGTCATGAATTTTAGAGGAAGTAAACATGGGCATGGGAGTAGTTGGAAGGAAGAAAAGGAGATGAAGAGATAAGGTACATATAGAACTTATATACAAAGTTCTCAACAACAACAACAATCTACCTCAATAATAAGCCTAACAGAAATTATTAATTGTAAAGTTATAACAAAAATATTTTCACTAATGTATATATTATACTGTTGTTTTATACAATTTCTATTCAATTCATTAAATATATTTGTTTATGAACTTAGATTTAATTGATAACAGTGGAAGAGGATATGGCTCATTACAGAGCAAATCAGTTATTGGTAGGAAAATAATTGAATTTAAATTTCTGATACAGTATTTTTGTCTGTTGTTTAGTTCCACTAGCCACATGAAATTGAATTTTGATTATTTGATGGAATCAATAGATTATTACATAATAGTTAAAACATTTTACGTAACACAAATTTCAGAAAGTTCTTAAGATCTACAGTAACATATGGCTAAACATTTATTTTTAGCCTTGTTAAGTTATATTAAATATTATAGCAAAAAAGGATTTGCAATATTCTGAAGGGAGGGCTTTTATAACTCAGAAAATAAGGAGTGTGTAAGTTTCAAGAAGTTCTTTAACTGATCAGACACAAGCACCCTCTTATTTACCCTGATATAACCAATAATTATTATGGAAGATATACTCAGAGAGTTGCTTCTGTAAAGAAATTCAGGTAATTTTAGCTGCCTGAAGAGGATATACCAGGTAAACATCCTGGAAGAAAGAGTCTAGCTGAACTACCTGGACGAGTCTCAAACCAACGGAACTACCTAGAAAAGAAAGCCTCCTACACGTCAAATAGCCTACATGTCAAAGGCCATCATTGGAGCTCCAGATTATCTGTCTTTCATGAGACCTCACCTATTCAGGACTGCGCTTCTGTTGATGTTTCTATCTTTGAATCATCTCTATTCCTGAGAGTAATCCCTCTGCCCATATTGTTATAAGTGGCAATACATTGGTTCACCACGTTGGAATAAAGTACCATCTTTACTTTGTTTTGCCATTGGTTCACTATCTGGAATAAAAAAAAAATTTTTTTAAGTGTCCCCAAGACCAGTATCACACAATACAACTTTAATGCAAAACAGATGCATCACAATAACCTTATATAAATATAGAATGTTCGTTTAAAAATTAAGGTAGGTTGTGAGCCTAGCCTTTAATGGCTGAGCCATCTCTCCAGACAGAAACCGAAGGAGGGGTCATCTGGAGACCATTTCACCTGAGTATTCATCCCATGTGCAGTCACCAAAGATAGACGCTGATATGGATGTCGGGAAGTACATGCTGACAGGAGCCTGATATGGCTGTCTCCTTAGAGGTCTCCCAGAGTCTGACATACCCAGAGTCAGATGTTCACAGATAACCATTGATATAATCAAGGGTTCCCAATGGAGAAGTTAGAGAGAAGACTGGAGGAGCTGAAAGGGTTGGTGGCCCCATGAGGAGAGCAACCATACCAACCAACCAGAGCTCCCCAGGGTCTAAACCACCAGCCTCGGAGCACATAGGGAGTGACCCATGATTCCATCTGTACATGTAGGGGAGGATGGCCTTGTTGGGCATAGGTGGGAGAGGAGATCTTTGGTCCCATGAAGACTGAACTGAGTGGGGGGGTGGAGGAATTCGAGGGTGGGGAGGTGGGAGTGGGGGGTAGGAGGGCACACACCCTCATAGAAGCAGGAGGAGGGGGGGATAGGATAAGGGTTTCCTGAGTGGTGGGGGGTATGGGGTAAGGGGATAAAATTTGAAATGTAAATATAATATCCAGTAGAAAAAGAAAAAAAATAAAAATTAACGTAGGACTCAATAGTCTTAACAATCATACACATATCATTTGTATAAATAGTAAATTATATATAACAACACATTTTCTAAAATGCATTTTTACCTCAGCAATGGAGATCCAGGTCATCTGGATACAACAACTATAACCTGAGGTATGATAATAAGAAAATATTAAGATATAATTATAAAAGAAAAACAATACACAAACATGATAAACATTGGGAGAGTGTACCTATGCATTAATGGAGAGATGATTTAATGGTCTTTTTATGTTTTAAAACACTATAATAGTAAAATAATCCCTTCATTGTAATAAGCGATTCAAAACTGATATTTGTTTTTATTATGTAAAAAGAAGATGTTTATCATGATTCAAATAATTTGAAATTTTAATGATAATTTTTCACATTTTAATTTGAAAGGAGTTTATAGGTAAATAAAGGTGAAGAAGGCAAGTGTTATCATTCATAATTTTTAACGTGCCTGTATATTTTAACATGTTGGCCAGTATTTCCATTGTTCTTGTTCCCTGACCATTAAGGGTCTCTACCTTAACCAATAAGAGCATGGCTTTTTAAACTTCACATTTTTTCCTAAGATTGAGCCAGTAGTAAAAGCATCTCACCTTTCTTCACTAACAACTTTATTTTTTCATGTTTTCTAAGGATGGTAGTCATTGCTGACAATCTACATGTCTAAGTTCTTCTCTAAGTTGGTGATAGAATCACTAAATTGTTCCAGCAGCAATGCCTAAAAGAGATCAAGCATTAGTACTATGAGTGACAGAAATGCTGTCCAGTAAGGGAATGAAGCCCCTTTAAAGTTTTTATATGATTCTTAGATTAAGGATAATTGTTCCTGTCTGAAAGAACTGCAGGGGTGAAACTGGAGAGGAGCCCGAGGAAAAGAAGGTCCAGCTACAGTTCCAAAGTGAGGTCCAGCTCAAGGGGAGGCCCCAAGACCTGACACTATTAATTACTAAGGCTGTGGAGTGCTCACAATAAGGACCTAACAGGCAGCTGATTCAGATGCAGATATTTGCACCCAACCAATGGACAGAAGCTTCTGACCCCTGTGGTTGAATTGGAATAAAGCTGGAAGAAGCTGAGGAGGCAGACAACCCTGTAGGAGGACCAGCAATCTCAATTAACCTGGACCCCTGAGACAGTGGGCCACCAACCAGGCAGCATACACCAGCTGACATGAGGCCCCAACATATACACAATAGGGGACTGATGGGTATGGACTCAGTCAGAAAAGATGCACCTAACCCTCAAGAGACTGGACGCCCCAGGGAGTTTAGAGGACTGGTGAGGTGAGGGTGGGTGGTGGTGACATCCTCGTGGAAACAGGGGGTTGGGGAGGAGATACGGGATGTGGAACTGTAGGTAAGTGGACCAGGAGGGGAATATATTCTGGAGTTTAAAAAAATAATATAAGATTAAATAAAATGAAGGATATGAGGGCAGCAAGCAAAGCAGAACTCTATAACAACATAATGTCTTCAAGACACATAGTCCTCGGAGCTATGACACACCTAGGCCCACCCATGTGGCTGTAATAACCGTTGGACTCCAATCCGTGAGTTCTAAAGCCATTTGAAGTTCCTCCTGCATTGCTCTCAGCAGAATAAAATAAGCTTGAAATACAGTGATTATAATTATGGAGCATGATTTGGGTGCATTTTTTCCAGTAATATTTATACAAAGAAGGATACCCAGAATAAAGTTACAAGTCAAAAAAGATTTTAAATACCACAATTTTTCAAAATTCTTGAATATGTTCTAAGTCTTGGGAATCATACTAAGTGGATATTTCAACATTTGCTTTGTCTTCATTGTGATGCCTCATTTATCATGGCAATGCTTCAGGAATGGAAAGAAATTCTGAGATTTCAGCACAAAGGATTAACAAAAGGAACTCTCTCAAGACATTTTTCCTAAGCAATCAAGAGTGCTTAAAATATTTTGAACAAAATTGCTATAAAGGCAAATACTGGACATGTAAGGCAAACACTCATTAATAAGTAAGTATCAGTTACAGGGAGAGAAAAAAAGTTGCTTCTTTTGACATTTATACTGAGCATTAACACATATCTTTTGGGGCAGTTATTATAGGATACATCTTCGATTACTTTGTCTTGAGAACTCTGATTATTTATTGCTAGCTTGAAATAACATTCCTGTAAGTCTCCAAAGCTTTTATCATTGAATTACCCCAGTATATCATACATTATTAAACTGTAGCAATTTTAATGAAGAAAACTTTTAGATATTTCTTCTTAGGCTAGAAATGCCGAAAAGTTTAAGGCAAAATTTTGAATACTTGAGAAGAAACAACAGTCATTGTGTCATTATAAAATTATAGAGAATTAACAAAACATTGACAAGTACCATAAAATAACTTAAATATTCATGAATGTATCGATAAAAGAAAATTTCAGTATATATAATTGAAAATAGGATAATTTACAAAATTACCTTTAAACTATATTATTGTATGTGGCTGTAGATGTACATAAGGACACATGAAACTTTCATAATCATATTTGTCTATATTTATTAGTACAAGAATATCTAAAATATCAAATTTTGTAAAAAAATTGATATTTTCAATGTTAATATATTATGAGACATATATATATATATATACACATACATATATATATGTGTGTGTGAGAGAGAGAAAATTATTGATTGAATCACTTAGAATTGTACTTTGACGATTTAGAATACCAATTTCAATTAGGAAAGTAATATGTACTGTTTCCATAAAGTACAGTGATGTAGCTTCTTTTGACAAATATGGTGGAGATAGCTCAAAGAATGAAAACCAAATTACAGTATGTGAAATACTTATTCTATTTATTGGTCTTCATCAAAAATGAAGGACATATGTTAGTAAAAGTAGAGTCCAAAGCTCTGTATCAATATTAACATTATTCTCAGATAACAAGTTATTAAACCAAATAATTATTCATCATTAGAAAAATTTATGAAGAAAATATAACATATACACACATTTACACCATAAACCTTTATATACACACATACATATGTATACACACACATATACTTATGTACTCATTTATAAATTCCCAGAAATATTAATAGAAAAAAAGAAATATTGCCTTTAGTACCTATATGTAAAGGACTGAAAAGCACTATTCTAAGTAGAACCTGATAGTTTCTAAAATAAGCATAATGTCTTTTTCACTGACATTTAAAAAAAAATAACTGAAAAGTGTGCAGAGTACGATAGTGTTTACCAAAGGTTACAGAATTCACTGTAGAGAACAGTATGAAAATGACCAAAAGAGACAGTTTCACTTTAGCAAGCGAGATAGTTATATCATTATGATACATTACTTTTTATATGACAGAGGCTGGGAACTAGCACCCCATCCCTAGAGAAGAACTATAAGAAGAAATGCTAACTATGGCTATTGTTCTTTCAGTAGCTGTTTATTCAGGACTGTCTGTTGGAAATTTTAAATATATGCTGCAGCAAGAAATGTTAAAATTCATAATCTTTTAATGTCTAGTAAGGTAATGTCAGGAGATTATGTTTCCTTTTCTTTGTTACACAGCTTCCTGCACCACCTTGGTCTTCCTGTGTGTCTCGAACTGGAACTTGGGTTATCTCAAAAGCTGTTGTCTGTACATGGAATATTTTCTTCTAGCTTGGCTGTCTTGTCTGGCCTCAATGGAAGAAGAATCGCCTAGCTTTCCAGAGATTTGAAGTTCCAGGGCTGGGGGAATATATGGGTGTGAGACATCTGCTCAGAGGATGGGAAGGGTGAGAGAAAAAATGTGGGAGGACATGACCTGGAGAGGCATTGAGCAGGTTGTAAATTAAATAAGTAAACAACCAATAAATAAAAAGAAATAAAAAACAACAAAAATGACAACAAACTACTTTTCCTGGGTTTTCATGAACCCAGCACTTAAACTCTCTAAAATGCTTGGCCTGTAGGAACATTCATTATCATCTATAGTTTTAAACCAATCATCTCTATTTTTTTTAACTTACATAGAACTGTAAATATATGTCATATTACATACAAGTAGATGAGCTGTGGTTGCATGCACATTACCTGCCCAAGTACTATAGCTCACATTTTAGCATGGAAGCAGCAATGACTCATTAGTCACAAACCATAGTTAAGCAACTACAGTACTCAAGCCCCCTGAGGTACTGTCAGTTACGTTCTGTAAGGAACCCATGCCATAACTATCAGCCTAAACCCGTGTGCATATGGTCAACATTATTTGAGATAGTATTAATAAGTTTTGTACTCATGGAAAAAATCCTCAAAAGAGAATGTATAGTAATTATATAGTAATATAAGGAAATTATATAGTAAAGGTTATTATACTTTTTAAAAACTCAGTAAGTGAATAATTATAAAGCATATGTGTGGTGATGAATATTTAGGACAACTTAATTTAATTATCTTATATAATATTTGTCATATTTAATATTTTAAAAATTAAAATTTTTAATAGTTATCCAAGCAAATATATAAATGATTTGATAGAGCATGTAATGGTCTTGAGTATAAAGAACAATATTTAGTCAGTCTGATATAATTGGTGCCCTACTATTTGAGTTTTGTTTACCTTTTGTATGCCTTCTAAATTTCAATAGAAACTTGTACAGATGCAATTAATAAAGTAAATGTACCATTATGGGTAAATAAATTCTTGAAGTTATAAATACTAGGTCTACTATGATAATCATCTAAATAAAACCAGTTCAGGTGCTTGACATATTATTGATATGGTATGTAAGTGTACCAAGATTTCCAATGCATTACTTAGATAAGGGATCCACTAAGTTATAACACCATATAAAATACTTATTACCATGTCTAGTTTCAGCAATAAGTAAGAATGATGTAAGGATATGACTTTCAGTATTCTAGTTCATGTTACTAATTCTGATAAAAAATATTTCTAGGTTATGTTTGAACATCAGGAGATGTTGGATGGAGATGAATCTTTGACAAGCAACATGTTAGTGATAACTCGTTAAACTCTGTGAGAAGCCAGTTCATTTAGAAACTTTTGGGCTATCCATACTTATTATGTCTTCTGTTAAATCAGGTATCACTGCTGTATTACTGTGAGAATTGGGGCAACATAGATTAACATCGAAGACTAAAGATGCAAAGAAAATTAAAAGTTGGATCAAAATAATTCTTTTAACATGTGCTGAACATTCTCTAATTCGCAAATTCATACTTATCAGGGCTGTGTATGTCTAAATCAAAATTATTACTATATATAGCATATATTTTTCTCCTTTTTTTTTTTTTTTTTTTTTTTTTTAAAATTTTTTTTTTTTTAAATTTTTTTTTTTTTCCTTTTTTTTTTTTTTTTTTTTTTTTTGGAGCCAAGTATTTCCTCAAAGTTACTGTGAATGGAAGGTTTTATTTTTGTTTACAGTTTGAGGAGGTAGTGTCTATAAGTGGAAAGGCAGAGTAATATTTATGGCATTTGATCCATAGTGAGTAAACAGGGAGAAATGATGCAGCTACTCAGCAGGATTCTCTTTGTCTTTTCATTATTTCTCCATTCTTTACCATTTTTTTTTGTTTTGTTTTTTCGAGACAGGGTTTCTCTGTGTAGTCCTGGCTGTCCTGAAACTTACTCTGTAGACCAGGCTGGCCTCGAACTCAGAAATCCGCCTGCCTCTGCCTCCCAAGTGCTGGGATTAGTGGTGGCATGCGCCACCACTGCCCGGCTATTTCCCCATTATTATTCTTCTCAGATTGCCTAATCACGTGATGCTGTCATTCTTAACTATTTGCAGTTGAATCTTCAAAGATTCAACGTGAGAAGCCTCTGGCTGCCTATGACTTTAGTTTGAGCCCTGTGAAAGGGACAATTGACTCTCATAAACTGTCATCTGAGATCTATGTGTTTCATAGTGTGTGGGAATACACGTTCATCACTTCATTGGCTGGTTTTGTATGTCAACTTGACACAAGCTGAAGTTGTCACAGAGAAAAAAATCTCCCTTGAGGAAATGCCTCCTTAAGATCCAGCTGTAAGCCATTTTCTCAATTAGTGATCAAGTGGGGAGGACCTAGCACATTGGGGGTGGTTCCATCCCTGAGCTAGTAGTCTTGAGTTCAATAGGAAAGCAAGCTGAGCAAGCCAGGTGAAGCAAGCCAGTAAGCAGTATTCCTCCATAGTTTCTGCATCCAGTTCTGCCTCCAAGTTTCTACCTTTTGTGAGTTCCTGTAAGCAATTCCTTTGGTGATGAAGAGCAATGTGGAAGTGTCAGCTGAATAAACCCTTTCCTCCTCAACTTGCTTCTTGGTCATGATGTAATGTGCAGAAATAGAAACCCTGACTAAGACAGTATCCCCCCCCCCCACATAAGATATTTATGATAATGAACAACCATATATATGTCCATGGCAATTCCAAGTCCAATAAAGTTAATAACAAACCATCATCATATATGGCTAATATGTTGGCCCATCTTCTGAGCTCTATGAGTGCATTTCAAGGTGTAGGCACATACACTCACATTACCCCCCTATATATGTAATTCATAATAATACATAACCAAAAGTTATTGATTAGTAAGCCCAAATCCAATGAAATTAATAAAAATTAAACATCATATGTGACATTTATATTATATAATTATATGGTTTAACACCATATAATAAGTATTTTATATGGTGTTAACATTATTATGTTGGATTTCAGTTATTCACAGAGTTCTTGGAACATATTTAATTTTCTAGTGATAAATAATTCAGCAAAAGAAAACAACTCACATATATTTAATCATTTATTTTGATGTTAAATGAATAAAAATCTTATCTATAAATACACTCTGTTTTCTTCAAAAATATTTTAGATATAATATTTTTCATTTTTTTGAAAATATAGACAATAGAACTTTTATGAAAAAAAGGAAATTTATGTCAGAATTTTTCCAAAATAATCTCATATAAATTTGTTGAAAAGATCACAGTTCATGTAAACTATTCTACCTGATGTGTAATAAGTAATGTTATTTGAAAGAAAAAAAAACTTCAGTAGGCACTAAAAAGACTAATTAAAATGATCAGTTGTCAATTTGAATATACACCTATCTTAGTTATATGGATTCATTGTAGGACATATGTATTTAGATTTCTTATTTTGTTCAGAAATTTAAAATTTTTTAGGATATGTAATGGTTTAGGTGAGATCTCACAGAAGAATGAAAGCATTTTGGTAATTGATATCAGATCCATGTCACCCAAATGTTTCAGAAAGAAATATGTTCAAGGAGCATTGAAGGAAACAAAACAGTTCATTGTCATTGAGACAGATAAACATGAGAAATCTGAATGAACAATCAAAAGTATAAGATGTTCTTTATTTTTAACTAAGTTAACAATGAATACAAAAGGATCAACATAGCCTTTGAAAATGGTTTTAGCTGTTGTACAACTGAGAATAACATACCTTTCTTAATAGGTACTTAGGTAACAAGGAGAATGTGTTTCAATGGTTAGAAACATTGTTTATGGATTGGTTGTATTCAGATTGAGAAGTCAAAATTTCTCTCAGGACAATTAAGCTTACTTTAGACAAATAGTACAAAATCATTATAGCTTTCTATGGCAAAGGTTAAGGGGTCGGTAGTGTAACTTATCTTAAGCATACTTTCCAGAGTTTTGTTCCTGTTATCTTCAGTTCCCATATAACGAAAGAGCATTAACCATGTTGGTAATTCTCTAGTGGTGGGAAATTGGCAAGGGCCCTGTTATTTCTTGATGCTTTGGTTCTACAGGAATCTAAAGCTATTTTCACTTATTTTCTATCATGCAGGTCATAGAGTCAGTGGTGACATTAATAGGCTAATAAAGTAGTTTCAAGGAAAGTTAGCACAGGAAAGCAATTTCAAACAAAGACCGACAGCGATACAGTTTCCCACATGTAGAGAGAAGAGGAGGCTTCATTATTCAGCTTATGGAGAACCAGCTAGCAATGTTAAGCAGAATGTGTTCAGAGGTCATATATAACTATAAAAGCATCAGAAACTAAGCCAGTAGTATGCAAAAGCTATTACCTCTTACTCAACAACCCATAACAAAATAACACTATGCTTTCTGAAAGCAAGTCTTAACCTTAAATAACTTAGTGGGAATTGGTCCTGATGTTGTTATTTTGAAAGTTATGATTCTTTGAGTTTACAGAATACATTAGCACCCACAGAGATAAACTGAGAGAGTTTACCAGAAGAACCTAGAAAAACTACTTAGGGAGCAATAACTTTGTCCACAGAAAACAGTATAATTTTAAGTATATTGAAATGTCAGGTAGATGACTGGAGTAAGAAAAATGCATAGTGTAGTTTGTATTTTAAGTCTGAGCATCAAATAAAATTGTTTGAAGTGGGCAAATTTAAATTATGTTGCTGTAAACGTGACTGTAATTGAAAAAATGCAAAATTAAAACAGTATGGATCAAATATTAAGGAAACTTAAAAAATTATAAGGATATAATAGAACACTGAAAAAAGAAAGGGTGGCAAGGAAACATGGTGGAACTCACTGTAAAGGTTAAAATTAAACAATTTAGAATTTTGAAGACTGTATTACCTGAAAATGGAAAACCCTGGAGCATGAGAATAGTCATAGATCCCATTCTTGTCCTCATGTGACACTCAGAATATAGGTGCACTGAACACATCTAACATGAAATAAAATATACTGAGGTCTTAAGACTTTCATTCTAAATATACCTCATCCTGTATAAGGAAATAGTCTACATTCTAATAGTATCCAAAGTTCAAAACTTTACCCCAAATAGACTTTATAGATAGGAGATACTCAGGCACAGATAAATTTGATAACAATGTAAGCTATTTGGTAGTGATATTTACTATATAAAAATTTTTGTAAAATTCACATTTATGTATTTTTTCCTGAATACAATTATGCAGACTTATAATATCTGAGATAATGGTAACGATATACAATGGAACAGAATCCTGACATTTATAAAAATACCTTATAATCAGAACAAAGTAATTATCTAATCGGTACTGTTTTAGATAGGAAATATTAGTATTTAAATTAATACAAACAATAGAATTTTAAGTATTTTATGATAATTTTTAGAAAATGTGATGAATATTTTAAAGTGAAATATTTTATGAGAACACATAAACACTTACAAATAGAAAAGTGCATTCCAAAGAGAAAACAGAGTAAGATACCATAAAATTATCAACATCTAATTAATAGAGTTGAAATGATATTGTTCATTTAGATTGTAGACCAAGACAATAAATAATATACATCTTATATCACAGTGTGGAAAGAATAATATAAGTACTTCTCCTAAAATGTTAAACAGTAGTTTCACTGTTAATTAAGACTTTTTCTTTAAGCAAGAATAAGCAAGGAGTGATATTATACTGACTGATAATTTAGTCTTAGAAGTATTTAATATTTCTTTGTTCCAGAAATTATCTTCAATATGAAACCAATAACGAAAAAGTTTTCACAATGCATATGCTAATGGTTCTAATGACAATATAAAATGCAAATATTTATAATAGACTATTCCTCAACTGAGGGCCTTGCTTACCCAATGGAAGAGTTGGAGAAAGGACTGAAGGAGTTGAAGGTGTTTGCAATCACATAGGAAGAACAACAATATCAACCAACCAGACACCCCAGAGCTCCCAGGGATTCAACCACCAACCAGAGAGTACACATAAAGAGACCCATAACTCCGGACACATAGGTACAAAAGGACTACCTTATCTGGCATCAATGGGAGGGGAGCCCCTTAGTCCTGTGGAAGCTGGATGCCCCAGCTTAGGGAAGTGCTAGGATACTTAGTACGGAGTGGGTAGGTGGGTGGGGAAGCACCCTCACAGAAGCAGGGGAGACAGGGGATAGGATAGGGGGTTTAACTGGGAAGGTAGATAACATTTGAAATGCAAAGAAATAAATTAACCAATAAAATAAAAAAGTAAAATAAAATAGACCATTACTTTAAATATCTAGTTTTCATTAGAATATGTGATAACTTCTTTCATTCATTATTATCATAGAGATGCTTGTGATTCTTGAAATTTTGAATTATGAAAAGTGACTGATATTTGAGAATACTTTATCAATAGAAAGACTAAGAGAGAGCTTACTATAATATATATATATATATATATATATATATAAAACCCTAAGACTGACTACTTCAAAACGTGTATCTTACCCGAACATTGACTCTTTCAAAGTAAGTTCACTTTTAAGATAATTGATATAAGACAATTATTCTGGTCACTTCTTCAGTTAAAAAAAAGGGAAATAAATTCACATATAAAAACACTCTCAACAAAACAAAAAGTAGTTTCAACCTAAAAAGAATTCAAGCAAATATTCTTCCCAGTTCTTGCTAAATTTTTTTCTCTAACTTTGTTATTTCTTTTCAATTTATAATTGTCTGTCGTTTTCAGAGTCCAGATAACTATTATGTATATATATATATATATATATATATATATATATATATATATATACATATATATATATAT
>JANHMN010000001.1:231294599-231315007 GCA_030674055.1 Rhabdomys pumilio | reverse complement strand
TATATATATATATATATATATATATATATATATATATATATATATATTGGATATTTTATTTACATTTCAGATGCCAATCCCTTTCCCCATTTCCCTTCCCCAGAAAACCCCTATCCCGTGCCCCCCCCCTTTTCCATTTGGCTTTTATACAATTTTTTAAATGTTAATCAAGGGCTTTGTAAGTATGGTAATGCTTAATCAGAAGTGTAACCTAATACCCAACCTAGCTATGTAAACTATCTTTGACTAGCAGAGACACGTGAACTTCTGCCTCCATGCCCCCTCTCTCTTTCTCTCTCTTTTTCTCTCTCATTACCGAGCTTCTCATCTACTTCATCTTCTCCTCTCCTCACTCCATATTTTCCTCTAGGTGCTCCTTTCTCCTTAGCTCCTCCTACATATTTCCCTTCCTGTTAAAATAAAGCTTTTCTCTCAGAATACAACTAAAGCATAATTATTCCTATTTGTACCAGTGAGGTACAAGATTGTCTTAATACCCAGTCCATCCTTTTGTAGACTAGCCAGAACCTCTGCCGTCTCTCTTGACTAGAACACTTAGTTTTGAACCTGGCTTTTTCTTGGCGTTAGAATGAATGTCAGCTGAGAACCCTCCACTCAGATCTTTTCTCTCAAGGTAAATAGCCTGGATTGGCTATGGGTCTATAGGTCTTCAATGCCATCAGAAATCCAGAATGACTAAATTAACTGAATTTATGGGAAGCAATAAACATAGCTTTTAAAACTTAGCCAATTTATAGAGACCGCTGAACACCTGGACAACCCCTATACTACCGAACATTGGAGCATCAAATCTTCAGCCTTCTGGCCCAAACTCATCTGACAGACTTTAGTGCTGCAGAATTATTAAGGGCTGGTTACTCTGTCTAGGCAGATATAATCAGTCGATTATTCTGCAAATGTGTCCTTTTCTGTAGATGGAGAGAGGTAATTCTTGCTTGGTGGCTGTCTCACCACAACAGGAGTAACTCCAATGATGCTTAATTTCTTCTTAGAATCCAAGACAGGAAGCTGTCAGGAGCAGACAGGTCTCTAATCAAAATGAACATTAATATAGAAATATTTGTGATATCAATTCTATGGATTTCTGAAGTTTTGAAATCCAACTATCCATGTAAGGTAACCTGGACTGCAGTTTTTTATCTCCTCTCAGCTATTTCTAAATGAAATATAGAAAACACCCTAACAATAAACTCAAAGTCATGAATTTGTGATAGTCTCTTAACTCACAGGCTAGTCATCCCAAGTCAGTTATAAAAGTTAAAGAAGGACTGGGTCATTTTCTAATGTATTTTAGGTACTAAACCTCTAACAGATGTATAATTGGTGAAGATCTGTTGTCATTTTATATCCAACCACTTCAACCAAATAATAGTGACTTTGTTATTCAGAAGCTTTTTAGCTTCATGAAGTCTCATTTATTAATTGTTGGCCTTAGTGGCTAGGCTACCACTATGCTGTTAAGAATGTCTTTCCTTACGTCAATAAGTTCAAACCTATTTCCTACTTTTCTTTTATCAGGTTCAAGATATCTGGACTTAGTTTGAGATCCTAAATCAAGTTGGTGTAAGTTTTGTGCAGGACAATAAATATACATGTATTTCTTTTATTTTTTTCAATAAATTTTACTGAAGTATTTCCTTCTGGTCACTATGATAGATTTAAATAGTAAATCTTGGCTTCTGTTGTAGGCTTTCCATGTTTAAGATGATGTATGTTGAATCTATATTTTATTTTTGTGTGTGTGTGTGTGTGTGTTTTCTCTACTTTTTATTCTTTGTAAAGTAAATATTTCATTTATTTTCATCCCAAATGTTTTCTCATCCCAGTTCCTCTTCCCAAAGTTCTTCACCCTATCTCCCTCACCTTCGCCTCTGAGAGTATCTTTCCCCCACCTCCCTGGCATCCCCTTCTCTGGAACATCAAGTGTCTATAGGATAGGTGCATTTTCTCCATCTGAGGCAAAACAAAGGAGTTAATTGTTACATATTTGTCTCAGACCAACCCATGTATGGCTCTTTGATCGGTGACTGAGTCTCTAGAAGCTCCAAGGAGTCTTGATTTTAATTGACACTGTTGATCTTTCTGGTTGCCATTCCCTTCAGCTCCTTCAATCTTTTCCTTGACTCTTCTATTGGGGTCCCCAACTTCAGTTCAATGCTTTTCTGTGAGTTTCTGCATCTGTCTCCTTCAGATTCTGGTAGAACCTCTCAGATGACAGCCATGCTAGTCTTCTATCTGCAAGCACAACTGCATTAGTGTCATGGTTTCATGCCCACACATGTGATAAATCTTAAGTTTGGCCAGTCATTGGACAGCCTTTCCTTCAGTCTCTGATCCATTTTTGTCCCTGCATTTTGTTTAGACTGGAACCATTTTCGGTCAAAGAGTTTGAAGGTGAGATAGTGAGTGTATCCCTCCATTGAGAGCTCTGTCTATCAACTGGAGATGGTCTCTTCAGGGTCGGTCCATCTCCCCACTATTGGGCATTTCACTCCAATGAGTCCTGGGAACCTCCTACATCCCAAGTCTTTGGTACCTTCTAGAGGTTTCTGCAACCACTACCTGTGGCAGCTGCATATTACCATTTATTCTTCTAGCCTTCTGGACTTCTCTCCTGTTTCTCCCAATACCTAATCCTGCTCCCTTTTCCACTCCCCCTGTCTTGTCCCATACAAGCCCCTCCCTCTCTCTGCCTCATTTGATTATTTTGTTCTTCATTATAAGTGGGATAGAAACATCCTCACTTGAACCTTCCTTCCTTATCATTAACCTTCTTACAGTCCGTAAGTTGTGTCATGGATATTATGCACTTTTTGGCTAATATCCACTTATCATAGAGTACAAACCATGAATGTCGTTTTGGGTCTGGGTTACCTCACTCAGGATATTTCTTACTTCCATCCTTTGCCTATAAAATTCATAATGTCCATGTTTTTAATAGCTAAATAGTACTTCGTTATGTAAAGGGACAACATATTCTGTATTCATTCTTTGGTTGAGGAACATCTGGGTTGTTTCCTGTTAAGGTTGCTGTGAACACAAGTGGAACAAGTGTCCTTGTGGTATGGTGGTAAATATACATGTATATTTATATACATACATGTATAAGTAAATATCTATATATGTATATTATAGATATATAGATATATAGATGATATATAGATATATAGATAGATAGATAGATAGATAGTAGATATATAGTAGATATATAGATATATAGATATATAGATATATAGATATATAGATATATAGATATATAGATATATACACATATTATATATATACATATACACATATTATATATATACATATACACATATTATATACATATATATATATATATATATATATATATATGTATATATATATATATATAATCTCACAGAATGTATGTTTGTATATACATACATGTGGAGTGGTGGGCTGTGAAAAGCAGCTGGGTGCTTGGTCGAGCATAAGCCTGGTCCTCTGACCATTATTGGACTGCATGAGTTCAACTCTGCTCCAGGGCCTTGGTTCTTTTCATTTAGCTTTAACCCTCCACAGCCCCTCCCACAGAGAGGTCTATGGCCATCAGTCACAAGGCCTCAGGCCCTAGAGAGATTTACATACTAATAAGATGTCTGAAGTCCAGAGGGTGGAGCCAATTAAGCATTCTTCTCTAGACCCTCCCCTCTTTCTCCCTCCCTATTTAACTTAGGTCTGCCCTGAGTTTCGTTGGGGCACACATCTAGACTCAATCATCATTTGTCATGCAAATAAAGCCACTTTGAAAACTCATGGATTATCTCCTGTTATTGGAGCAGCGCAGTGAGGAACCATGGAGAAGGCCTTTAATGAGCCACTGTAGCCGCAGCCCCTGTGCCTAACTTCCTACCTGGAGGAACCCTTAATGTCCCCAGCCACCCTATTCACACATACATATGTGTACACAATATATATATATATGTGTGTGTGTGTGTGTTTATGTGTATTTGCGCCTATGATACATATATAATTGTATTATGTATTTATGTTTATTTTAATTAAAATTTTATGGAATATTATAAAAATTGTAATTTGAGGAATAGGCTACTAAATTCAGAAAAAATCAACCTTATCTGATTTCCAATTTTTTATAACATAGTACTTTGAGACTATTATTAAATCACTTGAATGTTACTAAATATAAATTCAATTTTGTTCTTAATTTTAGTTTTCATATGTGTATATACCACAGATAGAGGGAGGCACAGTTAAAAAGGAGTTTCATAAGCAAAGGTGGGCCATTGTCTGACTACTTAGATGGCCAGAAACCTGGTACTGAACAGCCCAGAGAAATATCGTAGAACAAAATGCAACTAATCTAAAATGAAAATAAATAAATAAATAAATAAATAAATAAATAAATAAATAAATAAAATGATTCCTAGTGATATTCTGTGTTACTCATAGATGGGTGTCTTAGTATCTTATCCAGTCATCATCAGTGAGACTTCCTCTGGCAGTGGTTGGAAGCAGATGTAGAGATCCACAGCCAGGTATTAATAAAGAGAGACAGTCTAAGTTGTAGGAATGGTGGATACCCTGAAAACACAGTCCAGTAAATCAACTAAGGGGGGCTCATATGGATTTACAAAGACTGAAGTGTCAGGCATGGTGCCTGCACAGGTCAGCACCCAATTGTCTGTGTATATATTATAATTATTAGCTTTGTGTTGTTGTGAGACTGTTAACAGTGGAATTGGTTATATCTCTGAGTCTTTTGACTGCTCTTGAGACTCTTTGCATCCTAGTGAGATGCCTTGTCCAACCTTGATATGAGGGTTTTATCCTGCTTATTGTATTGTGTTAAGTCATTTGGCTGTTGTTGTCTCTTCAAAATCTGTTCTTTTCTGAATTGGAAAGAAAAGAAGAAGGAGTGGGCCTAAGGGAGAGGAGCTGTAGGATGGGATCTAAGAGGAGCAGTGTGAGGTAAAACTTGTGGTTGGGATATATGTGAGAAGAATATATTTTCAAATGAAACTTTTGTTTTGATTTTGTAAGTGCATGTGGTTTATCTTGTAAATGAATGTAGAGCTTTTAAACATTGATTTAACTATGTATTTTATATGAATTAAGTACATGCATTTTAAATATATACAATATTTTTATTATACCTATTAAATATTCTATTTAGGTAACAAAAAATGAAAAAAATATAATCAAAATATTCCCTTTGGTAAGTTTTGATTAGTTTTTCTTTTGAAATTATATTATAAATCCATCATTTCTTCCTTTCCATTTTATCCCTTCAAACATTCCAGTACATTTTTAAATGCAACTTATTCACTGCATAATGTTTCTTGTATGTATGTATTTCAAGGCTGATCACTTGGTATTTAGTAAACAATTGATTTATTCTTCCCTGAAGAAGACTATGTTTCCCACTGTCAACCTTCCTTCATTGTTTGTAATGTTTTTGTGTGTAAGGTTAAGATCTAATGATCTTCCCAGCCCATCATGGTCTGTCCTTTTGTGCCCTCCTTGTTCAATTTACTTGATAATTGTAATATATGTAAGGTCAAGTGTTGTCTCCATGTACTGGTGAAAGCCTCATAAAGTTACTTCTTGATGAATTTTTTATGAATATAAAAGAATGAATCAACACTATTTAGTTTTAAATCCTGGAGCATATAAATTATTTTAAAGAGTATTATTCATCAAGCCATTATTAAAAATAAATTGGGAAATACTCTCAAGGTAATTGAAAATCAGTTAATCTATTGGATGGGCTACATGGCTATGTAACAACTTTTCACAAGGCTAAAATCAAACATAACAGTCTTTAGGCAGGCAAACAATGAAGCTATAAATGCCAAGACTAAACAGTGCTCCGTGCTTCTTGTGCTTAGTTTGCTAGATGAGAGCCATTGTGACAAGTAGTTGACTATGCTTATAAAAACAACAGTAATGAAAAAAGACTGCTAAGAATCATATGAAGTAGATGAAACTCCGCAAGGTCTCTTATGTATAAGCTGTGTGTTTCCCACTTAACTAATCACCTTATTTTAGACATTTTAAGAATTGCATCCCATGTTATACAAAATATACTCCTCATATGAAACATATAATTTAATATATTGGAAGTCTCACAGTATAAGTAGTCAAATTCTTCATTTAATACTCTCTATACAGAGAAAAAAAGGAAAAAAATGGAAAACTTTCTATTCTAATCTACATTTGCACAAGTAATTTATATTCATCAGCTGCAGGTACTTAAACAGCAAAAGAATTAATGAAGCACTGGTGACTGAACACCTATTGCTATGTTCCTTGTTATTTTTCTTCCTAAGTCTTAATGAGATGTAATTACAGTCACTCATATTTTGTCTAGACCATGTTTTATTACCACAAAAATAGTAAAGGGAAGTAGCAGTACCAACACCAAACTTAGTGCAGATATGTAAATGAGAAGATGCTGAGCTACAGAAGAGCCTGAAGATATTAACATCTGTGTGAATGAAACAGCCATTTCACAACCCAGTGGACCTTAAACACAGCAGACACTGAAATCTGTTCAGTACATGGAGTAGATTTTTAAATATGTTCAATTATTGCTTGACTCCCAGATGCTGTCTGAACATGGCTTCTGTAATATTAGAGACTCTAATAATAATAATAGTTACCACCAGACTAAATAGCCATTTTAAATTCATAAGTCTGAACTTGAATTGCACCATGTTCAAAATTGCTTCTTTAGGATAAAGCGGTTAAAATGTATTTACTGAGAACCTCAGAAATATAAGAAGAATGACCTTTGACATGCGTTGTTTTGTTATTAAATCTTCTTTTAGGTACAAATAGCCAATATGTCTGATAACATACAGATCCATGTAAAAATGAAACTATGTAATTACGTTTTAGGTAAATTCTGGGAAATTTCAAAACATTTTAACTAGAAAATGCTCATTTAGAATAAATGAACAGAACTGAAATCTTCTCTAGTACTTATGCTGTAGCTAAATGGATAGAGTGCTTCCCTGGACTATATGAGGACTGGATTCTGCTCCTAAAAATAAAAGTAATAAAAAATACAATGAAATGTGTAAATTTTGTTTCTCTATGAAAGAAATGAGTTTAAAAATATTTGTGTTATTTTAAATATGTTTTAAGTATTCTAAATACATAAAGGAGGTATGTATGTGAGGAAAGTTGCTATCAAATTTTTAATCATGGAGGTACAAAATGCATAGTGTTTCGGAAGTATATATCTACTGCTTTCTCTGTATAATTAAAAAAATAATATTCTTAATTTTTATACTTCAAAGAACCATTAATACATAATATTAAGAATATATGAATGTTACCCCTTTAATATAACTTTTAAATAATTATTAATATCTTCTGGATGAATAAAGTTTGTAAATTAGAATTTTACAAAATGAATTTGTAATTAAAAAATATTTAATTAATTCTCATTTTAAAATTTAAAATATTATTATTCAAATTAAGTTATCTTTAATCTGGATATATAACATTTCTTCTGCAAGATAAAGTTGATATGCTTTGTCTTTCTACAAGTGATCATAAAAATACTCTACATATTAGGCTGTGAGAATTCCAGACAGTAAAAACTAATTTAATTCATATTTACTTCAATGAATGACCCAAGCACTGACACAATGGCGAACATAAATTACATGTAACATATCACTTTCTCTCTGTGCTTGCCATCTCCTGTCAGTGAGTGAGGATTCTGGATCGTACTTCTTCCAACACTTTAACTTTTTTCAGCATTATGCAGCAAGTTATCTTTATGACTCCCAAGGCATTTTTATAATGCCATTTCTTGGCCTTTAAGAGATTTATATTTTTATTTCTTCCATGTGAAAGGTCTGTAGATTGATATGTAAAATTAAGTCACAGTTAATTAGTAGAATCAAATTCAGGAAAGCTTGTACAAGTGGCCAAGAATTTGAAGAGGATTCTGCTAATCATAAAGTCTGAAGCTTCAGCTGCTTTATTTTTCCTAAGATATTGAAAAGACATAGTGAAGAGTGTAACACAGCCTGAAACATTGTAACAAGTCAACCCTAATGATCATTTATTTGAATCAGTATGCTGCTGACTGTCAAAGGTCAGAGCTGTCAAATAGCAGAAGAAACATATTTCTCTCTGAAGAGACTTCAGCATAGTGTGGTTATTTTATCTGTTAAGGAGACATTGCAGTAAAAATGCTTTTAAATTATATCATCATTGCTTTGTTTTTATGAAACAATGGCATAGTTTCAAAGGGCAAAATAAATACATTAGGAAATGAGAAACTTCTCACCAGACATAATGAACTAAAGAATTTGATCATACATATATATATTTCAAAACAAGCATTCATACATTCACAACAATATATTTTGGTTTGTTTTATAAAATATTTTTTAGCCAGTCATTCGACCCCAAACATTTCTAATCATCTTTTATTTAGAAAACAAAAAATGGGTGGGTGGGTAGGGGAAAACCCTCATAAGAGCAAGGGTGGAGGGATAGGATAGGGGGTTGGGGGGACCTGAAAAGCTGGTAACATTTGAAATGTAAATAAAGAAAATATCCAATAAAATGAAGAAAAAGATTCATATGAAAGCCTTCATCTTCATGAAGCTTACTTGAATTCAATATGACAGAAACATATAGTTTCAGATAATATAAAGATGTAAACTAATATGGCCAAGATATTGGCAGTGTTCTGAGACACTTTGATTATCCATATGATAACTAAAGAAGATCCTGCTGAAACAGTAGCTGAAGATGGGTAGAAGTGAGGCTGTGAAAACAAGAAAAAAGAAGAAATGAAGATTGATGAAACTGAAATATGCCTGAAAATACTCTGTCTACTGAGTTTCTGGATCTGACTGCTTTACACACATACCTTTTAAATTCATTGTTAATATTCATTCAAATTGCTGGTGAATCATGACAATAAAACAAGCAATAGCTACAAATACCTCTGAGAGACATCCTTATCCATACAGTTTACTATCGTTCATTCTAAGTCATAAAGGAATGGTAAGCATATTAACAGAATGTACACTCCATTTAAACCACCTAACAGTGGCTAACACCAGTTCCCCATCCCCCATCACTACACTTCTGTTCAATTTCTTGACCCTCTATACTTCTCCCTCATCTCCTTCCACACCTGATATTTCCCTCTCCTTTTCCTTCCCACTCCTTTCTCCATCCCAGGTCCTTTCCTCCCTTTACCTCATGTGATTACTTTGTTCACCTTTCTAAGTAGGACTGAAGCATCTACACTTTGATCTTCCTTCTTTTTAGGCTTCATTTGGTTTGTGAGTTGTATCGTGGCTATTCTGAGATTTTTGGTGAATATCCACTTATTAGTGAATACATACTATGTGTGTTCTTTTGTGACTTGGTTACCTCACTCAGGATGGTATTTTCAGTTCCATTGATTTGCCTGCAAATATCATGGAGCCTTTGTTTTTTAATAGCTGAATAATAATCCATTGTGTAAATGTACCACATTTTCTGTATCCATTCCTCTGTCAAAGGACATCTTGGTTCTTTCCAGCTTCTGACTATTATAAATAAGGCTACTATGAACATAGTGAAGGCATGTGTTCTTGTTATGTGTTGGAGCATCTTTTTGGTATGTGCCAGGAGTTGTATAGATGAGTCCCAGATGCCAGGGAGACAAGAAGTTTTCAGGACCCAACTGGGATGACATTATTCAAAATACCCAACAAGGGGGAGATGGAACTTGTAGAGACAATAACCAGGGGTTAGACATGGCCCCAGGTTGAGGGATGAGGCTACCCACCCATCTCAAAATATTAACCCAGAATTGCTCCTGTCTAAGGGAATACAAGGACAAAGAGTGGAACTGAGATTGAATGAAAGGCCTTCCAGAGACTACCCCACCTAGGGATTCATCTCATCTGCAGATACCAAAACCCAGACACTATTACTGATGCCAAAAAGTGTTTGCTGAGAGGAGCCTGGTATAACTATCCACTAAGAGGCTCTGCAAAAACCTTAACTATATAGATGTGGATGCTTTCATCTAACCATAGAACTGAACTGCACACTGGGACCCAAATGGAGGATTAGAGTAAGGACTAAAGGAGCTGAAGGAGTTTGCAATCACATTGGAAGAACAACAATATCAACCAACCAGACCCCCCCCCAGAACTCTTAGAAGCTCAACCACCAACCAAAGAGTACACCCAGAGAGACTCATGGTTCCAGCTGCATACGTAGCACAGAATTAGTTTATCTGGCATCAATGGGAGTGGAGCCCATTGGTCCTGTGGATGCTCAATGCCTCAGCTTAGGGAAATGCTATGGCACTGAGGTGGGAGTGGGTGGTGGGGAAACACCCTCATAGAAGCAGCAGGGAAGGGGAATGGCATAGGGAGTTTGTATACAGGAAAACAAGAAGGGAGTTAACATCTGTAAAGTAAATAAATAAAATAATCATTAAAAACAAAAAGAAACCTCTCTAACAAATGACATTAACATATTCAAAATCTGTCAACTGCAAAAGTTTTCTAGAATGAAAAAATAACCCAGTTCAGAAATATAGTCCCACAAAATTCATCAATAACTGATAACTACTTGATTTGGGATAAATATTCTCTTCGACAGTTACTCTCAAGAGTTTGCAGGAAGTAAAATCCACTGTGTAGTACTGACAAATTGCTTCTAAATATTATTTGTGCAAAGACAGGAGTGTAAAATATTAAAAGTAATAATAGTAAAAAACTTCTTTTTTGGAGAATCTTCAATGATCTTTTTTTGAGCCGTAGATGCAAGATAGGTGACAATGAATCCACTGGGGCTCGGTTTTCCACAAATGTTAATCTTTTTCTTATGTTCAGTTTTATCCGCCCTGTGACATTCTCTATTTCTAAGCAGACATTTCTTTCTTGAAGATTGGTAGCTACATATATCTGTATGTATACAGGTAATAGTAATCATGCCAGAAGAGAAAAATAGCAATTGTATTCTGTTCTAATGTTTATGAACTTGGGTTGATGATAGTCACTTGATTAGTATTTACGTCCAATTTGATATGTGGTGATTACCTCAGCTATGAGAGGGTCAATTGTGGATATCTTGCCATACTGGTCATTGTTGTAGATTTATAGATGTTACTATTAAAGTACTATTAAAGTTTTCCCTCTCTTAGGAGCTTGCATTATATATATATATATATATATATATATATATATATATATATATATATAAAATGTGTGTGTGTGTGTGTGTGTGTGTGTGTGTGTGTGTGTGTATGTGTGTAGTGGCATATTTTCACTGCAAGTTGGGAGGAGGTAAAGTTGGAGGAATAAGAAGGGAAAGAGGAGGAGTAAGGAGGGGAAGAGGAGAAAGAAGAGGAGGAGCTAGAGGTCAGAGATGTAGTAGCCGTGGATGGCCACACATATATTGAAAGCAGTCTTGGGTAACAACTTATATCTAGGTTAGTTAATTGATTAACACTTCTAATTGTGTGGGCATCTTGTTATTTGGGCATTACCATATATATAATATTAGAAAAGTCTTTAAAAGTTAGTCTCATTTCTACAACATACCGAGTGAATGGCAGGATGGTCTGGGCTCAGCCCAACCTTGTGGAGACAGAAAGGAAAATTGGCAGAGGTATCTTCATGCTGGAGTCTTGTCTTGTGAGTGGCAGGACTGGAATCTCTGGATGCCTGAGTCAGTGGCCTGAGCCTAGCAGAGGCATATTCTCAGGCCTAGGCTAGTTGGGAAGATGGTGGTTGATTAAGAACAAGCCAGATTGTGTGCTGACAATTTAAAATTTTACTGCAATACATATAGATACATATATATATACATATATATGTGATATAATATATCATATTTATCATAGGTATTCATGATAAATATGATATATATTATAGAGCTGTACTAATTAAAAAAATGTAGCACTTGCATTAAGACACAAATTTAGATCAATAAAGCAATGTATAATCCTAGACCTGAGCCCATATACATGCAGTCTCTTGTATTTGACAAGGTAGTAAAACAAATCACATCAGATCAAATCAAAACAAAGCAAAAACATACACTTGAGAAAACATGACATCTACTTTAAATGGTCCTAGCAAAACTGGATGCCTATATATAAACAAAAAAAAAAATAAATAAAGGAAATTAGAATCAAATCTATCGCCTTGAATGAATGTTAGATCAAAGTAGATAAGACCTCAACTTGAAACCAGAAACTTTAAACTGCTATAAGAATGTATGTGTAGCTCAGTAAAAGATATCTTTAAGAACAGGACTCCATTTGTCCCCCAGGAACTGACAAATGGGACCAAATCATTATCTCTGTACAGCTAAGAAGGAAACAGCTGAGTGCAGAAGAAACCTAGTTATATATCTAACAGAATATTAAGACCCCAATTATACAAAGAACAAGTAGATAGAGATTTAAATAGTGGGTTCTCCATAATGACATAAAAATGACAAGGAAATATATTGCAAGATTTTTATCATCATTAACAATTAGGGAAACAAAAGTTCAAGCAATTTTACAATTTCATCCTATTTCAGTTAGAATGGTTATGATCATATTTAACAACAAGAACAAAACCTGACCACAAATGCTGGAAAGCTGGTGAAGAAAGATGGACCCTAATTCACTGTTGATGGGAATGTACAGTCATGCAGGCACTCTGGAAAACAATATTGAAATTTTCAAATAAATAAACACATGATCCAGACACACTTCTTGACATAAGCCAGGAGACTCAACACATTTCTACACAGATACTTGAAAGATATATTTATCCTCATGAAAGTGGAAAGTTATAATGACATTTATCTGACTGCTTTTCACTTTCCACATTGTTTGATTTCAAATCAGGTATTAAGACAGGAAGGACATCCTGTTGTGTATTTCCCTGTTCCCATCAAGTATTCTGAGAATTGTTCTCATGAATGGAAAAAAAAGTAATGATTTTACTATTTCCAAATTATTTAGTGGTTTTATTTTTTCTTATGTTTCCTCTACTTTTTGCTAACTACATACAATCTCATTGTATAGATGTTTAAAGAAAAAATAGACATTTTCTTTGAATCTATGGAGAAATTTGGATTGACTTCTCAGAAGTAATTAGGTGTAGCTGAAATTCATAGCTCTATTAGAACAACAATTTCATGTAAACTCTTTTGTGGAAGTTTATTAGATTGCTGTAATAATGAATAAGCATAAGAAATGAGAGAAAAGGTCATTAATTGGATTCATTTCAGTTTATTTGTTAAACTTATTTATATTGATAAAATTTATAACAATCATATACTACCAATTATCAGCATAACCATGAGAAAATTTATATTATGAGGTTATTTTCTCTTATCTCCAGAATATATACATTTAAAAACAGAAGTGGTTTTAAAAATTGTATTTAGGTAATTGTTCTCTTAATTTTGTCCTCTAATACTCCAATAATGGGTGCTTTAAATATTTATTTGAGAGTTTTATATTTGAATACATGGTTGTTTTGTCACAGAGGTCACCTATAACACCCAGAGTTTATTATTAAACTGGTGATATACTCAGAACTCTTTTTATCCCAACCAGTGTTTATAAAAATCAGCACGATTCCTTGTGCATATTAGTTATCAGACAAAATTTGTAAAGTTTTACTATTTTTCTATAATATTAATTAGTAAGGAAAGAAAACTTGCAACTAATTGTGTTCATACAATAAAATGAAATTTTCATTTAGTTCTTTTTTATAATGTTCTGTGTACAACTTATTCATCATTTTACTCATGAAACACAGACTGGGTACAGCGCCAAATCTCAGAGCTGGTCTGTGGCTCAGTGATTACACACTTAAGGCTGTTTTTCCCCAGCGTGTTGCTTAGCCTGAAGGTTCATTATGTTCTCATAAAAGAATGCCTGGTGATGTTTTCCCTATCCTACTTCTAAGACAAAAGACTTTGAACAAATATTTCCCATAATTCATTTTACTTAGGCAAGAGACTATATTGAAACTTGTTATAGTATATTGTATAGACGTTAATGTGATAATTCAGTCAACAAAAGAATTTAGTGAAAAATAAAGTGGAACTTTCAATATCCTTGTAATATACATTGTCTAATTAGAACTAAAGCACAATGGCACACTTTTATTAGAGTGTTGAATGCAGTGTATTTTTAAAATGGAAATAATATAAGCCACATGGGGGGAAAATACCATTTACATCTTAAAATTACTATACAAACCTTAAAATTATTTCCAAAAGAAATAAAGAATTAATGTCATACAATCACCAATAAATTATACAGATTTTACGTGGCTTTGGGACAACTTAGGTCTCACTTTTGTCTTCTATATGATTCTCAGAATATTCCTTCAAACACACTATCTTGAAAGAATAATTTCTGAAATATCTAAGATTTGTTTCTCTCATCCCCAAAGAAGAACAGCCTTATAATATTTTCCCTAAAGGAGGCTATTTCTCAGTTTCATTCAGTAAAAGAGTAAGTGAGGTACACAACTCTCGATCGATTCATCAACATGTCAGTATTTTTATATGGATGAATATTCAATGTGTCAATAGGTTGGTTATTTCCCTGTGGCCCATCTTTAAAACACAGTGCATTGAATACCTCTTTTGTATGTCTGTATGTATTTGCCTGTGTGTGCATGTCTACATGTGTTTATGTGTACCACCTCAAAATTAAGGCACATTGGATATTACATTTCCACAATTTTAGGTAAATTTAAAGTTAAAATACTATCATTTTTTTATAAAACCAAGTTATTTTAACACAACCAGATAAAATATACTTGTTAAACTAATCTTTGATATAGTTATTAATGTTCTTCCTTCCTGAGAAAATTAATGATCTTTCTCTAATCATAAAAATTCACAAACAAGCTAACAAAATATTTAAAAGAGGGAAGAAAAATATTCACAGGAGGCACAGGACAGGACCTGGGTGGGAAAGGGGATGGGGAGGGGAAAAGTGGAACAAGATGAAGTAGTAAAATAGTGGAGGATTGAGAACTGCAGGAAGCCCACAGGGGCAGGAAAAAGAATGAAAGTATTAAGCCTCTGGGGGTGAGAGGTAGGGGGGTCCATCTAGAATGTGCCAGAGACATGGGAGGTGAGAGACTCTCAGGACTCAATATGGATGACCTTAGCCAAAATGCCAAACAGTGGGGAGAGGGAGCTTGAAATGTCCACCTTCAGTAGATATACAGGGCCTCAAGTGGAAGGACTGGGTTACCAATCCACAGTCAAAATTTCTGTTCTTGTCCATATGGACAAAATTGAAAAGAAACTGATGGAAAGTACATCCAGTGATAGGTACAACTTGGGGAGATCTAATGGGGTGGAGGTGGGGGTTCTCCTAGGCCTATAGCTATTACTTATGCTATGCCATGCTTAAAGACAGGAGCCTAGAATGGCTGTCTCTGAGAGACGCTACTAACTGAGACTGAAATAGATACTTAAAAACCAACCTTTTAACTGAAGTCAGGACTCTAATGGAGGAATTAGGGGAAGGATTGAAGAAGTTGAAAGGGAAGGTGACCCCATTGAAAAACCAGCAGTGTTAACTAACAGGACCCTAGAAGCTCCTAGAGACTAAGCCACTGACTAGACAGCATATATGGACTGGTTTGAGGCCCCTGGCACATATATAGTAGAGGACTGCCTGGTCTGGCCTCGGTGGGCGAAGATGAGCCTAATCCTTTAGACTTGAGGACCCGTGGAAGGAGGATGCCTGGTGTGTGTGTGGGGGGGGGGGGTTCAGTGGGTACGGTGAGGGGTGGCAGTGGTAGAGCACCCTCTCTGAGGCGAGTGGGAGGAGGAATGGAATGAGGAAACGTTGGATAAGGAGCAGGACACTGACTGGAATGTAAATAGATAAAATATTTAATAAAATTACAATAAAAATAAAATAATTTAAAAATAAAAATTCTTAAATATAAAGTTACAGAAAATTTGCTAGTTAAATTTTACAATAATCATAACAAGTTTAAACTATAGAAAAACAGAAATTGCATCAAAATATTTTCATAAAAATATTTCTGAATGATGATTTTGGCACTGTCAAATTGATTTAAGAATTATAACAATACTGAAAAATGTAGAAGTCATCTATCCTATTATTGCCTTCATCAAGATTTTAAAAAATATTGGAGCTGGGCAGTGGTGGTACACACCTTTAATCCCAGCACTTAGGAGGCAGAGGCAGGTAGATTTTTGAGTTTGAGGACAGCCTGGTCTATAGACTGAGTTCCAGGACAGCCAGAACTACACAGAGAAACCCTTGAAAAACCAAAAAAAAAAAAAAAAAAAAAAAAAAACAACCCAAAACAAAACAAAACAAACAAACAAACAAAACAAAACAAAAAAACAAAAAAATATATTGGAGAAGTAAACAAGACACACAATTTAAAAAATATTTAAATTTTTTGAGTAATATTCTCTTCAAAATACGTTTATTTAAATATATAGTATGTATTAGATGGAAAGAAAAGTCCGTAAATATTTGAGAAAATGGTCTTGCCATGTCATTAATTTAACTTTATAATCTCTACAGTGAAAGTTAACATTATATAATAGAAATATCTCTACAGAAAAAGATACAATTATAGAGCATTATCTAATACTTAGCATAATGTTAATTTATTATTACTATTATTTAATTATCTTCTTAAATATTTTAAATCTTGAATTACATTATTTCTCTTTAAAAATTGTTCAAAAGTGTGAAAGGGACACATTTTATGAGGACAACCCTCAAGAATTCTAGTGCATACTTTCTAATTTGCTTTGAATAATTTCATTTATTTTCTTTAACATATACTTTTTTCTATTTAGAAACACAAATTAGTTTTTATATTATGATGAAGTGAATTTTAATGTACTTAAACTATATACCCCTACATATGTTTTATTTAATCATTTTATTTTCTTAATATTCATAGTGATACTTTTTTTGAATACAATGAGTCAATATTTATCTGGAATCATCTTTACTTATGTTATATGATTGAATCCACTAAAATTTCAGGCACAAAATACATTTATTATTATAATCATTTTTCCTGTCTTTCAGTCGTTGATACTGAAATGTTCTGCCTAACTCATTATAAGTTTAAATATTAAAACATCATTTTGACTGATTCACTATTTAACTCAGTACATTACAAGAGTCTAACAGTTTAAATTTCAAGGCTACAATACAGTAATAAGACTGTTGGAATCAGACAAATATTAGGATATTATGCAATTAAAAATTTATAAATTTGTCATTAATTTGTCATTTGTGGGTTTAAATAACTTAATAGTGAAGCTACCAATATCTTACAAATTACAATTATCTAATTGTCTTCCACAGGTGGTTACTGCTTTCAGCAAACATAAGATCGATGTAACACTGGGAAAATAATTTTAATCTCTTAATAATCATTAATATTTTTTTTTGCATCAAGAGCCACTGTCTCTTTTAACTTCCAATATGTTTCAAATCCCTAGCAACTCTTCAAGGATTTATATTCACAGAAACACAAAACAAATAAATTTCAATGATGTGATTATTCCTAGAGATTCACACATGAGTTATCCATAGCCCAATTACCTTTGCTTACATTTTACTGTTATTGAAATGAGTATGTGTATATACACTTCTCTCTCTCTCTCTCTCTCTCTCTCTCTCTCTCTCTCTCTCTCTCCCTCTCTCTCTCTCTGTTTCTCTCTGTGTTTGTATGTAAGTATGTAGGTATGTGTGTGGTGTAAATGCAAAATGCAGAAAATTGAAAATTGTAAAGTTCCTGCAAAGGAACAAGTTCATTAATTCTCTCTTTATAAACTAGTGAGATTTCTTTGGAATGTCTGGTTAGAAGAGTATATGGCAGTAAATTTGTCCTGATTTGTTGAGACCACACTACCCCACATTTGGGGGCCAAATGTTGGGGACCGCTCTATCAATGTTGGAACCCACACTGCCAAAAGCCTTGGGGGCTAAATTGTTAGAGCCCACACTTCCCCAATCTGCTCCATTCCACAGGTTGAGGTTCAGCAAGAAAGATAGGATGGATGCAAAGAATGGAGACCAGACAGAGTGTGATTCAGTCCCGTTTATTCCTCAGTCTCTCTTCTTCTCTCCAAGTCCCTAGTTTCAATTCCTTAGTTCCTAGCACCATCTCAAGTCCTAGTTCCAGTTCTAAGTTGCTAGTCTCTTTCCCAGTTCCAAGTTTCCAGCTCCAAGTCTCAAGTTCTCTTTCCACGTTACCTTCTGCTGTCTGCCTCTCGCCTTTTATATGTCTCACTTCTAAGTCACACCTTTAAGTCTTGTCTCTAAATCACACCTTTAAGTCATGTCCTTAAGTCTCACACCTTTAAGTCTCACAAACCCAAGGGAAGATCCTGGGTATCTAAAACAAGATGTTATCAGAGTGTGCTCAGCTGTTGTAGGCTGTTGTAAACAAGTCTCTTGTCAGGGTATATGGCTCAAGATGGCTGCCTTCTGTCGGCTCCCCACACTGATTTAAATCATTATGGCAGGCAGTTAGGCACACATGAGACAAATAAAACTCCAATGTTGGTAAAATTCTGAATATGATGTTAAATAAATGTATATTATTAGTAGTACCAAAAGTCTAATATTTCATTCACCAACTTTTTGATATTCCTTTTTCAACATTAATGAGACAATTTAAGAAAATCATTGAAACACACATAGAGGGATTGACTTGTTTAGACTCTTTCATTGTGACATTATTTAACATTGAAATATTAGTTATGAGTTTCACTAAAAGTATATTGATAAATATAATTAAATCAACAAAAGATAAGTATACAGAATTGAATTTGATATCATAGTGCCCATAAATTTAAAATCTAGAGGTTAAGGGGACTGGTTCTGTTGGTAAAAGCATTTGTTGTTATTTTAAAGAACCAAGATTCAGCCACCCACAGATACATAAGCTACCCCCCCCCCCTCAACACACACACATGGAAGTTCACAACCTTGAAAACTCCAAATTAAGGAGATTCTGTACCTTCCAAATTGGCAGATGGTATGCACATGGTACTCATATGTAACCATTCACACATATAACATAAAACAAAAATGTATATCTAAAATAACATCCAACCAACCAATTAATCAAAGCAAACGCCACACAGCCAGGTGTGATGATACAGGTTTGCAATCCCAGAAATGTGAATAGAGATAAATGTTGTATGGGTCTGCTCAACATCTAGGCTATCATAATAGCTGAGTTCCAAGAAATTCAAGATAACAGAAAGGCAAATGCTATCCAAGAGTTTCCTCTGTCCTCCATACTCATTCACACAAAACTGCAACTGCTTACAGGCACAAATCCACAAAAGCATGTGGACACATGATCATTTACATATTATTAAAAACATTTTAAGTAATGTAAAAGCAAAATTGTGAAACATTATACAAGAAGACACAAAATTAAATTTAGCATTTAAAAATTGCTAGAGAACCTGTATTGTTGAAAAATTTCTGCTCACCCAGTTGGTACATTAAATGTAAAATGATCTTCTGGAATTGAAATATATGACTTTATTATTAGCTTGAACTCTAAGGACTTAAATTCTTATAATGTGATTCTTTGTGTATGATTAAAATGTTTGTCATACTTATTCTGGTAAAAAGTGAATAAGTTATCTATATGAGCTATATGGCATGTAAGACATACTTATATTTTTCATACATACTGTTTCTTTACTGTATATTCTGATATTCTGAATCAAATATCAGTAGGATATATTATCCACGTTGATATTATTAAGGGCATATTTACAACAAAATAAGTACAAATCAAGTTTCTAATTTTTATAATAAACATAGTAATCAAAAGCATCTATGTAGATAGTTAATACAATACAGTTTTGTTGTCTTTTGGAAATTTTGTTTGTTTGGTTGGTTCCTTGGTTGGTTTGATTGCTTTTTGGTTTTTGGTTTTGTGAGATAGAGTTTCTTCAGGTAACTCTGGTTGTCCTGGAACTATATCTGTAGACCAGGTTGGCTTCAAACTTTGAGATCTGCCTGCCTCTCCTTCCCAAGGACTGGTTTTAAAAGTATGTGCATAACTGCCCAGATTTTTAATTTTAATTTATTTATTCATATGTTTTATATATTTGAGAACTCTGTCTTCATGCGTACAAGAAGAGTCAATCAGCATCCATTATAAATGGTAGTGAGACACCATGTAGTTGCTGGGAATTGAATTCGGGACCTCTGGAAAAGCACTGAGGAACTCTTAATGACTGAGTTATTTCTTCAGCCTTCGGGAGTTGTTGTTGTTGTTGTTGTTGTTGTTGTTGTTGTTGTTGTTCTTCTTCTTCTTCTTCTTCTTCTTCTTCTTCTTCTTCTTCTTCTT
>JANHMN010000001.1:231277838-231294589 GCA_030674055.1 Rhabdomys pumilio | reverse complement strand
TTCTTCTTCTTCTTCTTCTTCTTCTTCTTCTTCTTCTTCTTCTTCTTCTTCTTCTTCTTGCTGTTGCTGTTGTTGTTATTTAAACTTTTTTTTCCAGTCCTGGTTCGCCTTCTAACAGTTCCTCATTCCATTCCTCCTCCCTTGTGTCCAAAAGAATATTTCACCAACCCTGGCAAGCCTTGCCACTCCCTGGGGCATCAAATGTCCTGAGGGTTAGGTGCATCCTCTCTCACTGAGGCCACACCAGGCAGTCGTTTGCTGTATATGAGTCAGGGACCTCAAATCAACTAGTATATGCTGTCTGACTGGTTTCTGAGAGATCTCTGTGGTCCAGGTTAGTTGAGACTACTGGTTTTCCTTTGGGGTTGGTTGCCCTCCAACTCAGCTTCTTCTTGCCTTTCCTTAATTCAACCACATCAGGCCCAAGTTTAAGTCCATTGGTTAGATGTAAGTATCTGCATCTGATACATTCAGCTGCCTGTTGGGCCTCTCAGAGAGCACCTATGCTAGGCTTCTGTCTGTAAGTACATCAGAGTATCAGTAGTAGTGTCAGGCCTTGGAGCCTCCTCTTGAGCTGAATCCCAATTTGGGCCCATCACCGAACCACCCTTTTTTTCAGTGTCTTCCACATTTTCTTCCCTGCAGTTCTTTTAGACAGGAATAACACTGGGTCAGAGTTGTTTACTGTGGGATGGCAACAACATCCCTCCACTTGATGCCCTGTCTTTCTACTGGAGGTGGATTCTACAAGATCACTTTTCCCAATGTTGGGCATTTTATCTAAGATCCTTCCCTTTGAATCCTGAGAGTCTCTCACATCGGAGGTCTCTGATACAATTTAGAGGGTCGTTCTACCTCCTTCCTCCCTAGTTTGCCTGTTTCCAATCTTTCTGTTAGCCCTCGAGGCTTCACTCCTGTTTCCATACACCCAATATGTGATTATATTCCCCTTTTCCCCCCCCCCCCCCCCCCCCCCCCCCCGGTCCCCCCTTCCCCCTCCCCCCCCCCCACGATTGCTTTCTTCTCTCTTCCAAGTGAGATTGATCCTTACCTGGGCCTTTCTGGTTGGTAAAATTCCTGAAATTTTTTTTTTTTTTTGTGTAATATCATTCATAAGTGAGTACATATCATGTATGTCCTTTTGAGTCTGAGTTATCACACTCAGGGTGATATTTTCTAGTTTCATTTATTTGCCTGCAAAACTCATGATGTCTTCATTCGTAATAGCTGAATAGTATTCCATTGTGTAAATGAACCACATTTTCTGTATTCATTCTTTTCTTATGAGACCTTTGGGTTATTTCCAGCTTCTGGCTATCACAAATAAGGTGGAATCTCAGGTCATTTTAATTTTTCATTTCCCTGACTAAGAACTTAGAACATTTTTTAAGTGCTTCTTGGCATTTTGAGATTCCTCTGTTATGAATTCTTGGTTTAGTTCTATACCCAGTTTTGATTGATTTGTTTGGATTTTTGGAGGTTATCTTTTGAGTTCTTTATATATTTTGCATATCTGCCCTCTATCAGATATAGTGTTTGCAAAGACTTTTTTCCCAATCTGTAGGGTGCCTATTTGTCCTATTGACTATAACCCTTGTCTTATAGAATGTTTCCAGTTTTGTGTGGTCCTATTTATCAATTCCTAATCGTAGACATTGAGCCAATGAAAATGAGGAGAGAGCATACCCAAACTTATGAGGCGCATTAAAAGCAGTATGAAGAGGAAAATTCATAGCACTAAGTGTCATGGTAAATAAATTGGAGAGATGCTATACTAGCACACCTGAAAGCCTTAGAAGAAAAAGAAGCAAACACACCTAAGAGAAGTAGAAGGCAGAAAATAGTCAAACACAGGGCAGAAATCAACCAAATAGAAACAAAGAGAACAATAAAAAGAATCAACAAATCTAAAAGCTGGTTATTTGAGAAAAATCAACAGTATAGATTAACCCTTTACCAAACTAACTAAAGGGCACAAAGACAGTATTTAAATTAACGAAATCAGAAATGAAAATAGATACACGATAACAGAAACTGAAGAAACTCTAAAAATCATCAGACTGTATTATAAAAGGCTATACTCAACAAAATAGGAAAATCTAGACGGAATGTATGGTTTTCTAGACAAATAACACATACCAAATTTAAATCAAGAACAGGTAAACTATCTAAACAGACACATATTTGTTGTGGGAGATATTTAAAACAGCAGCAGCCAATCTGTCTTGCAATACGGGGACACCATGTTCCCAAGGAGGCAAGGTCTGTGGCCATGAGGAATGGCAGTGGGATGTTTTCACTGCTGCTCAGCTCTGATCGCCAGCTCAGTTGGCGAGGATACAACATCCCTGCCACCCATGAGATGACAACATGGGAGAGGGTTCTGCCAATCTTCCATGCTGTCTCCACAAAACTCTGCTGTGCCCAGACCATCCCGCCATCCACTCTGGCCCTGTAGGAAATGAGACTCTATTGCTTAAATATTAATTAAAGGCTTTATAAATTTGGTAATGCCCAGTAACTATATACCCATACATTTAGAGGTGTTTCCCAATTAGCTTACCTAAGAATAAGTTGTTACCCAGGACTGCTCTCCATACCTGCATGGCTCTTTATTCTCCTACCTCTTTGCCCTCTCCCTCTCACCTTGCTTTCCCTCTTCTTTTTCCTCTTCTTCTCCTTAGTCTTCCCACCTTAGCTCCTTTGACACATATCCAATAAGGAAATAAAAGCAGTCATTAAAAACCTCCCAACCAACAAAAGCCCAGATCCAGATGGCTTTAGTACAGAATTCTACCAGAACTTCCAAGAAAAGCTAATTCTAATAGTCCTCAAACTATTCCATACAATAAAAACAGAAGGAACACTACATAATTACTTCTATGAAGCAACAATTACTCTGATACATAAACCACACAGAGACCCAACAAAAAAAGAGAACTTCAGTGTTGGGAGCCGACTTTAAGCAAAAAGTGGCTAGAAAACAGCTATCAGCTTTGTAGCCATCTTGAGCCATATACCCTGACATGAGACTTGGTTTTCAACAGCCTACAACAGCTGAAGCACACTCTGATATCCCACATAGCTTGTTTTGTTGTTTAGTGCCCCCAGCTGCAAGGAGCACGTGGTATCCACACCTACAAGGCATGCGGTGCACGTGTTATCCATGTGCTATCCACCCCATACATGCTGTAAGGTACACGTGCTGTCCATGTCTGTAAGGCTTATGTCATAGCCACACCTGCAAGGCACGTGGTATCCACGCACCTAAAAGGCAAGTGGCAAAAGCCTATAAATACCCAGGATTTCCTTGATGTGTGTGTGTGTGTGTGTGTGTGTGTGTGGTGTAGTAGTAGTAGGTGTAGTGGTGTGTGTTTGGTGGAGACAGTAAAGAAGACTTTACTACAGATCCTCTGTCTTGTTTCTATTCTTCGCGGCTCTTCCCCTTCTTCCCCCAACTCTTTCTCTTGCTAAACCCGGACCTGCGGAACAGAGCGGGCCGCTATAGTTTGGCCCCCAAACGTGGGCAAGAGTGGTCTGTTACAGTTTACAGTTAGCTCGGGTCCGCTACACTTCAGACAAATTTAAATTTTGATTATCAATGCAAAAATACTCAATAAAAATCTTGCAAACTCAATTTAAGAACCATCATTCACCACGATCAAGTAGGCTTCATCCCAGGAATGCAAGGTTGATTCAATATAAGAAAATCCATTAAGGTAATCCAGTATATAAACAAACTAAAAAAAAAAAATTACAAGATCACATTAGATCCTGAAAAAGCATTTGACAAAATACAACACCCCTCCATGTTAGAAGTTCTGGAGAGATCAGGAATTCAAGGAACATACACAAACATAATAAAAGCAATATGCAAAAAACCAACAGCCCATATCAAATTAAATGGAGAGATACTTGAAGCAATCCCACTACAATCAGGGACAAGAAAAGGATGCCCTCTGGAACTGTTTTTAAAGAAAGGTTTAAGTATTTATCACTTCATGTTTGTGAACAATTACAGTATTTTCTCTGAAAGATAACCACCTAGGAATATGCATGTGAACATCTCTAACTGAGCTCAAAGTCAAACATACCACCCTGCTACAACAAAATCCAAACACATCAAAATTACCCTCACCACACATAATTTATCTTCTTATACTCTTTCAAAATGGGGAATGAAAATAGTTATCAGTAAGAGAATTCTCCAGTCTTTCCAAGAAGTAATGAGATGTTTGAAATTATATAAGATAGAAACTAAACCACTTGACTGACATAATTTAGCCTTTAGTGGATGAATACATTTAATTTTGAAAATATATTTGACCTTTAAAAATAATTTCATGAGTATTCTCGCTACCTACAAAGCAAAATCCGAGATATTTCTAGTTAATTTATAGGTATAACAATAAGGAATCAAATATAAACACTTTCTAATATTCTCTACCAAATTTCTGAAGCTTAGTGACATATTATTGGCCTCAGAAATCATTTTTAAGCCAAAACACATGGATAAAATTTTACATGGAATAAAAATATTCCGTTAAGTAACATAAAATATTTCATGGGTAATGATGGACAGAACACAGTCTGATTTTTATTGATAATTTAAGGGGCAACAACTAACTGATATTAATGAGAAACAATCATTTTAATGATAAAACCTATTTAATCTGCACTTTATAACAGACAAAAGCAAGAGGATAAGTATAAGCCATAAGCAGATATGTCTTCATATAAAAATATAAAATACGAATTACTCTCTTTTAAAGGTAATGTCCAAATAAATAAAAGTTGCTTAAAATGGCCTTTGAGCATTAACAAAGGATGTGAACATACTTTCTGGGCAGCAGTGTAAGAAACAATGATCTTGCTTTAAATTTCATTTGAAAACAACTCATACTGTGAGACTCTCACATTATACTGAGACGAACTAAAAAGAAATGTTTGTTTTCTTAATTTCCTTGAGTCCATTATATATAATCCAATTTGTCTACATGATGAATCAGGGAGCAATATAAAATAAATATTAAAACATTCAAGAAAATAATGAGTTATAGTTTTGACTTGACTGACTCATTAGCACATTCAACTGTTCTTTTATGCATTGAAAATAAAAACAAAATGAATGTCCTTAACCCCCTGCCTTTTCTTTCAATTTAATTATCAAAATTTGCTGACATATAGATAAACACAAATTATTAAATCTACTTTCTGAACTCTTTCAAGAACATACAAAGGAGCTAAGATTCATTTTGATCTTTAACACTTTACTCACTGAAAAATCATTTTTCATCTTTTATTTGCATTGTTCTAATATTTCCTATACCATGTGAAACATCCTATCAATACTAAGGAATAATTTTGGAAAAGTCCTTTAAAATTGCATTGATGTTAATGACTCTATCTTGACACAGAGTGCATAGAGAGATGACCCTGCCTCCCTCTCTTCATTACAGATATTGGGGGAGGTCAATCCTGATGCACCCACTGCCAGAATCAACTCTACAAAGATTTCAAAGTTATTTTCTTAATGTTACTACAAATAAATTATCAAAGTCTGAATGCAAATGTGATTAACTTAAACATAACAAGGTGCATACATGTATTTGAGCTTCATATTACTTTATTACAAATATATTTAAAATATTTTTAATCATTGGTTATAATGAGTTTAATAAAAATATTGTACTCTTCTTTTAATGCTATTAATGCATTTTTGCTTACTCTAGTTTTATGCTAATAAATAGTATATATGCTTCATTAATATTCTTTTGGTTTTGTTTTATATTTATTTATTAATAATTTTATTGTTTATATTTTAAATGTTATTTCTCTTCCCAGTCTAACATCCACAAACTCTCCATCCTATCACCCTCCACTTTGACTCTAAGAGGGTGTACCCTGGTCCACCCACCCAAACTCACCTCACACTTCTAGCATCCCACTTCTCTGGGGCAGCAAGCCTCCATTGGACCAAGCACCTCCCCTCCCACTAATTAAAGATGAAGCAACATATGTAGCAGGAGTCATGAACTGACTCACATGTACTATTTGGTAGATGCTTTAGTTCCTGGTATCTCTGAAGTGGGTGGAGAGGTCTCAGTATTAATTGATACTATTGTCCTTCCTAATGGGTTGCAATCCCTTTCAGTTCCTTCATCCTTTCCCATAACTGTTTCAACATTGGTCCCCACACTCAGTCCAATGGTTGGCTGTGAGTATCTGAATCTGTATTGGTCAGGTACTGGCAGAACATCTGAGAAGATAGCCATACTAGGCTCCTGTCTGCAAGTACCTCCTGGCATCAGAAATAATGTCAGTGTTTGCTGTGTGTGGATGGAAGGTATAGCACAGTGAGGCTGTTTTAGTATGGTCTATCCTTCAGCCTCTGCTCCATTATTGTCCTTGGATTTCCTTTAGACAGGGACAATTTTGGCTTAAAAAATTTTAGATGAGTGGATGGCCCCATCCCTCAATTGGGGGCAATAACTAACTACTGGAGCTGATCTCTCTAGGTTCTATCCCCCTGCTGTTGGGTATTTTGCTTAATGTCATTCCCATTGGGTCCTGGGAGCCTCTCAAATCCCTAGTGTCTGGGAAATTTTAGTGGTTCCCCAAGTTCTGTATCACACACTACTACTTATTTCTATTTGTTCTCCTGGACCTCTGGACTTTTCTTTTTCCATGCCTGGTCCTGACCCCCCCCTCCCCTCCCCACTTTTTCCTCTCTCTCCCCTTTTCTATTCAAGTCTCTCTCTCCTTCTGCCTCCTGTGATTATTTTGTTCCCCTTTCTAAGTGGGTTTAAAGCAATTTTCAAACAATCTCTATTGTCTTTTTAGTTAATTCAACTTCACCCTGAAAGCCAAAGGAGTAAAAGTGAATGAAAGTTTACTTTGAGAGGAAAAGCTCCATGTGTTTGGAGATTTCTTCTTTCTAATTTCAGCCTCATTCATCTGGAAGTTCATTTCCTTTACCCATGTTTCCTTTTGCATGAGGTGGTTTAGAGTTTTATAAAGTTAATTTGATCATATTTAACCACCACAACTTTTACATATCTGCCTTCCTTTCTTTATGCATCCAACTCTACATCCTAATTAATTTTTGTTGTTTTTAATTCTTTACAACCAATACGTGATTCCCAAATATTCTTAGAGGCATGGTCTTCTAATGGAGATTGACCAGTTTACCAAAGATAACATTCAGAAAGAAAAATTTTCTCCCAGCACCTAACAGTTGCCAAAAAGCTCCACAGTTTGGGGTAATATTTCCTGCCCATCTGCCTTTTCCACATAATAATATGGCATGCTTTGGGCTTGCACAGATTCTATACATGCTGCTTTGAACACCATGCATTCCCCTGCCCAGCTACTCTTTTGTATAGAAAAGACAACAATTTGTTGTACCCATCCACTGAGTTACTTGATAATCTCTTTTCATTCTATTTTCTACTAAGGTCCCAAAACTTTAGGCAGGGGAGTGAGGTGTATATGTTCCATTTAGATTTGAACATTCTCCAATTTCTTACTCCCTTTACCTTTGCCAGTTGTATATCTTTATTTTAATCACCATGTCCTACATAAATACATTCTTCTCAAATGATTGTTAAGAAAGGCATTTTTTTTTTTAGGTGAAGAGTCAGTTTAATTCTGTTTCTATTTAGCAGCATAATAATCATCTTATTACCCTTGGGCACATGACCTGACTAGCCATACATTTTTAGCCTATTAATGATGCCTGTTATAGTTTTTACCTTTTACAGTAGGATTTAGTTAATCAGTAAGTGCTTGGTTACTCCACTGATGTTAAAGCCCTAGTCTTTCCAGGCCAGTAATTAATAAATTTGCCAAAAGTTCACTTTGTGAAGCCACAGCAAGGTCTTACTCTTGGCAAACACTCATCCTTGGCTCTCCTATCTACTATTCTTCTTTCTGCTTACCTTCCATGATTCACTTGTCAGTTCTCAGAACTTCAAACAAGGCCTCATGGCAACCCACCTTAGTAACCCTTCCTCCTGATCTTTAGATTTAGCCAACATCCTGCTAGATAGATTTTTTTAGAACCCCTGGTAACAGAAAGGCTTTCTGCGAATAACTTAGTTAGACTCCACAGCTGCAGCTAGCTTCCTCCCCCTGCAAAGCCCTCTTTCCTTTCCTACCCCTCCCCATATCCTGTTTTTAGAGTATATGACTTGTGTAAACAATAAAATCTTTGCCAGCTTAATCAGACTTCTTGACTTGCTGTGCCTTTTTATTTTCTCACGCATCTCAGTGCTCTCCACAGTGTCTAAGTGTCCCACTTGATTGTCCAGCTGGCCCGCACAGTTTATAGGCTTTATGGTTCAGTAATTACTGTTCCCCATCTGTATCTTGTATAGGAATCCAATTTCTTAATTGATACTAGTTTTAATAAGTTAATTTTCTTAGGATAGTAGTCTTTCCACTATGTTTTGTTTATCCAAACTTTCCTTATTTTTTTATTGGCTATTTTATTTATTTACATTTCAGATGCCATCCCCTTTCATCATTTTACCTCCCTAGAAAACCCCTATCCCATCCCCCCTCCTTGTTTTTTACTTTTATACCATTTTAATTACATGCAAGTATTAAGGTCAGCTCTAAGATGAGGAATTAGCAGTACAATAGATGCAAATAGTCAAGGAGCAAGCAAGACAATAAACATAAATAGTCAAAGAACAAGTCAGGCAAAAAAACAAAGTTCCATGAACACTCCTGTGATCACTGATTCCAAGAGCTTACCAGAATGACCAAAATATCTGAGTATACTTCTATGTCCTCTAAACATATAGGTATTGAAATATTAAATCAATTAATTTAAAATTAATTGATTTACTTCTACAATTTGTTTGGCTACCTAAAATAAGTTTGCTGAGGTATCATATCCATTTTTTACCATGCAACATTTTTCATAGTTCTATTTTTCTTGCATTTATTATCAACTCCTATTTTATTTTTAATTTACCAAATCTGTTAACATCACAATTTTACCCTGAAATGGTCATATCAATACACCTGAAAATAAAAGAAATTTTGTATATAAAATTAAAAATATTAATTTAATTACAATTCTGAAGTTTCAAAGTAATATTATACTTAGTTCTTATAAGAAGAAAGATTGATGGCCCATGACATTTTAAAAGATTAAATAAAATATCTTTGCTCAACTAAAAATAAGTAAGAAAATTTGCTTTGCAAAATGGTGTATTTAGATAAAAGTATTATTTATGTTACTTCATTGACAAATTCATGGAAAGAAATAGCCATTAAAACTTATTTGGCAGTAATTATTGAAAAATACTCTAGCATATAGGATTAATGATTGAATTTGCCATCAGAAAATTCTTAAGAATGTATAATTCCTTTATTATACTACTTCAATTCAAATGAAAACAGTATTTTAAGTACAACAAATTAGTATAGAGTAGTAAGTCACTCAAAAATCAAATATGAATTGTAAAACTACAGAACACTGATGGTTCCACTTGTGGGTAACCTGCTTCTCTAAAGAATTTTGTTTCAGAACAATTTTTTTTTAAGCTTTGACATGTCATTGTCCCTTCTGAAGTTGTATCATTTTGTTGCTCAGAATTGCAGAAATAGTCTCAGAAAAATGAAGATTTGATTTCAAGACAAAGACTATGTAATACAATGTGAATTTGTCAAGCAGCAACAGGAGACAATTGAAAACAGACTGAGATTAAATTGTCTTTATATTCTTATTGGTTGAATATTTCTGGAGAACAAATCAAGATGGATAATATAAAGATATACATTTTTATAAAAATACTGTGAAAATAATTATCTTCTTTGCCCTAATAATATTTTTGAGGACAAATGAGAGATTACTGGACTGTGTAAATGAGCTTTCTCTCGATGGAAGAGTGCTATTATAAAAACTGACAGCTGGTCCATATTCAGTTTGATTCAGTTCAACAAATATTCACTGAATGCCAAATGCAAGGTATAGGGCTTGTCATTTAAAATAATACTTTGATAAGCAAGATATACAATTGTAAATAAGTACTTATTTTGTTCAATAAAGATAACTGATGCATATTTATACACACATAGTAATATCTAATATATATTTTGGATATATGCTAAGGAGCAACATAGATAATAAAGACTTGAATCATTCAAATTTTATACAAAGGGAATATCTTTGTGGCATATCATTTACCTTCCTGAGCACAACCCAGAAATTGAACTATTATTTAAGACATTAAAAGCTTTCACAGCTTTTACCCTTATGAAAATAGTAATGAATAAATACATAGTTTAAAATGATGGCTGAGATTTTTTTAAAAATTAATTCTACAGTATAAAGTTGAAGTTTTCCTGTTTTAACAGTGGTAAGGTAGTTTAGAAAGCTTGGTGTTAGGGACACATATGAAGGTTGTCATGAAAATACTATGAAGTGGTATTTCATGCTAATTTTAAGACTGAAAAAATGTATTAAGAATGATATGGAAGGTAATATATGGCCTTAACAACAAATAGGATGTAGTTAAGAAAATCACTTAAAGGAAACTAGCAGATAAAGAAAGCAGAAAAAAAAAATTATGTAACTCTGGATAATAACACTGCAGAGAAGTTTGGAATGATGGCAAGATCTTAGGTTTACAAAGACAATGAGCATTTTTGTTAAAGAAGATAAAATTTCAGGAGCAGAAAGACCAATTTTTTTTTGTTGTTTAAATGAAACATCTAATCAATTTTACTAACTTCAATATCTGTTTCTAGATATGGGGTGGGACACAAGAGACAATTTCCTGTATTTCTTCAAGGGAATTCTTTATATCCTCTTTAAAGCCCTATATCATCTTCATGAGATGGGATTTTAGGTTATAATTTTTTTTCAGGTGTGTTAGTGTATCCAGGGTTTGCTGTGTTGAGAGTACTGGATTCTAATGTGCCAAATTGCTCTGTGTTCTGTCAGTTATTCTCTTGTGCTTGCCTCTTGTCATCTGGTTATCTCTGGTGTTAACTGGCCTGGATGTTTCTGGAGCTGGCCTCCTTGAGGTCAGATAGAGCTCTGTGACATGGGATAGAGTAGGCCTCCTGGGAGGCATACTGTGCTGTCTCTTGTTAGGGTAGGTCTCCTTTGTCTTTGGTTAGAGTAGGCCTCCTATTTCTCTTGTTAGAGGATAACTCCTGTGTTCCTGGTTAGGGACAACTTTCTGGGAGACAGGCTTTGGGTTCCAGGGGCAAGATATGCCCCACTTTCAGATAGAGGTAAAAACCAGAAAGATTGTTTCCCTGGATAAAGCAGACTTCCAGTGTTCCTGGTTACTGCGAACCTCCTGAAAGACAGGAAAGATGTGTGGGCCTGGGTGAACTAGCAGAGCTGAAGGAAGATGGTAGAAGGTAGGTCCAGAGTCAGTTGGGCTCTATGGGAGTCCCAGCTGACGTGGGTATTTGCGTGGAAGTCTCATCTGTGTTTCTGGTTATTGAAGACCTCCTAGGAGACAAGCAGACTGAGAGGGTATCAGGCTAATCCATATGGCCCAGGTGGAGAAGCAGACCAAAAAATAATGTTAAATTTTTTATGTCTTCAATTTTAAACTAATATCTGGTCATAGATATCATGTCTACTATTTTGGAGTAGATATTAATAACTTCAAAAATTAAAATAAAGATACATTATTAATCATTTTTTTATTATTAAAATTTAAAAAATATGATTATTGTTGAATGAAACAATAGATTCTTCTGTAAAATGTCATAAAATTTCAATTCCAAAAATAGTATAAAAATAAAATAAAATATAAAGTTAGGGGAATGTTTTAAGCTAGCTTAGGTGACATAATGGATTTGTGCCTTCTGATCTGCATCCCCTACACCACTCACAGCTCTAAGCAGAGTGAATAAATGAAGATTCATTTGTACTTAACACAGACTAGTATTAGATCAATTACAATAAAAGCTAGCAAGTGACTTTTTCTTATTGCCTTACCACTTGAAAACAAGATGAGTTTACTCACTTTAGAGTTTTTCTTTCTTTTTTCTACTTGGCTATTTTATTCTTCCCGAGTTGTGCTATTTGTAATATTTTTAAATTTTGTAATTTTTAAGTCAATGCTTCTTAGACAATTTTGTTCTCTACAATCTTGATATATTTCATCAATCACTTATATTTTTGGACAGTTCATTATAAAAATGATTAGACTACTTCTTGGCCAAATGCCTAATAATTTATATAATTTATGTTTAAATCTGACATTTTAAAACCACTTTTGCTAATATTTTTAGAACCTATATGTCAGGGTCACAGTGAGGTCATAGTCACTCCCATATGCTACTCATTTTAAAATAATTGATATGCAGATTCTACTGTATTTAAATGTAAATGCATGAACTCAAATCCCAGCTCCTCTATTCCAACTGTAAATTTTCAAAATTGTTCTGAGTTTAGACAACCCTACCACAGCATTCCTCAGTCTGGCCTAGGTTGTTTAAAAGACTGAGGGAGGAGCCTTTCTCTTTATTCTCATTGAAAGATTTCGAGCCATCTTCATCCACACAAGTTAGGAAAGTCTCAGACATCTTGAATCAAAGGTGTCATTCCTAGAGAGATTTAAATTTGTTATTATAAAAGCTTGACTTATGATGAATTTAGTTCATGAAGTTAGGATTGCAGAACACTTCTCAGCAACCAAGTGATTTAAGGGTTATTTTCTCCAGATTTTAAAGAATAAAGACTGTATTCAGAAAGGATGAAATTTAGAACTGAGTATTTTCTTACAGAGAGTTAAAAAAAAATAAAAAAGCAGATCTCATATATAGAAAGAAAGGGTCACCACGACTGCCATCTCACAGAATGTGTAGTTTGGCATTTTTTAAAATTAGACTAATGTGAAAAAGTAAGTTGCTAAATAAAGGTGACTTTATTTTAAAATAAATGGCTTTGTTTTAAGCTTCAAAAATTTTATCATATGCCAGGTATGTGAAGAAGAAACTAGACATCATTCAAGTTAGTTTTATTTATTTCCTAGCTGGTCCTCTCCTCTTCTCCCTCTGCCTTCCAGTGGATCTGTCTAATGCTTTTCCCTGAATAGTTGCATAAATACCAGGATGCATAAAATACCACCAAACATAGCATTTATATATAGCTGAAATGTTTTTCATTACATATAGACTTCTGAAAAGCTACAGTATGAGACATAGTATAATCTTACAAGAATTCTGGGAGAAATTGTAGATATAAGGAAAGAAAATATATTTCAGACTGTGTGTGTGTGTATGTGTGTATGTGTGTATGTGTGTGTGTATGTGTGTGTATGTGTGTTGTGTGTGTTTGTGTGTGTGTGTGCATGGGGATGCATGCTTATGTGCTTGCACTCATGTGTGCACATGTGTTTTATTTTCCTTTTGAAAATTATTTTCTTAGTGAAATTTTTCCACACAATGTATTCTGATTTTGTACCTCTATTTCTCCCCATTCTTACCCACTTCTCCTCACAACTTGATCTCACATTCTCTTTGTCTGTCTTTGCAAAGTCACAAAAGACAGAATACACTTAAGTATACTGGGACATCAAATTAAATATAAAGAAAATAAATGATTTTTTTTATCACAAAATATAAGTGGTTTGTGCAAGTAGATATCTAAACACTGGAGGTAGTCCATACAGACTTTACAAGTGTCCCCAGATGGCACCGTGTATCACATGAAAATATTCAGTGGTTGCCTAAGTAACAAAAGTGATTTAAAAATTTTATACAATGCATATACTACCACAAAAATAATAAAAACCACTACCACACATCATAACTCAGTTATTGACCTTAAGAATAACATAACTGCATGTGCAAAGATACTTTACTAAAAATTCCAGTGTATATTTTTCTTGAAACTACATATTATTATCTCTTATATTAAACAGTGTATAGTTGATAACATTAATGAAGGAAATGTATATTTTCATTAGAAGTAGTTTTATTTCTTGCACATAAGATTCGATGTTACAAAAATACTTATTTATGTCAATTAAAATAGTAATCAAAGCAACCAATGAAGAATTAAATCATGTTATAAATTTCCCACTCATTGCTTTCTTAAAATTTGTACTAAAATAGCTGAAAGTAACATGCCTCCAATAGTATCAAGACTATACCAAATGTTCTACTTTGGGAAATTAATTTGACAGATGTTAAACTTTACTTTTTGAAGAAGCATAGATACCACACTATTCAAATTTCAAAACAAAATATACAAGGTTCTTTACAAAAAGTAACACATGATCAAGACCATATACATATGTATGTATGAGAATGGTTATAATGTTTGAGTCCAACTGGTATAAACAGTGACAGATTGTTGCATCCCCTCTTATTACTATTTATTTCCCCTGTGAATAGCTGTTGTTCTGGTAATGTATTCATTATGATTGAATTCTACCTCTGGGAGATCTACTTCACATGGTGATTATGGCAACATGTTAGGATATATGCTAGGGAGGAACGAACTTTAAATTTAGCCAGTTTTACTGCACAAGGGAAATTTCAATTACAAATGTATTCCAAAGCACCATGATTATAATTTGATGTTTCTTTAGTGTACTTTCTATAGGAAACATAACATTTTATAACTTTAATTTCAAGAAATAAATGTACTATCCTTAATGAATGTTGAAAAATCATAGAATATAAACAGTAAACTCTTACTAGCTTATCATTCAATATGCTCTTTTGCCTTTCAGATTTTATTTTCTAGGTAATATTTATCAGTCAAAGTCATAAATTCTATACTACTTACTAAGACAAAAATATGATTTTGTCTGTACTTTTTAAAAATAAAATTAATATTGATATTAATTTCTTATATGTTAGGTTTAGATTAACAAAATATCAAACGTAAATTTGAAAAGGTCAGTACATAGTGTTTTTTTGTCTAAATTGGTAGAGACTTAGCTTTGAGGCTAAATGGCTAGAATTCATGTGCTAGAATTATATCATTTTCTGATTTTTGACACTTGGAATGAAAATAATGTAATTTCTTGTTCTCTGTTTTTACTATGTGAAACTTGAGACTCCAGAAAATAATATGTCAATACCATTCTTAGTAATTACGACTCAGTATCCAAGTTCAAATTAGATAATAATGTTTTTTTGACACTTTAAAAGTATTTTACTAATTGAACAAAATGAATTAAATACTATATACATGCATATATTTCAAAATAATGTATTTTAAAAGAGCTTAAGTGTTGTGATTTTCTATAAAAATAAAGAAAATAAGTACATAAGTTATACATCAATATGTGTAATTCTTTTATATACATATGATTCTCCTTGTTATACATGTAGACAAGTGTCTTACCTATAACATTGAAGAATAAGATGCTGAACTAGGCATAGCTATTTATATACATCATATTAAAATCTCATCTCTGGAGGATTTGTAGCTAAACAGTGTTTATGAATAAATCTTAACAAAAAAACTATATATTCTTTGTATATACATGTATATATGAATGTACATAAATATATATATGTGTGTACATATGTGCATACAGTATTTATTTTAGAAGATAAATATATATAATATATATAATATTAATATTTTATACATGTCATCAACATGACCATCTTTTTAACTAACAAATATTACATACTACATTGAAGCAGGGGGACAGGGTGGGATAGGGGGATTAGGGGGTTTTCAGAGGGGAAACATGGAATGGGGATATCATTTGAAATGTAAATAAAGAAAATATTCAATAAAAATTACTACTATGTATCAATTGCTAGTGGTAAAAAATTACTACTTAGTATCAAAATTATGTTAGACACGTGAGATATATTCCCACACAATATAGAAAACATATTATTAAATATTTTGAAGAAGATATTACTATGTATAAAAAAGAATGTGATGTATAATACATAATGTTTCTAATTTTTGAATATGTCTTTATGTGTTTGTTTAAGTGTAAGACACATGTGTGTTAGTGCCTAAGGAAGCCAGAATTTTCTTGAATGGAATTAAACATGATTGTGAGCCATCACAATTTTAATGTGGGTGCTGAACTCAGCTAGGCATGTTAGAGGAACAACAATGAATCTTCAATGTTTAGCTATTGTTTCTACCACCCTATATAATGATTTTTGTTACATGGATCCACATTCAATGATTCTGTTATAATACTTTGTAAGTAATACATAAGATGTATAGTTTCATCTTATTTCATAAGATGAAAACTGCGACTTTTAACATATTTTTCTATATTTAGTCAAAATATATTACAGTTCAGTATTTTTTTATCAGAATACAATTTTGATAAAAATTTAGATTGTATTTAAACAACATAACTGACACATCTTAACTGCTCAGAGTGAAACTTTTTGGTACTTCTGTGCATAAATCATCCCTACTCTAGTGAAAGGGTTTTAAATTATTATATATTTCTATGTAATTCAGACATACACACAATACAGTCAATAAGTGTTAATTAACATTTAAAATATTTTCTTAAAAACATAAATATAAAAATATGAGCTCTAGTTTTAGTGTATGTAGTCTTAAAATCTTAAAATTAGAAATCACAGAGACCTAGGGTAAATTAAACTGTGACTATCCTAGTAAAAGAATATACAGGCAAAATAATTCCCATTGTCTTCCTCTTCCCTAAGGTTTCCCCTTCCCAGAGGGGAAGAACTCAGTGGAGATCTCCAATTTAGTCTCTCTCTCTCTCTCTCTCTCTCTCTCTCTCTCTCTCTCTCTCTCT